>JAJHZJ010000442.1:1686958-2886958 GCA_023548195.1 Bettongia penicillata ogilbyi
GATTGCTTTTCTTATTCTGTTGGCAGCCAGATTTCATTGAGCTTTGCTTTTTAAAAACTTTGATCATATCAGGTATGGTGTAGCTAAATATAAATTTCGATTTATCTCAATCTCTAAAAATCAGAATTAAAATCTGCTAGAGAAGATAAGCTCATATTTGATGCCCATTTTAGCCCATAGTTTGCTATATGATGATTGGTCTTTCAGAATAGTGAAAATGATAGCTTTGTTATCTAATATTAGGATGCCAATACACTCAAGCACAGGTATAGGTGTGCTCTTCTCACTTTGGTTGCTCAAAAGTAGGCTATTGGTTCGCCTCTGTACTTTATGGTAACCAGAATTTTACGATGTATAATAAATTATACTGGGATCCCCTTAAAGTAGTGGTCAGATACTGTATTTGCATACAGTGTAAATGTCATGGCTAACGACTTTATTTTCTTTAGGAAAAATGATATGTAAAGAGTTTTCTAATGGATTGTCAATTTTTCAAAATGGTACCCTCTCTGTGATGCATCATTCAGTATGATTATGTTGCTAAATTGGGTAAATTGTATCCTATAGGGCTAAGGAACTAGCAGATTCGCTCTTCAATTCTCAGACCTACTTTTGTCTTTTCAAAAATTATTCCTGGGACTTAGAAACAAACTTTTAAAAATCATTGGGCCTGTGATGCATTAAAAATCAAGGGAAAAAGTGACTTTGTGCTTGACCTTGCCTCTTGGTTCCAAGAATTCAGTCCTCTCAATTCACTTCCATGCACATGAGAAACTGTCCCAGATCCTGCTCCACAAGTTGACACTATTCAGAAATGGAGGAGCTGCCTTGGGTATTATTTTCTCAGGGACTCCGCAACTGCTGAGTAGTAGTGATTAAAATGCCATATCTTTGCAATGTGGGGGAATGAATTCATCCAATCCCTTTTGAAACAAGGAGTCCAGTTTTTGGCTCCTGAAACTCTAGTAATTTTCCCTGAGATTAATATAGGATAAGACTGTGGCAAAGGTCTCTTTTTTAAAAGAGAACTGCCAAAAAAGATAAGGTCCAATGACAACAGGATTCCTTGCACAGGTGTACTAGTGATTCTAAACTACATGTTAACCATTGTGTACCATTATCTTCTTTATCATGCATGTCTGGGAGCATAGAGATAGCTCTATGCAAATAACTCACAAATAGAACTCAAGGAAATAAAATTATTTGCCCAAGGTTATACGGTTAGTGGCAGATCTAGTTAGTTGCAGACAAGCACCCTGGTCTCTAGATGCCCAGGCCGTTGCTATTTCTACTCTACCACGCAGTCCTCACTGAATGCCTGCATTCGAGGGCAGAGGAATCTTTTTATTGCTACCATGCCTATCCAGCAATTATGAGCTAGTACATAAAATTTTCTCCCTTCTTAACCTACACTGTGTTGTTTTAAGTGAGCTATCTACCTATATCAATATCCACTTTCAATTCTTCATAGAGGCAGTCACTATTATTCTTGGGCTGATTATCAGCACCATGTAACAGTATTTTCTGTTTGGTTACCTTTAACTCAGTGCTCAAGTACAGTAAGCTCATCTTGGAAAGATGGAAAAAATCTGCAAAGTTGATAACATTGATGCGTATCAGCACAAGCTTCAGTGAGGCATGTGGTACTAAAGAGAAGAAGGGAAAGGAGGGGGAGGATGATTACTTTCCAGACCTGCTGAATGATAAGCAATAACTCTGAGAAGAAATTATAATATAATTGACATCAATTTCCCTGAGAATGCACAGGAGAAAACTAACTACTGGCTCTAGACATAGTCTTATCTTGGAATTAGTGTATACAACAGTAAGTGGTGTGTTATAAGTAGCCTGTCAACTAGTGTTAAAATATTTAAGGAACATAATTCCTTTTATTAAAAAAAAATAAAGAGTTAAAAATTTTGGTCAGTGTTATACTCTTGGATAAATTCTTTAAAAAAAAACCCCTATAATTATTTTAAAATTTATTTCCATTTCCATTCAAAGGCACATTAGGTACAAACTTTTCTGGTTGGATTCACATGATTTTTAACTGATCTAGGTTTCTCCATAGAATTTCTAGGAATAGAAATCTTTTATTGCCTTTTTTTGTTGTTGCATTTATTTTTTTTTTGAAAGACTGCCATTATGAATGCTCTAGGAAATAGGGAAATTGGAGGATCATTCAAAAGATTACCTGTATCACTTTGGCCCATGGAAATTGAAATAACTCTTGGAGATTTTAATTTTGTGATGATCAGTTTCTCAGGTTGGCAATAATTTCCTAGGAGTAGATTTTCCCCCAGGGAATATGCCACTCTTAAGGAAAAGGAAATCATCAGAGTATTTTAGGGCTCAAAGGGATTTTATGGATGATCTAGTTCATCATCGTACCTTCAGGCAGAAGGCTAAGCCAGGCCTGATGACATTATATTCTGCTTTAAAAGATCGCTGCTAGAAAAAAAAAAATCCTTTGCTGATACACAGCATTAACTAAATAAAATTCATTTTCATTTCTACCTGACACAGAACAAATGGTAATATGGATCACATCACTGTATGTCAGTACTTGAGACTTCTCTATATAGTAGGCAAGGCCATTTGGGTGGTACCCTGGCATGGTACACATCTGAATTATGGACAAACCACCTGTAGCTACAAAGTTCTATCTTCCCTTACTTCCTGTTTGAAAAAATCCTTTTCGATTTTTCATCTGACCTACTACTAAGCTTTCTGAGCAGCAGGGTATGTGTGTCTGGTGTGTCTACTGTTCTTAGGACATCTTCATCAATGGCAAGATGAAGTACCTCATGACTTTGTGAATCATGTTGATCATGAACACAGGGTCATTCATACAAACTATTTATTTTGTCATGGAATCAAAACATCCCTGCCAGCTAGGTTCACATGAGCATACCATCTTAGATTAGAAAAATATAAATGATTATGTCATGTAAACAAGAAAGTTTTCCTGTGATTCATCTGAATGCCTTATGCAATAGCTTAAGTCCAAATATTTTCAAATGTGAATTAAACTGATAATGAAATGCTCTGTTTCTTTGGTCAGAAGTCAGTCTACTGAAATTCTGCCTTTTATATGTCTTCATAATACTTCTGTCTTTGTGATATTTCCCCCACCTTAGCCTTCCCCAAACACAACAAACTTGAAGGGTAGGTTTATATCAAAGAAGATAGTATTAAGATGGTCATAATCTGTTTGTACAATTCTATATAAAATGATGATAATTTAATATTTTAGTAATTAAAGATATGAATAATCAAGAATGGACCATACTTTCTTTTCCCACAAGGGAATAATGCTACAGTTCACAGTAGAATAGATGCTGCTTTAGGGCAGGGACTATATTTTGGCTTGTCTTTTCCTACCCAGTGCCTGGAACATAGTAGATATGTAAAAAAATATTTGTTGGATTGGATTGTATTTGCAGGTCTCACTGAGAAGCAAGGAAAGATCTGTACTAAATATCCATTTTCTTATGAATCTATATGTGCATGATCTGCCTCAGGTAGAATTATTTTTATTGAAAAGTGAAATAATTTTGATAAACAGGATAGTTTAACATAAATAGAAAAGAATATTTAACCTTTTAGCAACAAGAGAAGAATGTTACCAATGCTTCAGCAAGAAAAAATTGGAAGGAAATTATATCTTACCTGCTTAGAAACTGTAGACTGATTAAATATTTCTGGACAAACCACAGTAAATATTTTCTTTCAAGTACATGGAAGCCTGGAGGAATATTAATGGGTATGGCATAATGGTTTGGTATTTAGCATTTGAAAAACAGGACTACCTTCATCAGCTGTGATTTTGAAACAAAACATCTGTTCTCAAAAATAAAGCCATGATGAACCTGAGAATGCAGTTTGGTTTTTTCTTGTTTCAAAAAAAAAAAAAAAAAAAAAAAAAGGTGAGTCCTGATACCAAAAACTTATTCTCATGCAAATACATACTATCTTTTTAGTTATGAGCTCTAGGATTCCTCCTATCTTAAAAAATGAGCACAAGGAATCCATAGGGGCCCAAACTTTGACTCATTTCATTGCATGATCTGTAGGAAATTCTACTGAACCAGAGTAACTGGGCTCCACCACACCCAGAAAACCAGATGAAGGTTAAACTACTCTCTGTTACCTAGGTCTGGAGGGGAAATTTACTAATCTAAAACTTCATTTCTAATGAGTAGAAAAATATTTAACATATAAGCATAATTGTATGTACATATATAAGCTTAATTTTATGTACATGTTAATTGTTTATGAAAATCCAAGTAGGGAAATTATCCTTCTTTTAGACAGGAAACCCTGAAAGAGATCATCTTCTCTTTAACCTCCTACAAAAAAAGGCAAGAAAACTTGTAGTTCTACACAGCTCATTACCTCTGAAGAATGCTTAATAAACTTCAGTAGTCTTAGTCTTACAATATTTGACATTGCATGCTGAAGAATAAGCAATTGGAAAGGGTGTAGTGGAATTTTAATGTCCTGACATCTTTTGAAAATTTTACTACAGTGGAAATTGTCATTTTATGCTGTGTAGTTATGTGGGTTTATCTTTCCACAGGATAAATTCCCATTTTCTCTCCTACTTTCACTAAGATGCTCCGAGAAAGAGTTCCTAAGAATTTAGAACTGTGCTTTTATTGGTTACAACCTTATGAGGAGAGGCAGTTTGTGGTAGCAGACAGAGGGCTGGCTTTGGGTCAGGAAGACCTGGGTTTAAGTCTTGCCTTTGACTCACAGTTGCTGTATGAGCATGACCAATCACTCAATTTCTCAATGCCCTAGGAAATTCTCCAGGATGCTAAGTTTGGGAAGAGTTGGTGATCTGCATTGAGGAAGAAAGCTTCCATACCGGAAGTCCTCTACTTTGATGGAATCACTGGTCCTGAACATACAAACCTTATGAGAAAAGACTTCAAAATCTATGCTACAACAATAGCTACATGATGCAATGTGTCCAGATGCTTAGAAACCACCAGTATGATTGACTAAGTTTTTAGCTTTCATCCAGAGGTTTGGCATTTTATGAAGTATATGTGTACGTGTGTGTGTGTGTGTGTGTGATGTTGTCTTAGAGAATTTAAAGGGGGAATGAGACTCACAATTCCAGACCATGCTGTTCAAAACAACACTAATATGTCACAAATATTACAGAGTAGTTATTATGATGAAATGAACAACTAATTGGATCCACCCAATTCTTTGACATGAAAAGAATTAGTAAATGCATTTGGCACGGAGCAATATATTTGCTCCACACCCATCAAAACAATACCCAGCTCATATTTTTCATTCTTACTACCTGAATGTTTTCATGAACAATTAAGTAAAGGTATAAAACTACCCTTGATATATTCACTGTAAATTAGATAATACCCCCTGTTTTATGTACCCCAAGTTGACTGAGATAGTATATGTTACTACTTGCATTGTCTAAAATTTTCAACTTTCTTTAAAAAAACACCACCAACAAAAACCAACGAACAAAAAATATTTTGGGAATTTTCTTAGACTACATGCTTGTAATATTGGTTGTTTAACATACAAAACCACAAATCCAGAGCATGCATATTCGTGGCCTTAAAGTAGAGAGCTTAGAATACAAAGGCCAAGAAAAAACATCATTAAAAAACATCTGTCACCCAACCACCCTCCACCCCCACATATTTTCTGTTGTAAATACAAAATATGTATCTACCAAAAAGTGCACTATTTCTAAAAATGCAGGTACAGAGTTTTCCTTTGGTAGGGGCAAAAGCTATTTAGTCCCTCTATCAACTTTGTCCTATCAGTTCTTAATACTTTCTCAGGGTCCAGATCCAACTGTCTATGTTTGTGACCAATGAAAGGGCTAGCTACTGGGTCCCACACTTGGTTTAGCAGGCTGGGTGAGGGTGGCCAAGCACAGAAATTAAAGCATCGTGTTCTTCAGAAACAATGAGTTAGATTTCTGTTTGTTTTCTGTTCTCATGTTTCTTTAGGGTTTTCTCAAGGACTTGCTTAGGAGGAAAAACCAAGATTCATGGTGGCCAATGTATATTCTCTCTTGTCTGCAATTACTAAATTTATTTGCTTGCGGTCATAGCCATTTAAGGAGGCAAGTCCCTCAACAATCTTTCTAGAATTTTTTTCTGTGGTAATATTCTCAGTTTTAGAAGTTTGAAAAGGTTTCCCCTGCCCTCCCCCTTCCCCAAACAAATTAAGGAGATGACAAAAAATAACAATATATTCACATTGTGAGCCTAGTGAGTTGCTTATTTGGTTGCTCTTTAGGTTGTATAGGAGAGAGAGGCTCACATTTTGACTGCAATTTTTGTGGTTGATTTTTTCAAGTTTCCTGGGAAGGTGGGTTCAGTCACTTTTTCAGACAGGAAAATTAACCTTTTCATTTTTGCTTTGTGTGAACACTGTAGGATAACACTGTTAGCATGGGAGTGTGGGAAATGGGTATTCTCACTAAATTTTTCCATTGAGTGATTTAGCATGTGAATATTGTTTTTGATGGTTTTACAATGGCAGCAGACACATTTAGGCGAAAACAAGCTTTATATCAAGCATCTACCCTTAGGAGTCAAAGAACAAGTTCTTCAAAGTGTAATAACCAATATATGGATTTTTCTAATATATAGCTCATATAAGTACCAACCAAGAGACCTGTAACTGGAGGTTGGGGTATAATAGGGCTTTTCTTTAGGACATTGAAATTTAGAGGGCACGTGTTCATAATCTAGAAATAATGTAGTTTAGCACCTAATTAGCAAGATTAATTAGTTAAAATAGGAAGCGAATAGGAAGCTTCCTTGCTATGACCCCAGAACCCCAGCCTGCCCCTGCCTTCCTTTCCTGCCCATCTCCAGTCTTCTCAACAGCTGCTCCACAGTGTCTTTAGATCCCTTCTCACTCCTAATTGATTTCTTTAAAAAGTTGATGTGAGGGCATGTTTCCTGCTCCTGCTTGCCTGGGGCAGTGAAAATGATAATTACACCTTTCCAAACAAGTGAAACTGAAATACCTACAGTACTTACACACTACTTCTAAGATTCACAGATGGGACAACGATACCATTTATGGCAAACACTCTGAACAAAAGGTAATAGGGATGCCATAGGGATGGAATATTTCCTAAAAGAAGTCACATATTGCTTCTGTGAGATAATGGCTGTTTCACAGATAAAGCTCTAAATTGTCTTGCTAGATTCCATTTAGCTAGATAGACCAGTAGCATAAACACTTAAATCAAACCTTGTTCATTTTCCCCCCCCAGCTACTTTTTTTCCAATTGAGCTACACTGAATTTTAGGTAAGGAACAGGCTGAATGTTGAAGTTGGCCCAGGAATTCATCCTAAGCACTTCAAAACCTAGGGAAATTATTCCTCAAGATCTACATTAGTTGTGAATATGGCTTTTTATAATGATGGTCTTAAGGTTGTTTTTGTTTTGAAAAAAGTTTTAGGGAGATATTACCATGAATCATGTCATGACTAAATACTGGCAGAATAAAATGAAATGGACTATTTGAACACAGTAAAAGTTCTAAATCTTATCAGTATTTAGAACATCATTTCCAATTTGCATAGCCACACAAATGGAGTGCAATGTTAAACATACTGCCATGTAACAGTAGAGTTTAGAAGATAATGGTTATAAAGTTCCTTTATGATTTAAAGATATCCAATCATCCATGCTGTTCACCTCTGCATTCTGCCACAGTCAACACCATCTTGTTTATTTAAGGTAGCTAATTATATACATCTATTTCTGGGTAAATCAATACAGAAGGCAGTTGCAGATGCAGATATTTGTCCATATAATGAGTATGACAGCTTTCGCTATTTGGCAGCAAACTAGTTAATGCCAAATGGATTCTGATCTGGATAGAAAGTAATGTGTTGTGCTTTATGAAGACTAAAGATCAGAGAAGTTTATTGTACACTATCTATCCAAAGAAAACCAATCTCAAATAATCAAGTGCAAATGTGCAACACAGTCGATCAATGCATCAGTTCTGTGAACAGGTTTCCTGCTACCATTAAAAATAAATGATTTCTTTTTTTGTTTGTTTTGCTTTAAAAAATAGGCCTCATACTCTCATTTACTAGTATTGGCCACTGTTTGTACCATAGACAAAGACATTCCATCAGTTTGTAATATACCATTACATTTCATACCAGAATGTGTATGGGGGGAGGCATGTGGAAGGTGGGTGGTGCAGAGAGAGAAGACTGTCCTGAATGAATTCGAAGTGATCAGTGCTTAAAGTAAATACAAGGATCAGCAAGGGAAAGTCTACAGTTTCAATAAATACAAGTGTTACAAGCATAGGTGTTTCTCAACTTGGTGGAATTTTTCTGCATATTAATACAGTATCATACAAAATAGCAGGGCTATTAAGAGCAGTGATTGGCAAAAACTTTCACAATAACTTATGCTCATGAGCAAGTCTTCATTGAACACATTCTGCATTTTAAGAAGTGCCATCTCTCTATTCCTCTCGTCCTCCCTCTGACCCTCCAGGGAGAGGCGAATCAGCTTGGCAGTGTTCTGTTAGGAAAGTTCCCCCATTAGCAATCTGGCTGAGTCCAGTGTACTCATTACTGAGTGGCAAATTGTGACTTCATCGACAATGTCTGTGCAAAGTACGCTTCTTTCTTTTCAAAGAAACCAGTGTCTCTAACTCATTTACAAAAGTCTGAAGCCTTTTGTTTCTATCTGGGTCACCCTGAATGTGATTCTAACAAGAGGAAATCACAAGTTAGGTAGGGGAGCTTATGACACAGACATACCTGGTACCTTGTAGATTGTGTGAGCCAGGGCTCCCCTCATCAAAGGCTCAGGCAGACGGGCAGGCTGGAACTATTGCTTGGAAAACTAGAAATATCCTAACAATAAATTGATGACCATAATGGACATCAGAAAAGTGTTGTCTTCCCTCCAATGTGCTTTCCCTTCTATGTTTCCTATAAGACTTTAAGAGATGTCTAAGTCCGAGTGAAAAAGTCATTCTCTGTTGCCTCATCAATTCCTTTTAATAAACAGTAAAGCCACTCATACTCCATAGTACCTTGAGGTTCAGTTCCCATGAAACACTGCACTTATGACCTTTGGATCACTGATTGTAATCCAAAATGCAGGAGGAAAAGATGTAAGAGAGGCTCTCTGGAAAAAGGAAAAAAAAAAAGAACAAAAGAACCCCAAACCCAGAATCCCATAATTATCCTCAGAAAAACACCCTATACAATCAATGCAGCCTCTTCTCTATTTCACCCACAATCTCAAGTCATAAATTAGATTAGTCTTCCATCAAATAACTTAAAAAAGAGGAGGAATTGGAAAAAGTTTTTTCTGGCTCAGTGCCAGGTAGCAGCCAGTGCTTCTAGGATCCCAGCCACTGTTCGGAGAGATAAAGATTGAAAAATCATATGAACGTGGAAAAAATCTTCACATCGACACAGGAGTTTTCCCGATGGGGGTAAACAGGGTGGAAGTTGGGAGTGAGAAAGAGGAAAAATGGAGGGGAGCCAGGGCTAACCAGAAAGGAAAACAGCGAGCAGGATAGACTGTACTTCACGGCCCTTTGGAAGCACCCCATGCTCTTGGGGGGGTGCCGGCCATGTTGAGTATTGCACAGAAAAAAGAAGGAAGTGGCACCTCAGCCTTGCCAAGTGGATCAGTGCTCCCTGCACATGGGCAAGTTCACAAAGGTGAAAACGTTGAATTCGGTCATGATGGAGAAACACAAGAAGATGCCATACAGGAAAAGGCACACGAACCCCAACTTCTTGTCCAGTTTCCACTTGTTCATGTGGACACCAAATACCTACAAACAGACACAGAACGCTGACTTTGGCATGGGGAAAACATGGTGTCTGCCTGAAGAGCCTGGGGTGGAAGCAGTGCAAATCTACTTTGAAAATCCCTCTCTTAGATCATGAATGATAAAATGACCAAAGACTTACAAATCACACGTAATAACCAAAGAAAGACCTGGGAAGCCTGATTCCCACTTTCATGGTCTGGGAAAACCAGGATTAATTTGCTACTGAAACAAGCAGAGTCAGAATCTTTATCGGAACTCTACCAGTTTTAGGCAACAAATTCATAAGTATATTGCATGTAGTGTGTACCCCAACAAACACTTTGTTTGAGCTGAATGTTTATTACATTTGTTTAAAAAATACTAACTTTTACAGGTTTAGTGAAGATACAGTACAACCTTGTAACCTTATGGTGTCGATCATTGAAGTTGATAGTGTTGACTTCATGATCCTACGATATTCTGAAGTACCTTCTGAATCTTCAAAGGAAGGCTGAATTATTTTCAGTATCATTTTAGCACATATGTTAAGCATATCAACTGCATTCTCATTTTTTAAGAATTGGTCATAAGTATGTGCAATACACTATTGCTCTCAGTTAACCAGAATATTCTACTAACTGAAGAATACCACCTCCCAACCTTTCCAGACACAGAAGAATGTGCTGTCTTAAATTTCAGTGGGTGATTTGCCTATTTTCTTGATAAAGCTGTATGTGTCTGACATGAGACAAGACCATTTCCCTCTAGGAGGCCTGGCTTTATTTCAGGCAAGGATAAAAGATTGTTAGTGTGTTGCCAGAGCCTATTTCCAGGAAAAGAATGGAAGTTGGCTGGGTCTTGAATAAGATTCCACCGAGGCACCACGAAGCAAAGGACATAAGGAAAATGCCCTCAGCAGAAGGCATCCAAACAAATATAGGCATGAAAGGGTCAAGGGAAGATAAAGAGAAACAGTCCATAGAGATGAAAATAGTAACTGGAAAGTTACATACATACCGTGACAAAAACTGAGGCCAAGAGCAAGCCAACAGAGTAGATCAGTCCCCTGCTATTCAGTCGAATCTGTAAGGAAGGAATTTCAAACTGAATCATGGTTTGATAAAAGCCATTTTTCCCTTTCCTTGGCACACCATCAACTTTAAAATAGCATTGTCTGTAAGAATCCTCCAAAAACAAAGAAAAGTGAATGGTCTTTATACCTCTTTCAACACCTTCCTGTAGGCAACCTTGACAAGGAGAAAAAAGATCAATCAAAAGATTTAATTAACCAGAATTCTCTTTTGCATTCTATTTCAATGACTTCTCTTGTATGTGCTTATGAGAGTGCTTATTGGCATAGTCCTGGGCACAAAATTAAATGCTCTCTCACTACCTGTTGGTCTGTTGATGACTTGTATAATATTCAGTGATGTTCAGAAAATGACTCTGCAGAACTCAAAGGTGTTCAATCATTAAAGAAAGAGTCAATATTTACTAAGCCAATATGGTAGAGATTTTAGAAAGATCTTCAACAGTGAGTGTTTTTGGTTAGCCCTCAGAAACTCAATAAATGTTAAGTTCTTTTGATGTAAATAGGTGATATGGCATAGTGGAGATGGGCCTGACCTTGCCATAGGAATACTTAGGTTTTAGTCATTCCATCTCACACATAGCAGTTGTGTGACCACCAGCAACATCTCAATGCTCCAGGCAATATTTTAGGACTGTTAAGTTACAGATGCATGAAGGGAATTCCTACACTGAGAGTTCATCTTAGTAGAATCACAGGTCTGAACCTCTTCTCCCAACCCTGACCAAAAACACTTTTTTCTTTTTACATGGCACTATGCTGGGTGCCAAAGAAAAAAGGTTAAATTGAAATGGTTTCTATTTTCAGGGGATTCACATTCTGTAAGGGGATATATGCACACAGGGTAAGTAAATAGCAAATTATACAAGGTAATTTCAAGAAGGAGGAAGTACTAACAATTAGGGGCATGAGGAAATCTCTCCAGTAAGATGCTTTCAAATCAGATCAAGTCAAAGCAGCTAGAATTAATTGAATACCTGCTGTATATCAGGCACTCTCCTAAGTGCTGAGGATATAAAGAAAGGTAAAAAAACATTAATAAAGTAAAAGCCAGTCCATACTCTTAAAGATCTCTCAGTCTAATGGGGAAGGGGAGATAGAGGAGAATAACACGCAAAATACTCACAAACGATATATACAGGATAAACTGGAGGATGATCAACAGAGGGAAGGTACGGACATTAAGGTGGACTGGGAAAAACTTCTTGCAGAAGGTAGGGCCTTAGCTGAGACTTGAAGGATCCAGGGCAGCCAGGAGGCAGAGATGAGGAAGGAAAAGTGTTCCAGGTTTAGAGTTCAGTCAATGAAAATGCTTGGAGTTTGGAGAGGAAGTGTCTTGTGAGAAGAAAAGCAAGGAGGTCAGTGTCACTGGATTGCTGAGTACTTGGAGAGGAGTAAAATGGAAGAAGACTGGAAAAGTAGGAAGGGGACAGGTTGTGAAAGGCTTTAAAAACTAAATAGGGGGTTTTATATTTGATTCGGAGCCACTCGAGTTTACTGAATAGGGGAGGAGGTATGATGTGATTAGATTTTCATTTTAGGAAGATCAATTTGACAGTTGAATAGAGAGAGGTATAAAAGAATTGTCTTGCCATAGTGGGGGCCAAGGTCAGATTACATGATGTAATCTTGACATGAACCCAATCAGCATGGTTCTAAGATTTTTCTCCAGCTTTGTTCAGCAGCATGTGAGTAGTAGGAAAGGCAAGAGAGTAGTGGGAGTCATCCAAGGCTGTGGTTTGACTGGGCAAGATGTTCAATGGGATGGATGAAGCAGACAGTGTAGAATTGAGCTGGTTTAACCATAGTGCAGGGTTGATCACCTGGGAAAGAAATGAGGGGTGAAGGGATTGGAGGTTGCAGTGAGGATAAAGAATGGGGTTTGGAATTGTAACAGAGGGAGAAGTAGAATGACAACAGATTAGAAAATTAAATAATAAATAATATAACAAATATATCAATATATTATCAATTAGTATTTTATATTAATACATAACCATTTTATTAATATATCATAAATAAACATAACAAAATGACAACAAAATAGATAAAGGAATTTAAGAGCTCGTGAATATGGATGTGGAGTATTTGTGGGTGATGGCAAGATCAAGGGTTGAAGGAGTTGGGGTTTTTAAGAGGGGAAGTTGAGGAAGGAGTGAATTCTGGAAATGGATCCACTTGTACAAAGCAAAGCTTTGGCCTGAGAGATGGAGTAGCAAATACACAAATTGCTCTTTTTCCTTAAGAAATATATATTTTTCTCAATCAACAAGAATTGATGAAGAATACTTTATCATATTATTTTCTGGACACTTTAGGTTCTGGGATGACAAAGACAAAGATGAAATAGTCCCTGACCTCAAAGTGCATTCAAAATAAGCATTTATGAAATGTTCTCAAAATAAATTGGGGCAAATTTTTGTGGGAAGGCAATAGCAGCTAAGGTGATAAGGAAAGGCCTTGTATAAGGGGGGTATTTTAGCTGAGATTTTGAAGAAAACTCAGCATTCTAACAGCTGCCTCTTATGATGATGAGGAGGAAGAGGGGGCAGTGCATTCCAGGCACCTCCCTAACCCATCAGATATTTTACAGTCATTTATACTTTGTGCTAATTAATCAGTGGGAAAATTTCACTTGAATTCACAAGTAGTCCATTGTGAACGGGGCAACAGATTATTTCAATAGAGATCTTTTCATTTTAAGACTTGACTTATTTCTCAGATAAATAGAATTTGGAGCTGAAAGAGACCCTAGAGGTCATCTAGTACAATTGTCTCATTTCACATTGAAGAAACACAGCCTACTTCCTGCAGAGGAAGAATGACTCATTCAAGGTCACATGACTGAAAGGAGACAAAATAGGATCCAGATCTTATGCTCCCCAGCCTGATGCTCTCTCTCCTATGCCACCCACCTCCTTCAAAGGGTTAAATATATCTCCTGATATTCAAGCTGATATTCAAAAGTAGAACGATGCATTTCCAAAACTGGGTAGACCAATATCCCATTCTTAATTACTCAGTGGGGCTCAGAGATGACACAGAGATTCTACCATTTAATAGAGTATGAACATTGGTCCTTAACCATAAACAGGATGAAGAAAGTCCTGAGGTTAGCTGGTGCAGCTCTGGCAATATTCACTGTTTTCCAACAGCTGGATTCCTTTTGGTTTTTAAGACTGCTATTAATGACACAAGAATTTCCATTTGGAATCTGGCTAAAGGCACCAGGGACTGAAATGCCAGCACAGGAAATATGTTTCTCTACCAGACTTGGGTCAGCAGCCAACATGTTGGTTGTAATGTGGTTTTTCTGAAGGATGATAACCCAAAGCAAAGCAGAAAACTTTTGGTCCCTAAGTCTACCATGAAGAGAAAAGAAGATGCCTTATCCATGCTTGAGGTTGTGAGTTTCTAGAGAGATTGGGACTACCTTGTTCATTCTCTTCAGCCCTCAGTAAAAGGGCTTACACATGACTAGAACTCAAAGGAAAGTTTGTTGAGCTGAAATAATTGATTTAGCCAGGTGACAGCAGTATCCCAGTGACTTGAAGTGATGTGTAATTCATGGACTCATTTACGGTTGTTTTTCAGTCATTCAGTAGTGTCTGACTCTTGGTGACCCTGTGTACCATACTGTCCATGGGGTTTTTTTGGCAAAGATACTGGAGTGATTGGCCCTTTCCTTTTCCAGTGGATTAAGGCAAACAAGTTAAATGATTTGTCACCCAGCTAAAGGTCATATTTCAACTCAGATCCCCCTGATTCCTAGCCCAAAGCTCTATCCACTGAGCCACCTAGCTGCCTCCTAAATGGAAACTCTCTCAGTATATTTCATTTGATGTTTTCATGACATCCTTTATGGGGTTTTCTTGGCAAAGATGCTCATGTAGTTTGCCATTTCCTTTTCCAGCTTATTGTATAAATGAAGAAACTGAAGCAATAGGGTTAGACCCCTACCAGGGTCACACATCTAGTAAATATTTGAGGTCACATTTGAATCCCAGGCTGAGTCACTGTGTCACTGAATCCACTGTGTCACCTACTTGCCCTTTGGTAGAGCTTATCTGTAAGTATATGTGACTTAGACTGGTAACTCCTACCACTGATACAGATTACCAAATGTCTATAGTTGTGCAGATAAAGTTTAGAGAGTAGCCTGAGGATCAGAGATGTTAAATGACTTGCCCATGGTCACACATCTACTAATTGTCAAAGGTGGGATTTAAATCCATGTCTTCCTAAATTTGAGTTTTGTTGGACCACAACTAGTCCATTCTGAATGTTACAAAAGATTGTTTCAATAGACATACTTTCTTTCTAAAGTTTGACTTGGATAGTTCTCATTTAGATTTGTAGAATTTAGAGCTGAAAGGGACCTTAGAGGTCAATTGTCTCATTTCACATTGAAGAAACAGAGCCTTGAGAGGAAAAATGAGTAAAGTGACTTGTTCAAGCTGTTTGATGGCAGGAGACAGAATAGGATCCAGATGTTATGATCCCCAGCCTGATATGCTCTCTCCTCCTTCAAAGGGTTAAATGTATCTTCTGACACTCTTAAAACTGGTGTCTGAGAATAGAACAATCCATTTCCAAAACTGGGTAGACGAGAATCCCATTCTTAATTACTCAGTGGGGCTCAGAGATGACACAGAGATTCTACAGTTTAACAGAGTATGAACATTGGTCCTTAACCATAAACAGGATGAAGAAAGTCCTGAGGTTAGCTGGTGCAGCTCTGGCAATATTCACTGTTTTCCAACAGCTGGATTCCTTTTGGTTTTTAAGACTGCTATTAATGACACAAGAATTTCCATTTGGAATCTGGCTAAAGGCACCAGGGACTGAAATGCCAGCACAGGAAATATGTTTCTCTACCAGACTTGGGTCAGCAGCCAACATGTTGGTTGTAATGTGGTTTTTCTGAAGGATGATAACCCAAAGCAAAGCAGAAAACTTTTGGTCCTTAAGTCTACCATGAAGAGAAAAGGAGATGCCTTATCCATGCTTGAGGTTGTGAGTTTCTAGAGAGATTGGGACTACCTTGTTCATTCTCTTCAGCCCTCAGTAAAAGGGCTTACACATGACTAGAACTCAAAGGAAAGTTTGTTGGGCTGACACAGCAGTATCCCAGTGACCTGAAGTGATGTGTAATTCATGGACTCATTTACGGTTGTTATTCAGTCATTCAGTTGTGTCTGGCTCTTGGTGACCCTGTGTACCATACTGTCCATGGGGTTTCTTGGCAAAAATACTGGAGTGGTTGGCCCTTTCCTTCTCCAGTGGATTAAGGCAAACAGAGGGTGTGACTTGCCTAGGGTCACACAGGTAATAAGTATCTGAGATCACATTTGAATTCAGATCTCCCATAGTGTCTTTTACCTGCTATAATTTATATGTATGTACACACACACACACACACATATATACACACACATACATATACCTCTTGTTAATGGAAAGTCAATCATGCTAGCACTGTAATCGTCAATTACTTTAACACCACATCTGCTGAAAGCAACATGTTCTCTAAAGCAATCATAGGTCATGGATTCCTTATTTTATGTATACAGCCTGCCCCAGGGAAATGAAATAACTTCTCATATGGCACATCACTGTTTAATATTGCCCAGCTCTTAACTCTTAGTCTAGAGTTTTTCCTATTATATCATGCTATTGTTTTGGGAGGTAAGTCCCTAGATTAATTAAGGCTTAGAATCAGAGAATCTCTGGGATGGAAAGGATCACTTGGTTTAACCCATGCCTAGCCAAGACCACTGTCCATCCCTGATGGGTGGTCATTCAATTTGCCCTCTTAGAGACTTAGAGGCTAACTTCTTAGCATTAGAACCCAGGAAAAGGAAATGGACAGTTCTCTTTGCACCTGGTACTAGGACCCTTAAGATTAGGTACAGGTATAGGAAGCAGACCTATCAAAAATTGGTAACAACCACAAAGTAGGTGGGGTAGGCAAAGAACTAGTCAGAGTTCCTATGTAGGCATAGCCTCAATTACTGCATCCTAACTACTCTAACTTTTGGGAGAAAAGTTTTGGCTGAAGTCTTTGTCACTCTTTACGTAAGGTAAAGTACTAGTGGGAAACTTTTTTGCCCTTGGAAAATTATGGAAAATAGAATACCTAAGGAAACATTCATTTTAGACATGGGTTTGCCTTTTAAAACTGGATCATTATTTTTAAGGGGTATTCTTCATCAGCAGAGACATTTCATTAGGAAACCATTTAATGGTCCTAAGTCTGTACTATAGTGATATGTGGAAAACTATTTAGTCTTCCCTAGTTGAAAATATAAAAAGTTCTTCCATGAGCTTGATGGCATATTTAAATCTATTGTAATAGCCTAATTGATTTCCTTGTCTCAATTCTCTCTCCTCTTCAATCTATTCTCAACATAGCAGCAAAAGTGATATTCTTAAAATTCAGGTTTATCATGCCTTCTTACTCCTCTGCTCAAAAAGTTCCAGTGGCTCCCTATCACATATATAATCAAATATAACCCCTTCGGCCAGGCATTTAAAGTCCTTTGCAACTTGGCGTTAACCTACTTTTCTAGACTCTTTGCAAATTAATTACTTGTCCTTTATGCATTCTTGAATCCAGTCAAACTGGCTGACTTGCTGTTCTTTGTATGTGGAATTGAAATTTAAGTTTAATAAATTTGGGTGAACATTTGGGTTAGCATCCTTCAAGAAACCCACATTGCAACCAATATATTGACTGCTGACCCAAGTCAGCATTGGTAGAGAAACGCATTTCCTGTGCTGGCATTTCAGTCCCTGATGTCTTTAGCCAGATTCCAAATGGAAATCCTTGTGTCATTAATAGTAGTCTTAAAAACCAGAAGGAATCCAGCTGTAATCAGACTTTAATAAAAAATTTTCACTTATTAACAGACTCTGTTCAAGAAGGTCTTAGGAGAGGAAACACTTTACAATTCAAGAGTATGTCCATTATAGAATGAACAAACAGCAACAGGTCAATCCAAGCCTTATTGTGGATGACCTCCCCCTAATAGTCTTGTGTGTTACTTAAAGTAAACTCGTGATTTTGTTTCCATGATTTGGAAATTAGTTATGAAGACACCAAAGGAGCTAGTAAAATTTTACCATTTCTCAGTTACCCACAGTCTGTTGATTGCTGATGTGTGTTTTTGTGGATTTCTGTCTCCTGACTTGGTGTTTCTGAACAGGCTGCCTATCTCCTGTCGCTGGAGTGCTTGTCCTTGCCTTGGAGGCAAGTCCTTCCAGGACCTCATTTTCTTAGAGTTCCTAGCTCCCTTCAGAGTTCAAATTCCATTTCGATTAGTCAGTTAATCAATAAATATTTATTAATAATCCAGTATGTCCCCAACACTTTGCTAAGGGCTGAGCACATAAAGACAAAAATGAAATACATGAAACCTTTGCAGATTTCCCTCTCCCACTACCCCTCTGCACCTCCAATGACTTTATATTTACTTTTTATATATTTGATATTTCCTTATATATGCACACATTGTTCCCCCTGATTGAACATAAGACCATTAAGATCAGGGACTGTTTGTTGCCTTTTTGTCCCCAGCACTTAGTACAGTGCCAGGAATACAGAGGGTACTTAATAAATGCTTCTTGGATTAATTGATGGGAAATTACAAGGACACATATTTACTAAACTAGAATAGTAGATGTGGAATCAGCAAGACATGAGTTCAACTCCAGCTTCAGATACTTACTAGCCATGTGACCCTGGACAAGTCACTTAACTTGAGTCTGCCTCAGTTTCCTCATTTATAAAATAAGAATAATAAAGGCACCCATCTCATAGGGGCTGTTATGAGGCCCATGTGAGATAGCATATAAAACACTGTGAACCTTAAAGTACTGTATGTATGTTAGTTATGACTACTACTACTACTATTAATGATGATTATTACCACTAATGGCATTTTTATTATTGCTACTGCTAATGATATAATTCCTACTAAGAGTAGCTAGCATTTATATTGCACTTTAAGATTTGCAAAGTACTTTACACATGTTATCTTTCAACAGCCCCTCTAAGATAGGTGCTGTTACCATTGCCATGTTATAAATGAGGAAGCTAAGGCAGTCAGGTTGTGACTTGCCCAGGGTCACACAGTTATTAAGTATCTGAGGCAGGATTTGAATTTAGGTCTTCTTGACTCTAATTGCACAACTACTACTATAGATATACTCATTTCACTGAAATCACTGGAAAACAAAAGAATAAAGGAAATGTATTTGAACTATCCTTATTATATCAACCTAATCATGGGATAATTTCTGAAGTGACTTTGCTGAATTGGGTTGAGTTCCCTTTTGACAGCTAGGCACGAATAATTACCTAATCTCTTATGAATGACTAAGTCTAAACACAAAACTATTTTTGTTATTGACTTGTTTCAGTCATATATGACTCTGTGTTCCCAACTGGGACCTTCTTGGCAAAAAATTGGAATAGTTTGCCATTTCCTTTGCCATCCCATTTTACAGATGAGGAAACTGAGGCAAACAGGACTAAATGACTTGCCCAGGGTCACAGAACTAATAAATGTTTGAGGCTGGATGTGAACTCATGATAATGAATCTTCCTTATTCCAAGCCCAGTGCTCTATCCACTGAGCCACCTAGATCCCCCAAACAAATGCCATCCTCTAACCAATATTGGATAAATGGTCCCTAGAGATAGACATTTCATAAAATTGGAGTGTTTCACGAGACACTGATTAAAATCTTGATTTTTATCATAAATTTTGATTTATTTAGTTCTTTACAGCTTTCTAAATCCTTTCCTCCCAACAATTCTGTCAGATCACTATTGCAAGTATTTTTATGCTCCTTTTATAGAAAGGAAAATAGTTGATTTGGGCTGCTCATCAATATTTGTGAAATCCTAGAGTTAGAGTCACTCACAAAGATCATTTAGTCCCATTCCCTCATTTTACAGATGAGAGGATTAAAGAATGACTTTGGCTCCCTTAGTGTATGATAGAATTGAGACATGAACTTGGGTCTCCAGCCGTTTCGTTTGGTACCACAATAGTCCACTGTACCACAATAGTCCAGTACCAGAATTTCAGAACTGAAAGGGATGTCAAATGCCATTTAGTTCAACCCATTTAAAAAAAATGAGTCTCCACTCTCACACCCCAAATGAATCCTTATCTAGCTTTTGCTCAATGACCTTGGGTGAGGGAGAACCTTTGGGACAGTTTTAACTTAGCCAGGAAGTTTTTCCTTCTAGCAAGCCTGAATTAGCCTCTTTGTGATTTCTAAGCATTGCTCCTAGTTCTGCCCCAGTGGACCGGACACAATGGGTCTGGTTCCTCTTCTACGTAATAGAAGACAGATCTCTTATTTCCCCTGCTTTCTCTTCTCCAGGCTATATATCAGCCTGGCTTCTCTTTGTTGTGGTCGAGTTGTTTTTCAGTCATGACAATAGCATGAGCTAAATAAAGGCTCTTTATCAATCTGACTATTCTCTGCACACTCTCAATATTACTGATAATCTTTCTAAAATACAGTAACTGGGACTGAACACAATAATCTATATGTGGGCAAAATACTTTGTAACTACCGTGCTCTTATTTATGGATTCTGTCTCGGCTACCATATTAAATTGTAAATTCATATTGAATTTGCCGTCCACTAAATTTCTTAAATCCTTTTCAGACACATTGCTCTCTTGTTATGCTTTTCCTAATCTTGTACACATGAAGTTCTTTTTTTAATAGCTAGCTAACACATATAGTAGTTGAGAAACATTTTACAAATATTATCTTAATATGACAAATATTATCTTATTCCTCATGAATTGCTATTAAAACTGTTATTTTATAGATGAGTAAACTGAGGCAGAGGTTAAGTGACTTGAATACAGTCACACAGCTAGTAAGTATTTGGATTCATCTTCCTGGCTCCAAGTGCAATACTCTATCCACTGTGTCACCTATCTGACTCATTAATCTACATATAAAACTTTACATTTATCCCCATTAGATTTAATTTTATTAAATTCTGCCCAAAGTTATAGCCTGTCAAGATCTATTTGAATTCTAATTTGTCTTTCAGTGTGTTAGATGTCCCTCCTAGCTTGGTGTCATTTGTAAATTTGAGAAACCTGCCATCTATGTCTGTATCATTCATAAAAATCTCATCCAATCACAAATCACAGAGCACTCTGATATAAGCCTCTTTCTGAGCAGATACCAAACTATTAATGACTGCTTTTTGGGCCTAGCCATGCAAACAGCTTCAAATCCACGTACCTGGGTTATTCTCTAACACTATTTCTATCCATCTTTAAAAAAACAAACAGTATTCGCTTTAGAGACTTTATGAAATGCTTTGCTAAATTACAAGCAAATTACATCATTCCTCATCTACCAATATGGTAACCTTATATAAAAAAAGGAACTATGATTAGTCTTGCATGTAGGGTTCTTGATGAAACAATGCTAGTTATCTGTAATCACCGCTTTTCCCCTAAGCATTCACTAACTGTAATACAGTCTAGAATTTTGCTAGGGAGTGCAATTCACTGACCTAGAATTTATGGATTATTCTCTCCAACATATACACAGATAGTACACACACACATACATACATGTGCATATATATGTGTGCATATATATATATAGTCAATCAATACCTTTACATACACATATATAATATTTATGGATTCCCAAGACAATACACAAATATTATATTTTTGCATTTATGTGTTAACAGAAATAATTGTAGAAATATTAATCATATTTGCACGGTAATTTAATTTATAAAGTAGGCCATATGCATGGCCTCACAAAAACCTGTGAGGCAGGTACTACAGAAATCATTACCCTCATTACCAAGACCAAGTGGTTCTTTAGTGTCAGAGCCAGGATTAGAACTTAGGCCTTCTTATTTTCAAGTCAAATCCGTTTCCACTTCACCCCACTAGCCCTGGAAGTAGTTGGGAGCACTTACTCTCCTACTGTGTCTCTTCTGTTTTCGCCCAATACTCTGAGGTTTCCTGCATGAGTGTAAAAAGTGAAAACCATTGCTATTCCTTTATTTTCACAGCCTTGTAGGAGCTTACATTTGGCAGCGATCTAAGATGTAATCTAGTCCAGATCACTTTCTGATACATATGCAGCACAATTTCCCCATGGGAACAAAAAAAAAATAAACTAAAAATTAAAATCATGACATGAACATTGGAGAGCTCTGAAAGGTAGCACCAGGGTAGGTGACTTGAAAGCATTTTGCATATTCTCTAATGAATCCGTTAACTAAGAAATTTTGAATTCATTTATTTGAACACTGCACACTATTCAGATAATCTCTCATTAGATTTGCAGGGCACAGTTGAAAAACCTTTCCTGTAAGCAGAAATAATCATTTCCTTCGAGAAATGGGGCTAGTACCTGGTTAAGTAGGAAACTGCAGACTGGTGGAATGTTTTAACTACAGTAACAATCAACGACAAAGAATTATCCATTGACACCACGACGTTATACAAAGCACTAAGCTAAGAAATGCTGGGAACACAAAAGTTTATAAGATAAAGTTCTCTGTCCGTAAAGACTATAGAAAATAGTTTGGGAGAGGTGATATGAAAACATGTCCTTTCAGGAAAAGAAAGCTAACCATTCAAGGGGGTAAATAGATTGTATGTGACTGAAACAGTACTATTTAGGGAGGTGGGGAGAGATGAAGGGGGCCATTCCAGGTAGAGAACTAAACACATAGAAGTGGAATAGCTAAGTGTTCAGAGAATAAGTGAAGAGGCCATTTTGGTTAGACCAATGGAAATGAGGGATAAGGGCTATGTTGTGGAGGGCTTTGAATGCTGGGGTAAAGAGTTTGGATTTTATCTTTTAGGTAGTAGAGAGGTAATTCAGATTTTTTTTGAGCAGGGGAGTGTCATAATGAATTTTTTTTTTTGGAGAAAGATTAATCTAAAATCCAATTACTTTTTAGTTAATTACCAAAACCTTTAAAATACACGGAACTAAACTCCACTCACTGCAGAAATGTTAGATCTGAAAGAAATAAACCTTTGGAAATGAAAGCCCTAAAAATAAAAACTAGGCCTCTGACCATTGAGAGAGAGAGAGAGAGAGAGAGAGAGAGAGAGAGAGAGAGAGAGAGAGTAGGACCTCAGAGAGGTAGAGAGTCATGAAATCCTCTGCTAAAAACCTTATCTGAAGTCATTTGATGGATGACGATACCTAGGGCCACTCAGGCACCCAAAGGTGGAATTTAGGGACAATTGAAAAGTGGGATTTGCATGTTTTCTTGCACCTGAATGCACACTAAAACGGAAATGAAGCATTTGTCCATAGTCAGGGGAAGCTGCAATAAGCTCACTGAATTTAAGGCACTAAAAAAGACTGGCAGCTTGGGTTCCACTCTTTTTGTGGAACCCTGTAGCAGTTGGTGACTTGTGTCTTGAATGCTAGGTCTATTCCTGCCCTGGGGCCAAAGTAATAGAAATGTGAAGGAGATGATAATCCTACTGAACTCTGACCTGATCAGGCCAAATCTGGAGCAATATGTTCAGTCCTGAGAAGTTTATCAGGAAGGTGATTAAAAAGTTTTAGTGTGTCCAAGACAAGGAAGGGGGGAAATTAGATATTTCATGCCTTCTCTAGATACTTGTTTTGTTGTTAAAAATAAAGCCAAAATGATTTTGGGAGGCAGCCAGGTGGTGCAGTAGAAAGAGCAACAAGCTTGGAGTCAAGAAGACTTGAGTTCAAATCCAGCCTTAGACACTTATTAACTCTGTGATCCTGGGCAAGCAACTTAATCCCATTTACCTCAGTTTCCTCATCTGTAAAATGATCTGGAGAAGGAAATGACTAACTGCTTCAGTATCCTTAATAAGGAAACCTTAAATGGGGTTAGGAAGGGTCAGTCACGACTAAAACAACAGAATAGGAACAACTAGATATTTGTTATAGTGACAGATTGTCCGTAGGTTTAGGAAAGCAGCTCACAAACCATGTTAGGGTGCCTATTCTGAAGTGCCCCAAGCGTCACATGATTCATATATAGAGTTAAAAGCAGTCCACTGGTGTCATTATAGGATGGCGAGGGATAGCAAAGCAATGTTAAATTATGCTATTGGTTGAAAGACCTGGAGAAGAGAAGGTTGGATGGATGTGACATGATGGCTGTCTTCAAATCTTTAAAACCCTGTCATTGTTAAGTTTCTCCTGTATACATTTAGCCTCACTGATGTAAAACAAGTGAACAAAAAAAACCTCTTGGTCCTCTTGAACTCACAGGACCAACTCACTCACCTCATCTCTTACCACTCCTAGTCAGGCTACACATGATTGCCAAAGTAATATTCTTTAAGTGCTCATCTGATTATATTACTTCCCTGCTTAATAAACTCCAGGGACTCTCTATTGCCTCTTGGATAAAATATAAATAGTTCTGTTTAGCTTTTAAAGTCCTGAGAAGACTAGAGAAGTTTGCCATTTAAATGTAGATTCTGACTTGGCTTTCTCATTTAATTGCCCAGTACTGGTATTGCTGTGTGTGTGTGTGTGTGTGTGTGTGTGTGTGTGTGTGTGTGTGTGTGTGTGTAGATGTGCAGCAGAAAGACACCAAAAACAGCCCAATCTTTCCATTCATGTTGTGGTAACTGTTGTGCTATGGAATTCATCTTTCCTTCTGAACTAACTCAACTCTTGCTCTCACTTCCCTCTGTCTTCCCTTTCCCCTTCTCTCTCGTTCACAGGTTTATGGCTCCTCTACACTCATGCAGACATTCCACTCTCCTATGTATGCTGCCATCTTTCTCATTCGCTCTACAATACTCTATACCCACGCAGATTTGAACACTAACTGTGTTATGGGTCTTTCTTCACCGCACTCCAGGGAAACAATCCATCAGCTCATATCTGTTAGTTACCTCTTATGTTCCTGGCACTGTGCTATAGATTGAGGACACAAGTATAAAAAAGGAAACAATCAGAGTCTGCAAGAAACAGAAGAGAAAACATGTATATATATCGCACATATAAAGTACATAAATATATATATTAGAAAGTAAGTAAATAGCTACTAAAGGTAGTTTGGGAGGGAGGGCATAAGCAATCAAGGGCAAGGAAAGGCTTCATGCAGAAGACAGTGCTTGAGATGCATCTCAAAGGAAGGGAGAGACTATATGAGAAGTAAGGAGGGAGTACATTCCAGGCATGTTGGGTGGCTGGTACTAAAGAATGGAAATGGGAAATGGTTTGCTGATCTATTCTTGAAGAAAATCACTTTGGCATTAGTATGTTAGATGGCCTGGAGTGGTGAGACATCTGAAGCAGGGAGACCAATATTGGGAGGCTATAGCAACAATCTGTGTGGGAGGTGATAAGAGCCTGAACTAAGGTGGTAATGGTAGTGAGCAGTGAGAAGGGGGTGTGAGATTGTGAAGGTGCAAATATTTGGCAACTGATTAAACATGGGAGGTAAAGAAGAGTGAGAATTGAAAGTGATGGTGGTACCTTTGATAGAAATAGGGAGGTTTGGAGGAGTGGAGGGACTGGGGAAAACATAAGTTTGGTTTTATATATGTTGTTTGGGATATCTCTAAGGCATCCAGTTTGAACTGCTTTTAGGCAATTGGTGGCATGGGTAGGCACTTAATAAATGCTATTGAGGGAATGAATCTCAGGGAAGAGATTAGGAAGGCAGGTGGGTGGGGCTGAGGAAAAAGAGAGAGAGAGAGACAGAGAGAACATGAGAACCTAGCACAGTATCTTGGGGAATACGCACATTTAGGAACCATGACATGCATGATGATGAGTTAGCAAAGGAATTCTAAGTAAGAGTGGTTAAACAGATAGAGGGAAAATCAGAAGAGAATAGGGCTATGGAAACTCAGTGAGGTGAAAGCATCTAGCAAGATAGGGTGGTCAATAGTGTCCAGTGTAGCAGATATGCTACTAAGGATGAGAACTGGCATAATAATATCATCACATTTGGCAATTTAAAGAAATTCAGTTGTCAACATTTTTTTATGTTTTAAAAGTTCACCGGTCTCAGTTTAGCTCTGGGGTTCTATGTGCCTTAGCTGGCTGAGTCAAGTGGGTAAGTCATTTCCCAGATCACCCAAAAGAACTGAAACTAAGGACAGGAAACAAGCAGTAAAACAAGTGAGAAACACCAAGACGTGTTCATCCTGGGGTCAGGCTGGGATAAGGACTTGAAGCTCGTCTTGGCCCTCTACTGCTCTGCTCTAAGGCTTTCTTGTGCCTGATGCATCCATCAAAGGATATTTACGGTGGTGGTTTTGTCTCTCACTGATTTTGTGCCTATTTTGGGGGGCATTTACCTGAGATGTAAGAAGTGCTAGTTACACCTGTGGTCCCACAAAAAGTTCTGCTTGGCCCCAGAGGACAGAATTTAGGAGGACTTAGTGTAAGTTGTAAAGAGAACTAGGGCTTGATTTAAGGAGCCATTTCTAGTTGTCCCAAAGTTCCACGGTTGTCTTATCCAAGTCCCTTTGGAGCAAACAGTTTCATTTCAGTGCTGAGGTCAGAAGTCAGACTGCCTAGGATTGAGAAGAGGAGAGGAGGTGGAGGCAGCAAACGTACACAGCATTTTTAAAGATGTTTGGCTGAGAAAGGGCCATGGTGTGAGGGCATGATAGAGTCTAGTAAAGGTTTTTAAAAAGGGGGAAGACTTGGGTTTCTTTGAAGGCAGTAAGAAAAGAACCTGTTCAAAGGGAGAGGTGGAAAATTCTCAAGGTGGGAGGATGATTGAGGATGCAATCTGCTGGAGAAGATGGAAGACCAAATGCAAATATAAAGTGATTAACCATGACTAATTAGCTAATTAGCCAAGGAGAAGGGCTACATTTTTGTTAGGGACTTGGGGGAACATGGAGAGAGTGGGAGATGATGTCAATGTGTTTTGAGACAGATAATGGGAGAAGAGGGAGCTCACATGGCAAGGCTTCGATTTTCTCAGTAAAGTTGGAGGAAAGGGACTCAGTTGAGACAGTGGCGAAAGACCTGTGAGGCTTGAGGAGGGAAGACAAATTTTGGAAGAGCTTCTTTGAAGTGAGATAAGGAATCAGTTAGGGAACAATGAAAAAATACTGCTTTGCTGCAATGAAGACCCAGTTGAGGTTGAATATAAATCTGCAAGCACATTCTTGCCAAATTCTGGGAGGTATATAATACAGGTGTCTTTATCTTCAGGCAGTTAGGTGGTGCAGTGGATAGAGAATGTTGAGCCTGGTGCCAGGAAGACCTGAGTTCAGATGGGACCTTAGGCATTTACGCTCTGCCTGCCTCAGTCTCCTCTGCTGTAAATTTGAGATAATTGTAGCATCTAACTCCCAGAGTTGCTGTGAGGATCAAATGAGCACTTAGTATAGTTCCTGGCAGGTGTTTAATAAATGCTTATTTATAGTAGTGTATTTGATAGTAGGTGTTTAATAAATGCTTATTTACTTTTTTCCTTTTACAGATAATGAAAAGGGTATAGAAAGGTTAAATAACTTACCTATGGTTACATAGCTAAGTAAGACCTGAAGGTGGGATCTGAACTCAGGTCTTCATGATTCCAGGGTCAACATTATCTAAAAATGTTACACTATCCCTAATATAGAGATTGCTTCTTCAGCCATGGAATGATCATTTAATTTAGCAAAGATTTATTTAGTACTTACTTTGTATAAATGACAAAGATACAAAGACAAAGCTTTAAAAACAGTCCCTCACATTCTGTTGGGGAATACCGATATGACTATAGGCATTTCTCTTAGCCTAAGATAACAAGATTGTCAAGAGCAAGGTGAATATATTTTGCCTTGGTCAGTCTAATATTGTGTTTTTTTCTCCTCAGGTGCTTAGAAAGGGCACAGACAAAATAGGAGCTTGTAGAGGAGTTTAACCAAGATGGTGAGGAAGATCAGTTACTAGAACTGGGGATGTTTAGTCTGAAAAACTGAAGATGAGTTGGGGTATCTGTCTTCAAGTATCAGTTGGAAGGGGAATTAGAATTTCTTTGCTTGGCCCTGCGAGGGGAGAACTGAGAACACTGAGTGAAAACTGCAGATTCAAATTTAAATTTGACATAAGGAGAATTTTCTAACAATTAGAGGTCTCTAAAAGTGGAATGAGCTGCTTTGGTTGTGGTATATGAATGTAATGGAATATAAGAAATGATGAGCAGGCAGATTTCGGAAAAATCTGGAAACACATGAACTGATGCTGAATGAAATGAGCAGAACTAGGAGAACATTGTACACAGTAACAGCAACATTGTGAGATGATCAGTTTTGATACACTTAGCTCTTCTCAGCAATACGATGATCTTAGACAATTCCAAAAGACTCATGGTGGAAAAATGCTATCCACACCCAGAGAAAGAACCATGGAATCTGAATGCAGATTGAATTTCCACTTTTTTTGTTTTTCCTTTCTTATGGTTTGCCCCTTTTGTTCTGATTCTTCTTTTACAACATAATTCATGTAGAAATATGTTTAATAGGATTGTACAAAAGTGAATGTTGAAAATTATCTTTGA
Organism: Bettongia penicillata ogilbyi; assembly: GCA_023548195.1. Lineage (NCBI taxonomy): Eukaryota > Metazoa > Chordata > Mammalia > Diprotodontia > Potoroidae > Bettongia > Bettongia penicillata. The sequence goes on from JAJHZJ010000442.1 coordinate 1,715,414, forward strand.
AAAAAAAATTACTAGTAAGTAGGGAAAAAAGTATTTCTATTAAACAAAAAAGAATGAACTGCCTTGGGAGCAAATGGGTTTCCCTTCACTGAAGGTCTTTGAGTAGAGGCCTAATGTCAACTTGCTGGAGATTTTGTAGTGTAGTGGTCTTTAACCCTTTTTAATGTCATGGACCTCTTTGGGAGTCTGGTAAAGATCTTGTGTAGAATAATTTAAATGCTTAAAATAAAATAAATGGCATTACAAAGGAAAGCAATTCTACTGAAATTCAGTTGTCAACATTTATTTATGTTTTAAAAGTTCACCAACCTCAATTTAGTTCTGGGGTTCTATGTGCAATAGCTGGTTGAGTCAAGTAAGTAAATCATTTCCCAGATCACCCAAAAGGAATGAAAATAAGGACAGGAGACAGCAGTAAAACAAGTGAGGAACATCAAGACATGTTCATCCTGGGGTCAGGCTGGGACAAGAACTTTAAGCTTACCTTGGCCCCCTACTGCTCTGCTCTAAGGCTTTCTTGTGCCTGATGCACCCACCAATGGATATTTATGGTGGTGGTTTTGTCTCCCTCTTGCTGATTTTGTGCCTACTTTGAAGGCATTTACCTTAGATGTAAGAAGTGCTAGTTATACCTGTGGTCCCACAAAAAGTTCTGCTTGGCCCCAGAGGATAGAATTAGGAGGACTTGGTGTAAGTTGTAAAGAGAACTAGGGCTTGATTTAAGGAGCCATTTCTAGTTGTCCCAAAGTCCCAAGGTTGCCTTATCAAAGTCCCTACATAGTAGATTCCCTGATTTTCAATGAAGGTTTTTAAGCAGGAGTTGGATGACCACTCCTTTGAGGTCACAGATCTGAGGTGCAACTTCTTTCCTTTTCCCTTTCCAACTCAGATTTTTTAATTGCACAAAGACTGAAGGGACAATAAGCCACCCTTATAATTTAATTAACCAAGAGATTTGTGGCATCAAGTAAAATGAAGCAATAGGGATCACAGATCTAAAGCTGGAAGACTACCTAATCCAGCCCTTTGTAGTGCCAGTGCAATACCCACAGCAGCTGCATGAGTGTTTCCAGGGTAAAATCGTGAAATATAAACTCTCTTTCTCAAAGAGGAAACCAAGATGTTTATTCAGATATCAGAAAGCCAATTCCACCATAGTAACAAAGAAATTTGTACACAATATCAATGCAGGGAGCACCACCATCCCTAAGACTTCCCTCCCCATAAACAAGCTTCCTTAAGCAAAATCACTCCCTCTCTCACTCATGCTAGCTGTTCTGTCTCATCTCTGCCTCATTTTCTTTTCCTGCTCCACTTGTTGGGCAAGCTCTTCCTACCATTGGCTCCATGTGACTGAAGCTTGGGCTGGACCAAAGCTCAAAGCAGGTCACATGGACTTATTAAGGGACAGGGAAGTTCTTCAAACTTCCATACTATTACATCCTCTCATTTTACAAATCCAGGGAATTAGAGCAAATATCTAGTCCTCCATCTTGTTGCTCACGTGACCTGAAGTTCTTATTTTACAAATGAGGATACTCAGGTCCAGGGACATTAACTGACTTGCCTATGGTCACACAGACTGTAAGCATCAGGTGTGGGTCCTCTGATTCCAAAACCAAAATAGAAGTCTTTCTGTTGTACCAGGCTATCTTAGTCTCTTCTGCAGTCTTCAAACTAAGTTAATTGGCCCATGGCCACTTGCATCTCTAGGCAGCTGGCTGAGACTGGAGGCCAATTCCAAGGTCTTTGAGAACTGTTAATAGTTGAATTAAATCCAAAAGGGAAAAAGGGGAAAGGGAGGGCAGGAGAGAGCTCAGAGCAAAGCTGAGTTCAAGCCTTAAGTTTTGTGTGGAAACCAATTCAGCCACACACCGTCAGCCTCTTTCTGAAACAGCTAGAGCTAGTCCCATAGAAACTTCTCCTCCAAGAATAAAACTTGAAAATCCTCTGCCTTTTAATTCCTGCTGTGTAGCAACTCTTTCAAAAAAGCAAGGCAGTTACTCTCTTCTGTTTGCATCTCAGAGTCCTTCTCCCCTCATTGGCCCTCTCAAATGCCCTCAGAGCTTTATTTGGAGTCAGCTGGGTGACTCAGTGGATAGGACATTGGGATTGGAGTCAGGAAGACCGGAGTTCAAATCTGACCTCAGATACTAGATGTATAACTGTGGGAAAATCACTTAACCTTTCTGCCTCAGTTTCTTCAATTATAAAATCAGGATGACAATAGCATCTGCTTCATGGGATTGTTATGAGGATCAAATGAGGTAATATTTGTAAAAGTATTTAGCATAGTGCCATGCCCATAGTAGGCACTTAGTAAATACTCCCCTTCTCTTTCCTTTCCCCCTCCCTTCCCAACAATAACTTGTAATTCTGAATCTGGCCACTAATGCTAGGGGCAAACTCTTGTGGAGCTAAATGTGTGACTGCTTATTTCACTGTCTTCTGTCCATTTCCCTATGATCTCTCATTCTTATCAAAGTCTCTACATTTTTCTTTTGTTTATACCAATGATTTCATCATTGGAGGGTGGGAGTTCTTAAGCTGAGGTCTGTGAATAAATTTCAGGGAATCCATGAACTTGAATGGAGGAAAAAATGCAGCTTTATTTTTACTAATCTCTAAATAAAATTGAGCAGTTTCTTTATTTAAAAGCATTCTGAGAAAGAATAGGTTGTATGTCCATATGTTTTATGTTATGTGTCCATAAGGTAAGAACCGCTGGTATAGGGAATTGCACTGTAGAATTCCCCTTTGCTCATGTAGACAACAACAAGAACAAGTGTCTTGGAGCACTGAGGGTTTATAAGGTTCCTGGGCTACAAAACGCCAAATGAAAAAGTTATCTGCTTTCAAGGAATTTACATTCTATTGAGATTATGCAAAAAAGTAAACTGATAATTAGATAGGGAGATGAATAGTAGATCTGAACAGCTTCAAAGTTCTAACAACCAGGGGATTTGGAAAGGTTTGCAGGGAAGCTAGGGATTCTAAGTGGTCTGGGCACAAAGAGGGTAGCATAGCTGTCTCTGGTTCCAGGAAATATACATTTACTATTAGTGCAGGGTACCTTGGAGCAGACACTAGAAGTAGGAGGGCCCTCTATAGCACTGGGCTGCTTGAGGAGGCAGGGGTGAGAGATGGAGGGAAGGCAGTGGGTTTCTAGCCATGGGAGGTTTTTAAGCAAATACTATTTATTAGTATTTTGTAAGAGGGCAGCTAAGTGGTGCAGTGGATAGAGAGCAAGGCGTGGAGTTAGGAAGACTCAATTTCAGGAGTTCAAATCTGGCCTCACATACTTTACTGTATGTATGACCCTGTGCAAGTGATTTAACCCTGTTTACCTCAGTTTCCTTATCTGTAAAATGAGCTGGAAAAGGAAATGGCAAACTACTCCAGTATCTTTGCCAAGAAAATCCCAATTGAGGTCAAGAAGAGTAAGGCATGATTTTTTTTTTCAAAGACTGAATGATATAGGGATGCTTTTTTTTTTTTAATTTTAGGTTGAGACTTTTCAGAGATGGATCAGTTTGCTGTCCTTTCCAGTTATGAATTCTGGAGATATTACAAGTAAAACATATGTTAAGTACCAAAGTTTTGTTTTTTGAGGAATGCTAGGCTGAGAGCAGAATGAATGCATCTCTGATTTGAATGGGAAAAGTTAAAGCTGAAGAGAGATGAAGAACAGATTCCCCCCTACTTTCCTTTTTTTGCCTTGGAGATACAAAGGACACTAATATAAATGCCAAATATCTCCTTAGCATTTCTTAGCCAAGAGTGAATGCTGAAGACTTGGCTTGGACAATCTTGACATTTAACATTGTTTTTGTTTCTTCATTTTGTTACAAAAAATCATTTTCATTTTCTCTCTTCTCTACTCCCCTCTCCCTTTCCCTCATTATTGTGGAAAGAAATAGGACATTGGCTATTACCAAAATCAACACTCATTAAGTTTTAGTATGCTTATAGAGTAAATTTCTTTCTATATATGCAAGGAGACAATTCAACTCAATCCCCAGTTACTGAACAAACGTTCAGTAACTGCCTATTCAGCTGCAGGATATAAGCAAAAATCCCCCAACGCATCTTTGCCTATATATGTAGTATATGACATATACTGTTTGACTCCAAAGTTTGCTGGCATCCAAATGCTCCATGGCAAAGATCTTGTATAAAGTTTCTTCCAAACCAAATGATTACTGCAGGGTCCAAGGTCAGCTCCACCCAACCAGTGAACTCTTGAAAGCTCAAAGATCTGGGAAGAGTCAACTGCAGTTAGTCACCTCTCCACCCCTATGGATTATCACTAATATAAATGTGATTAATTCAGAACACGTGTGCAATAGTGCATTTGTTTGCTCTGGCTATTTGAATATTTTTAGGAAACTGGGCTCCAAATCCATGTGAATTTCTTTGTATCATTACTACTTAAGGTTGGAATCTGCCTCCAAATGCTTTACAGAATAGAATGAAAGTTGAGTTTAAGAAAAGCTAGAGTGTTGGGGGCGGATCCAAGATTACAGAGTAATAGCACAGACTTTCTAGAGCGCTGCTCCTAAGCCCAGCCAAATAGCTGTAAAAAAATGACTCTAAACAAATTCTGGAGCTGCAGAACCCATAGAATGATGGAGTGAAGCAAATCTCCAAACCAAGATAGCCTGGAAGGTCACTAGGAAGTATCTATCATGCTGAACAAGGGGCATGGCGCACTCCAGTGTAGGCTGCACCAGCACAGAGAAGACCTGAGTAGGTCTCAGGGGATTGAATCTTGGGCACCTGTGGCGGTTTCCAGACTTCATGACCTAAAAAAGCTGAGGATAAATTGGAAGGTCAGTGGAAAAAGCCTGTGGGACCAGTGTGGGAGAATGGAGTGGTGTGGCCCTAGTCCCAGTGTGATAGAGAGGGAATGGAGGAAACTATAGCAGCCACACTAGCAACAGGGGTAGCAGCAGTGACTGTTTCTGGAGTTCTAATCCCACGGATTGTGGGGGAATTGAGAGACCAACAGTACACCGCCCAGCCCCACTGGAAGCAGAGATCAACCTTGACAAACAGTTCAAAAGTCAGGTAAATGCTTGGGGAAATAAGCAAAAACAAGAAAAAAAAAACAATTAGACTATGGAATCTTACTTTGGTGATAAGGGAGACCAAAACATGCAAACAGAAAGCAACAAAGTCAAAGCTCCTACATCTGAAGCCTCCAAGAAAAATATGAATTGATCTCAGGTCATGGAAGAGCTCAAAAAGAATTTTGAAGATCAGGTAAGAGAAGTAGAGCAAAAATTGGGAAGAGAAACGAGAGTGATGCAAGAAAATTATGAAAAATGAGTCAACTGCTTGCTAAAAGTAACCCAAAAATGCTGAAGAAAATAACACCTTAAAAATAGACTAACCCAACTGGCAAAAGAGATTCAAAAAGCCAATGAGGAGAAGAATGCCCTAAAAAGCAAAATTGGCCAGATGGAAAAGGAGGCCCAAAAGCTCACTGAAGAAAATAATTCTTTAAAGATTAGAATGGAGCAGATGGAAGCTGATGACTTTATGAAAAATCAAGAAATTATAAAACAAAAGGAATGAAAAAATAGTAGACAATGTGAAATATCTCACTGGAAAAACACCTGACCTGGAAAATAGGTCCAGGAGAGACGATTTAAAAATTATGGGACTACCTGAAAGCCATGATCAAAAAAAGAGCCTAGACATCACCTTCCATGAAATTATCAGGAAAATTGCCATGACATTCTAGAACCAGAGGGCAAAATAAATGTTAAAAGAATCCACCGATCACTTCTTGAAAGACATCCAAAAAGAGAAACTCCTAGGAAAATTGTAGCCAAATTCCAGAGTTACCAGGTCAAGGAGAAAATATTGCTAACAGCTAGAAAGAAACAATTTGAGTATTGTGGAAATACAATCAGGATAACACAAAATCTAGCAGCTTCTACCTTAAGGGATCAAAGGGTTTGGAATATGATATTCCAGAATTCAAAGGAGCTAGGATTAAAACCAAGAATCATCTACACAGCACAACTGAGTATAATACTTCAGGGGAAAAAACATTCAATGAAATAGAGGACTTTCAAGTATTCTTGATGAAAAGACCAGAGCTGAATAGAAAATTTGACTTTCAAACACAAGAATCAAGAGAAGCATGAAAAAGTAAACAGGAAAGAGAAATCATAAGGAACTTACTAAAATTGAACTATTTACTTTCCTACATGGAAAGATAATATTTATAACTCTTGAGACTTTTCTCAGTAGTTGGGTAGTTGGAGGGATTATAAACATATAGACAGAGGGCACAGTGTGAGTTGAATAGGAAGGGATGATATGTGAAAAAATAAAATTAAAGGGTGAGAGAAGAATATATTGGTAGGAGAAAGGGAGAAATGGAATGGGGCAAATTATTTGTCATAAAGGGGCAAGATAAAGCTTTTTCAATGGAAGGGAAAGGGGAAGAGGTGAAAGGGAAAAAGTGAGGCTTATTCTCTTCACATTGGCTTAAGGAGGGAATAACATGCTCACTAAATTTGGTAGGAAAATCTTTCTTACACTACAGGAAAGTAGGGGAGAAGGGGATAAGTGGAGTGTGTGTGGGATGATAGAAGGGAGGACAAATGGGAGGAGGGGTAATTAGAAGTAAACACTTTTGGAGAGGGACAAGGTAAAAAAAGAGAATAGAATAAATGGGGGACAGGATAGGATGGAGGGAAATATAGTTAGTCTTTCACAGCATGACTTTTGTGGAAGTCTTTTGCATAACTACACATGAATAACCTATATTGAATTGCTTCCCTTTTCAGTGGGGAGGGAGGAAGGGAGAGAAGTTAGCACTCAAAGTTTTAAAAACAAATGTTAAAAATTATTTGTACATGCAACTGGGAAATAAGAAGAACAGGTAATGGGGTATAGAAATGTATCTTGCCCTACAAGAAAATAGAGGAGATGGGGAAAAGGGAAGAGAGGGGTATAAAAGGGAGGGCAGATTGGGGGAAGGGGTAATCAGAATGCATGGTGTCTTGGGGTGGGGTTGGTGAGAGATGGGGAGAAAATTTGGAACTTAAAATCTTGTAGAAATGAATGTTGAAAACTAAAAATAAATAAATTTTAAAAAAAGAAAAGAAAAGCTAGATTGTTTTCCCTTACTTTTTTTCCATCCCAGTGATAAGGATGGTATGCATCTGATGGCAGTGGGCAATGGCAGCTAGGAAAAATAGAGTGTCCTGCCAATGTCATGAAGTTTTACTTCATAGTTTTATACAAATACACGAAAGTTGTGTGTTTTCATCAGTGTAGGGGTCTCACTTGAGTAACTCTTTACCTATGACTGAGGTATATCACAACCTATCTGAGGCACATAGAGGCTAGGTGATTTGCCCGAGATCACAAAGTAAATAATAGCAGGGGCTATTTATCTGTTATATATGGATACCTCTTTCTTATTTTTATTAATACATTATTTTTCCTCAAACCAATTAGGATCACTTTGATTTCTCTGAGGACTTAGACCTTTGTGATATCCAGGTTCTCCCCAGCTACTTTAGGAGGAGAATTAGAAGTAATATCCTATGTAATAATAATAGTCAATGTTTATATAGTACCTACTATGTGCTAGGAACTATGCTAAGTGCTTTACAAATATTATCACTTTTGTGTTACACATCATGTTATGTGTTAGACATTAAAACTTCATGAAACTTTTAATTTACTCATTAAAAGATACCATAAGTGATAGAATCCCTGCTCCTCTCTTCAGCTCCTTGTGTCTGCCATCATCAAAGTGAATTTATCTCACATAGGCGGGGTCAAAACAGAGGTTGGTGGGATTTAGGGCATGGCACTGAACACTCCCCTTCCTCAAAAATATCATCCTCAACTTCCTGCCACAGATCCTGAAATTCTGCCACTGAGATTTATTTCTTTTGGGATGAATTATGTAAGGCAAAGCAAAAAACCTTGAGGAGTCAGTGTAGTGAGACATTATAGAACAAAGCAATTAAGAGAAAATTGGCTCCATTTTGCATTAATCTTAGACCAAAGTTAATCTTCCCTATTTGGTTCTAGTTGTAGTGCTGAGATGGGTAAGCTGAGGAGGTCAGCTGCTATAGGTAGTTATATTTAAAAAACCATAACTAGGGAGTGGTGAATGAAACTTTGTCCTGGGACACTGAATTTGGAGAGCTTCAAAAGTCCTTCAACAACCTCGAGATAAAAAAGAGTTTAGCCCTTGGTTAGCAATAACATTTCATAGATTGGGATAAATCTCCCTTAGCAAGATACATACCTTTTCTTCATCTTCCTCAAAGATGGTACCCTTCATGCTGCCTGGCTGGGGCATGGTTTATGGTGCTTACCTGCTACAAAAATTCCTAGTTACAGCTTTGGGTTTATATCAGGTACTATTGTATATTATGAGAAGAGGAAATAGTCTTCAGCTTTCTCTTCTGTTTCAACTACATAGATTCTGGGCCCAGGCTTTTGTTTTGATTTGTTTTAACAAAAGAAAACAGTCTACTTCATTCCAAGATTGAATTCCATAATTTTTTCTCTGGATGTGGAAGGCATTTTGCCTCAAGAGTCCACTGGGAATTTTTTAAGTCCTTGCATTGCAATAAAGTACTAAGTATACCAGAAAAATTCCTCACACGTTGCTGTGTACAAAGTTCTCCTGGTTCTGCTCCTTTGACTCAGCATCAGTTCATATAAGTCTTTCCAAGCCTCTCTGAAGTCTTCCTGTTCATCATTTCTTATAGCACAATAGTATTCCATTACATTAATACACCATAATTCATTCAGTCATTCCCCAATTGATGAGCATCCCTTTGATTTCCAGTTTTTGTCCACCACAAAGAGTGCTGCTATAAATAAACATTTTTGTACATGTGGGGCTCTTTCCCATTTTTATGATCTCTTGGGGATATAGTCCTAGAAGAGGTATTGCTGGGTCAAAAATGCAAATTTTGTAACCCTTTGGTCATAGTTCTGAATTGCTATCCAGAATGGTTGGATCAGCTCACAGCTTCACCAACATTGAATCAGTGTTCCAACTCTCTCACATCTTCTCCAACATTTATCATTTTCCTGTTTGGTCATGTTAGCCAATTTGATAGGTGTGATGTGGTATCTCAGAGATGTTTTGATTTGCATCTCTCTAATCAATAGTGATTTAGAGCATTTTTTCATATAACTATAGATAGCTTTAATTTCTGCCTCTGAAAACTGCCTGTTCATATCCTTTGACCATTTATCAATTGAGGAATGACTTGTATTCTTGTACATTTGACTCAGTTCTCTATGTAGTTTAGAAATGAGGCCTTTATCACAGGCACTAGTTGCAAAAATTCTTTCCCAGTTTTCTGCTTCCCTCCTAATATTGGTTGCAAATAATTGGTTTGTTTGTGCAAAACCTTTTCAATTTAATGTAATCAGAATAATCCATTTTGTACTTCATAATGTTTTCTATCTCTTGTTTAGTCAAAAATTTCTCCATTCTCCATAATCTGATAAATACACTATTCCTTGCTCCACTAATTTGTTTATAGAATCAATCTTTATACCTAGATCATATATCCATTTGGACTTTATTCTTGTGTATGGTGTCAGGCATTGATCTATGCCCAGTTTCTGTTACACTGTTATCCAGTTTTCCCAGCAGTTTTTGTTGAACAATGAGTTCTTATCCCAGAAGCAGGGGTCCTTGGATTTATCAAACAGTAGACTGCTGTATTCCTTGACTACTGTGTCTTGAGTACCTAACATATTCCACTGGTCTACTCTTTTGTTTCTTAGCCAGTACAAAGTGGTTTTGATAACTGCTGCTTTATAATACAATTTGAGATCTGATAGGGCAAGGCTACCTTCCCTGGCATTTGTTTTCATTAGTTCCCTTGATATTCTAGACCTTTTGTTCTTCTGGATGTCTGAGCCCAGGTCTTAACAGTACTGAGGGGATTTTGCTTGGGTGAGCAAAAAGGACAGGTCTCCTCTTTTTTTTTTTTTTTTTTACCCGTATCTGGATTTAAGTTTCTAAACCCCAACTCTGAAATCTGAATTCTGTTCTCACCTTCTAGAGCTCGTAAGATTATATATTTAGTTTTATTAAAACTTACGGAAAGGATTGCTCTTCTAGTAGTATGAAATGCACTTGTTTCCAGACCTTTACACTGACTGAGAGAAGCGTTTTCTATTTGGGGTACTTCAGCAGTTAGCCAGCCTCTAAGGGAAACCACAAAGGTATGAGAAATGTTGAGTTCTATTCCTATCTCATTACCATTGCATGAACCTAAGGTCATGAGCAGAATGGCTGTCTCTATAGAAAGTAATTACAAGATAATTATGTCTTGGAAGTCATAACTAACAATTTCCCAACTGGTTTGATACCTATATCGGAGACATTAAAAAAAAATCCATCTATACTATGTTAGATGGAATAAGTCTCTAAAGTGCCATCTTTAAAAAGAATACTTTCTCCTGAGAAAAACTAAAGCTTGTACATGCAACAAATAATCCTTGGTGGATAGATTACTGGACTGAGAGTCAGGAAAAGCTACATTTGAAACTTGTCTCTAATAATTGCTAGCTATGTAATTATGGCCCAGACACTAAACCTTCCCAAGCCTGATTCCTCATTTATCAAATGGGCATAATATGAACTGTAATATATATTTCACAGATTTGTTATAGGGATCCAGTCCATAAGGAAATTAAAGTGCTTTGTGAATCTTAAAGCATTATGTAAGCTATTATTATTATTGAGAACATTGTTTTTTCAGAAATCTTAGCTTAAAGCTGTATAGGACAATGTCACCCAGTGAGATGGTTTCTCCAAAGAAGGCCTTCTAAAAACCAGACTCTTAGTTACATAACACTTCTAGAAACATAAATTTGTTGTGGTAGAGAGGTCTAGGTAAAAGACATGGAATTTGGAGTTAGAAGATTTAGGTTCACTGCTTTTTATTTTCTGTATGGTTTTGAGAAAGTCATTTTTCCTCCTCTCTGGTCCTCAGTTTCCTCATTTGTTAAATGAGGAGGCTTGATAAAATAATTTTTAAGAATCTTCCCGTCTCTAATTCTGTGATCCTCTCTAGCATATTAGAAGGTAAGCTCCTTGAGAGAAAGTATTGTTCCACTATTTGCATTTATGTCTGCAGGGCCTAGGACAGTCCCTGGAATTTATTAGGTGCTTAATAAACGCCTGTCTGACTTATTGATTGGCAACCTTTTGGTAAGGGATATTTTCTTTCAGGACTCAAAAACATGAGGCAAGGAGCCAGTCTCAAGCCATCACAAGGGACTTCAGTATTTCTGTACACAGCCATTCTTATTTTAATTCAAAGAACATTTAAAGTTCTTCATATGTATAAGGCACTGTACAAGACAAAGGCAATACAGAGACAAAATGAATTGTATATTTAGAAATAGTCCTAGCCTCTGTGGAGATTATCTTATGGCAGTATGGGAAGAGGGATGTAGTATGTACACAAAGAATTTAATAAAAAGGGGCGGAAGGGGGTGGGGAGAGAGAGAGAGAGAGAGAGAGAGAGAGAGAGAGAGAGAGAGAGAGAGAGAGAGAGAGAGAGAGAGAGAGAGAGAGAGAGAGAGAACAACCATGAAAACTAGAATGAAAATGAATATGCTAATAATAGGGATGAGGAAGATTTCTTCTCAATAACCGGAAAACTTTCAGAAGATTCAAGGAAACTCCTGGCAAATCTAGAAAAACTAGAAAGTTCAATATATGAATATGACCAATTCTTAGAAAATATGACCCAGAAAATGAAAAACTGACAAAACAAGCAGGAGGTGCTTACTAGCTGTTACAGAAGGGTCTCTTGGAGGGGGGGGCAGCTTCAAACAGTAAAACTCCCCAAACAAGTATATTTGCTCAGATCATTAGAGAAATGTAAAATTAAAACATTAGTGGTTAGCTTAAGAGGCATCACAAATTAAAGGAAAGCAACCCTGCAGTTATGGACTCAAGACAATATGATTAAATTTTGATTGCACAAAGTAGGGCTAGGGGAGAATAATGGTGAGAACTTTGCTTCCTTATAGCTTGTGTTAGATACCTTTGGTAGGACAAAAATAGACAACTACTTCTGATTTATTTCCTAGTATAATTGATACAACTTGATCTATGTATTGGGAAATGATCCTCAAATAAGACTCACAAGCACAAAGGACATATTCATTCTATAGATGACCATCAGACTAATTTTCATGAGATAACTGTGATCACTGAATCATCATTATCTTCCAAAGTCTTCTGTTATTCTCTCATTGTCTATTAGATTAAGGCAGCTGAATGGCACAGAGGATAGGACTCTAGACCTACAGTCAAGAAGACCTGAGTTCAAATTTAGCCTTAAACATTTATTGGCTGTGTAATCCTGAGCAAGTCACTTAACTTCTCTGTGCCATAGTTTCCTCACCTATAAAACGGGGATAATAACAGTACCTTCTTCCAAGGGTTGTTGTGAGAATCAAATAAGATAATATTGGTAGAGTGCTTTGCAAACTTTAGTGTTATATAAATGCTAACAATTATCACTAAGTCCAATCTCTTTTGCCTAGAATTAAAAGCTGTCTATAATCTGGTCTCAACTTCCACTAGATTTGGAATTTGAGGAACTGGGTTTGAATTGCCATTCTGTAGGACCTTGAGGAAATCAGCTAACTCTCCGTGCATCAATTTCCTCATCCGTTACATGACAGAGTTAGACTGGGTAGCCTCTAAGGTCTCTTCCAATTCTGAGTTTACAATCCTATGATCTTGTCTTGCTAACTTTATTTTACACTGCTCCTTTTAAGCCTTTGGCTCCAACCAGTGGGCTCTTCTTCATTGTCCCCAGGGTATTTTTGTACCTCTCTATGTTTTTCACACATAGTAATTCATTATTCTACTTTTCTATAATGTCTTCTTTCTTAGCTGTGAAGATCCAAATCCTGTCTTCTCTTTAAAACTCAGCTTGTGTTGCCTGGTTTCATGAAGCCTTCCAGATGCTAATTCAATATGATCTCTTTCTTCTCTATATTAGAGGTATAACTAAGTTGGGGTGACTGGAGTTTTGTTTCAAGGTGCTAATATTTTGTGTGTATGTGCATATGTATGCTGGATGGATATGATTTTTCCCTATGACAACTCCAGGGTCCCTTTGCAGTTGTATTCTTCTTTTAGGATCTCCTATTCCCCACCCCTTGTTAGAGCTGCTCCTTTTCCTGATATAACTGTCCCTGGAATCAGATTATTTTTGCTTATGGCTGACTCTTCCCCTCTCTCCTCAACTGATTATGTCCTAGTTTCAAGAATTGCTAGCTAGATCTCTACTCTGAACTCACTGAATTTAGATCAAGCCACTCATTTGGTCAGTAATCAAGTGCTGCCTTGTGACAAATCTTCTCTGCTGTCTCCTATTATCATTTAATGCATACATTTACATCTTGCTTTTCCATTCAGGATTGTGGGCAGTAGTCATCATGTGTTAGACTTCTTTGTATCCCTCAAAGTATCTGGCACATAGTAGGTGCTCAGAAAAGGCATATTCATTGCTTAATGAGCTTACCTCCCTTTTATAGGTGGAAATAGTGAATCAAGGATTCAGAGGTAGAGATGAAAATATGACCTAGACTCTGAAAACTGAATGTTCTTGTGCTTTTTGCCAGAATTCTTACTTCTGTCTGTATTCTTATCATTAGAGGCATTCACAGCAGAAATATATTTTTCTCCCATTAAATATACTAGCCCTTAAAGAGTCACTGATTCTGTGGTCCCTAATAATCAGTATTACAAAGAACATTACCATGATATAGGAATGTCCTGAAAGCACTAGGGGAGATAGCGTTAACAAAGACCTAGAATGTAAAAGGCCTTAGATACTGGTTATTTGCATTTTTTTTAGCTCTGGCTATTGTAGAAAAATCAATCCCTTTGACTATTTCACCAAAAGGCATTATCTCTCTTCTCCATCTACGTATGACTCATATTATTACAAGTCAGCCTGAGTTTTCATCTCCATTTTTTATAGTACATTACTAGAATGCACAAATGAAAAAAAAAATCTTAAGCACTTAAGAATTGCCAGGGATACAAGAAAGAAAAGTGGAGATAATTTCTGCTCTCAAGGAACAGAAATTCTAACAAGGAGAAATACATATAGGAAGTTTCAGCTAGAAGCCTGAGGGAAAGGTTTCATGGTCCTCAGAAAAGCAGATGGAAACATATCATCTTGATGTCATTACCACTGATAAAATCACATCTTTCTCTGATGTTGAACTATTGGACAGTGCTGAGAACCTTGGTAGAGAGAGACCTCTATTAAATTTATATCCTTCAAACAAAAATACTTACTTTATAGATTCCAAAAACGTTAGACCTCAGAGACACTTTTTACCCTCATATTGACTATTGTCACCAACCTATTATTAGTGAGTTAACACATCATAGATTTAGACTTGGTACCTTAAAGGTCATTTTACTGCTTTTTATGAACTTGGGCCTCAGTTTCCTCATATGCTCTAAATTCAGAAATTAATCTCATTTTATAGATGCATAAGTTGGGTCCCAGAAAGATTCTAATGAATTAGATGTCTTCTAGGGACCTTTCTAGCACTGAATTTAAAGAACTGTATAGTACTATGACCTAGTCCCATCACTCCATTTTATACCTGAAGAAACTGAAGTCCAGAGGGATTCAAGGATTTGCCCAAAGCCACAGAGGAGGTAGTTAAGCTATGATTCAAACTTAGGTTCTTTGGCTAGAAATCTGATACCCTTTCCACTGTATTGAAGAACCTCCATTTTACATTTGAGGGAAATGAAGTTCTACCCTCTCTAATGCTAGTTATAGGAAAGGCAACTGTTAGATTTGTTTGCTTATTTGAAAAAGGAGAAATGTAGCACCACTGGTCAGAATTGCTAAGTAGTTCCCTCCAACAGTACTTTTCCTCTTTATTCCATAGACTTTAAATCATAATCGTTAGAGGTTTTTTGGCTCTTAGAAGTATATGGGTGATCTTAAAACCACATGTGCTGTTTTGACAATTCCAACTGAATGACCAGAGTGACCAAATTATGTTCCTCTGCCATTAAAAATATGCATATGTGCTTGTTATCCAATTTATCTTGGATTTCTGTCTTCGTTATGTCATCTTGCTGGACTACTTATAAACTGATGGATTTGAAAAGGATGTATTTTAATTTATGGGTGTGATACTCTGTTGAATACTTTCATTTTCCTACTCAGATTAAAGAATGGAGGGAGCACTGGCCTTGGACCTGGAAGGCTGAGGTAAGTGAAGTGCTTGCCTTAGGGACACAGAAAATACACAAAATTTGCAACTACCCTAGCATGTTGTGCCTTTAAGCTTAGGAGAGCACAATTTTACATTCTTGCTTCAGGTATAAATTTAGCTAGTTATGGTGCTAGCCAGTGACCTGGATTTGGTTCTTCAATCCAGTGCTTGCTGCAACAATTAGTGACTGTGTAACCTCAGGAAAAGTCATTTTAAGCACTGTGGATCTCAATTTCTCAATTTGTGAATTGGGAATAATAGTGTTTCCACTATTGTTTTTACAAGTGCTTAATCCATAAAGTAACATAAAAATATAAGTGGTAAGAAAGGATGTCATCATGGAAAAGCATGATTGAAGAAGGGAGGACATGTGTTCAAGTGGTGAGAGTGAGGGATAACTGGTGGAATTTTTGTGTATTCCACTGATTTTCTCATGATGTCAAGAAGATGCAAGAAATGTGCATCACAGTATGATGAGTGGAGCCTCTTGGGTGAATTTATAGGATGATTTGGACTAGATTTATATTGGATGGACAAGTAGAGATAGACTGTGCCACTTGAGGGAAGTATTCACACCAATGATGAACGTTCTCACACCTGCTCATACTCTTCACATCCCAGTGAGTATGAACTCCTGTAGATCATCATCTATATACCCTACCATCCAATTCCTCATTTCCATTCTCCTCAACTTTCCCATTCCAAAGTTTCATCCTAAATTCACCTAGCCCTTCTGCTGTGCCCCCTGGAATGCTTTTTTTCCATAGGCAATGAATTTACCTTCACTTAAAATCTTTTCTTGTCCTATTCTTTCAGTCTTCTAGCAATTATTGAAACCTATCTCACCTCAGATGACACATTCTCCTTGGCCACCCTTTCCAGTACTGGCTGCACCCTTCGCTCTTTCTCCTTGCTTGAAGTTTGGGAGTTGGAATACTTCTTGCTCCCCATTATCATTTCCTGGTTCTCCGCCTTCCTCCATCATTCTACAAAGTCTCTTCTTTTGAGGTTCATGCTGTTGATATCTACCACGTAATCAAAATCCTGACAGCTGTTGTTTACAGCCCCTCAAGTCACACTCCTTACTTTCCTCAATGAGTTTGACACCTGACTTACTCTCTTCCCCAACTCCTGTCCTTCAACATATATACACGTGGATTCGCCCTCAAATACCCTAACTACTCCATTCTTCAACCTACTCACCTCCCCTAATCTAGTCTTCCAACCCACCCCTGTCACACACAAAGATGGTCATCACAGATGTACCATGTTTATGTTCAAGAATTCTGAGATACCCTTATCCTACCATAGCTGATTGGCTTCTGCCTTCCCTTACATAACCCTACTCTTCATGTGCACCATGACCTCTACTCCCTTGACCCTTCAGTTCTCTCCCAGACCATCTCCCCGCACTAGCCACTATTGTATCTTCTCCCCATTTTGACCCTTTGGTGAACCAATTCAACCTTATACTATCCTCTTATGAATCATTAGGCCCTGCATATTGCCAATTAAACTTAGCCAATCCTCAGTTTGGATCTCTTCCATCATTAATCACCTTTTCTTCTATACACATGCTGCTTAATTAAGGTGGAGAAAATTAAGCAACCATTCTGACTGGATCCCCTATAAATTTATGTTACACAACCTCACTGCTGCTAGGCACTCCTATTGTACCTTCCTTATCAATTCACTATCCCACTCTCCATAGCAGCTATTCCAAACCTTTTCATCCCTCCTTATACCTTCCATGGATGGTTTTCCTTCCTCCCACTCTCTCAGCTGAGAACCATGCCTTATGTTTTACAGAAAAAAATGAGGCCATTTGATGTATTCTTCATCTTCTCTCCTCTTCCTCATCTTCTATTACTCATATGGTTTTTTCTTTTTGCCACATTCTCCTCCTTTACCCCTGTCTCACATGATGAACTGGGCTTCCTGCTTAGCAGGGCTAACCCCTTTACTTGTTCAAGCAATCCCATTCCATCCTATCTCTTCTAACAGATTGTCCCCTCTGTTATCCCCACTCTTTCACTTATTTTTAATCTCCCTTTCTACTGACTCATTCCCTACTGCCTATAAACATACTCACATCTCCCCTATCCCGAAGAAGTCCTCACTTGACCCTTCCATCCCTGCTAACTGTCATCCTATATCTTTTCTACCCTTTGCAGCTAAACTCCTCAAAAATGCCATCTACAAGAGATGCATCCACCTTCTCTCCTTGTCCCCTCTTCTTAAACCCTTAAAGTAAAGCTTCTATTCTTATCATTCCAGTGAAACTGCTGTCTCCAAAGTTACTAATGATCTAAAGTACAATGGTCTTTTTCTCAATCCTTATTCTCCTTGTCCTCTCTGTAGTCTTTTTTACTGTCAATCACTCTCTCCTCTTGGATACTCTTTTAAAAAAATTTATTTTAAACTTAAATACAAAAACTGAAATACACAATAAAAGTATAACCTAAATATTAAAACAAATACAAAATAAGAAAAGGAAATAAAGCATTGCTATGTGCACAGCAGAACTTAAGACAGGATTCAAAATGAACAGCAATAAATTTCCATTTCAAGAAAGCCTATATAATAAATAGCACTCGTGTTCAGAGCTGTTCATCTTTTCTTTGCTTCCTCATAAGTTTTCTTCTGTTTTCTGCTGTATACTTTTAATTTTGCTCTTTTTTCCCTTCCATCCCCTAAGAAGGTATAATTAAGTGTGAATATATGCATATATATGTATATACATATACAAATATACATGCATGTATACATATATACACACAAAGATATGCATGCATACTTACGTACACTTACATATACCTACCTATACTTAGATATCTATAATCATACTCATATATAGACATTTACATTCATATACATTTATGCAAGACCATACTATATTTAATTGTCCTCTGTTTCTCTGAGGGTGGATAACCTCTTCCTTCATAAGTCTGAGTCTTTCCATATTTTTCTAAGTCCATCAACTCGTCATTTCCTACACCACAGCAATATTCCATCCTCATCTTGTCTAGTTATTTTAAAGAATCTAAAACAATACTGATTAATATGACTAACATAGAGTGTAGTTTCCCTATTTTCTCTTATGATTAAATCTATTTTAGCTTTGACTTTGTCTGAGACCATGATTGCTATCCCTGTTTTTTTCTCTAATAAATTCTACTCCTGATCTTTATTTAATGTTTGTAGGGTATCTCTTATTTTCTATCCCTCCTGACTCCTCTACTTTATTTCTACCGACTACATTGCTCCCCTATTATTTAACTTACCCCCTCATCCAATAATCCCTCCATTATCCTCCCATCCCATTAAGCTAAACACCCTTCTATTGCCCACCCTCCATCCCAATCCCTCACCTCCCCTCTAAAAATTTATACCTTCACTGGCTTCCCCTTGGCCAATTCTAATTTTCAAGGAGTCATTTTGTTCTTTAAGATTCTGGATCCCCTTTTCTAGTTGGTTAACTTTCTTTTCATAATCTCTTTGTTTTTCTTGAATTGTTATTTTTAAAAAAAACCTTCCTCAATCTCTCTCATTTGATTTTTAAAGTCTTTTTAAAGTTCTATGAATTCTTTTTGGCAGGTGACCATTAGATTTTACTCTTTGGGGTAGGAGAGGCTTTTTTTGCTTCAGTATCTTCCTCTGAAGATGGACCCTGCTCTTCTCTATTCCCACATTAACTTTCTATGATTGGATTCTTTCTTCTTTGCCTGTTCATTTTTTTGTTTTTTTAATTTGTAGCATCTTATTTTTTGTGATCACCTCTAGTCCTGGTTTATGGGGGATGGAGCCTCTGGCCTCAGATCCTCCTTCAGTTCTCTTTAGCTGGAACCAAAACTAAGAATTCTGCCTTCCTGTTAAGTGTCCACAGCCAGTGGTGTCCCAACCCACTGTTTCTATGCTTATTGGGTATGGGCTGGTTCCTTCTCATCCAGGGTCCCGTATCTCCCAGCAGCACAATTGGGGGTGCCATTCCTTATCAGCAGAGGTTCTCTCAATCTTCCCCAGCCTAGCACTTTAATACTGTCCCGGAAGTAAAAGTTCCTGTGACTGGGACTGAGGCACCTCCCTACCCAGCTAGCTCTAGGGCTCACTGCTTGTTTTTGAGGAACTAGCCTGGAGGTGTTTACTCTTCATGGGGACCAAACCGTGTCCTGGGATTTTTCTTCACATCTCTCATTGTCACTGGAGGACAACTGCTCTGCCCCAACTCTTGGTTATTTTTGGTGTTCTGTGTTTGTCTGGAGGAAATCTGGAGAGCTTGGAATTTTCTGACATGCTTTGCCATCTTCCCAGAATCCTTTCTCTTGGATACTTTGCTCTCTAGATTTTGGGACACTAATTTTTCTTGGTTCTCTTCCTACCTATCTTACTGTTCCATCTTTGTCTACAATACTGGACCCTCTTCCAGACGTATCCCTCACTGTTCTGTCCTGGGTCCTCTTCCCTTCTCTTTCTATACTACTTCACTTGGCGATCTCATCAGCTCCTATGGATTTAATTACCATCTCTATGCTGATGATTCTCAGATCTACCCTCCTGCCATAATCTTTCTGCTGACCTCCAACTTCACATCTTCAACTGCCTTTCAGACATCTCAAACTGGATGTCCAGTGGACATCTTAAACACCCCATGTCCAAAACAGAATTCGTTATCTTTCCCCTTAAATCTTGCCCCCTCTCCTACCTTCTCTATTACTATAGAAAGCAACACCGTCCTCCTGGTCCCTCAGAATCACAATCTAGAAGTCATCTTGGATTCTCACTATCTCTCACCCTCCATATTTAAGGTTAATAAAGTCTACGATGTCACCTTTGCAACATGTCTAATATATGATTCCTTCCTCTGGTACTGCTATCACTCTACAGTAGGCCCTTATAACCTCATGCCTGGATTACTGCAGTAGCCTGCTGGTGAGTCAGCCTACTTCAAGTCTCTCCTCACTCCATCTTCTATCCGACCACTAAAGTGATTTTCCTAAAGTGCAAGCCCAGTCATGTTACTCTCTACTAGCTCTACTCAATAAAATATGGTGACTTCCCATTGCCTCTCTAGGAGCAAATATAAAATATTCTGTTTGGCATTCAAAGACCTTTCGTCTAGTGGCATTGGCTGCCTGGCTGTTTACCATACCTGAGATGCTACCTGGCTTCCTTTAAGTTCTAACTAAAATCCGACATTTTACAATAAACCTTCCCTAATCCCTCTTAATTCCAGTATCTTCCATCTAATAATTATCTCCTATATGTCCTACTTTGCATATATTTTTCCATGTCATCTCCCTTACTAGATTATAAACTCCTTGAAGGCAAGGACTGTCTTTTATTTTTTATTTTTTTTTGGTATTTACAGTGTCTGGCACAAAAGTAGGTACTTAATAAATGTTTACTGATCCAGTGATGATAGGGTAAGTTGTGGAAAGCTAGGTAGTGACCCAGAATTTAAACTGAATCTGACATAAAAACTATTGAAAACATCAAAAGATTACTCTGTGAAGTGAAGGTAAGTCTTTCCTTTCTAAGGAATACATCTATTTGATGGAAATGTCCCCATCACTAACAAATGCTTTTTTTATGTCAATGGGTACGTGATCTCATCACAATGCATTTTTCCCTGTCCAACTGTGAAGATCTCAATTCATTCACCCACGCTCATCCCGTGTAAGTATTGTCCATGTCCTCCTTTAAAGCCTCCATAAAGATGTAGCCGATGTGCCCAAAACCTTCTGGGCCTTTTTTAATTTTTCAAGGATACTAGTGCAACCCCCAGACTAATGCTGTTATTTCTCATTCTTACTACAATTGGCTTATCTCAATCAATCAACAGATCAACAAGCTTATTAAATGCCTACTTAAACCAAGTACCATACTAAGCACTGGGGTTCCAAAAGAAAAGAGAAAGAGCTGAGGTTGCTAACTCCAGGAACTTAGATTCTAATGGGAGATGCACCATGTCCATACATATATAGGCATATATCAGGGAGTCAGAAAGCAGGTACAAGTTAAACTTGGAAGGGCAGACACTAGACTAGGAAACTTTTTCTCAGAAGGTTCCACGTCAGCTGTCTTGAAGAAAACCAGAGATATCCAGAAGTGGAGGTAAAAAAGAAGAAAATACTAGACATGGGGCAAAGGCCATGGAAATGAGAGACGGAATGTTATTTTTAAGGAACACCAAGTAGACAATTATGGCTGGACCCTAGATATTGTAGAGAGTAGTGAATGTATAAGAATATGAGAAAGGTAGCAAGGTTGTGAAGAGTTTTAAATACCAAGCCTATATGTAAAACTCTGGGACTCAGTGGGTGGGTAGGGGGTTTTCTCTTTCTACCAAGGAATACCAGTGCTGATTTTAGTGACTGAGTTTTGATCTGGGAGAGCATGAGGTTAAAAAAAAAGTGTGTGTGTGTGTGTGTGTGTGTGTGTGTGTGTGATTAGTCTTTTCTTTTACTCTTTGACTCGTGTCTCCCCTGCAAAGATAACTGGGGGAAATCTCTTTTATTCCACTTCTTGCCCACATGCTATCACAGGTAACATGGGGCACCCAGCATATACATATATGTTTCTCCATTGCCTTTTAGGTCACTTTTGGTTTTAGTTGTATGGAAATTATAAATTTGTCCTTGCTAAGTAAATACACCCAAGTGATCCTCTTTAACCAATTCATCCACAGTAGAGAAATGGTCCTTCCTCTTTAGAACACGTTATTTTTCTTACATTTCATTTTGTCCACCACAGCCCTCTCATAACATCTTATGAGTTACAGATAGATAATTTTTCCTGGGAGCCCACAATAGTTTTGTTTCTTCCCTTAAACATTTCACTTCCAAAGCAACACTGTCAGATACAACTTTCCTGGCTGAGAATTTATAATTCCTGTTAGTACGAAGAATGTGAAAACAACAGTCATCTGATTAAATGAACCACAATATTTTCTGCAAAATATACAATTACTTACAACGCATTGTACAGATGGACTAAATCAAGGCTGTGTGATACATTGACAAAAGCTAGCAGAACTGGCTTGGATGGTAAATGCTTCTGAGGCATAACATGGCTTTCTTCACAAAGCATGAGACATCTTTAATTGCATCCTCTTGCTTATTCTGCAGACTGTTTCTAAGATAGCTTTGCTTTGCAAAATGGAACCATTTCTGTATGCCAGAAAATAGCATCGAGTCCTAACCTGTCAGTCGTTTCATTGATTTACAAGCCTGATTGGAAGCTGCAGGAAAACTGACCTCAGGGAATTGTTATGACAGATGATTACCCAGAGTGTCTAACAAAATTAGCAGCAACATGGCTGGGAAGTCCAGTGCTCTCTCTATGCTCATCTGTATTTTTTAGATTGATAGTCCCCAGTGAACTTTCCCCAAATGAAGAAAAAGCAAGGTCCAAAGGAAAGAGCATGGGTTCTGGGGTCAGAAGACCTGGGTTCAAGTCTCACCTCTCATGCTTGCTACCATAGGCCAGTCATTTTACTTTCCTGGACCTCAGTTTCCTCATGTGTAAAATGAAAGGGATGGACTAAATGACCCTGAAATTGTATGGATGGCAAGGTCATTGAAGACTGCCTTCAGTGATCTGTGTGTCTGATTTCCAAAGATTTATAGCTAGGGAGATCTTACTCAAGCTTCAAAGCTGGTAACTCTCTATTTCTTTAGTCCTGAGACCTCTGTTAAGATTTTAATTTAAAAATGGTTTGTATATGACTTCTAATTTTGAGAAGAAAGAGCTAGGGATCTCTCTCTTTAGAGAAAGAGTGGAAGCCGAGCTATTACCATGAATTTTTGCAAACGGAGGTGGGATGAGCTTGCTGAGGATTTGTGAGGGACGTTTGTTGTTTGTAAGTATGCCCCATAAAAGGTGTGGCTTGGATTCCTTTGTCTTAAGCTTGCATAACACTACCCCAGTCAATTTCAGTTGTGCCAGGAAGAGTCAATCATCCTCTAAAGAATCTGATTCATGTTTCAACAACATAACTGGTAATACCCGTCTTGAAACATGAACCATTGGGAGAAGCCTGAAGCAGGGCAAAGCAATAGGTAGGAAAATGGCAGTAGGGGAAGATGAGGCTTGGGAGGTAGAGTATACAATGGTGACAAGACCTTGTGGAGAATGGCCTCGGGCCACACAAGGGAGCAGATACAGCTACCCATGGCCAGTGGAGGACCCTAAGACATAGTCAGTAGGTCAGCAGCTAACAGGAGAGGAAACACTCTCCCCTATCCCATGTTTGTTTTTAAGACAAAGGCCTGCCCTAGGTGGGAAACATAATATTTAATTTCTTCAAAGCATTAAAAAGCTTTGTGCTATATCTAAGCCATGGAGCTATTACCTGAATTACACCTTTTGTAATAGTTTCACCTTTACTCAAAGCAAAATCCAGAAAGGTTAGAACAAAAAGTCACATGGTGGTAAACATTTTATTGTTACGTGGAACAAATTTAGTAAGTGATCACCTGTTGGTACTGAGATTCATCGTACTTTATCCCTGGTTTGACTGGTCCTAGGATAGCAGATGTAGCCTGCCAATAGATTGATTTCTATCTTGTGCTTTGTTGGCATAATTTTGGGGAACTCAGGGTCACTTGTGTACCATCAAAGATTGGGAGAGGGAATAATGCTTTATTGCTACACATTATGGAACACCACGGTCTCTGAAGACTTAAAATTGTGAGTAACCCAAAAGACAAATAAGAGGCTAAAGTTGAGTGATTTTCAGAGAAGAAATGGCATAAAAAGACATCCTCATGGACATGCATGATTAGAAAAGGAGGCTGATCAGTTATGTGGCAACAGTGAGGGATAAAAGATGGATAACCTGAGAGTCATCCTGATACCCGAGAGATACTAGAAAGTCTAGTTGAAGATCTCTAAGGCATTGGATAAACCCTTTATAGAGAATTTATAGAAGGACCTGGATGAGTAGCACAGGATGAGAAGATATGGATGGATGAGTTTCAATCTGTGCTGGTGGATGGAATACACCCACTGAAGATATATCTGCTGAAATATTAAAATCTTAATAGAGAAATCTTGGTTAATTTCACATGAAGAAACTACTGAAAGAATTGCAGAATCTTAGAGTTGGATGTGGGGCAGCTAGGTGGTGTAATGGATAGAGTACAGGGTCTAGAGTTAGGGAGACCTGAGTTCAAATACTGCTTCAGACATGTACTGACTGTGTGACCCTAGACAAGTCATTTAACTCTCCTTCAGCTTCCTCATCTGCAAAATGATCTGGAGAAGGGAATAGCAAACCACTCTAGTATCTTTGCTAAGAAAACTCTAAATGGGGTCATGAAGAGTTGGACATGAATGAAAAAGGCATCAATAATGACAAACATTTGGGTGGTATCATAGAGATCACCGAGTCAAGCCTCCCTTCCAATGCAGGGATCCCTTCCACAGCATTCCTGACAAATGGATGCCAAATCTGCGCTCAAATACTTGAAGTGATGGGGAGCTCAGTATTTAAGGAGTAAGTCTCTTCCATTCTGGTACATCTTTTAACTATTAGTAAATTTTTAAGCATTAAGCCAAAATTTATCTACCTGTAGCTTCTACCCTGTTGGTTCTAGTTCAGCCCTGTAGAGTAAGACTAGCCTTTCAAATATTTGAAAGATGATATCGTGTACCTGAAAGAATATGGATATCTTCTCTTTAAACTTTTCTGAAGTCAAGCTGACCTTTGTATTGGGATGAATCCTTTTGATTTTGAGAGGATGAGATAAGTTCTAGTGACCCTGCCTGTCTTTCCTTATCATCCCATGGTTGGGGTTGGAGTCGGAGGGGAGGTTAGATATCTAGATATTTATCAAATTAAATTGTGAGTCCACAGTCTAATGGGGGAAACAAATAGACAAATACATACGAGCATGGCTATATATGTAGAATAAATAGGAAATAATTACGAAAAAGGCACTAGAATTATGAGTGGTTGGGAAAGGCTTCCTGTAGAAGTTCGATTTTAGTTGGGACTAGGAAGTCAGGGAAGGAAGTAGGTGGAGATGAGGAGGGAGAGCATTTTAGGTATGGAGGACAGTCAGAAAAAATGCCTGGAATAAGTCTGGCATTAGAATGATTAACCAAGTATTTATAGTCCTGAAAATAAAATACTGTTGTTTTTTTTTCTCCAGGGCCACAAAAGTCTTTCAGTGGTGAAACACTGGTGGAAACAGTGAAGCAGGAAACAGTGGTGCCACTCCCAGGCCATGGCAAATCCAGATGTCCAGGCTAGGCCTAGGGAACCATTAGGATAGATGGGAAAATTTAAGGCTGTTCCATCTAACATGGGGTAGATTTCTTTCTGCATTTCTAACGGCCTTTCTCTACTGTATTATTTCTGAATTTGTGTTCTCTTTTTCCTTGGGAATGGAGCCCTAGAAAATTCATTCTTATGTTTGGAAATAGGAAGAAAGGGAAATGGGTGTTTAAAAATAGGTATCCTTGGAATCAGGAAAAACATGAATTCAGATGGAGTCTCTGACATTTACCAGATGGATTACTAGAGATAAATTGCTTAATTTCTCTGAGCCTCAGCTTTTTCATCTGCAAAATGAGTATAGTGCCTGTAGTAGCTACCTCATAGGATTGAGGTGAAGCTCCCAGAATATATAATTTACAATTAGAGTGATCATCACTGTCTTCATCATTATTATGGCCACCACCATCCAGAGACATACAAATGGCCAGGGTGATGGAGACTGACAAGTCAAGCATATGGGCATTTAGGAGGTGCCAACTGTTGCAGGTGCTAGACCAGGAGTTAGCCTTTGGAGGTGCAGATCTTTGAACATGGGGGCCCAGCTCATTCAGGAACCCAAGGAAAGTCCAAGCATATAAGGTCCTTTCGTTGGGTTTCAGAGATCAGGGAAGTTTTAGCAATATATGTTAAAGCACCAATATTCCACCTAATGAATTAAGTAGAATTACTGTGGGATACAAAAAGGCATCAGTGAAAAATCCCACTGATATTAATAAAATAATGATATATTATTCACTAAATTCATTAAAATAATGGTATATAATATAAAAATATATAGATAATGATATGTAATTCATTAACATATAATAATAAAAACAATAGCTAATATTTCTATAGCATCTTAAAGTTTGCAAAGCACTTTACTTATTTGGTAGGTGCTATGTTTATAACTATTTTATAGATGAGGAGACGGATGCCCAAAGAGGTGAGTGCCTTCTCCAGGCTCACATAGCTGTTAAATGTCTGAAGCAGCAGTTATATATAGGAGGGGTAGCTATTATCCTGGAATGCTGATGAGCTCAGGAAAGCTGATCCTGGCATTCTCCATGTCCCCTTCACTCCTCCCCCTTCAAGTTTTCTTTTTTCTAATCCAAACAACTCTCATTTCCTTCAATTACAACATGGTTTCTAGACCCTTCACTTTCCTAGCTACACCCCATCTTGAACACATATGCCAGTTTGCCAATATCTTTCTAAAATGTGTTGCCAAGAACCGAATATAATATTTCATATGTGGCCCTTCAATTTTATTTTTTTATTTCCTAAGACAACAACCTTTCTTCATGGATTCATTTCTTTAGTTTCAAGCTTCTTACCATAAAGTAGGAGTTCTTAACATTTTCAGTGTCATGGCTCTGTTTGACAGTCAGGTAAAGCCTGTGGACCTCTTCTGAGAATAATGTTTTTAAATGTATAAAATAAAATACATTGGATTACAGAGGGATCCAATTAGATTGAAATACAATTGTATATGGATATATGTGTATATACACACATCCACACACATATTTATATATGTATACACGTATACACATGTGTATATATACACATATATATGCATACACGTATACACATGTGTATATATACACATATGTATGCATGTATACACATACATATAAAATAAGTTCACATATCCCAGGATAAGAGCCCATGTCAAAAAGGATATTTTAAACAATAGCTATAGAGAAGATTCACTCACCTGTGAATTGCTAGTACAAATAAAAGAAATTACATACCTGCGAATTGTTAGAAATCACCCTTGCATGGAATGTTATCGAAAGTTCTTCAATAGGGAGTTGAAAAAAAAAAAAGACATGTACAAACCCAGATTCTGTGTACCACCAAAAGGTCATGGAGAATGCTACTTACATATGAGCCATAATCCACTGCCAGGGTCTGCAGAGCCCACGGGAGGCCCAGGCCAATCAGAATGTCAAACACATTACTTCCAATGGAGTTGGATACAGCCATGTCACCCATCCCTGGAAGAACCAGAGATGACATGTCATCAGGGATGGGAGGGATTCCAGTAGGCCCCTGAGGCTTCAAAACAACAGACCATCCATGGAGTTTCTCTGTAGTTGTGTTTTGATTTTTATTTGTTTTTTTTTTCAAACTATCTTCTCACATGGAGGCAGTAACACCAATAGCAAGAAAATGAATGAAATTCACATTCTTTCCTTCACATTTCCTAAGCAAACAAGTGCCAGGATCTGATGCTATTTTATTTGCATTGTGCTCAAACTTAATTTAATTCTAGGCTTTTTTTGATCTATGTGATATAGGTTCTCTCATGATCTATAAATATTTTCTAGATTTATTTCTATTACCTTGGAGATGATTTCTCTCCCCTTCCAGGGCCCAATTTATTCAAAGACATCTTTCATACACCCTGAGAAATATAAACAAAAGCTTCCCACATCTAAATATTACTGGCATTACCAGTATTTTCATTTGCCAATAGTTATTAGATATACCAGAAGATTATAAAGCAATCTTAGAAAACAAATGGGGAGGGAAGAGGAATCAAAAGAATTTTTTTTGTAAAAAAGCATCTTAAGGTGGCCTGAACTCATCCATATTAGCTGCCTACGTGCTTTTCTTTGAAACTAATTCTATTGCTTTTCAAATCCTCACACATTTCTTGTTCTAGAGAAAATTAGGTAGCAGAGTGGATAGAGTGCTGAGCATGGAATAGGGAAGACTTCATTCTGTCCCTTCTCCTTACTATCTGAGTGATTGTATGGAATTTACTTGGTTTTTCCATGTCTTACTTTGCTCATCTGGAAAACTGGTACAAAACTGGTACACAGAGTTGTAAAGATCATATGACTCTGTGTTTGTGTTTGTGTGTGTGTGTGTGTGTGTGCGTGCGGTGCTTAATGTTCTTAACATTAACTGGTTGATATTTCTACTGATTAACACATATTCAATGGTATACTTTATTTTAGGGAAGAGACACTTTCCTAAAAAGTTGTATGTAAACTGAATTTCTGCAAACTGTTATATTTTAAGTGCATTAAGATAGTTCGTTACATATGTATTGTAAATCCTCCCATGAAATTAAGGAATCATTCCTTAGTTTATTTTTTGGCACATAAAGATGAGGGAATGATGATGAATGAACAATCTGTCAAGTTTAGTCACTGAAGGGCTCTTCGAGGGGGCAAAATGTAATCTGTGTTTTGTAGCACATTTTAAAAGCCAGTATGTAGGAAAAAGTCTCATCTTTCTGTGTCCTGAAGTTCGAAAGCATCTCTGGGTATTCTACCTAGAGAGGTACTCTTCCTTCTAAGAGTAAAATCCTATGACTAGTTATAATTTGTCTTTTTTTTTTGGAAAGCATCTTCCCTATTAACATGGATTTATTTGACCTATGTTCTCATTGAAGGCAGTTTGCTTAGAACTCACAACACTTTATTACAAGTAGAGTCTTGTGAGATTTCTCTCCTCCCTTCTCCCTCCCCTTTTCCTCCTTCCTTTTCTGTCCTTTCTTCCTTCCTCTTTCCCTTTTTCCTTCCCTCTTTCTATTTTCCTTACCTCCCTCCTTCCTTCCTTTCCTCCCTCCTTTCTGCCCTACCTTGTCTTGCAACAATGAGGCTGGCCATACAATCAGGCACACTTGTTCCAGCTGCCAGAAATGTGATCCCCATGATCACATCAGGAATACCTAAAGTGTAGCCAATGATCGTAACCTGCAAGGAGGGAAAATGCGTTGTTAGGAGAGGTTTAGGAGAGCCAGGGTCAACAAAGAAAAGGAAGACTTTAGCCTGTATCTGGATTAGTTTTTCTGGGAGATTGAACTTACATCATTTCTCAGTTCTATGGTGATATATAAGGGATGGAAGCAAGATGTTAAATTTTCCAAGGATGTGGGATCATGGAAAACTCACAGTATACCCAACCTGTATGCTATTGCCAGAAGGGCTCCCTAGAATGTAGGATAGGAATTGATAAGAGGTGAAAAGGGGATGTTGTTTTTTCTCCCATACTACCCAGCTCCAACATATTTTCAAATCACTCCATATCCTTGTCTGTCTGTCTGTCTGTCTGTCTATCTATCTATATCCTTATTTATTTTGTCTTGAAGCTTAGTAGTGTATAGATAGGCAGGTTAGGTCCTTGTCATTTTAAAGATGGAAAAACAGAATAGCAAACTATCAGAGCAAAAGGCATTGCATCAGCTATTTAATCATATCTAAATAGAAATTGACCCTAGTAAGCCACTTCTTGATTACTGGAGACAATTTACATAAAAGAAATTTCAGCTTTGAGGAGTGACAATAGGTGGTATCTGGGATATTTCAAAACATTGCCAAAAATTAAGCGGCAAATGTACTTATTGCCAAAGGATAGACAGGGGAACTGGGGTAGAGAACAGTCAGGTGAGGCAACACCACAGCCACAGTGTAAAATCCAGATGAGATCATAAGACCAAAGCTTTAAAGAGGGAAAGAACTTTACAGACCATTGAAGAGTTCAGTTTCTTTATTTTAGATAGTGCAATGGATACATCCCCAAGCCTGGCATCAGGGAGACCTGAGTTCAAATCTGACCTCTGACACATATTAAGTATGTGACTCTATACAAGTCACTTAACTTCTGTTTGCCTCAGTTTCTTCATCTGTAAAATGGGGATAATAATAGCACTCACCTCTCAGAGTTTTTGTAAAGGTCAAATGAGATAATTGATGAGAGTTTAGCACAGTGCCTGCCACAAAGTAAGCAATTAAAAGATGTTATATGTATGTATATATATATATATGTACATATATACACATATATAATTTATCTATTTTTTCATTTATTTACTATTACATATGAGGAAAACGAGGCCCAGAGAAGTTAAATGAATTGTCCAGGGTCACACATCTATTAAGTGTCTGAGGCAGGATTTGAATCCAGCTTTTCCTGACTCGAAGTCCAAGGACTTATCCACTAAATAGGAATCCAGGCAAATTCATTGTGACTGATTGCATGTTCTAGTTTGGGAAGAAGTGGACTTGAACAGCTGAAACTGACTAGGTCATTTTAGGATAGCACTTGACTTTCCCCACCCTCTATGAAATTACAAGAAATGCAAACCACATGTTGTAAGTAGCACAATTCTGTGTAGTTCCTGGTGCACTAGCGTCTGGAAGCCTAGAGAGGCATATATGTTTGTACAAAAGCCTAACTACTCTCTGAAAGCAGTTTGAGAGAATTGTTATTTTCCTGTTGAGAGAATTGGGAGAGTTTAGTTAAAGTCCTTTGGGATACCTTGGCTGCTATCCTTTTAAAACCAAAGAACATGCACAGTTTTCCCATTTAATGCTGAATGGCACTTGGTATGGATTTGGGGCTCTCTGTGAATGCTTGCATTCTCCAAGGAGGAAAGAAATATATTTGATTCATATTTAGTGGCTCTGAAAAGCCTTTTGTGAAAATGGAGTTTGGTTTTGTTGGCCTAACTACAAATGCCCTGGCTAAAACTGACCCTGTTGGCCAAACCTTGCTTTTTCCTTCTAGCCCTCAACTTACTCCCTGTAGCTGTCTGGTTTGGCTCAGTTGCTCTTGGACTAAAAAGGAAATGCTATTCAAGTTGCATCCTCACTGTTATTACTGATCCAGAAAAGTCTCAATTATCCAGCAGCTAATTATCCAAGTGGCCTGGGCCAGTTCCCTATTTTTCAAGGCTCATTAGCACCTCAGCTGGAGGAAGAAGGAAATGGAATGCTTAAGATAGGAAATCAAAGGAGGATCAGTTTGATATCCTTATTTGTCTTTCTGCCTCTCTATTAAGAGAGGACAGGAGACAAACTGCTGGAGATGCTTATTACCTTCATTATAAACAGATAAGTCATTTTTGAGCATCAGTATTAAAATATCACATCCATCATTATCTATCAAATTATCTACACTCAGAATTTAATTATCTATATGCATCCAGAAATACTAAATAGAAGACACATGCTAGGTTGAGGCTTGTGAATTTAATAATTCAATTCAGTAAATATTTATCAAGTACCCACTATATGCAGAGTATTGTGCTAGATGCTGTGGGACACAAAAATCCATAACCTCTGAGACCTGTTGGATGTAAGGTGAATTTTAGTGTGTGTAAGGTGGATTTTTGTTATTCTTTTTTAGAGGTTAGTTTCCCAGGATCCATAGCCATAACAACCTCTTGTTCCTCAGTATATGATATGAGTTCTCACGATTATGGTTCAAAACATCTCTACCATGCTTGCACAGCATTACATAATGATAAATAATATAAACAGTTGTGCTTAAATTGTAAATATTCACTATGAAATATGCAGTGAGATATAGGGATGAGGTGATGTAAACTTGTGAGGCTATTACTGGCAATGTGCCTTTTTTGTCAGTTGGCCTATAAAGCAAGTGGGCACTGGTCAGTGAGTGGGGAACCCTTAGGGTTGAATGCACACTGGAATGCTGGATGTACCTCAGCTGGCCCCCATCAAGGCTTAGGAGGAATCTGTGTTTCCCTTAACTGGCTCCCACTGAGACATAGGCATAGTTGCCCCCCTTCTCCAAGGCCCTTTTGAGAAGGGTAACTAGGTGGTGTTGAAGGAGTTGGTGCTCCCATTACCGGCAACCCTCTTGTGAGAAGACGAGACTAGAATATAGCAAGATTATTAACCCCTCCAAAGCTGTCTTCCTGAATGACCAGATCGAGTAAAGCTGTACTAGCAGCCCTCCCGTGTGCTAGCGTTATCTGTCTTACACCTGTGCTCATGGCATTTATAATATTTCACACACATGTTAACTAGATTAGGTGCTTTTCCATAGAAATATTGACTTTTAGGGCCAGAAGGGATAATAGAGTCTTTACAACCATTGTGGTGTAGTGGAAAGAATGCTGGACAGAAGAATGAGATGATCTGAGTTCAGATATGAGCTTCTTAAAAAGGCTGGGTGACTGAGTAAATCATTAACCTCTCCACATCCCATTTTCTCATCTATAAAATGAGAGAGTTGAACTAGGTGAACTCTGGAGTTCCCTCTTTCTGACTCTAAATCTATGATCTCTTCATTTTGTAAATAAGGGGCCCAGAGAGATGAAACAGCTTGCTTTATCCACAGACACACAGAGAACCAGGGGAAGAGGAAGGATCAGATCTCAAATCCTCCAAGGAAAGCCCAATTTTCTAAATTGCTTTGGGTTTTAGGGCTTCCTTAGCTATAGCTGCAGCCATTAATCTTGTCCACCCCTAAGAGGTAGTGAGAGATTGTCTGAAGAGTTTCAGGAGTAGTCAGGGCTTGAATACTGGACATTTGGTGCAACACTTACCATCCAAACCATCATATAGGAGAAGGCTGCAATCCACAGGGTAGAGGAGGCGAATGTCACCATAAACCACTTCTCCCATCGTGGTTTGTTGCAGTTGGGGACAGTGAAGTATAAGACCAAACTCAGGGGCCAGGTGAACAACCACTTCACTATTTCCAATTTGCCAGCTGGAGAAAAAAAGGGAGGGGGGAAGGAAGGAAGAAGAAAATATCAGATGACTTAATTTCACATCTTCTCTGCCTCTACTTAAATCCTGCTTGGGGGGCCACATAACCAATACGATTACTGTCTTAGATATCTCAAACTTAGCATGTCTAAAATAGAGCTTATATTTTAGCCCTCTTACAAACTTCCTTGTTTGTGTGTAGGGTACCACTGACCTTCCAGTTATTCAAGATCCTACTCTTAGAGATTTCCTTCACTCTCTCAATCCCCTTTGTCTAATTAGATGTCAAACCTTGTCAATTCTACCTCGAAAGCATTTCCCTCATTTGTCGTCTTCTCTCCCTCACAGGTCACCACACTAATTCAAGCTTTCATCAACTCTTTTCCTAGACTTTTTTAAAAAATAAATTTTTATCAATTATTTGTACATTACTATAGTTTCTCCAAGTATCCCTCCCCCTCCTTGTACCAAAAAGCCATCTCATATGACAAATAGTATTTTTTAAGACAACAAAAAAGGAAAAAAAATCCAGCATAACCATTTAATACATAGAATATATGTCATACACAGTGCTTATGAATCTCCCATCTCTACAAAGGAGTCAAATAGGGGGTGTCTTTTTGTATTTCTTTTTTTCAAGTCGTTACTTTTTTTTTTATAATTCTAAAACTTTCACTTTTGATTCTTTTTGTGTCTCTCTACATTATTGCAGTCATGGTATCATCTAGACTCTTGTGAAAGCCTCTTAATTGAGTTCCCTACTCTTGGCATATTCATTCCTTCTCCAATTCACTCTCTTGATAGCTGCCAAACTGATATTTGTAATACACAGATCTGACTATGTTACCATTTAAAAAATTTTAGTGCTTCTCTATTGCCTCTTGGATATGATCTAAAATTCCAAGTCTAGTATTTAAAGCATTCTATAACATGACTCTTACTTACCTTTCCAGTTTTGTTTCATATTATTCCCCTTTACGAGTTCTCCATTTCAATCCACATTGGCTTATTGGCCGCTCTTTATACACGATATTCCATCTACCATCTCTCTGTCTTATATTTGGAATGTGTTCTCCTGACCTCTGCTGCTCAGTATGCCTCTCTTCCTTCAAAGTTCAGCCCATGGGCCATCTCCTGTAGGAGGCACCCTGATCTCTCAGGTATTAATGTTTTCTATTTCTTGATATCACTTTTGTATTACTTCAAGTGTACTTTGCATTTACTTATTAAATTCCTTGAATACTGGAATAGGTTTCATATTTGTCTTTGCACTCCAAACACCCACATCAGTGTATGTATTTAATAGGTATTTAATATACATCTGTTAAACTGAATTACTGTGTCCTAAAATCTTCCTTGAGTGTCCCAGAATGTTGATCTCAGAATCAGGAAGTCCTGGGTTCAGGAGATGCTTCTGACACTGACTGTAGTCCTGGGCAAGTCACTTAACCATTTAGTGTCCCAAGTGATTCTCTAAGATTATATAGATTTTCAAGAAGGTTCCAACCTACACTTGTAGAGGAAGTCCTTCATGAGGAGCTACCTTCATTGGGGAAATTGTGCTCCCCATGGGCCAGCTGTTCTGCTGGGGTTCTAATAGAAAGAAAAGAGGAAAAAGGAAAATGATCTTGTCACCTACTTGTCATTTTACCAGTCCTCTAAAGCATGAAGCTTGAGGGTGTGCGGGGGCGATCACTTGGCAACGAACGTCAAGTCAGAACTTTCGGCTGGAAGATGTAGGGGACCAGGTAAGAAGGTCACTTGCCTTTTCTCAGAGTAGGGTTAAAGGCTATTTTCATAGTTTGCCTTACAGATATTACCCTTAATCCAAATTAATTTTAAAAGTATTAATTAAGTGATTACTATGAGTGAGGTACTGGTTACAGATATTACCCTTAATCCAAATTAATTTTAAAAGTATTTTATTAAGTGACTCCTATGAATGAGGTATTGGTGATACAAAGACAAAAAGTCCCTGTTTTCAAGGAGTTTACATTCTAGGTATATTTAAACAGACACAAAACCAATATAATCTTTGTGAAAATAAGGAGAGGAGAGAGGAAAGAGAGAATATACTATATTTAAATGGAGAAACTGAGACCTAGAGACGTAATAGGACCCAGGATTTATTACTAGGGCCAGGAGTAGAATGCAGAAAAACAAACAAAATTAAATCCTCTGGGCTATGTCTACTGTACTTTGCTGGCTAAGTAGAAAGCTCTCAATAAATGCTTGAAAAACCAAGATCAAATGCCTTTCTCAGGATGTTAATAATCCTTAGCCAGTACGTTAGTGTGAGTGCCATCAGCTCCTGCTTCTGTTCCTCTTTTGGGACAGGAAGTAGGAGACCCAGACCACAACTGCTGTCAAGTTACTTGCTGACTGCTGAGGCCAGCATTACGGTTAAGAGTCATTTGTTTAAACAATTTGGTGGGGAATTTTAATATCAACCAGGTACCTGGCAGAGATGCACAAATGGAAAGGAAAATACGTACATCTCATTTTTTAAAAAGAGGCCAGATCTTTAAGTAAATAGCTTATGTCTTTGACACTGTAACTTAAGAAATGTTGAACTCTGAGTATAGTCTATTTTTGGGAAGAGTGTTTGGCTTTCAATGAACACAGCGGCACCTTGTGGAATTGTTTCACATTACAAGTGTCTAATGGGGACTCATGAAGAGATGCGGTCCCTCTGCTCGCTGATATCAGCATTTGGCCAAAAGAAAGACCATGGCAAAGATATTTCTCCTGATAAGGATAACGGAGTTTCACAAATTAACTTTGCCTCCATTATCTTGGAGCAACTAAGATTTGTGATGAGAGTACAAGAAGGTAATTTTCAAATATGGCGCACCTGTGGCCATCTAGTCTCAGTCACTGGGCTATTTGAGGGTATTAGTTGGAAGAGAAGTAAGAAGAGCTGGGAGCCTGCAGAAGGACACATAAGGGAAATGAGGAGGTGCCGAGGACAGATTTTGCCTACTCCCCAGTTCTGTCGAGGTCTTGCTTGCCCTTTCTTCCAGAGACCCTGGGAAGAGAGGTAACCTCCTTGTGGGGACAGAAGGTGATGCGACATTGAAGAGACAAAGCATGGATAATAGTGGCTAAAGTCTGATAAGTGGTAAGAATAAAGAAGAGAAAGGAAGCGCCTGAAAGATGAACTCCTACATAAGAACTTCTCACCAACAACAGTAGCTATTGTTTGTATTGAGTAGCCCAAAAATTAGCTGGGGAGAAAAGCCCCACCCTTGTGGGTTTGCAAATTAACTCCTAACATAGAAGAGATAACAATATTGTTAATAATTTCAGGACTTACTATTTTAATATATGTGGAATTCACAGCAGCCAAGAATATGCCAGTTTCGGGGAATACATTTCCCAGAACTTCCTCACAGCCACCAATCTGACAGTCATATTTTGTCTACATTTCGCCTTGATGGATGAACCATGTATTCATTTACTCAATCTTCATGAATGTAGTAACATACAAATGTTTTTGTTATTTAACCTTGTATCCAAAAGCTTTGCAGCACCATGAAATGGTTGGTGACAAAATGTTTCCCATTTCTCGATGAAGTCTTTTTTTTCTTTTGTACGTGGAAGTGGAGATGCATGTGGATTTGTAGTGGGGAAGGGGAAATTGTTTTTATCTGTATTATTCAGTTGAAAACTACATTGTCTAATTTGACCCCCTATTTTTTGCAGAAGATAAACTTTAACTGTATTTTCTTCCTAACAAAACTCAGTTTAATATTTTTCAAATTTTCTAAATTTTGGAAGGGAATGGGGTGATTGTAGTTCTTAGTTGGCAAAAAGCAAACCAGTAAAAAACAATTTTCTTTCTCCTCAACCCTTTTATTAAATTTTTTTTTCAGGACCTCTGTATCTAGTATATTTTTTCGCTACTTCATGGAGTAAGAAAGCACTCAGCTCACAAAGAAGTTGGAGATGCAGAGGCCTTGTCTTAAGATAAATTGTGTTCATTGTGACGGCCTAAGTCTCTTCTACTTTTGGCTCTCTTTATTTGAAAAGACTTTGTATTTTCTGTCCTGGTGCTTCCACTTACTGGTAAGCACAGTCAAACATTATTTCATGTCATGCAGCCTCAGCTTTAACACAAATCTGTGTCCTAAAGCTGACCACAAGAGGGCAAAGGCAGTAGGCAAAGATCATCTGACAACACAGGTCTGAGCATTGGAAGGCGCTTACTGAACACTGAGTCTAGGCCATTATTTTACAGAACAGGAGACTGACGTCTAGAAAAGAGAAGTGATTTGTTCAAGGTCAGTGAAGGCACTTGTTTCCCCCAAACTCTCGCTATCCTCTTTACAGGTGTCAGGGACTGGCCATTAACCCACATCTCTGGCCAAAGGGGTGAAAGAGAGCTTCAGAATTTGCTTGATGCAGTCGGTGACTCAGCTTCTCAGTGGCATATGAAAGCCACTGATCTACGTTTGAAAACTAGGGCATATCAAGAAATAAACCACTATGTCAACAGGCAAAGGGGCCCCACCAAAAAAAGGAAAAAAACAAAACTTTTTTTCTTATTTCTTTTTCTGAAAGTGACCACTTCCTTTATTTGGAGGAGATATATAAGAAAATGTTATTTTTATTGCTATAAAAATGATCTTCTTCCATGTTTGTCAAATTTCTGGCTAATTTTCATAAACTAAGAGATCAGTCAAGTAATCATTCAACCAGAGTTCAGTAATTACCACCTATATGCCAGACATTGTGTGAGGCACAGTGGAGCCGCTAAGTGGCAAAGTGGTTAGAGCAGGTCTAAAGTCAGGAAGATCTGAGTTCAAATCCAGCCTCAGACACTTACTGGCTGTGTGACCCAAGGCAAGTCACTTAACTCTGTTTGACTTAGTTTCCTCATCTGTAAAATGAGCTGGAGAAGGAAATGGCAAACCACTCTGGTATCTCTGCCAAGAAAACTCCAAATGGGGTCACAAAGAGTCAGATATAACTGAATAAAGTGACTGATGAAATTGTTTGAGGCACTAGGGATACAAAGATGAAATAATTCCTGTCCTCAAAGAAATACTTTTCAGGTTCCCTGGAGTTGTTGTTATATTTTGTATCAAAAACTAAGGACAAATTTGAATGTAAATTTATTAATACATTTGCAATTCTTTTTTTAAACTAGCTATGCCAAATATGATAATTGTAGACCAAATCGAAAGATTTAAATAATACATTTTTTGTTATTAAACTAATAATCACTTTAGATGCACAGAAGGTGTTAAAAACATATAATTCACCCCACCCTATTTCAATTTCCTGAATGAATGGGGGGTGGAGGGAAGACTCCTATTAAAATTGCTGAAAATTGTGTATTTTTAATTTCAGTTGGTCCAACGTAACAACTGTGAAGCCCTAATTTCATCGACCCCATGACAAGTTGTGGGGGGCAGAGAAGCTGCTTTTGATTCTCAGAACAATAAATGACCTTTGCAGTTTGACAATGACAGTAAATATCAGAATGGATAAGCTCCAACTGCAGTTCTTGACCCTGTGAGAGAAAGCTGTGGCTGGCAGGCAGGGACAAAGATCTATGTGTCCTAAGGATGACCACAAGAGGGCAAATGGTGACAGGCAGAGATTGTTTGGGATCATAGGACTGAGAACTAGCAGGGACTTACTGACTATTGAGTATTCATCATTTTACAGAATAGGAAACTGATATCTAGAAAACTGAAGTGATTTCACCAATAAATAGACAATAAATAGCAGAACTCAGACTCAAACCTTGGTTTTCTGCATTCATGACACTATCATCCATTCAAATTAGCAGGCCACAGGGATGCAAGTATACTTGATTTGTTAAAAATAATACCTCATAAAACTGGTGATTGCAGATTGAAGCATATTTTTTCATTTTATTTTTCTTGCTTCTTTTTGCAACATGGCCAATATGGAAATATGTTTTGCATGATTTCACATGTGTAATTGGTACTATATTTCTCGTTTTTTCAGTGGGTGGGGGAAGGGGTAGACTAGGAAAGGAAAGAATTTGAACTCAAAATAAAAACATGAATGTCAAGAAAGGATAAAATAATAGCACACATTTCTAAAATTTTTTTGTGATTTACAATGTGTTGCCCTGAACGCAGTGAATTAGGGCAAATATTTTGTCTCTTGTACAAATGGGACAGCTAGGTGGCACAGTGGATAGAGTGTTGGACCTGGAGTCAGGAAGATCTGATTTCAAATCTGGCATTAGACACTTACTAGCTGTATGACTCTGGGCAACTCACTTAGCCTTGTTTGCCTTGGTTTTCTCATCTGTAAAATGAGCTGGAGAAGGAAATGGCAAAACTAGTTCATTGTCTCTGCTAAAGAAATCCCAAATGAGGTCATGAAACAACAAGAGCTAATGAAGAAAGTGACATCTGGGCATACCTCAACTTACTTTTGGGTTCAGGTGCATTCTGCTGGCTTATAGGTTAGACTTACAGAACACGGGAATCTGGCTCATCGTTTCAGGGACAATCATGACTGGAAGGGGAAGCATATGACTTCAGCATAAGGTCTTCTTGCTTTGACAGCAAGATCCTGAGCCCACAAATAAGGTTTATTAGGACCTACCTCCGGGACATAATGAGGCACAGGAGAAAAGAGGCGCATTTAACTGGGTACTCCCATGCCCCATTTCAGTGGAAGGAATGAGCAGAGCTCAGTACTACTCTGCAATGCCTCAGTAGAATTGCTAGAATCCATGGTATGGGACTGATAGCTTTGGGCTGCTTTAAGACTCTTTGGCTCCTACAACTTGTGCTATAAGAACAGAATTCTACAGACTACACAAAAATGGAGAAGCAATACAAGGATTTCCCATTAATTATGGTGAGACTAACCAGGGTGGCATTGAATTATAGGCTTAGCCCTGGGATGGCTAACTCTAATCCAACTCCCTCATTTTGCAGATGAGGAAAGTCAGGCAGGGGGAAGTAAAAGAACTTGGCCAAGCTCACATAGGTAGAAGCTGGTAGAGTTAGAATTTGAATGCATGTTCTTAGTCTCTAAATCCAGTACTTGCATCTCACTCTTTTCCTGTTCCTCTGATTCAGGAAGGCTCCAAGGGCCCCAAAGATATGAGTGGGATCTTTTAATAAGTTGGAGGGGTGAGATTCCCCACTTGCTGTCTATCTTTGCTGATTTAGCATTGATGAGAACATGCGAACAGCGTCTAGGGTCTTCTTTATTAATAATATCTATAGTTAACAGTCATATAGTGATTTAAGGTTTCCAAAATAAGTTGGAATGGGGTCACTATGGCTAAATCTTCGAGACAGAGCATCACCTAAAATTAGGGGGACAGAATTAAAGGTCTTGTGCAATCCTTTCCCAGAATGATCTGTTCTATCATTGTGAGTAGGAATTCATTTGTGGAAGGAAGCAGAAGTCAAGGGACAAGAGTAGGAGACTGAGGCTCAGTCTAAAAACACAATGCAGTGACCAGGGCCCTGGGCCATAGTTTACTTGCCTTGACATATCTTTAGAATCTGTTTGCTGGAATGATGTGCATACTGTGTATGAAGGGCTTCTAAAATGGTAACAAGCACCAGTATACAGAAAAAGTACATAATTCACTTGGCCATTTTTTAAT
This sequence comes from Bettongia penicillata ogilbyi, assembly GCA_023548195.1. Taxonomy (NCBI): domain Eukaryota; kingdom Metazoa; phylum Chordata; class Mammalia; order Diprotodontia; family Potoroidae; genus Bettongia; species Bettongia penicillata. The sequence continues at coordinate 1,756,071 of JAJHZJ010000442.1, forward strand.
GGGAGAAAGACGTCAGCAAAACAAGCTTTCCCCGAAGCTTAGCTGCAAGCTCCCATAATGGAATTCTAACAAAGGATTTCAGTTGAAGGAATGGAGCAGTATTTCAGATTATGGTAGTTAAAGAGATGTAAGGTAGCAGAGTATTTAGGCAGCCTGCCCCTTTACATATGGGCTCCATAACTGTGCAAATCATTTAACTTTTCAGTTCTTCTTTTTCTTCTTCTTCTACTACTACTACTACGACTACTACTTCTACTCTACCACCACCACCACCACCACCACCACCACTACTACTACTACTACTATTACTACTTCTACTACTACTACTACTACTACTACTACTACTACTACTACTACTACTACTACTACTACAATTTACAGAGCGCTTTAAGGTTTGCAAAGCACTTTACAAATATTATTTCATATTATCCTAACAACTCTAGGAAGTTGGTACTATTGTTATCCCCATTTTTCAGAGGAAACTGAAACAGAGGTTAGGTGACTTGCCCACAGTTCCTCAGGTAGTAAATGTCTAAGGCTGGATTTGAACTTAGGTGTTCCTGACCGCAAGCCTAGGGCTCTAGTTACCCCACTACCTAGATAATAATGATAATCATATTGATGATGGCTAGTATTTATATAGCGCCAGACCCTGTGCTAAGCACTTTACAAATATGTTCTCATTTGATTCTCACAATAACCCTGGGAGATATCCCATTTTACAGACGAAGAAACTGAGATTAAGTGACTTGCGCAAGGCCCCACTGCTAGTAGTGTTTGAGCTTGGGTTTGAACTCTGGTGTTCCTGACTCCACGCTCGGTGCTCTATCCATTTTCACCACCTCCTTGCCCCTACTATATGAGACTATGAGTGACAGAAGATGCTGACCTACATTGGTAGAGGAAGTCTCCTCACACATTAGTTCCCTATAAAATTAAGGCACACATCCAGTCCTCTTCCCCGCTAAGATATCCAAAATTATTTTTTTTTCTTATGGTCTAGGAGGGAAGGAAAAGGAAAATGTGTCAGTGAGTGGCAAGAATGGCTGATCTTTTCTACCATGAAAACACTGCCAACAAGTAAAACCTTGATAGTCCTGGCCGTGGTTTTCTTAGGGAAACTAATAATTATGGAGCTTCCTACTAATTCTTGGTTATTGTTATTATTTTTGATGATGATAATGATGGTGATAAATATGGAACTTATCCAAAAATAGATTTATTTTTGGTTATTGTTATAATGATAATCATAAGTAATATTTATGTAGCAATTTAAAATGTCTAAAACACCCTATATATGTTATTTAATTTGTTTAGATGTTGACCGTGGATCAAATTCCTACCCAGCCCTCAGAGAGCTGTGGATTATATACTGCATGTGTCCACTATGATCTGATTCAGGTGGGAAAGGGTTAAGGTCCACGCCACTTTCACATGGGCACAGGCCTGGCTTTTTCAATAATGTAAAATAAGCAGTAACAGAACCACAGAACGTTGAAATTGAAAGAAACTCCATAGACCAACCTATGTCCCAACCTATGCCTAAATAGGCATTCCCTCTGCAGCATCCATGAAAAGTGGCCATGCAATCTTATTTTTAAGACCTCTAGTAAAGGGTGCATCCTGAAGCAGCAGCCCATTCCACTTTTTGTTAGCTCTAATCATTAGCACGCATCAAGTTTAAATATTCCCCTCTGCAATTTATGCCCATTATTCTCAGGTTTTTTCCTCGGAGGCCAAGCAAAAAAACAATTAATAACTAAAAATTGCCTTTAAATTGGTAGATTGTTAGAAGGAACCTTAGGAGCCATCTTATCCAAGCCTCTCATCTTACAGATGAGGAAAATGGATTCCTATAGGAGGACCTCCTCGGGGTCACACACTCAGTGCGCAACAGAGATCTATCCCCAAGCCAGGTCTTCAGACCTCAAACCCAATGTCCTTTCTACTACATCATGCTGAAATCTAAACCCCTTTCCATGTGGGATAGAGACTGGATTTGTAATTTTGCTAGTAAGGGCATGCTTAGTTGAGAAAACCTCTACCAATAAAGGTTGATGCCCTCTCTGCAATGTGGAGTCTTTAGAGAACTGTCTAGAGTCTTGCCCAAGGTCACACAGCTCCATCAGAGGCACAACATGAAGCCAGCTCTTCCTGTCTCTGAGGCCTGCTCTTTACCCACTCCTTTATGTTGCCTTTGTCTTCCACATGACAGCCCTTTAAATACTTGAAGACAGCTGTCATGTCCCCTTGAGTTGTCTCTTCTCCATATTAGAACATCTCAGTTCCTTCAGTTGGCCTTTGCATTGCATTGTTCTCTGGTGCCTCCAGCCATACTGTTTCCTCTTCTATGCACTTGTGCTAGCTTTTTAATGACTTCCTTATAATGTTTTGCCCAGAACTGAACACAATATGCCAGATATTGGCTAGACTAGGAGTTCTTGGCTCCATGGATCGTCAAGAAACCCATGGATAGATTTCAGAGGGTCCATGAACTTGGATGGAAAAAATCAACAGTAGCTAAATTCTAACTGAAATGACCATTTCCTTCAAATATTTAAAGCATTATTTTGGGAAGGGGTCCCTAGGCTTTACTGGAATGACAAAAGAGTCCATAACACAACAAAGGTTGAATACACGTTAGATGAAGCAGAGTACAGTGGAACTCTTACCTCTAGAGTTATGGGTGGTATGCCTCTCCTAAAAGTGTCTAAATTCCCACTCATGGTATAATTTAAGGAAAAGAGGAAGTCTTCACTCCCCCAAAATAACTTTTCCCCTCAGGTGAAATTCCATCAGTAGGAGACAGTCTTACTTTCCTCATCGGTAAAATGAGGATAATACCTATTGTAAAGAGTGGTTTATAAAGCTCAAAATGAGGTAATGTCTGTAAAACACTCTTTAAACTTAAAACTATTATATTATATAAATGTCATTATTATTACACAATCTCTCTTGAAAACACTAAGATAAGAATAGGGGAAATACAACCAAAATTTCAACTAATTATAGGCTTCATGACAAAGAGCCCTAATTACTACTAATGATGATGTGCCACAGAGTAAATCTTGTTGTCTGGTGGATGGGAGGGAGGCTGGAGGCAGAGCATTTAGGCTCAGGTGCACTGCTCTCCTTTCCCTTGCTTGCTTGGCTCAAGGCCTAACAATTTCCCCATCACAATAATTTCCTATGCATGCTGCTGGAGCAGCGATCTTCAGCCTTCTAATTAGTAACCACTATCTTGTTTAAAACCAGCAGGTGGGCACATACTCTGCATGTGGGGTACCAAATCACTTCCTTCTCTGTTTCCTCTTTCTCCTGCCTCCCAGTGGGCTCCTCTGTAGCTGTCTCCCTACTATCTGGAGACTCCAGTTGGAGTTCACTGGTGTGTGTATCTATGTACATATCTATGTATGTATATGTATGTATGTGTGTATATGTGTGTGTATACACACACACACACACTCTATCTGGCCACTGGACCCAGATGACTCTGGAGGAGAAAGTGAGGCTGGTGACTTTGCACAGCCTCCCTCATTAGAATCCAATTCAATTTCAAGTCATGTCATCATTTTCCTGATGTCATGGTCCTCTTTGAGAATGAGGGATAAACCATACATGGTAGCCAAAACCTGGTACTGTTTCAAATGACCAGTGACTGTGATTCATACTTGAGTATGTAAGCATTTCTTTACTACAGCAAGGCATAATATATTAATAATATATTAAGACTTAATATATGTGTTTATTTGTTAAAATCCTATTACAAAACTAGAGAACATAGTTTCTAGAAGCCTATCTGGATGGAGAGTGAAAGAGGGAAGTTAATATTTAAACTCCATTCAGTATTAAGTATTTAGTAGTGAATGGAATTCACTATAATAGCATGTATTTTCATGTTCAACATACATGTGCTGAGGCAGCTAGTGGATAGAATACTGGACTTGGAATCAGGAAGACTCATCTTCATGAGTTCAAATCTGACCTCAGACATTTACCAGTTGTGCAACCCTGGGCAAGTCACTTAACCATGTTTGCCTCGGTTCCTCATCTACAAGATGGGCTGGAGAAGAAAACAGCAAACTACACCAAGAAAGTTTTTTTTCCAAGAAAATTCCAAATGGGGTCATGGAGACATGACTGAAAATGAGTCATCAAAACAAACAAACAAAAATACATGTGCATTGGCTCATTAGATAATGAAAATTATTTTCTGCTCCCATGGGCTTAAAATTATTCCCAAACACAAGCAAGGACTTAGGACCTCTTACAGGGTGGGTCGAATGGAGTGTAAGGTCCTTCATCATCATCATCATCATCATCATCATCTTCTTCTTCATCATTCTCATTGTTCTCGTTGTCTTCGTTTTCATTCTCAGTTTCATTGCCAGCCTCAGTGACATCATCGTCCCTTCGGGTCCCATTCGCACCTCTCTCTGGGGCATTGCTGGGTCCTGTTCCATTCTCAACAGCATGCTTGATGGGGATTTTGATGGCCACCTCTGACTCTCCATTTGCATATGCTCTGCTGTTTATTAATCTTTGCCTCTGGAGGGAAAAAAGTTCACACATTCTTTACTTGGCTAGAGTAACTGAAAGGATTGTAAATGGTGCAGACTCTTGGTAAGAAAGGGCAGACCCCAAATGCAGGTTGTCAGAATTTATATAACCTAGTCATGAAGAAAGTGGCATAGGATTTTTCAGCAGACCCTGGAGTCACCTTTAAATGAGCTACTAAATGAGTCTGGTGATTACTCAAAATAATAGCTAGCTCAGCAAACATTTTGCATCCCTGCAAAATCCAAAGTGCAGACCACATAAAGGTGCAAGTGGGAGTAGGGTAATTGGGACAATGGAATATCTTTACATTCATTTCATCAACAGCCTCTTTAAAGCACCCAGTTCTCGTACTGCAAATTTTCATGATGGTATATTATTAAAAATGGATGCTGAAAACTGCAAGAAAACTAAGAGAAGGCAGGGAACCAAGAGCTTAAACACACACACACACACACACACACACACACACACACACACACAAAACAAAACTCCCAAAAGGAAGCTGAGAGAGTGCTCTAAAATTTTGTCTATACCACAGTTAGATTCCTATCTCACAAAATGTGATGGAAAGGATGGTGAAAGAACTTGCCTCTAGCTGAGTTAGCACTGGGTTTTGGGAAAGGCTGTTGGGCAATTATTGGTTATATTATGATGGAGCCTGGGTTAGTGGAAAGTGTTGAGCTTGGCATCAGGAAGACTTGAGTTCTAATTCTGCCTCTGATACTCAAGGAACACAGCAAGTTGCTTCTCAGTATTTCAATCAATTTTCTAACACTTATCTACTAAGTCCTATCTACTCCTCATCTAATATCCATGATCCTTTACAATCTCTGTCAGTGAAATGAGTTCCCTCACAGCATTTTTGTACCCTTGTGAAGTCACAGTTTATTAATGTTTTGAATTGACAGGTAGAAACTTTGTACTCAGGTCCTCTGAAAACATTGCTTCCCTCTCCCTTTGTCCCATTTCCAGAAAAGTTGGGTATTACCTCATTAATCAACATACGGCTGGCCATGGAGAGTCTAGTTTTGGGGGGAAAGTGGCTGGTAATCATGATCCGGAGTCCGGCCTCAGAAAAAGAAAGCTGATGTGGATATGCTGACAGCAGCTCATCGACCATGATCACTGAAGCTTTGCGGTGGAAATTTGCTGTGTAAATAGGAAAATCTCAAGTCAAGATGGGAGAGTAGCAAGATATGTGACAAGTGCCACTTAGAGAAGAGTCCAAATAACCAATCAAAAACTTTTTGTAACTGGTGAAAGGTGTTCCGTAGTTGTTTTTAGAGAAAATTCATGTAAACTGGGCTCAGTTTTCTTATTGGTAACAAAACAGGGTTGGACTAGATAATTTTCAAAGTCCCTCTGAACTCTAAATCTGGAATGTGAGTCTGAATGGGATATTCTTCATTCATTTATGTGTTAGCTAAGCCATTCGAAAGTAAACCCTAGCTTTCAATGGTCTCTTCTTGTTTCACTCAGATGTGTCAGTAGAAAAAGTTTTTTCTTGACTTTCTCATCTTTATATCTTCAGTGTTGTGTGTGTGTGTGTGTGTGTGTGTGTGTGTATTCCCCCCTCTCATATTTTTTCCTCATTTTTCAGGAATGTTTATAATGATCTGTTAGTTACATCAGAATTCTCTGTAGTATATAGCTTCCTATACTAAAAAATCTAGTTATTCCTCCCATACTTGCCAAAGAACATGAGCTCTTTTGAAAAGCATCCCATATCTATACTCATGCTATCCCAGAATTTTCCCATTTTCTAAGCCACAGATTTCTGAAAAAAATCTTTTAAATATATTGAGTATTATATATATAAACTTGGGCTATTTACTCTGGTTCTCTGGGACTATTCCTTTTTTGGAGTATAAACAGGCCAGAATACATGGACTGGAATGAAGCCCCAGTACAGAATGCAACCAAATGCCTAAGTCCCAAAGACCTGATCTTTCATGAAATGTGAAATTATTTGCCAGGAAACATTTTACAAGTTCTTTAATTTATGAAGTGGAACAATCATCTACAGACTTCAGTGGAAGGGCAGGGAAGAAATGAGAAATAATCTGTATGCCTTAAAATTTCTTTTGGATCCAAAAAAAGTCTGTGGGAAACAGAGGGGGAAAAAAAGCAAAACCTCAGCAATTCAAGGGGAAGTTTTGAAAGGGAAATTAATTAAGGCAGAATAGCTGCTAGGTTAATGAAAAATAAAACATCACAGCTTGAATTAAATTGTGTGTGCTACCATATAAAGAAATATTATTTGTTCAACCGAATGGAGCCATCATCCTAAATTATTGCCTTTTAGTATTTCAATGAATTAGTTAAATGCCCTTGTTGAGTCTCTTTGAAAAAAAGTAATTTTATGTGCCCACTTCAAATACTGGCAACTGAGGCTATGTAGCCTGAAAATATATTTAGACTGTTGTATCACCTCACCTCACTAAATCATCAGATGTTACATTTAGTTTAAGAACTTCCATGAATTTTTTTTTAAGTTGGTTAGTCTCTAGATATGAACCTCTGTTCTCCTCTTGTATTTAAACATGAGCTGGGAATAAAAGAAACACTGAACCTCTTTTCTCTAATCACCTGCCCCAGACGACTTGCTCCTTTAGGTGCCCGGTATGGGATATGCAATATAAGATCCTTGAGCATAAAAAATGTTTGGTTGAATACCTGACATTTTTAATCCTAATAATCGTGATCAGCTTCCTTGAACAGTTGCCCATACCTTCTGTGAAGCTTTGGAAATAGGCAGAATGAGTCATTTTCTAGCATTTGCGTCCAGGAGTTTTGTACCTTCGCGGTTACCTTTCTTAAGGAGCACTACCGTTGCATCACAATTGCTGTTGTCATCAATTTCAGCATTATTGGCCAAACCATTGACCATGTTCCCAGCACTCTTTGTCCTCCTTTCAAAGCACTGATGTATGCAAGCATTGTATCTAAAGGGAGAAAAATGAAACAAAAAGAACTTCAGGGAATTTGGGCAACTTTTCTCCATTCCTGAGCACAAGTGTGGCTGTTCCAATCACGCCACTTCATCTGCATGGCTTTTATTGGGCTAAGTACACATGAGAAACACCCGAACTTTATCAGCTTACATTATTGCTATTTTTCTAATGCCCATATTCCCTTGGGACTCTACAGCATGTCTCACAAACACCATGTATAAATACAATTGGCTTTCTTTACTACCATGTAATGGGAAAATGCTAGGTTTGGAGTCAGAGGACCTGGATTCAAATCCTACCTCTGCTTATTACTATCTGTAAGAAATCACAGTTCCCCACCTCTACAAAGAATGTACGAAGACTGAATTGATCCTGTAACATTTTCTAACTGATCCTATTTACTTTTGTCCTATAACTGTTTAAAGTCATGGTTCTTAGTCTCTAAACTTGGTTCAGAATTCAGCTGGTCTGTAATGACTTAAGTTTAAAAATTTAATTCTCTTGCCAATCACTGATCTGTTCGTGCCTTGAGGAATTTAGCTGACCTTGGGGAAAGCATGTGAACAAAGGGGAATTGGGTCTAATATCTTTACACCACCATGCCATCTTTCAAGCACATCTGCTTTGCTGTCCAAAAGTCTGGTCTGTTATCTTGCACTTGGAGGAGGGAAGGAGGAGGTCATTGCTAGTCAATATCAATGTATCAAACTTCTAACCAATCATATTGTTCCCCTTGCCTCAGCTCTATAACCAATCATGTTATCCTCTTCTCCATGAGGTTATCTACCCTGTTCTGTTCTTTGTTCAGTAATCCCCAAAACCTATAAAAGAGAAGCTGTTTTTTTTCATCGAGGTCTTTGGAGGCAATCCTTGATCCATATGTTGATAGGTAGCACACCCCTACTAATAAATGTTATATTGCTCAGAGAAATGTGCCTTAGTTTATCTCTTTGTTAAATTTCAACCATGACAAATGGATTGGCCCTGATGTCTCCTAAGATTCCTTCAAAGCTCTAAAACTATGATTTTATGACCTTTTCAGCGAGGATATGTGTAAAGGGTTGGCTACTAGGTTGTCAAAACATGAGGATGGACGGTGGCAACTCTGTGAGGGGAATATGGTTTTTGAGACATTCATCTGAGCCTGTGCTCTGAAATTTCCAGCAATCTTTGGACTGACAAACCAAAAACTGTGGTAAAACATGAAACAACTGCTAAGAGTCTATATCCTGTAGCTTGGGATTCTGGTGTCTTTACCATCAGATCCTAGCTTGGGGGAGGAAGACTGGTTTTAACCTAGGCAGTTATGCCTTACATTTTACTAGCTAACAATTGACTGCTAGTCAAAGGAGCGGGTTGTTGGTGGTTTTCAGAGGTCGTTGTATTTGCTTTACATTTACATTTACACTTACATTTACATTTACTATGTGAAACTGAATTTGTGTATTATTTCTGAACTATAATTCTCAGGCCTTATATGACATTTCTTTGCCAGGGGAAAGGCAAGCCAGTGATATTCCTTATGGTATCTAATAGAGGGCACCACACAGTACTAAAACTGGCGCATCATAGGAGGGGGAAGGCAGGAACCTCTCTGGGAAGAAGCTTATTGCTGGGCTATTAGCCACAGATGAGTGCTTTGGGCAGTCTGTCAAAGTGTTAAGAATATGAAGAAATCTGAAGCCAGAAGCTCAAGATTTAACTCTTGACTTGTGACTTTGGGTAAGTCACTTAACCTCTAGGCCCAAGTTTTCTTGATAAATGAAGGAGTTGGACCAGGTTGTGGTAGATCTGTATATCTCTTCCAGCTTTAAATTCTATCATTCTGTGATCCTTCCCTTATGGTTCAAATTATTGTTGCTCTTCAGTCGTTTCAGTCATGTCCGACTCTCCATGACCCCATTTGGGGTTTGCTTGGCAAAGATAGTGGAGTGGTTTGCCATTTCCTTCTCCAACTCATTTTAAGGCAAATAGGGTTAAGTAACTTGCCCAGGGTCACATAGCTAGTTAAGTGCCTGAGATGAGATAAATCTTCCTGACTCTAGGCCCAGCACTCTATCCTCTGTGCTGCCTAGCTGCCCTTCCTTTAAAAGCCTTTCAATATATAAAACAGGTCTGAAAAATTCATGGGCTACCAGAGCATTGGATAGAATATCTGGTGCACAGCCTGTCTTTGCTATTTTTCCCCACCTTCCTTTTCGCTGTTCTGAAAATGAAGGAAGCCCAGATTAATTAAGAGACCTCTGATGGCTCCCACCACCCACCCACCCCTTGTTCTCTGGCCCACTTCCTTTAATGGGCATGAAGCTGTTGCTGTAAAATCCCCTACCTTTGTGGCCAGCTGAGCTCATTTTTGACCTTCAGACAGTACATTAAGACTCACCCTTTAGTTGGTCTTCCCTGGAGGACACGAATGTGCTAAGATGTTCTGTTTTTAACGGCTGCATTTCTATTTTGTGTTTTTAATTGAGTGTTTTAAATTTTGTATGTGCACCCAAAGCCATTTAATTGTGAAAAGATGCAATTTTATAAATTGCTGGAAAAAGCATACACAACACAGTGCTGATGATTAAAGCCTTCAATTGTAGAGATGGAACTAAAACAGCAGAATTAGCCCAATTTAGAACTCCAGAGTAGAATTTATAAAGAAATGTAAAGGGGGTGTGCGTGCGTGTGTGTGTGTGTGTGTGTGTGTGTGTGTGTGTGTGTGAGAGAGAGAGAGAGAGAGAGAGAGAGAGAGAGAGAGAGAGAGAGAGAGAGAGAGAGAGAGAGAAGCTTTAATCCCCATTTTATCTGATTCTTGCCACTTAGGACATCTGGAACGGAAGTAACATTGGAGAAGTCAGCATAGATAGAGAAGCCAGTGGTTTTCATATTGCATATGTTTAGTAATAGAGGAGATTAGTTACTCACTGTATTATGTTCATTTGCATAGCTTCCTTCCACCCACTGATCATGGGAAATGATAATGGTGGGAAGGAGAGATGAGAGTAGCCACATAATGATAAGACAGCACTCATTGGAAAAGACCCTGATGTTGCGAAAGACTGAAGACAAAAGGCGAAGGGGACAGCAGAGGATGAGACGGATGGATAGTGTCATGGAAACAGTGAATGTAAACTTGGACAGATTTTGAGAGATAAGGGAAGATAGAAGGGCCTGGCGTGCTATGGTTTATGGGGTCATGATGGGTCTGGATGTGACTGAACGATGACAAGGGATGAGATGGTCAGTATAGCAATTTCCCTAACTCTCATCCCCTATACACTCCAACCCTAAGGAGTGCAATAAAATCCATGCTTAGTGGGACCCACTGTTTCATTGGGGAAAAGATATTTAGCTTTTATTTAAACCTATCAGATCTTCTATCCTTATCATACATTTCTTTGATGGTATCTTTTACTTCTATTTTCTCAAGTTCCTATGTTAGGATTCTTGTAGTAGGAAGAGAAATATAGGCTGTTTACATGATAAGGACAAGTGATGACAGGTGGAGCCTCATTGCAGACTGGGCAGAAGAAAGTGAGGAAGACCTCGTATCAAGTGGGTCCTTAAGGTGAACTTAGGGGAGAACATGGACAAGGATAGGCTAGAATAGCTGTTGTTATCTGCATTGTCTGGAGGGAGCTCTCAATATAACAGATTAATTTGAATATTTGAGAGAGCTAAATCAAGATACCACCCATGCTTTCTATAATAATAATAACAAAGATACTGATGGATAGGTAGCTAGATGGCACAATGAATAGTGTTAGACTTGGAGTCAGGAAGACCTTAGTTCAAATCCTGTCTCAGACATTTACAAGATTTGTGACTATGGGCAAGTTACTTAACTTCTCTTACCCTCAGTTATCTCATCTGTAAAATGTGGATGATCATAGAACTTACCTAAAATAAATGAATATAATTTTCTTTGGTAAATGAAATGAGAATCTACTAGATGGCATAATTTCTCCCTTTGGTGACCATACCCCATGTGAGCTCTTTTCTGACTTGATTCCACTCAACTTCCCTATCATATGACAGTTGTGAGAATAAAATGAGATAATGTATGTAAAGAGCTCTGAAAACCTTAAAAGTGAACTATTATCATTATAGGGCATTACAATTCCATGAGGGTGGTAGTGCAAGTATTGTATTTATGTTTTACAGATGAGGAAAATCAGGTTGAGACATCAAGTGAGTTGCTCAGGGTCAGAAACCTAGCAAGCATCTGAGACAAAAACTGACTCATGGTTTGCATGGTGCCTCACTATGGCTTGCATGGTGCCTTAACTGTACAACCATCGCCCAGCAATTACTTGTTGAGGAATTCCTTTATTGATCAGCATTCTCTGAAGGAAAGATTTTTTAGAAAGCCAAGCCAAAGCATCTGTCAACCAGAGGCGACACAAGCCACTTTGTTGCTTGGAATCAGCACTACAAAGTTTGCCTGGAGCAAACAGCAAGGACTTCACCCTTAAATCCATATATGAATAAAAATTTAGGTGGGGGGACCCAGGAGATTCTGAGATACTGCGAAGTTTAATGACTGGGGAGCTGAGTGGAGTGGGGATGAGTCAGGGAAGAGCTCACGTGGGGTATGACCACTAAAGGAGGAATTATGAAATCCAGTAATTTCTCATATCATATTTCCCACTCATATTACTTATATTTCCCAATATGCCTCTCTCTCTTCCTTCTTCCAGGGAACCATCCCTTATAACAAAGAATAAAAATTCAGCAAAACTAACCAAAACCTGGAAGAAATTTGACATTATTTGGAGTCTTTCATACCCATAGTCCCCCACCTTTGCAAAGAAGGTGACAGAAGAGACCTCTCATATCTTTTCTTTGGGGCAAGTCAGGTCATTATGATGTCACATCATTCAGTTTTAATTACCACCACAGCAACAACAGAAGGCTTGCTAATAATTTGTTAAGCTGAGCTCATCTGTTTCTATATTATTGAAGGGGAGTGCAAAAGCTTTCTATATTCTCTAAACGTCAGTGACCTGGAACAAAACACTAACTACCTTGTTAGCCTCTCCTGACAACTGCTAAAGTTGGACATTTTATATCTTCAAAAAATTGTAAAAAGTGAAATCAACACTGACCCTCTGTCCCAAACATACATGACAGTAATTATCCACATGGAAGGAAGCTTTTATCTTTTTGTTGATTAAAGGAAGAGGAATAGGGTTATCGGGATCAAGAAGATGCTCCTTTTGATTGGAAAATATGGAAGTTGGAGTTGGAAGGAGCCTTGTTATTGTTATTGCTATGAAGGGCTTGCTGATATCTGCAGTGAAATACTGCTCTGTGTCCACCCCCTGCCCCCAAGTAATTTTCCCAGAGTGCCACAATGCATGGAATCTAGAAAGAGCTTTGAGAAAGAAACCAGGGAGAAAGTATGGATCACTTACTTCATAATAATGATGTAGATAATATACATTAGCACTAGCACTAAGGACTCCCACCTGTAAAAAAATGTAAAAGCAAGTCACAATATATACAGAATTAGAACATAAATGCTTCTGCTGTAAAAAAATAAATCTAACATTGAGTTAACCCCAACCATTATTATTAGCATGGACCAGATAATCTTACACAGGTTTGAAAATCTTTCAAAGAATCTCTAAGTTGGAAGAAACCACAGCTGCCATCTAATGCAACCTCTCTCTGAATGAGAATCCCTACTACAATGGTGCTATCATAGCTATAACATCAGCCATACTGTGGCTGACTGCTAGTGCTAGGGAGCCTTTGGAGACAGCCCATTGCACTTTGGAAGAGCTTGAATGATGAGGAAAATTTTTATCTGAAATCAAGTCTGTATTTGCTCCTCTGAGACATTCACCTATTGTTTCTAGTTCTGCCCTCTTGGACTAAATGGAACAATCCATCACTTATTGAGGATCTACTGTGGGCAAGGTTCTGCGGGTAAGATAAAAATGGAATAGTTTTTGTTCACAAGAAGCTCATATTTTCTTGGGGGAGAGGGTGTATATGTGATACACACACACACACACACATAAGATCTGTATATATGTACACACAATAACGTCTTCCCAGGTGCCAGTTCTTCAAATAAATAAAGATACTGACTTTTTAAACCTCCCTAATTCCTTTAATTGATTTCTCCCACAGCAGAAACTCAAGGTTTTTCATTCTCTCGTTGCCTCCTCTGGTTCCTCTCTGGTTCATAAATCTGCTTCCTAATTTGGCCTTGCCCAAGTCTTGTGGGACTACATACACAAAAGGAGCTACGACTGACTCTTGATTGGATGAGATGTTTCTGGGAGAGATGGGGCAAGGAGAGAGAAGGCATGGACTCCAAACGGTGAAAGGAAGATCCTCAGAGTAGCATGTTTCTTGATCCCCAGAGCTCTATTAAGGTTGGATTTCTCAGGTGAGATCTTTTTCCTTCCCTGAAGATGCTATTTCATTTCATTTCAGGTTAGCAGAGCTCTCTTTGCCTTTGTGTGTTCTGGAGAGCTTGCCTGACTGATGGATATATTTGTTTGTTATTTGTGATCGTTTTCTGCTTATTGAACATGTGGTGGGAATGGAGCTAAAGAGGCCAAGATTAAGTTAACTGCTACCCATCCGGTTGAGGGCAGCTAGGGGGTGCAGTGGATGGAGGGCCAGACCCAGAATGTTCAGATTTGACCTTGGACACTTACTAGCTGTGTGACCCTGGGTAAGTCACTTAACTCTGCTTTAGTTTCCTCATCTATAAAATGAGCTGGAGAAGGAAATGGCAAACCATTCCAGTATTTTTGCCAAGGAAACCCCCAAATGGGGTCATGAAGAGTTGGGCATGCCTGAAAAATGAGTAAATAACAATCCTTTAGGTCTGGGGTTTTACATTGGATACTGTTTTTCCTTGAATTTAACAAACATGTATTGAACCTATTCAATAGACATTAATTTAATTGAACTCAACCTAAGAAAGATAGTAAGTACAGTTAGTAAGTCCCTCAATTCTGCACCGTCTTCTGATTGCATTATTTCTTTTAGTGGCACCCTTATTCACCTGGCTACCCAAGACTGAAACTTTGGTATTATCTGTGTGACACTGGATGATTCATTTAACATCTCTGGCCTCAGTTTCCTCATTTGTAAAATCATGGGGTGGTGGGACTTGATAAACTCTACAGGCTCTTTCGGATCTGATAAATTTACAATTGTATAATCTTATAATCTAGTATGAAAGATAAAACCTGCTCACAGATATAATACATGAAAATGTCCGAGAGGTACAAGAGAGTTCACTTCACCATGCTGCTGGTTTCCCTAACTTTTCTACTTTCATGTTCCTCAAACTCTATGTTTACCAATATTCATTTGGTCCTTTCCGATTTTAATGAGTTGAGATTCCTTTTTTTTTCCATGTATGCAAAGAATTTTATTTCATAACAAAAATCTCAGTTCTGGGATCCCTGACCATGTATAAGCTTTTTAAGAGTAGGGATTGTTTCATTTTTTGTATGGATGTCATCAACACCTAGCATAGTGTACCAAGTATACAGTAAAAGATTAATATATTATTATTGTTTGATAAATCGATTGATTCTCTTCTACATCATCTCTTTTGGTGAGCTCATCCATTCCCGAACCTCAAAGATCATCACTATACAGAGCATTCCAAATACTTTCAGACTCAATCTCTCTTGAGGATGAGTCCTCTATTGCCAACTGCATGTGGGGAATATCATCCTGAATGTCCTGCCAGCAATCTTTTTTTTTAATATGTTCATTTTATTTATTTTTAATGCTCTACATTCACTACCATAAAACTTAGATTTTTTTTCCCCAACCTACCCCCTACCCCCCACCACCTCCCTCCCTCCCCAAGACAGTATACAATTCTATATAGGATCTACACATACGTTCCTATTGAATACATTTTCATTATAGTCATGCTGTACAGAAGAACTAAAATAAATGGGAGAAATCATATAACAAACCAAAACATAATACGCACACACACACACACACACACACACAAATGATCTGCTACATTCTGTGATTGAATTCCATAGTTCTTTCTCTGAATGTGGAAGGCATTTTGCTTTAGAAGACCACTGGGAATTTTTTTTTTTTTAACATCCTTGCATTGCTATGAAGTTCCAAGTCTCCCAGAAAAATCTCTCGTACACTGTGGTTGTTGCTGTGCACAAAGTTCTCCTGGTTCTGCTCCTTTCGCTCAGCATCAGTTCATATAAGTCTTTCCAGGCCTCTCTGAAGTCTTCTTGTTCATCATTTCTTATGGCACAGTAGTATTCCATTATATTCATATACCATAATTTATTCAGCCATTCCCCAATTGATGAGCATCCCCTTGATTTCCAGTTTTAGGCCACTACAAAGAGAGCTGCTATAAATATTTTTGTACATATGGGACCCTTCCCCATTTTTATGATCTCTTGGGGATACAGTCCTAGAAGTGATATTGTTGGTCCAAAGGGCATGCACATTTTTGTAGTCTTTTGGGCATAGTTCCAAATTGCTCTCCAGAATGGTTGGATGAGCTCACAGCTCCACCAACAATGGATTAGTGTTCCAACTCTCTCACATCCTCTCCAACATTTATCATTTTCCTGTTCTGTCATGTGTGCCAATCTAATAGGTGTGATATGGTACCTCAGAGTTGTTTTGATTTGCATCTCTCTAATCAAAAGTGATTTAGAGCATTTTTTCATATGGTTATAGATATCTTTAATTTCTTCCTCTGAAAATTGCCTTTTCATATCCTTTGATCATTTATCAATTGAGGAGAGCTAAGATTCTTTAATAAGATATTGGCCTACCATTTAAAGCTCTCCTCTGCCTGGCTCCTATTTTTATTTTCAGTAATTTTTCATATCCTATCTGAGCTGTCAATTAAAACCTCTGTAATGACTAAGAAACTTTAGCAGTGCAATCTAAAGATTAATTTTAGTTATTCAAGATAAAACCAGTAGAAATTAAAACATAACCTTACTGGAGTACCAAATGAAAATCAGCAGATCATAATCCAAGTTCACACTTGCCATAAAGAGGGAAAGCTTTCCCTATACTCATAGTATAGGGAAAGTAAATATGGGAGGACTTTTATGCCAGTTAAAGAGGTACCCACAGGATGAAGGTGATCCCTCTTTGCTGTAGGTGTAATAGTTTCTGTAAGTCATAAAGGAAAATGTCTTTTTTGAAATTTTATTTGGGGAGAGGTACAAATTTAAATTAAGTCACCTGTACATATATTTCTGTACAACATACTATTGTTAATAGTAACTCATTTATTGTGGGATTTAAGGTTACATAATACTTCCCTTGCAACAACTGTGTTAGGCAGAAGGAATGACTATTCAGTCAGTAGTTTTCAATCTTGTTTGACACTTTGTGATCCCATTTGGGGTTTTCTTGGTAAAGATACTGGAACAATTTGCCATTTCCTTCTCCAGCTCATTTTACAGATGAGGAAACTGAGGCAAACAGGCTTAAATGACTCCTGTAGGGTCACACAGTAAGTATCTGAGGTCAGATTTGAACTCAAAGATGAATCTTCTGACTCCAGGCCCGGGGCTCTATCCATTTTGCCACCTAGCTGCTCCAGCATGAATATTGATATTTCTTTTTCAGGTGAAGTAATTAAACTATTGGAAGATAAATGACTTGCTCTGGGTTCCACAACTAGTGTCAGAGTTGGAATTCAAGTGAGGATAATCATAAGAACAGCTAGTATTCATAGAGCACTTTTAAGGTTTACAGAGTGCTTTACATATGTTGTCTCATTTCAACCACAGAAAAACTGAGGCAGAGAGAGGTTAAATAAATTACCCAGGGTCACACTGCTAGTAAGTGTCTGAGGCAGGATTTGAGGCAGGTTTTCCTGACTCCAGACCCTGTACTCTATCCATCTAGTTGCCCCAAACCTAGGTCTTCTGATTCCAAAGCCAATAATACTCTCCTCACTGCACACATGATGCTTAGACAGGAGAGTAGTAACAGGACAATTTGATGACAGACAAGTCACTGGCCCAGCTCCTCCCACACATCTGCAAGGGACTCCTTTATCCTCAATGTGGGTGTAAGAGTTCTTGAGAAAATGCAGTTTTACAGTCATAGAATAAGCTTTTCTGGCCTTAAAATGATATTCTAATTAACAGGATAGGACATTTCCAAGTCACATTCCACATGTGCTGCAGAAAGGCTCTCTCTGTTTCATTACAGCGACAGCTGATGACATTCTATAAGTGAGGTCCCCTCACCCCTACTCTCTTCTAGGAAAGCTGTGACTATAAGGAAGCTTTTTGCTTTCACTCAGGTGGTGCTGACATTTTGCACAGCACAAAAGGTGAGAAATTTCCTACTACAAATTAAAGGAATTACAGGAGTCCTTTGGATATCACAAATGCTGTTGGCCTATAATTGTTCTACATTATAGAAGGTGCACATGGGCCCTCCTTGTATTCCTTCCCTTTGATGCTAAGGATCACCTGGGACAAATGATTTATGCCTGTCAGTGGGATTCTTGGGATAGCACATTCTACTAAAATAGAAACCACAACCACAGTTTTAACATGGCCTGCCTGGTGCCAGGGACTTAAAGCTTTGCAGCTTTTGGGCCTTCTATAATGTGTGGGGGGTGAGGAGGGAGGTGCATTTTCTATTTTAGTCTACTCTACAATTGAGTTTTAATCATTAATAAAATTATACCCCAACACTCAATATATAGACCTTTTATTTATATTCAATAAACATTTTTCAAAATTATATCATTTAATAAAATTTCTTTCAGCCTAAAGACTAATAAAAACCAAAGGTTTGCCAGTGACATCTACTGGATCTCTCTCTCTCTCTCTGTGCCAAAAGGATGGGAGTTAGTAATTTCTTGACTTGCTTTTTTGGATAATTTTCTCTCTCATAAAATGAAGAGATCAACAAGGGAAAATTCTAGTCTGGATCTGATTGTCACTAATAGAGAGGGGAAAGGGAACAAGAATTTGCATAGCATCTATGTGCCAGGCACTGAACATTATCTCAGGTTGCTAGAGTGGAAATGATGGGTACCTTGAGGGAAAGTGACCATACCATCCTACAGTTTATGACAAATGAAAGGAAATATATATGAGGTCTGATATACACCCTAAATTTTTAGGAAAGCAGATTTCAGTGGGTTTGGAGGAAAGATAGGTTGGATACCATGGAGTAAAATGCTTCAGGGGAAGTTAATTCAGGAGGGATGGGAGATACTCAAGAATGAAATTCTGAAGATACAATGGGAAACAATTCATTTGAGAAGGAAAATGGGATTTAAAAATTTACCAATCAACTTAGATTTTTAAAAAAAGAAATGTAAGGTGGAAGCAAGGCTAGGTAACAGAAGATGAGGATAAGAGTGAGGTATGGTCCCATGAAAACGGTTTCAGTAATGCTCAATAGGAAGAAAAATAAGCTAAGACTGGTAAGAGAAGATAAGGGTAACAAAAGGGCTTTTTATATAAAAAAATTATAGTGGGAGAAAAAGGTAGATCAGAGGATGGATTCAATTTTTACTTGGGGTGGATGGGAAAATGATAACTGATGACAGGGAAAAGGTATAACTGTTCAATTCTTATGTGTTTCTCTTCCCCCAGTTTCTCTGAAGGGAGAATAATCTTTCCTCTGGAAATGAAAGAACAAAAATTACTATCAGGGTGTTGCTACCCAAGGTTAAGTTACCTGATCCAGATGAATTACATTCTTTGGTCCTTAAAAAACTGACAGAGGTGATTGCAAAGCCAGTGATATTTGAAAGATCATGGAAAATGGAGGTGGCAAAAGATCAGGGAAGGGCAAATTTCCCAGTCTCCCAAAAAGAGAAGAAGAAAAACATCTGTAGATTACATATCAGTGAATTTGATTTCAATCTTTGGGAAAATTATTGAAGAGATTATTAAGGAGATTGGTTGGCAAATATCTAGGAAGGGAAGGAGTGATTATCAAGAACCAACATGATTTCATCATGAACATGTTATACCAGACTAGCCTCATTTTTGTTTTAGACAGGATTTTTGATAAAGTACCTTTTATTCTTGTGGAGAAATGTTATGATATGTATCAGACAATAATACAATCAGATTCAATAGGTTCATGGTTAAAGTTCAGTATCAGCATGGCAGTAGGTCTACAGTGGAGTATCCTAAGGTCTATACTTGGCTCTGTACTATTTAACATTTTTGTCAATTGGATAAAGGGAGAGACGGTATGCTTATCAAATTTTCCGATGATGCAAAGCTGGAAGTGCTAGCTAACATACTGAATGAAAGTGTTAGGATCCAAAAGCATCTTGATTGATTAGAACAGACATGTCAAACTCAGCTCAGGGATGGCTGAAACAGATTAAAATATAATTGGGAAATATTTAAGAAGTCAAATAAAAATACTTCGATAATGCTAATTTGTGGTTTTCTAAGTCAATATACAGCCTTCAGGGCTCTGCTTCTATTTAAATTTAACATCACTGGGCTAGAATATTAGGCTGATTCTAATAAAATAAAATCCAGTAGGGATAAATGCAAAAAAAAATCTTGCACTTGGGCACAAAAATCAATTCCACAAATATAAGATGGCAGAATTTTGCATAGATAGCAGTTTTTCTGAAGAGAGAGCTGGGTGATAAACCCACTCATCTGCCTCTTGAGTATTGTGTTCGGTTCAGTGTTCATAGTTTAAGAAGCATATTTATAAGCTACAGAGTAAGAAGAGAAGAACAATCAGGACAGTGAAAGACTGAGTTTATGAACTATGAGACTCGAATTGAAGGAACTGGGCATGTTTGTCCTGGAGAAAAGAAGGCTCAAGGGGAATGTGATAGTTGTGTTCAAGTGTTTATAGGCTGTCCAGTGGAAGACTTGCTCTACTTGATCACAGACTAGACACTAGCAGAAATAGGAACAACGAGTAGAAATGACCAAAAGGCCAATTTCCTAACAATGAGAGATGGTCAAAAGTGGAATGGTTAGGAGGTGATAGGTTTCTCTTTCTTGGAAGTCTTCAAGAGGAGATCAGATGCCTTGGATATGTTCTAGGGGTGATTCCTTCATGTGTAGGTTTGACTAAGGGACCACTGAGATTCCTTCTACCTCTCAAGTTCTGTGATTCTAAGACACCAGAGGTGATGCTCTTTCCCTGAAGTCATGCTCCTTTCTATACCCAGTTCCCTGCCTCTCAACCTCACTTTCTCATTGATAAAGTTCCTCCTTCTTAATGCTAGGCTTCTCTGACATGTTTCTGCTAGGGCATCTCTCAACTGCCCCTGGAACTTCCCCAGATCTTTTTTCCCTTTGATAAGAAATTTATATCTAGGACTCTGTCTAGAGTCTAGTGCTTCTTAAATTGTGGGTTTGTAACCCCTGATGGAAAAAATTTGGCAACAGTAAAAGGTTTCTGAACAAAGACCAAAAATTAATTAAAAATAAAACACGTAATGAATCTGCATTGTTACTGGCATTACTTGCCCATGTTGCATTGCACAACTTCACTGCAGTCTTGGTTCTGAACATAAAGCATGTGCATGTTGCACTGTGAACGCCCTCACACTATACAATGCCAAAAAAAGGCTGCCAAAATGTGAAAATGGGTCATGAGTGGAAAAAGTTTAAGAATCCCTGGTTTAGACCTTGGCTAATGGTAGTCAAGGGATCCTTTCCTTTAGATGGATCAGTTGGTTTTCTCCATGTTCCTGTTTCCTACATCAGAGGTGTTAAATCCAGCCCCCCACCCCAGGCTGGAAAACAAATACAAATTAAGTTAAAATGTAATTGGGAAACATTTAGTAAAATAAAAATACAATATACAAAATACTAATTTGTGGTTTTTTAAATCAACAGGTAGCCCACAGGGATTCCTTTCTATCTTAGTTTGAGAGCATTGCCCTAGATAACGATATTGTGGCTAGGACCTCTTGTTTAGTTCCATGGATTTCACTTGAACTGTTGGGTGGTATTGGATTTTTGGTACCAGTCTTTTTTGGTATGGTCCATCTCCCCATGTCTCAGTTCTCAGAAGTGACACTTTCTTCGGGAGCCCTGGCAGCATGAGGGTAATTGGGAAGAATTTCTAGAGGCATTGGAAACATGCCTTCCCTCTTTCACAACTTTATATTTAGGGAAAGCCCAGAAGATTAGCACCAGGCTATCAGAGAGGCAATTATCTCCTAGTGGATAGAGTATTGGACTTGAAGGCAGAAACACCAAGGTTGTTATTAATTGTAGGGGCAAATCACTTCACTGAGCCTCAACTTCCTCATCTATAAAAGGGAGACAACACTGCCTCTATTACTCAGTTTAATAATTTCTATGAGGCTCAAAAGAGATTGTTCAGTTGTTTTCAGTCATGTCCAACTCTCCATGACCTCATTCGGAATTTCTTGGCAAAGATACTGGAGTAATTTGCCATCTCCCTCTCCAGCTCATTTTACAAATGAGAAACTGAGGCAAGCGAGGTTAAGTGATTTGTTCAGGGTCATGCAGTTACTAAGTGTCTGAAGCCAGAGCTGGACTCATGAAATGAGTGATCCTGACTCTAGGCCCAGTACTCTACCACAGGAGACAAGGCTCTCCAAACGCTAGTGTTCTTGGTATGAATTTCCAAGTGTTCTAGGAAGTAGCCACTGAAATTTTATTGGGACAGACTTGAAATAAAAAAGCTGCTGTTTTACCTAAGAAAATAACAGAAGGCATGATTTTTTCTGCTTCTTTAAACAGAGAAGCTTGGAATTAAGGTTAGGGTGTGATACAGCTGGAGTCGGAAGACCTGAGTTTGAATTTCGTCTCCAATACTTATTTGCTGGGTGACTTCAAGAAAATTACTTAATTTCTCTCAGTCTCACTTTCATCACTCACAAAGTGGCCCTGTGGGCTACCTGTTGATTTAGAAAATCCCAAATTAACAATTTATATGTTGTATTTTTATTTACTAAATGTTTCCCAATTACATTTTAACTTGTTTGGATTTGTTTTACAGCCTGGGGGTGGTGGATTTGATACCTCTGATCTAGGTTGGAGTTGGATCAGATGATGTACCTGATCCTAGGTGTCCTCAAAACATATATTCTGAAGGCAAATAACCTGTCTGTGGACCTGGTAGAGGAGCTGGTCACAAGCTGAGAGGCACTGAGATCAAGTCCTTTACCTTGGTGGTGATCACACGATCAGTTACTGCATACTAAGAAAAACATATTGGCACGAGTTCAAAGGCAATGCTTTGGGCTGTCACATGGAGAAGGGGATTTGCATTGTATCATCAGATGGTTACAGTGTACTCTGGCATACCTGCTTTGTTTTTCCATGTTAAGACAAGACCAAGTTGAATTTCTGATACAAGATGCCCATGACAGTACATTGAGCTATTATTACAAAGTATTTCCTAATAATTTTAGAAGAGCCTGGAGCAATGCCTTGCTTTATGGCACCTGGAAACAACTTTCTTTAACCAAAACACAGCAATACTTCATGTAAACTGAATACTGGCCAGTAAACATGTGAGCTATATGTACATATGCACACACATATGTGTACATATGTATATAATCTATGCCTTTTCTTGATCAGTCCAACAATTTCAGCAGTGTAGGGAATACCTGATGAGAAACTTTCTCTCCCAATAAAGACTGGCACATGTTCTACAAATTATAGTTTTAGCATGTTGTCTAGGCACTGAGAAGTGAAATTGCAAAGTCTGAAGTCCTGAATCCAAAGTCAGTTCTCTGTCCATTATATCATGTAGCCTCTCATCTATTATTTACAAATTGAAAATGTCTGTGATGAATTACTCCCAAATCCCTCATGCAGAAGACCCCTGATGTTGATCTCCATCAGTTGTTTTTCAGTTGTTACCCTATTTGGGGTTTTCTTGGCAAAGATACTGGAATGGTTTGCTATTTCCTTCTCCAGCTCATTTTATAATGAGGAAGTGAGGCAAACAGGGTTAAGCAATTTGCCCAGAGTCACACAGCTAGTAAGTCTTTGAGGTTGGACTCTTCCTGACTCAGGTCTGGCAGTCTAACCACTGTGCCCAAATAACTGCCCTTTCCAGTCAGCTATGCCATCTTTATTCAAGCTAATGTAATTGCATAGATTGTAACCCTGGGCCTCATCTAGCTCCATATTCCTCTGTGATATCCTTTCTCCATGATAACCCACCAAATTAGAAGGCTAGGTAGTGTAAAATCTGCTTTTCTACGTTGTGAGAAACATCAGGGCACAACTGATCGCATGCAGGTAAATGACTATACAATCATGCAGTCTAGTGACAACAACCAGGTTCAGCTTAGGAGAGAACTCTGGGTGTTCTTTTCTGAGTTTCTCAGTCTTGTTCTGTGGGAGTCATTCCCCTTGATCCCAAGTTTTGGAAGAAACCACAATCTTTCTTGGTATGGCTCTTTCAACCCTCCATCCCCACTCCCAGCAAATAAAAATGCTTCCAGCAGCTACCCACTCACATTTCTGAGGGGTTTGTTCACTATATATATTCACTATATTCAACGACCAGAATTTACTGAATTCCTATTTTTCTCAAGCATGTAGCCTAAGTTGTCCTCCATGAACTTCTATTTTTTCTTTTATCTTATGATATAAATTCTCCTTTTTGCTTTTTAAACTTTATTAATTTCCTCATGACTTGAAAAGTTCTCTTAGGTAGCTTCAAGTTTTCTGCTTTATAATTCTTTCTCTCTTTGACTCCTAATTACTCAGGTTCTCTCAGATCAGGTAGGGTGATATTTCCCCTGCCCCAGATCAATTCATAATTTGTATTAAGATTGTTCTCCTAGTTCAATAGGGATGCACTCAGCAATAAACATACTGGATTTAGTACCTTAAAACTTCACAGAGACTTTCAGGACACCCTGTATGATTGAGAAAGAGAGAATCTGATCATCTATTTTGGTGGAAAAGATTTAATATTGTGAATGACATCACTATTAAAATGCCGAAAGGATGTCATATATTATCTCAGGGATATAAAAACTAGGTCATTATAGACTCAGTGATTTTTTTAGTCAGGAGATAAAAAAAACAAACAAAACCTAACAAAATCAGAGTATAAGCCACAGAGATTGCTAAATTGCTCAAGATTTACTCTTCCTCTTATAAAAGATTCTAATGGTTCATAAAACTTTTCAAAGAATCCTAATGTTGTGTACAGTCTATATCAGATGGCTTGCTGTCTTGGGGAGGATGAAAGAAGGGAGGGAGGGAGAAAAAAATTGAAAATCGAAATCTTGTAAAAGTGAACGTTGAAAACTAAAAATAAAGTAGGTCAATTTATTTTCCTTTCCCCCACTAAGAATAAATAAATAAATAAATGTTAATATTGGAAGTAACCTTAGAGTTCATCTAATCACATCTGCCCCCCAATGCTTTAGGAATCCCAGGAAAAATCTCTGAAAAGTAGTCAAACAGTTTCTCTCTCTGCTTGAATACATCTAGGGGCAGGAAGTTCACTACCTCAGAAAGCAGCCCATTCTACTGTTTGATAGCTCTAAATGATGAAAAATCCTTTCATATATTGAGTCAAAATATGTCTCTCTAAATTCCACCCACTGATCTAATTTCTGTCTTTTGGAACAACACAGAATAAATCTATTCTCTGTTCCACATAATAGCTCTTTGAATATTCAATGGCAAACATTGTATCTCTCATTTTTCTCCAGACTACACCCTTTTAATATCCTCAAGTGTTCCTCCTGTGACATGGTTTTAAGACTTAATCATCCTTGCCCCTCTCCTCTGAACACATTGTCGTTTGTAAAAATGTTCCTTTTAAAGAGTATTAGTCAGACATGTAAATTATATTCCAAAATGTGGTCTGATCAGAGCACACTAATAGGAAGGAAGGACCATGAATTCCCTTCATCTGGGCACAATATTACTAATAATGGGCATAAGATTGCCTTAGCTTTTAGTAGTCAGATCACAATGAGTTTATATCAAGAGGGTGATAAACTATAACTACAGACCTTTTCATATGAGTTGTGTGAAGACAGGATACCTCCAGTTCTACTTTTGAACAAATGATTTGTTTTCACTCAAAAACAGGCATTTATATTTTATCCCTATTGAATTTCTTCTATGATTGGAACCGTTGCTGTGAAAGGTGAAGGGTTCCTCCTCCTTGGGGTTGTAAGAGGATAATGTTCAACTACTGGTTCAATATGTCATAGCATAGTTTTTTCATGTATGCTTTGGACTAGAATGCTGCTGAGGTCCCTGACAACCCTCAAATTTTAGGGTTCTTAATAAAATGTTGAGCAGATCCTTCAGTGCGCTTCCATTCGAAACCTTTCTTCAGATTTACGTCAATTGATTATTCATTTTCTTTAGGTGGTGGTCTTTATCTAGCTATGAATTCACCTACTATGTTACTATCTGGTTCACATTTTTTTATTCTGTGGACAAAGATATCATGGGACACATTTTGTCAAATGTCCTGCTGAAATCAAGATGTACTGTCTCATAGCATTTATCTCAGTCTAATAACCATTTCCAAAGAATAAGTAAGGTTACTATGGTATGAATTTGTAGTAGTGACATAATTGTGCTTACTATAAATTTATATTGCTTAATCTCACCTTGATACAGCAAGGCAATTCTTTTACTTTTCTCTAATTCATAATCTTGCATTCCTCCACAGAAACTGTTCCAAACTTTCTTTTCTCTCTTTAAGCCCCTTATTCTTTTTTTTTTGGCAAGGCAATTGGGGTTAAATGACTTGCCCAGGTCACACAGCTAGCAAGTGTCAAGTGTCTGAGGGTGGATTTGAACTTAGGTCGTCCTGACTCAAGGGTCACTGCTCTACCCATTGTGCCACCTAGTTGCCCCTTAAGCCCCTTATTTTTTCTTGTACTTCATGTAGCCAATAAAGTTCCCAAGCCTGGAAGATTCCATCTCCACATCATAAGCACCAACTATCGCCTTCCCTCTGTTAATATGGACACCATTTTATTTTGTGCTCTTATCACTTGGCTCCTAGATTATTTCAATAGCCTCCTAAATGTTCTTCCTGCCTCAAATTCTCCCTTCTCCCCTGTCCATACTTCACATAGCTGCTAAAGTAATATTTTAAAAACATGAGTCTGGTCACATTATGCCCCTGTTCAATAAAGTCCAGTTGTTCACTTGTGCCTGATACTTCATGACTGATACTGTCTATGAGGTTTTCTTGGCAAAGAAACTGGTATGGTTGGTCATTTCCTTCTCCAGCTCATTTTACAGATGAGGAAACTGAGGCAAATAGGGTAAAGTGACTTGTCCAGTGTCACATAGCAAATAAAGATCTGAGGCTGGATTTGAACTCAGATCTTTCTGACTTGAGACCCAGAGCTCTATCCACTGAGCCACCTAGCTGTCTCCATATCTCTAATAGCTCTCTATTATCCTTATGAGGAAATGCAAACATTTTCTTGGTATTTAAGGCCCAACCTACCTATTCATTGTTACACATTATTCGCCTTCATTATACCCTGCAATTCAGCCAAGCAGGTCTTGCTGCTCCCCACACAGGACGCTCCATCTTCTGTTTCACCGTCTTTGCCCAAGTTGTCCCCCATGCTTAGATTATTCTCTCTTTACCTCTTAGAATACCTAGTTTCCTTCAGATCTCAGCTCAGCTGTTACCTTTTACATTACCTAGTATTTATCTTACACATTCTTATTTCATGCATATTTATATCTGTACAAATTGCCTCCCTTGATAGAATATAAGCTCCTTGAAGGCAAGAACTGTTTGATTTGATTTTTCTATCTCCTCTGATTAGAATGGTGCCAGTCACATACTAGTGATTAATAAATATTTGTTGCCTGATTGCTTGTATGTTCCTGATGGTTCATAGTCAGAGTCATCAGATTTAGAGATAGAAGGAATTCTTTAGATCATTTATTCTATTATCCTGATGAGGAAACTGAGCCTCATTCACATGAAGTTACTGCCCAAGGCTTAACAGTAGGTAGGAAGTGGGAGAGCTGGGAACCCAAATTCCTGACTACACATACAATAAGTTGTGGTCACTGCTTTCTTTTAGGGTAGCTAGATGCCGCAGCATATAGACTGCTTGGCTTGGAGTCAGGACGACTGCTCTCACTGAGCTACATCCAGCCTCAGACACTTAGTGGTTGTACGATCCTGGGCAAGTCACTTAACCCTGTTTGTCTCAGTTTCATCTGAAAATTAGAAGGAGAAGAAAATGGCAAATCACTCCAAAATCTTTGCCAAGAAAACTCAAACTGGGGTCACAGAGAGTCAGACACAACTGAAACAACTGAACAACCCCAACAATATTTTCTTTTATACTCACAAATTATCTGTTTATTCTAGGATCTTACCAGATATTCACGTAAAACCTGCAGGTTCGTAGTTTCTGCCATTTGGAATTCTATACACTTCCTGCTCCACACTTCCTTCTACTTTTTGAAAACTGGAACAAAATTTGCCTGTCTTCAATCTCCTGTTGTCTCTCCCACTGTATCTGACTTCTCAGGATGATTGTCAACAAGCGCACCATGATTGCGTCTGTACATTTTTCCAGTACACTGGTTTGTGATTTGTCTGGGCTTGGAGACTTGAATTCATTTTGAAAGGCTAGGTGCTCCATTATTCTCATTTGACCTGTCTTGGGTTTCAATTTTCTCAATGATATGTGTTCTATACTTTTCAGAATGCAGGTCATTCTTCTTGATGGAAAAAGATGAAAGTAAAATGGAAATTGAGTAGATTTTCTTTCTTTAGTCCTCAGTACCATTATATCATTTCCCCAAGAACTGGTCCTGTTCCTTCTTTGTCAACCTCTTGTTTTTAACAGAGTAATGATTACAAAAAAATCCCAACCGAAATTATTATCCTTAGAACTTTAAAGAGCATCAGGCCATTCTGAACTTTAGTCTTATAGATTCGTAGTCTTTAGTCTTCTAGATTCATCTTGTAGATAATTACATGATCTTTCATCTCCACAGAATGGCCTTTGTAAATCTAAGATTATTAGAGACTGCTGTGCACCCATATTGGTTTCATATGCCTCTTTTGTCACTGCAGGGTCAGAACTATTTTTTTTTTTTGAGCCTCTCTCTTTTGGAATCCTCAAGACTTTAGGAAAATTAGAAGAGAGTTACCATCAATGTATTAGGTATATCCTCTGCGGTGAATTTATGGGAGAGCATGAACAAGAGTCACACAGAATGAGCAGACATGAATGGGCTGAGATCTGTATTATTGGACCCATTGCCTACACTGATGAAATCACAACTCCACTGGAGAATTAGAGAAACTTCAATTATTCTTCAGTTATAGGATTAGACATTTTTTTCCCATGAAATTTTTGTGAATTGCTTTGCCAAATGTTTAGAATGCCCATCTGACTATGCTCAATGTTCTTTTCTAACAAGGTCAACTTTTCCTCAAGATGCCCATCATTTCCATATCAAGAAACCGTCAGAATCCCAGTACTGATACTTAACTACCTCAATTGACCTTGAATAGTATTTTCCCTCTTTGGATCTCAATTTCTTCATCTGTAAAATGAAGAGTTTAGAGGAGATGATCTTTCAGGTTATCTCTAGTTCTAAATCCTATGAGCTTATGAGCTTTCCTGGTCAGAATTAAGCCCAGAATAGGTATTCTCATTCCATCCTCAGTCGTCTGAGCAGTGAAATTCCAACTAGGTCATTAAGAAATTATCATGTTTTATTTTTTAGCATAATTGGACATTTAACAGTCATTTGAAAATTTGAAATTTCCCCATCATTGCTGTATGTTGCCTCTGTATCTTGGTTTTGATATAGAGATCATAGAAGTAGAATTTGAAAAGCACCATACATGTGCTTTCCATGATCTGCTTAGATGGTCTGTTGTATGTTCTTGCAATATCACTTCTATTCCTTTCTCTCCTTTTATACTCATCCAAGGAAGGGCTCAACACTCTGCTTCATCTCTCAGGTTTATGGATTCTTATACATATATGTAGCTCCTTAACATACAAGTTTATTCCTGCCCCTTCTTACCTCATTAAATCTATGTCTTTTGATTAAGGGTTAGCCTTTCAACACAGTTATATATCTAGTTCCACATAGTGATCAGATCAGATTGGATCATGATAGCTATGAGATTCTATTTATTATCTCTTTGTTTTGAATTTGCAAGTTCAATTTATTTATTAATTATAAACTATATAGGTGCAAAGTAATTATCCAAAGTTATGCAGATTTCCTCCAACATTCTTGTTATTTTTCTCCTGAACATTCCTAGATACCTACTTCTGTTAGGGTATTTAATTCTATGTAACATTTATCTTCCAATGTATTTGGTTTCTTTTTCCTTTACCTCAAATTTGAGTCATCTTAATTTTGGTTAGTTTCCTGCCAGACACAGAATCAAAGAGTTGGGAAAGACTTAAGAGACTCTGTTCTAACCTGTATGTACAAATGAATCCCTTTTCAACATCCCTGACAAGGGATGTTCAGCCTTTGCCCGGAGACTTCCAAAGAGGAGGAACCTACTACCTCCTGGGACAGTTCGTTCCATTTGTAGGTAGCTCTGATAAGTACAAAGTTATTCTACATGTACATATATAGCTACACATACACACATATGTACGTGTGTACATACATATACATATATGTGTATATAGGCTAAAGATCCTTTCCAGTCATTATAAGATACATTGAGTCCCTCATCAGAAGTCCCTAATTCTGCTCATACCAAAAGTCATATCATTTTTTACCATCTCAGTGTCAGTTATTCATCCTAAGATCACCCTTTCTATTCCAGTATTACAACCTTTAACTGGAAAAAAAAGATGAAAACGGTATTCCTATCTACAAATCCTTTAGTTTCTTAGCTATGACTTTAGAATAATCACTAGACATATATTTCAGATGTAGGATGGTTAGTTGTGCTGCCTGGGCTTGCAGGTTCCCTCATGAAAAATTCCCTGACCAACGTATCTCTCTGTGATATCAGTAAGTACCAGTTGGTACTCTGAGAATGATTTTGTGTTCGGGTGCCATGGAAACTACCCACACAGTTTTTCTCTGAAAATGACAGCTGCGTGTGCCTTATGATTCAAACACCACCCAAGCTAGAAAATGCGTAACCATGAATTGGCACTCCTTTGTCAGTTAAATGTCACCTGTTGAACACCTACTGAATTGTTCATGCCAGGGGTTTTGTTTCCTCTTTTCTCACAGAGAATCTGGAATACTTAGCCTTAGTATTGGAAATTCTGTGCTAGAACTTTAACATTTGACTTTAGGATATCACTTCAGGAATGAAAGGAAATGAACACACTCTTCTTTTATATTCCAAGAAATATTAAATTCCCAGAAAAATGATGAGGTTGGGTCCTAGAGCTCTGGCTATGATAAAACCTTTGCTTTTATCTTGGCCTCTTTATAGTGATTCAGTAATGCCAAGAATATGGAGGCAACACATGAGTGCTTATGAATTCAAATTCCACCTTTGACTCAACATCTCTGAATCTCTTCTGTATTTGTAAAATAGAGATGATGGGGAGGGGAGAAGAAAATAAAGAGCATTCCAGACATTAGGCTTGGGAAACCTCTTACTGAGCCTAGGAATGGCTAATTCACTCTCAGTCTCTTTAATGAGAAAGTCTAATTAATATAGAAAGCTACTTTAGAGATTCAAGGTTTTTTTGTCCTGTTATAATGGTTTCTTCCTTCAGTCTTCTCTATTATTCACCTGGAGGGGCAGGAAATTGAGGCAGCTCTGTGAGCAACCACCTGCACTCAGTGTTTCCTTTAGAATTACCCAAACCGCAGGAGCACTCGTAAACACATTGCATTTTGAAAATATTCATTGTATTGAAAGGAGCAATTGACAGCTGACTTTGGAGGTTTGTCTTTGCATAAGATTTAGAGTAGAAAAGGCTTGAAGGTATCCACTATACTATACTCTAATTTATAGGTCATGATACTGAAGCCCAGAAAGAATGGAATCTTTGCCCAGGTAGATGAGCTAAATAGCGACCAGAGCCAGGATGAGAACTCATATTTCCTGATTTCTGTCTCAGTAGTCTTTCTGCTATATCATAGCTACTTCGCTTGTTTCCTTCATTTTAATTTTCTATTCCTTCAGTCTCAACTCCACATAACAACATACTCCATTGTCTATACTCATGGCACCTTTCCGTGAGAATCTGACTTGTTGGTGACATGATATTTCTGGTAAGTCCACTTTGATAGAGAAAATATTTGAGAAAATTTAATGAGATTGTATCATTCACTGAATTTCTATTTCCATTAAAGCATGTCTGACCTAATTTAGAACCTACCTCAAACATGGGGATTTAAACATTTGACCTGAGTCCAAATTTTTTTATTTTTCCATTTATTTATCATGGGTTACAAAGTGTTTTCTGCTTTCTTTTCTTGATGGGAAAAAATGTTGAATTTCTTTTAAAATGCTATAAAAACATCTTGAGCATCAAGTAGCACTTTAATGAATTAAAGCCAATCACATCCATGGATCCAGTTTCTTTTAAAATATACATGCATCTCCAAATAAAAGGGAAATTATTTCTTATAATTGTGAACCCAGTTGTTCGAAAATGCACTCAGGAGCTTGAAGTAGCCAGGATTTTCTTTGCTTTATACAGGGTCACAGGTTAGTAATCCCTAACGGGTAACCAATTATAAGATGGATAACTTGAACATCTGTTATTATCCAAGATGTTATTATCCAAAGAAAGTATAGCCTGAAGCTCTCTCTTCCTTCTTGCCTTTTATGAGAGCTTCACTTCTTGAACAGGAAAGAGGGCTGTCTGAAATATATTAGTTCAGTAATATATTAGTTCAGTTCAACTCAACATACATTTATGAAATGCCTACTAGGTATAAGGCACCATGGACATGTTTTCTTAAATGATGGCGTCCCTGGCCTTAAGCAGCATTCTATTGCATTAGGACAGGGAAGAAAGTGAATGTTACATGTATAGAGTTAAATTTTAGGTCTAAGATGTAAAAACCTTCCTTACACTTTCCTTGCCTTTACTTAGTTGTCGATAATCAAAGAGGAAGAAATTAGAAAACAGAAAATAATTCTACTTACCAAGAAACTTTTTCATCATATATAAACTGTGGAGAAAAGAAAAGATATCTTAGTTATGTGAGGAAACATAATCAAATTTACACATTGTTTACCATACAATTTCCATAAAGCAGTGATTAGAACTGTATTATTCCAGGAGCAGTGGACCTGTGGGCACCCAACTGTACTAGCCAAATCTAGGTGGATGGTCCAGGGAGTAAAGTTGGGAAGGAGATGGGAATTCAGGTGTCTGTTGCTTTGGTATACCCTGGTATACCCAAGTCAGTCAGCCAGCCAGTCAGTTATCATTTATTAAAAGCCATACTATGTGCCAGACATTATGTTAAATTCTGAGAATACTGAAAAAGGCAAAAGACAGTTCCTGCTTACATGGAGCTTACAATCTAAGGGGGGGGCACTATATGCAAATAACTATGTACAAATAAACTGTATACAGGCCGAAGGGAAAATGATCAGTAGAGGGAATGCCCTAGAATTTAGAGGGATTGGGAAAGTCTTGCCATAGAAAGGATTTAAAGAAAACCAAGGAAGTTAGTAATAGCAGTGGAGGAGGGAGAGCATTCCAGGCATGAAAGACAGCCAGAGAAAATTCCTGAAGCTGAGAAATGGAGTATCTTATTCAGTAGTGTCACTGGATAGAAGAATATGAAACAGGATTTTGTATTTGTTCCTGGGGGTGATAGGAAGTCACTGGAGTTTATTTTGAGTAGGGACATGCTATGGTCAGAACTGCTTTAGGAAAATCACTTTGATGGTTGATTGGAGGATGGACTAGAACAGGGAGAGATTTGTATATGCAGACTAACCAGGATGGTGCCAGTATAAAAAGAAAGAAGTGGGCCATGTTTTGCAAAGATTTTGCAAAGGCAAAATTGACAAGCCTTAGCAAGAGATTGGATTTTGGGGGTAAGAGACAGTGAGGAATTCAGGATGGTGTTTAGGTTGAAAACCTGGGAGACTGGTGGTACCTTTGACAGTAATAGGGAAGTCTGGAAATGGGAAGGGCTTAGAAAGGGAAAGATAATGTGCTCACTTTTGGAGTGAGTTTATCATGTCTCCTTGTCATCTAGTTCAAGATATCTGAAAGACAGTTGGAGATGCAAGTCTAGAGGTCAACAGATAGGTTAGAGATAGATAAGTAGATTTGAAAATTATTAGCATAGAGATGACATTTAAATTCATGGGAGTTGATGAGATCACCAAGTGAAATAGGGTAGAGGGAGAAGGAGACACAGGACAGAGGCTCATAGGACACCGATGGTACTAGGCATGAGCTGAATCCAGCAAAGAAGAGTGAGGGGTGCTTTGTTAGGCGGGATGATAAACATGAGAGGGCCAGGTCCTGGAAGTTTAGAGAGAAGAGATGATTAATGAGAAGATGTGTGTCAAAGTGTCAAAGGCTTCAGAGAGGTCCTGAAGGATGAGGATTGAGAAAAAGCCATCAGATTGGGCATTAGTAACTTTGGAGAGAGCAGTTTTGGTTGAATGATGAAATCTAATTAGAGAGTGAGAGGAGAGGAAGTGGGATATTGTAGATAGCTTTCTCAAAGAGTTTAGTCAAAAAAGACAAAAACAATGTGGTCAGACAGATCCAATAAGGGTTTTTGAGGATGAGGGAGATGTAGGTATGTTTGTAACAGGGTAGCGGAGAGATTGAAGGTAAGTGAGAGAATGAGGATGATGGAGGGGACAATCTCCTGGAGGATATGGGATGGAGTGGAATTGATCCAGGAAAGATTCACCTCCTTGATTTACAGAAGTAGCACGAGCTGATACGGGTCATGTTCAAAGGAACATTAGAAAAAGGAAGGGTATTGTTAAAAAAAGCCTGGGCATTATCAGCTTAGCAAAGTCAGATATGTGTATATGCATGTATGCATGTAGGGGCGTGCATTCATATACATATATGCATACACACAATACATATATGTGTGTACATACATACACATGTGTGTGTTCACTTATTCCCTCTGTCCTATCACAAATCTGACTATCCAGTTCACAGTCTCTATTTTCTATACTCACCTTTACCAATAACCAAAAAAGGATTTAAACCAAAAAACGAATACTTTGAGTCTGAGCTCCATAGTGCCAATTTTTTTTAGGGCACTATGGTGGGCTTCTTAGCAATGGTGCCTGTAGAAGAAGCAAGGGGACAGGATAGCCTTTTGGGACCCTTCAGTGGTTTCAAAGAACATGTGATTTCATGTGTCCCCCATTACTCAACAATTAGGATGCCCATCTCAGCTAATTAAAGTCGTGATACTCAATCACATAGGGATTCAGTCAGGGAAACTAAAATAAATGAATGAGAGAGAGAGAGAGAGAGAGAGAGAGAGAGAGAGAGAGAGAGAGAGAGAGAGAGAGAGAGAGAGAGAGAGAGAGAGGTTTACAAGGGACCTAGAAAGGCCAAGCAGTTTTTCCATCCTTGAAAAAAAAAAGATGAAAAAAACACCTTATTGGAAAAAAACCCTCCCATATTGCCCTGTATGACTTTTCTTGTAAAGAGGAAGGAATGAAAGTTGATGGCTCTAAGCATGTATTGGCTTTATAGTTTTTATTTCAACTCTGGGTTCACAAAGAGATTCAGTTGTATGATGATGGAGAGAAGGATTTCTTGGATGAAACTGGGAAAGTTTCAAGTGGAATGGGAAGGCATATTTAAAAAGATTCTGGATGTTGTCAAGTCAGCAAGGCTTGCTAACATATCATTTAATACCCAAAAGGAATCCTTAGTTGTTACTGTATAATCTCTAACTATTGAGTTTGGAAAATTCATAGGAGACTGGGGAAAAAAATGACTGTAATAATTCTAGTGGGAGGAGCATGCTCTAATGGACAGAGAGTCAGCTTTGAGTCAGAAAGACCCAGGTTTGAATCTAGCCTCTGACACATACTGTCTGTATCTGTACCCTGGGAAAGTCACTTAACCTTTTTAGTGCTTCAGGAAACTAAGATTAACCATGAAATTGCAGAACACTTTCTCATCTGCAGTGGAGAAGTGAGTTTCCTCATTGGGAGTTCCCTTCCAGCATGAAATCATTAAATCCAGACAAAATATACTTAGATGGTCAATATTTGAGACTATAGGAGAAGAGGTCAGCAAACCATCATTTTGTGGCCATACCCATATATATATGTGTGTGTGTGTGTGTGTGTGTGTGTGTGTACATATAATACACACATACAGATCTATGAATAGGATACACACATATATATCCATCCATACATTCGCATATAAAATAGAGAGCCAAAATTGAAGTCCGTGTTCAAGTCTTACCTCTGACACATAGTGGCTTGTGATCCTGGGCAAGTCACTTAAGTTCTTGAGGACTTCATGTTTTATTGTTGTTCAGTCACTTTCAGTTGTGTCCAACTCTTCATGACTCTTTTGGGGTTTTCTTGGCAAAGATATTGGAGCAGTTTGCCATTTCCTTCACTAGCTCATTTTACAGAGGATGAAACTGAGGCAGAGATAAGTGACTTGTCCAGGGTCACATGGCTAGTGTCTGAGGCCAGATTTGAACTCAGATCTTCCTGATTCCAGGCCTGGTACTCTATCCACTGTGCCACCTAGCTGCTCAACTGCCCAAGACTTTAAGTTGCAGGGAAGATACCAACTTGCTTTGATAGAGGGAGTTTCCTTCCTTGGGAGTTCTTCATACCAATCACAGGTCCATTCCCTAACCCTATCTCTAGAAATATTCAAAGCCTTGGATAACAACTCATCACGCTTTTATACAGAGCAAATTCTGTTTGATCAACTTTATTTCTAGCAAAAGAACCTAAGTCATAGGTAATATGAAGGAATTGGAATAGCTGAGGGCAAGTTAAAGACTATAGGAAAACTTTGGCTTCCATTTTGGATAACATTTTCACTAAGAAGAAGGAAGAAAATGGGTCTGTGCCATGAATCTCCCACATGATGGGTGCCACTGGGTTGTTTTGGGTCCTCCAATATAATATAATTCTTCATGGCATTATTCAGATGAAAGAATCAGATTAGTAAACCTTTAAGAGGAGAAATAGTAAGAATAGCTAGCATCAATTATTTATTTTGTTTTAGCTATTATTAAATAAAGCTATTAGGAGTAATGTAAAGAGATGAAGTCTATAAGCTTCAAAAACATTTGAAATTAGAATTAGAGAGCACTGATCTATACCATAGAGAACTATTGTTAGGTGAGTACACGGGGGCATAGAAGTAATGTCTCAGGATCAATGATGTTAAGCTTCTCTTAAGTCCAAAGCTAGGACAGAGACATAGAGCCAGGAGGGAACTGAGAGGCCACTGAGCACAACCTCCTCATTTTACATATGAGAAAACAGAGGAACACAGAGGTTAAATGACTTGTCTAAGGCCACACAAGAAGTCAGAGACAGGGTGTGAACTCAGGTCCTCTGAATCCAGAATCAGTGTTCTTTTCACAGAACCACACTGCTATTTAATACATTACTATTTAACACAAAATGACCACATTGATGAAGCCAAAAGATGTCCCAATAAGTTCTCAGATGACACCAAGTTAATGCTTTGTACTCTTGACCTGTGAAAACCTGGGTTCAAGTGTTACCTGACACATTCTAGCTCTGTTATCAAGATCTAATCACCTAACATCTCAGTGCTGCTATGAAACTCTCAGATTGTAAATTCCAGGTGAGCTACTGCTCAGATCAGGGGAGAACAATTTTCTACCAAGAGTTTCTCTTCAATGAAATCACATTTCTGGACTAATAATACTCGTTATTACGAAAGCAGGATCCATGGTGACCTCAGTAAACTACTGAATGTTTCATGAAAAAACCGAATGAAGCTGAATGGGGACAAAGAACAGATTTCAAGTTATAGACAAGACACCTCGCTACTGAATGGCAAGGGGAGCTGGGGAGGGAGAGAAAGCAGGTCTGAATAAGCACTGTCAAAGATAAAGATGGTTTGGAAACATTCAGGGGATTGAAGAATTTTTTCACTTTCTGTCTGTGTGTCTGGCATGTGGATCTGGCCCTCAGTGACTGTAAGGTGAGTCGGGTGCTCAGAAAACTGACAGATTTCTATACCTAAAATGGGATGCCTGAATGGCATTGTCTCACACAGGTTATAACACACGAAAGTGACGAAGTAAACCTTTGTTTTTGCTAGGAACCAATCATGACCTTATTAGCGTCCTGGGTCTATATTTTAAAGGAGAGCCAAAGGAGAAACTTATGAAGTACAGAAAAGAGGAACCAAATTGATAGAATGGAAGAGGTCATATTGAGAGGATATTTATGGAAGTAGATTTGTCTAGGTTAGAACAAAGAAGGCTAAAAGGGGCTTACTAACTACATTTAATTATATTAAAACAGCTATTTTTTATGAAGAGAATGTGGAATTGCTCCATAGCAGTCTGACTAAGAGGAAATTGGTTCAAAATGGCAAAAAGGAGAATTTTTCAGATAGGCAAAAAAGTAACATCCTGACTATGAGGGTGATTAATCATTCGTACAGGATACAAATGCAATTGTGAAAACATTATCCCTGAAACACATTTAAAACAACATTTTATACCCCCCCCACACACATACATATACATATGCATATATATTTGTAATTAGATCTATTCAGATCATAAGACCTCATGTGTAAAGAATGTTTCACGAAGCTTTCTCTCACACACATACATACACATTATTTTATTTCCTCTTCCTAGTAACCCTTTAGGTCAGCAGGGCAGGTATTATCATCCTCATGAGGTGATTGTGGTCTGCAGAGATTAAGGGTCCTGCCCAAAGTCATATAATCTGTAAGTATAAAAGCTAGAACTCAAATGATTTTCTTCTCATTTTCCTTCCATGACATTATGCTATTTCCCCTGTGAATCTATGTGTTGTTAAAAATAGATCGACAGGATGTTAGATCAGGAGCGGGTTCTTCTTGCTTCATTATCCTTTCATTCACCAGTTATTAGCTGTGGCTACAAATACATACTAAAAGAGTAATATTAATACTGGAGAGGAAGACGGAAATGTGTAGCCATCTTTTAAGATAGAAATAGCTTGTACAAAACACTAGCCATAATAACCACTAGATGGCGCCCATGTTCTACATCTCCTTTTATTTCTCCTAAGACCCAAGGTAGTACAGTTCAAGTGGAAGTGTTCCAGGCTCTGTTTCTTAGCCCCATTAAGCTTCCTGTAGGGAGGGAGAGGCCTCTGCAATTTGACAGGCCCACCAACTGGTTGCTCCAAGTCCCTGAGGGCTAAAAACTTCCTGAAATAGCCTTCAGCTAACCCATCACTGTCACAGCTAGATGTGACATTTCAGAAGCATGTCATTGCATAGGACATCAACCTTGAGAGACAGACCCTGTATCTCACACTGATGTGCTCAATCATCATGTTCTCTTGAAAGCTTGTTATCTTATTTTTTTGGCCCAGTCAAATAACCCAGACTTTTTTTGAATACATTTTCAACTTTCAAAAACAAGCGTTGAGTAAGAGTCTCCACTCCTTGTAATTTCCTGGTGATGTTTGTGACTAGGCAAGGAGATCAGTACATTTCAGTAGCCACTAGGTTAGATATTGTGATACCATTCAGTGCTAATGGCAAGACCGGCCATAGGTTTTCTCCTTAAGAATTAAGGATCAGGACATAGGTGCAAACTGTAAAAGACAGCTTAGTTCAAGCTCCTCAGTTTAAAAAATAGGTTATGAAAAAAATCATTTCAGTGAGAAGAACTAGGTCATAGCAAAGTCAGATTTTGTGTCGTGCAACTCCAGATGTAGTGCTTTTTATGACTATACTGCCCTACCTTCTAGGCATTCAACTACCACATCATGCCAGGGTCAAGTCTGTTCATTTCATTAATGGTCCCCTTTTCTCTTCTCCTTGCAGAATAGGGGTCCTGAAAACCATATATCAAGTTTTTAAAGTTCACTCAGTCATTGAAATATATTAGGAAGGCCAGAGATGAAGTAATCTTTCTTTCCTTGTTTTTTGGCAGAGGGTAAAAGGTAGCTCTTTGCCTTATCTACTCCTGAATTCCATGGTCCATCCAGGCTATCACTCTAGGTCACTTATGGCGGCATTCTCATTCTATACTGACTTGACAGGAGAAGCCTCTACTCCCATTCACACCCGTTAACTTTGCCTGATCTAGGCTAGATTGTAGGGTACATATCATCTCGAACACAGTGAACTGATCTTGTACTGGTAACATTGGCATAAGGGAGGAGAAGCAATTCTTTGGAGTAACAAACAGAAGGAGCCCTGAAATTTGGGTCAGAGGACCTAGGTCCTCTGGATGTCCCAAGTCTGCTACCTTTGTGACTTTGGGTAAGTTGCCTCAGTTTTTTTTTTTAATCTATAAAATGATGATGAGTGGCTAAATGGTGCAGTGGATAGAGTGCTAGGTTTAGAGTTAGGAAGACCTGAGTTCAAATCTGAATTCAGACACTTACTAGCTAACACAATGAACTGAGTGTAGTACTTAATAAAAATTTATAAATTGATCCAAAAGGGTTTGTTGTTCTCCATAGATCTGTTGACTTCAGTTTCCTCATCTGTAAAACAAACAGGTTGGACTAGAAAATTTCTAAATCCCTTCTAGCTCAAAACTCCTACAATTTATAAGCTAAGGCTATGATCTCCACTTCCTTCTATGCTGTGTTGTTCAGTAGTTTCTGAGTCATGTCTGATGCTCCATAACCTCATTTGGGGTTTTCTTGGCAAAGATACTGGAATGATTTGCCATTTCCTTCTCCAGCTCATTTTATAGAAGAGGAAACTGAGGCAAATAGGGTTAAGTGACTTGTCTGGATTCACACAGCTAGTAAGTGTCTGAGTCCAGATTTGAACTCATGAAGATGAGTGTTCCTGACTCCAGGCCTGGAACTCCATCCACTATTCAATAATGCATATCACCAGAAGGGGTTACTGTCAAAGGCCATTATTCTTTGGGGGGAAAATGGGATCAAGGAAGTGATGAGCTATTTAATTATATTTCCTTTCCTCCCCCTTCCATCTTTCATGGTTGTTTTTGTTTGATTTTATTTTTCAGTTGAAAAATTTATTTTCTCTCACCTCCTCCTCATAAAAAAAAAAGAAAAGCAAAACCCCTATAACAATTATTCACAGTCAAATAAAATGTATTTCCTCACTGTACTTGTCCAAAAATGGAAATTCAGTTCAAATAAACACTTAACAAGGCCTATTCTATTTCCAGAACCATGTTGAGTGCTGGGGGTCCAAAGATGACAGTCACTGTCCTCTAATAAAAAATCTGATTTATAAGAATAAGTAGAAAGCTAAGTAGAGTACGATGCTTCAGCTTGTATCAGACACATCCAGTACACCTGATCTATACTTTGTACAGTCTTTGGTGTGATAGCTACAAAAGGAAGATCCAGCCAAAATGCAGTAGGGGTATCGAAGGGAGGAGGATAGTAATGCTATCAAGTTAGTGCACACAGGGAAGAGGAGGAAGACTTCATAGAAGAGAAGGCACCTGAGCCACGTGAGAGAGAGGAGGATTCAGAAAGGTCTATGTAGAGAACAGAATTGTGGACTGCGTCAAAGTGAGAAAAGAATAAACTTGGAGAGGTCAGCAGGTACCAGACTGATGCCTGGGCTGGTAATTCAGTTGGTAGCACATGACATTAATGAAGCCAGTATGTCCTGATTTTGATTCTTATGCCTCACTTTGACTTCACAAAGATAGGAATTATTCCACAGACTGTACAGTTGAAAGCATCCAGGTCTCCTGCAAATGTGTACCATTAATCACTGAATAATAGATATGCAGAATTAGAAGGAAGCTCAGTTATCATCTAATTTCATCCCTGCATGAAAAAAAAAAATCTCCTCCCTATCCCCCACCAACTGTAACATACTTAACAAGCGGTCATCCAACCTAATCTTGAAAACACTTCTCCCTCCCAGGGAGGGAGAAGTCACATCTACTCAGGCCGGCAGATCTTGCTGAGAATCACTGTCTTAGGAAGCTTTTTTTGGATATAAAAATATACATTTTTTTTTCAACTTTCATCCATTGTTTCTAGTTCTGCCTTCTCATTTCCCTACTGATATTTCTCTTTAATGTATTAAATACCCCCAGTTTCTTTGATTCATCCTCATATGGCATAAACTAAAAGTCCTTTGCCTCCTTAACTATTTTCTTCTGGACTGCAGATTTGCATGTGACAAGCATGTAAACTAATGTTCTGGTCATACCACTCCATACCTGCAGAATGTGTAGCAACTTTTGCCATATTTAGAGAAGCTGTCATTGTCTACAGTTCTTCATCGTCTTCTAAGAAATTACCCAAAGCTTCAGCTTCCATGGAAGTAGCTGAACAACAGCTAGAATGCTGAACTTATCATGGAGTTACCTTGACTGATGTGTTCCCATGTGCTCTTATTAGGAGTTTTCTATCAATTTTGTAGGCAGGAAAACTGCTGAGTTTATCACACCACTTGGAATTAGCAGCACTGACAAGCTAGTCAGGTTTTATGTGGGGAGACATCCCATTTGCCAAATGTTACCTATAAATAATGTCAAAAATACTTGCATGGTACCTAACAGAAGGAAATGTCCAAATCCCTTAATTTAGTCTTTCTTGTCAAGGGGCTGCCTCTCTGTGTGAATATGGTATTATTCATCCACCATCAATAGGATACACTCTGTAAGTTGTTTTCTTCAGTAGTAATGATGAATTTGCACTGATGAATCCACAGTCTTTCACTTGGTCCTCCATATGACTAGATTACATGCCTAGCATAAAGGCATGATATAGGGATGGGGACTTTCAGTTATCTATTTGTATACCCAGAGGTTGGCATTATAATTCTTCCTTCCTTCCCTGAGAGATGTCTTTCTGCCAAAAGAGTATATCTAATAACTTCCCAACTTGCTTCAATGATAACTCCATCCTTTAAGATGTGGCAGATTCACCAAGGGAAAATGCTATTCTGTATCTGATTCTCACCAACAGGGAATAACTGGTTGCTGGAGGAGAAATGATAGGAACCTTTGAAAGAAGTGATCACTCCTTCCCAGAGTTTGTGAAAGAGAAGAGAACGCTAGGCATAGTCTGATCTGCACTCTAGATTTTAAGAGAGTAAATTTCAAGGGATTCAGAGGATGAATACATAGTATCCTATAAACTGAAAATCTGTACAGTAGGTCAGACCTAGAGTCATAAAAAACACTGAGAACCAAAAATTAAATAATTCCATTTGGGAGAAAAAAGGGAGTTTTCTGAAGGGAACAATATGGATATATGGAAAACTCACCAAGCAATTTAGATTTTAAAAGGATACATATAGAACAGAGGTTCTTAACTTCTTTTGTGTGTATCAGGGACCCCTTTAGCAGTCTGATTAACCTGTGGAATCTTTTTCGGAATAATCTTTTTCGGAATAATGTTTTTAAATGCATAAAATAAAATACAAAGAATTTTAAAGGAAACCAAAGATTCATGAAATAATGATATGATTTTTTTTCTATCCAAGTTCTATCCCCTCTTTCACCCAAATCCACAAAGGGTCTGGTGAAGAACCTTTGATAAAAATGATAGAAGCAAAGGCAGATCACAAAGAATGAGTACAAACATTTGACATGATCTTGCAAGAAGGGTGTCAGCATATTAAAAGTCAGAAGAAATAGAATGAAAGGGAAAGCCAAGGGCACCAACAATGTTTTAGTTATTGATGTTTTCTTAATATTAGTTATTCTTGGGGATAGAGAAAGATCAAAGAAGGGATAAGATTGCTGCTTGAGTTGGCTAACGCAAAAATAACTGAAAACAGAGGGAAGGAAGAAGTGCTTAATTCTTAATTTGCTCTTGTTTCCGAAGGAGTCTGACTGGAAAAAATCAACAATATTGACTAATAGAGAGTTGATTCCCAAGATAAGTAAGATAGCATGCATCTACCATATCTCTCTGCTTGGCAAGGGGATCAAGTGCGTATTGGCTAAGGTAGTTTCTAGGTTCTTTTGGTCCCTTGTGGTGATTGATTTATACTGGTAAGAGACAGTGGGTGTTGTAGACAACAGGACAGACTTAGAGTTAGGAAGACCTGTCTTCAAGTTGTATTTCTAGTATTCAGAAGTGGTTATGTGACCATGGGCAGGTCACTTAGCCTGTCAATATTCCAGGCAATTCAGTAAGACTGTAACTTACAGATGAGTTGTTGATCTATATATCATGAGAGCAAATTTACACAGAGTTAATATTCCACATTGATGACCTCACAGGCCCACCCCCCCCCCAAAAAAAAAAACCAAACCAAAAACCAAAACAAAACAACCCAACAAAAAACCCCCAAAGTGTTGATTTCTGTTTTTCAAATCTACTTCCCATTTGGTGGCAAGAAGAACTTGTTTAAATAAATCCAGTTGGAGTTGTTTTAACTCAACATTATAGCTTTGCATTTTATTCTTCTAATTCGGTACTGATTCTGATCTTTGCTCTAATAACTCAGTGGCTTCATTTATTAACCTTTATATAATTACACATTTCTTATATGGCACATATCTATGAGAAAATAGGGAGAGAAGGTATGAGAGGACAGGTTAGCACATACAGAGAAAAGGAGGCACATGCATTGAACACCTTATCTCCCTAACCTTCATTTAACATTGAATAATGTTATCCTGCACCATCTCATAGAATTCCTTATAGTTAACTTTTTGAGAGCAATATTTTCCTGATTCAGTTTTAAATTTCTTGAAGTCAGGGATCCTGCCTTACCTGAGGTATATTCCACAACCTTTATCACAGTATGAAGCCTCTAGCAAAAACTGATAAATATTTATTGATGTAAGTGCCTACATAGATATAATCTACATATTTATAAGCCAAGACTTTGATCCAATAGATTATGAAACAGTTTAAATGAATAATATTTAATTCTTTTAAAATACTCTTACATATTTTAAGCTTTCTCTTTTAGTATGCCTCCAAATTCCAATACCAACTCTATGCTGATGAAGATGCACATTCAGGCCAGA
This sequence comes from Bettongia penicillata ogilbyi, assembly GCA_023548195.1. Lineage (NCBI taxonomy): Eukaryota > Metazoa > Chordata > Mammalia > Diprotodontia > Potoroidae > Bettongia > Bettongia penicillata. Next base: position 1,800,646 of record JAJHZJ010000442.1, read on the forward strand.
TTTTTCTTCTCTTCTGAGCTCCAGAACCTTATTTCCAACTGCCTATAGGTCATTTTTACCTGGATATTCCACCAGCTTTATGAAATCAATATGTTCAAAATGAAACATCTTTCCTTCTAAATCTGCTCTCAATATGGAACTCATTACTTTTGCTAGTGGAACCATCTTTCATCTAGTCTCCCATTGGAAATCTCACTGCTACTGTTGCCTCTCCCCTCTCATCTCTCACAAATGTAGTCCACATGACTCAAAAGGTACCTTTGCCTGAGTTAATGGCAGGGTGGACTAGAAAGTCCCCACTCTGAATGAAACTGGTCTTCACTAGAGCTCTGTGTGATGGGCAAGGGGAGAGTGATGTGGGTGGAAGAGAGCTTAGGGTCCAGCCTATCGTGTGATTCCTCCCTTTCTAAACACCCAGAAGTCTGGGAGGAAAGAAGTTATAATTTAGGGGAATGAGTCCTAAATTAAGAGACCTGGGAAGTAGTACATCCTGATCTTGTTGCCAGATGTTAAATGATGTTAGCTAAATGACTTTACCTCCTTCTACCTCAGAACCATTGTGAAGATCAAAGGATGTTTATCTGATATAAACCTACAACTATCAGTCATGGGGGATAAAGTCTTAGGGATTCCACCTTCTCAGTACCTCTTGCAATTGTCTCTGCCTCTCTATTGCCATGTCCGCCACCCTCTCAGTGTTCCTCGTTACTACCTAACTATTGCAAAAGCTCCCCAATAGGTCTTCTTGCCTGAGTTCTCTCCCCTTTTTAATACATCTTTTATGCCACTGATGTCAAACTCCAGTAGAAACAGATTCCTGTGGTTTGCATACTGGCTTAGAAAACCACTGATGTATCGCATTTTTATTTCTTTTGTTAAATATTCACCAATTATATTTAATCTGGTTCAGGCAACACTCAGGAGTTTTGCAGACTGCTTGAGGCTTGAGGTCTCAAGTTTGACAGCTCTGTCAATATGAAATCAATCTCCAGTGTATATGGATCTCTCATGCCATTTCTCTGCTCACAAACTTTAATTGGCTTCCTGTTGCCCACAAAATTCATACTTCTTTGTCCAGGAGGTCCTCCATCTGTTGGAGTCACCTTATTACTGGAACCTTATCAGATATTTTAAGATCATGCTCTATGCTCTTGACATATTGGACCTACTCTATAATCATGGAATACACTCCATATTCTTCTGCCTCTGGTCCTTGCTCATGTTGCTTCCTGTGTCCTAAATATCCCTCTTCCTCATCTTTACTGTTTTAAGTCTCATGCACCTATTTAAAGCATGATTCAAATGCTCCAACGTTCCTATGTCCTTCTCCAATCTCCTTTTTAGTCTTATTATATGTCTCATTATGACTCTGCTTCATGTATGGCCCAGGTAAATGGAGTAGATCAGAAATAAGCAATCTATTTTGCTCTTGGCCTTTGGGAAGCCTTTACTGAACACCTGCTATAGGCCAGCTTCTAAGGACACAAAGAAGAACAGTTCCTACTGTCAAGGAGAGTATTCCATATGAAGATATATTTCATACATATGTATATTTCATATACAATGTGTATATGAAATAAAAATGAGATAATTTTAGAAGGGAGGCACTAGCAGCTAAGGGAATTAGGAAAGGTGTTTGATCTGAGCTTTGAAGGAAAATTGGGATTCTGAGAGGAATGTAAGAAGGGCATGGGAACTTTTGGAGCAGTGGAGTGATACAGTCAGATAACTTTAGAAATCCCTTGGCAGCAGTGGGGAGGATGGAGTGGCAGTTACACTCTTTCAGTCTAGATGGCAGACGGGCATGACTTAAGAATTCCTAGATGGCATCCTATTCAGGAATACAACTTTGGATGCAGTGATACTTTCAGGATGGATGGAGGGGGAAAAAAAGGCTTTTCAGAAGACTTCATGGTATAAAGCTAGGAAATTAAGTTGAGAAGGCTGAGCCTTGGTACCAGGGCCCCACTTTAAATAGAAGACTGTTTAAAAATAGAAGTGTCAATTCTTATGTATTTTGTTCCCTTGCGGTGATATTTTATATAAATATGGAGCAAAGGGGTGTTGTATTTCCAAATCTATGCTTTTACAGTGTGCTTTACAGTCACAAGTTCTGCCAAAATTTACAGCTATCAAAAATGATGGGAGACAAAATTGAACATCATTTTGACTCTTTAAGAGGCAGGAACTTTGAAAATATTCTCTTGTACCATTTATCAAAGGGAAATAATCTCAGCAGGACATTACCCAGAGCATCCTCACATAGGTGGCAGGGAACTCTTTGTAGATCGTTTGCTTTGTCAGTCATTTCTTTTGGTCTTTATCTAGCCAAATTAATGAGAATGAATTAACAAGAGGGGAAATGTAGATGAATTAACTCCGGCTTTCCTGATTATATTGGAGGAGGTGATTCTAAAGTGGAAAGCATGGGAGTTGACCAGAGAGTTATGCATGGATATGACTTTTACTCTGAAGTTAAATTTAAATAAGAATTCTTGCCTTATGAATCAGTTTTGGGCTGTAGGATCCTTCTGGCAAAGCATACTAGGAAAAAAAGATTATGTAAGAGACAAGAGGTGAGATAATGGTGGTCATCCTGTAATAAATATAATAGGAGGAGTGATGTTGATGGAAAAATAACAAGGGTACCAAGGCATAATTTTATGATCAAAGTTAGGTTAAATGTTTATCTAAAGGAACTCTATTTCTGAACTACCCAAGAGAGTTTTTTAAAAAAGTTCACCAAGTTAGAACTCTGAAAACAGAATCCAAGTACTCCTATGTCTAGAATAGCTATGATGCCCCTTCCAGCTCTAAGTCTGTGTACCTATGTAAGAGAGCCTAGGAAAACTACTCTGACAAAGGTCAAGCTGAGATGCATCAAAAAAAAAAAAAAAGACCAAGGAGTGATTTAGTGGGGTGGAAAGGAAGCAATGGCAAAAAGTTAGTTTTGGTGGGGTCATTTAGGGGGATTGGCACTGAGTGCCTACTGTGTGACAGGCACCATACTAAGCACTAGGGATACAAAGAAAGGGAAGAGACAATCATTGCCCTCAAGGATCTTATAGTCTAAGGAAGGAAGAGAAATGCACAAAAAAGGAAGCTGGAAATCAAGGATAGGGGAAGTAAAAGGGAAGAGGCATTACAGCTTTAGGCAACACGAATAAATCCAGAGGAGTACAGCTGTGGAAAAGAAAAAGAAGGCTGGTCTGGACTCCTGAGACCAACATGCAAGTTCTTGGGGACCTCCAATCAGAAGGAAAGAGAGGTCCCATGGGTAGGGGGCACTGATGAGATACGAGTTCTCGGCCTGAACTGACAGTGTTGTCATTCCATTTTTTCACAACTTGCTCCAGGAAAGATAGTCTCAATGTAAAATATTCATTAGGCTGTGAGTTCCTGAGAGCAAAGAATGACTTTTGCCTTTCTTTGTATCCTCAGTGTTTAGCACAGTGTCTATCACATAGTAGACTCTTAATAAATGCTGACTGAGTAGTCAAAAACCATTTTCAACAATGGGAAGGAGGGCAACCAGTTTATTTCTTCCTCTCCATTTCTGAGAACCCCTTCCATTCTTATTCCTGAACTGATCAGGAATGCTCAGCCATATCTCAGAACAGTCCCTTCCCAAAGTGATGAAAAACAGAAAAGGTATCTACAGAATCTTAGTACGTAGCCCAGGACTTTGCACATAGTAGACATTTGACCAATATTTGCTAAACTGGCTCTGTGGAGTCAACTGCCTTGTGTAGATTTCCATTGCTTGTGAGTGCCAGTCACAGATCCTATCTGTGGGCTCACATGGGTACAAATCCAGCGTGATAGCTAGCCGCTATTTATATTTGACAGCCAGGCCTATTCTCAGATGAGGTTATCTGGAGCTGGCCCACTGATTCCAACTGAGACTGCCTGATAAGCATATTTACTGTGGGCAATTTCCTGCATCTTAGCGTTCATAATGTCCCTTTATCTAGCAGTAAGACCAAAAGAGGAATAAAGGAGGATTTTTTTTTCCAGCTGTTAGACCGACTATGCAATGAAGGATTTGAGTTTATGTAAATTATGATTATGCAAATTATAGTCACATCTCAGTAAATTAGGCTGGTAGAAAAACACACTGGCAGTACAAAATGAAAAAACAGTTGAGTCTAATGGTGGTGGTGGTAATGGATCAATCTGTAACACGTAGGGGGCAAAGCTTCCACTTGAGGTAAGGCAGAAATTGGTTCACCAAATGCAGAGGAAAGGCCTTTTTGCAGAGAGTGGGGTAAGGCTGGTGGTGGGGAAGTATGGGGTTTCCTATTCTGTAGTCTGTGGATACAGAGTATCAGGTTAGGTACAGATAAATGCCTGAGGGGTAAGGTCTGGGAGGAAAGTATTTGCCTGACCTTTAGATTGCTATATCCTAATTAAGGAACAGAGTGGCAGATTTTAGTAACCTGTCTAGAAAATATACTGCAGGGTTTTGTATAAAATCCCCCTTTATAGTACCTTAGAAGGAGATCTATTTTTAGGAAAAAGTAGGTGGGAAGGAGCAGGCCAGAGAGGAATTCCTGTGGTTTTTACCTCAAAGAGTCCTTGGGCATCAGAAAAACCAGTAAAGTTTAGGAAATTGTGGGAGACAAAAATCCAGTGGATCCAAAAGCCTAGGGCAAAGGTGGGCCAATCATATGACAGTGTGTACTTTGAGGACTGGCAGTGGAACCTTACTCTGTCAGCCTAGGCAGTAAGGGACTATAGGGTAGCCCAGTGCCAGTGGCTAGACCAATCTAGAAGTGGGCTTCTGAGAAAAGCAAGGGTTTATTGTTCGACATACTGACCTATTTTTAAATCAGCTTAAACAAATAACTTTTGAAGCATTTTGTTTTGACTTCCATAATCACTTCCTAATTACTCCTTTGTCTGGTACCTTCCCTTAAAAAATAAGCAAAAAAGCTAAACAAAATCATCTGCTACTGACAGAATATAGGATCATATAACATTCTGTATTTATAGTTTATCATTTCTTAACAGAAAAGGAGGAATTGTATTTGGAAGTCAAGCATCTAAAACCAACATTCGTCACTGTAGTCGATTTGAATTCTGTTATATTTTTATGTTTTCTTCATTTATATTATAGTCAACATGTATGTTGTTTTTTGGGTGATTCAATATGTATGTATGTATTATCATTATTTTGCCCCACTTTACCATGAATCTTTAGGTGTAATGATATATATATATATACACATAGTCCACACACATGCATTTTTCATATCTATCTTACCTATTTCATGTAACTAACAGCATCATATACATTTATTACCTATACTTTCTATTAATAAACTACAAAATACCCCAGTTGGAGTAAAGCTTAAAAGAACACTCTAAGTACAAATTGATTTCCTAGTCTTTAAGTGAACTGTTACTAAAACTGTTGCTCTTAGTATCTTTCTCCTATTTCTGGCTTCTGGGATTGTCAGTTCCAACCTGTATTCAGAAGCTTTTTGGAATATCCGTGCCTTTACAACTCTTTGCTATTTACAACGCACAGTATGGGTCCCAAGTGCTCTAATTTCTCTTTGTCTAAGCTGATTCTCTAGCCAGCTGTAGTTAGAAACCTCTACATCTTCTCCTTTTTCTCTGTTGTCCCCTTTAAAGGGGATTCACTTAACATAAGTGTCCTCCAGCTATTTCTAAACTACTTGCTTAAAACCTCTCCCTCAAGAGCGAATGAATTTTTCATTTTACCATTAGACTTCTTAAAGGGGACAGACCCAAGAGTTAACTAAAAGTACTCTAAGTGATAGCCACTACTTCCTTATAATAACAGACATTCACCACCCCCTCCCACCAAAAGAAAACGTCTAATCATATTAACAACTGCTCTGTTAATACATGCTCTAAGAGGTCACAGGTTAGTGGCTATGGAACATTTGCTTTATGACTGTCTGAGAGAAATCTAGATCTACCTTAGTGCTGTGCATACAGAATATTCACAGACTCTGTAATTGATAACTTGCATTTTGAGGGCAGCTAAACTGCCCGAACACTCTGTGTGTGTGTATGTGTGTGTCTGTGTGTGTGATTTTTAATCATTACTTGCAATTACATTTCTTTTATCTTGAAGCTGCTTAGATAAAACAGACAAGAAAACAAATTATTTCCCATGTGTTGCAGAAGGTGTCCATGCTGAGAATAGAAAAAGAAACACATTCAGGCAAGTTTGCCATTGAAAGATACCGAGGGAGAATAAGACTGGATGTTCTTAGGAAAAACTTGACCTGCTAGACTTCCTTCCTTCTATTTGTTTGCATTTATAAACTGCAGGCATCTTCTCCTTTTAGAATTCAACAGAAAAAGGAGTTGTATTTGGCTGCAAAATCCTCTACCCATATATATTTTTAAATGTAATTTTCCAAAATCAGGCTAAAATACCCTAAAGACAGAAAAACATAATCCATAGTAATCAGAGCGAATTTACAACACAGGATAAAGCTTTTCTGAAATGGTGTTTAAGAACTCTAAGAGTAAAATAAATAGAAGAGCCTTTCAGGGCAATATTCCCTTAAAAAAAATAATGGAAAAACACCCCTCCTCCCATGCACATTATAACAAGGTCATTTTCTATATCACTCATATTGCAACAGATTAAGCCTCCAAGACAGAATTATTTGACATCCCAGGTTAAAACTTAATAAAACATGTGTTTCACCAGTGTCTTTAGATTAACTCATTTAAGAGCTCAAGATAATAGTTCAGCATATCGCAATGCTTTTTTTTTTGTCATCAGGTAATGAGTTCTCTGTTAATGAAAGTGTTTGAGGAGAGACTGGATGATTGCATACCTCTCAGGAATATTATAGAAGGCACCTCTGCACTAGGGTAGAATATGGGACTGCCAACTACTCCTACTGCAAGGCATTCCATTCTTCTGCTATTTCTGGAAGTCATTCTCTCCTCACCCCCACATCTTGGAATCACTAACTTCCTTCAATGTATAACTCAGATGCTCTCTCCTTCAAGTGACCTTTATTGGTTTTCCCAGTTATTCCCTCTTCCAGTTAAAGCTCTTGGTATTATTGTATGTATACTTTGTATCTACTGGTAAACATGTTGTATATTCCCCTGCTCCTACTTTGTACTCCTCATTAGAAGGAATCTCCTTTAGGGCAGTTACTGTTTTGCTTTGGTCTTGAATACCCGGTACCTAGCATGGTATCCTTCACATAGTAGGAGCTTAAAAAATGTTTGTTGGATCAAATTGAACAGAATTAAACTGGACCAGGTGGCTGCTGCAGTTGCTTCTAACTCCAACATTTCTAGCCAGTGTTCCTATACCTTTCTTATAATATTGGTCTCTGGCAGATTGAATACATAATTTCTAAGCACTGAGATAATTCCAGAACTGGCTAAAAAGAACTGAATTTAGCTGTATTTTTGAATGTCATCCTTCTGGAAAAAAGACTTGTGGTCAAGTGGGGCAAGCTCTAGCATTTATTGTGCTGTAAGGCAAAGTGCCTTACATATGACACCATATTTGAACCTCATAACAATCATGAGAAGTAGGGGCTATTATCTGAATTTTACAGATAAGAAAACTGAGGTGGTGGTGTTGTTCAGTTGTTTGTAGGGTCTGACTCTTTGTGACCACATTTGGGGTTTTTTATTTTATTTATTTTTATTTTTTTATTTTCAGTGTTCTACAATTACTACCAATAACTTAGATTTCCCTCCCTCCCTCCCCCTCTCCCCGAGATGGCATACAATTTTATATAGGTTCTACACATACATTCCTATTAAATAAATTTTCATAGTCATGTTGCATAGAAGAATTAAAATGAATGGAAGAAATCATATAACAAACCAAAATGTAATACAAAAGAAGATGATCTGCTAACATTCTGTGATTGAATTCCATAATTCTCTGGATGTGGAAGGCATTTTGCCTTAAAAAGTCATCAGGAACTTTTTAGGTCCTTGCATTACAATGAAGTTCTAAGTCTACCAGAAAAAATCCTCACACACTGTGTTTGTTGCTGTGTACAGAGTTCTCCTGGGTCTGCTCCTTTTACTCAGCATTAGATCATATAAATCTTTTTGAACCATTTGGGGTTTTCTTGGCAAAGATACTGGAGTGGTGTGCCATTTCCTTCTCCAGGGAAACTGAGGAAGTCTGAGGTTAAGTGATTTACTCAGGGACGTACAACTAGTATGTGTCTGAGGCATAATTTGAATTCAGGTCTCCCTCATTCCAAGTTCAGCACTCTGTCCAGTGGGCAACCTAGATGCCCTCAAATAATTCTTAGTGACAGAATTCCAACACTTACCACAATGAGGGCAATGACAGACAGTGTATAGTAAGTTGAATCTCTCAGGAGACACCAAGAAGACAGAGCCACAACCTATAAGAAAGAGGGGGCGGGGAAGGTATATAAGGTTAATTGATGAGGCATAATCTTTGAATTTAAATATAATTAAAAACTTGTGTAACATTTCCACTAGATCGAATCAATCCATAACTCTCTTGCAGTCTCAATGGATGGGGGAGGGACAATGAAAAGGGAGAGAATTTGGAACTGAAAATAAAAATTAAATTAAATAAACCCTCTGCAATCTGAAAAAAATCTACTACATATTAAATAAAGCACCACACTAGGTATTATGAGGAATACAAAAAAAAGTATAAGATATGGATACTTCCCTTAAGGAACAGACAAATTTAACTGGAGACACATGAATGATAAATACAATCAGTAAACCACACAAGACTGGAGGGCTAAATGCTAAATTGAGTGGTACAGAATACAGTTAGTCTAGGTCTAGCACTTCAGAAAAGGGGGAGAGCTACGAGGGCCTGGCATAGTCAGAAAAGGTTTATGGGGGAGATGAGGAAAAACTGAGAAGATCTGTGATTTCACTGGTATGGACCCTTCCTTTATGGATGCAGATAGCAACCCCTCCTAACCTTAGTAGGCAGTCTTTATGAGTTCTTTTAAAAAATAAAGAAATAAATTGCTTTTTAGTGATGAACCTCTCAAAGCTTAGACATTAGATGATAGGTACACTGTTCATTTCTGGACATGTTCTCAAAAACTTTCTAGCTTGGTAGTACTGGGTTTGGAGTCAGAATACTTGGGTTTGAAGCCTGGCTCTGACACTGGGTGACATTGGCTAAGTCAATCTGGTCCTCAGTTTCCTTATCTCTGAAATGAGGGTATTGAAATGACCTTTAAGCTGTGACCCCATGACATGTAGAGCTTATGCTCTGTAGATGGAGATAATCATCTCTGTACCATGACGAAATACAGGAAAAAAGACTCTAGTGAATGGGGACCAGATATATAATCCATATATGTCAGCCCATAAATATTCATTGGAAAGGACTGGGTGAAGCTTTTAATTTGATTTCTATTTGGCAGAGCAGGCCATTTTGTGTAAATTTCTGGCAGAGCTGGGTGATTTGAATCGTCTAATTGAAAGAACACTGATTGGATTGAGAATCAGGAGACAGGTGTTCTGGGTCTGGCTTTGTCATTAATTGTGTGATCGTGGTTACTTTATCTCTCTGGGTGTCAGTCAATAAGCATTTCTTAAGTGCCTGCTATGTGTCAGGCATTGTGTCAAGTACCAGGGGTTCAAAGAAAGGCAAAATTTCAAAATGAGGGTATTAGACTAAATGTAAAATGTACTTCCAGCTGTATGACTTCTATACAAAATTTCTATGCTGCCTATTTTCATGGTACTTCCACAATGCTGTTGCTTTTTATGAAATTTCCAGGAAAAACTAGTAGCACTCCCTTGTTAGAGCCTTTCACAAATTGTAGTTTAATCCACAGGCCACTGGACAAATGAGCAACTGCCCTTAGAAGTATTCTGACGGTGGTATCTGATTATAACTGGGGATACATGAAAATGGGAATGCCAAATGTCAACTTTTAGCAGGCTACAGCAGGATGCTGTAATCCATCAACAAGCCTTTACTTCTCAAATGCTGTCTGTGTTCAAGCTCTGTTCTAGGTGCTGAGAACACCAGTGCACAGAAGACAACAATCCCTGTTCTCAAGGTGCTCACATTCTGACAAAAGTATTCGATTTGGCATCAGGAGACATGGATTTATCTTCAGTCCTATTATGTGTTTGACTAGGAGCAAGTCCCTTAGTCTCTCTGAGCTATACTGTGCTTATTTGTAAAATGGTGTATTAAAATTTGTAAAATGGTAATTGTAACTAAAGTGTTTTGTAAATCTTAAAGTCTATGGAAATGCAAATGAGGATTTTGTCTATAACAAGCAAATGTTTCATCAAGATCCAGATTCCTTATTGCGAACTAAATCAGGGGTGAAATGGACAGGCTTGAGAAAGGGAGCAACCTATCAGAAAGCCCCTTTCCTTCATTTTCCCTCTTCCACTCTTCCACCCATGCTGGGCTGCAATGCACAGCACAGCTCGAAAACTGGGTCAATGTTCCTGATTACTTTGATAGATCGAAGACCAGAGCCAGCACAGGCTTTCTGGATTCAAACAATGTGAAAGACACAGCTGAAATAGAAACATAAATGAATAATTAGGTTAATGCCTTTCCATTAATGGGTACTTCCATTTGCTATGTAGATAAGGGAGGTATTTTCTGTTGCTAATTTTACCTGATTTCTTTTCTTATTCATGACCATATGTCACTGGTAAAAGGATCTGAAGAGGAAGTAGGATGTAACAGAAAATGGGCTGGACCTGGAGGCTGAGAGACAGGGCTTCTAATAATGCCTCTGATATTTATAAACTGGGTGACCAAGGGGAAGTAATGTATATCTATGAGCCTCAGTTTCCTCATATGTAAAAGAAGGATAATAATACCTGAAGTTCCTACCTCATCAGGTTGTTGTGTGGATTGAGTGAAATAATATAGCAGCTCCTTATAAACTTTCCAGGGCTATATAGGGTGTCCCAAAAATCTTAGCATAACTGTGTGAAGACGTTCAGGACACCCTTTATACATGTCAATGGTTGTTATTTTAAAGGAGGAGGATAAAATCACAGGGTCAAATACAAAAAAACCCTTTAGAATGGCATATTTTCCCTTCTTTTATTTTAAATATTTGAGGATAGGGTCCTTGTCTCTTAGTCATTGGATTGGAGTGCAAAGTGTGCAGTAGTTCAGAGACATTCAGGAAATACCTAGTCAGTATATTAGAGTTGTCATAGAGGGATAGTGATCTAGTACAGGGAAGGGTTTAAGCACATAGGAAAAATAATTCTCAGATCCTTGAAATATTCAAGATTTTAAATTGAATACTGCATATTTAAACTAGTTAGGAAAAAAAATCACTAGGGAAAGGCACTAGATTTGAAGTCAGAGGATGTGGGATTTGAACCCAGACATTGCTGTTCACTATCAGTGTGACCTCTGACAAGTTTCTTAACTTCTCTTGATCTCAATTGAAAAAAAATGAGGGGATCAATTATTTATCTATATTATCTATCTATATTATTTATTATTATTTATCTATATTACCTATAAAATAAAGGCGTTGACCTCTTATGATTATTTACACAAAAGTCAGAAACAGTTTTAGTTCATTAGAGAAAGGGTAGAATCCCATGGATTAATATTCCGCAGGGGAAGTCAACCAAGGAGAATGGAAATTTCTCAAGAATAAAAGTCAGAAGTCAGAAAGACAAAGTAGATGAGAAAGATACAGACTTATCCTGCCTGGCCCAAAAAAGGGCAGAAAAGGAGCAATGGGTGGACCTTTTAAAGAGGCAAAACTTAAGTTGCTGTAAGAGAAAAAGTGAAAGAAAATAGTTACTCAGAAGTAGAAATTATGTGCCTTGGGAAGGTGTTTAGACCGAGGGGTGGATAGAACCTTGTTTGGTATGTTTTAGAGTATATTCTTGTTCAGATAATGTTGGAGTAGATGTTCTTTGAAGTGCCTTCTGATTCTGACATATTCTATGTTTCTGGGACTAGATGGCCTCTAAAATTCATGATCCTATGATTTTTTTTTGAGGGATCATTTTTTTTTCTTTCCTATTTATTTTATTTTTGATACCTTATCTCTTAAAAGAAAACAACACATTTCCTATTTGAATTATTGGTCTAAGAAATATATTTCAAACTCATGTGATCAAATTTCGGGAATATGGGATCTTTGTGTTTGTCTCCTCATTAAATATTACCTCTCACCCTTTTGCCACCTTTTAGAAGCACCATGGATGTGAAAATGAACCTGTATTCTGTTCTGTACTTTTTTTTTTTATGTCTATAGAGCCCAAACTTTGGCAGGTTCAACCAAGCTGGGTAGACTTCGAATATGGTCCTAGCAAGAGACTGTATGTCTGTCATTTGAGAATCAACCTAGCTAGTTTTAGAGATACCATAGAAGCCACTTGCTGCCAGATAATTATCACTTTGTTTAAAATAAGTAGGCAGTATAAGGTTGGAATATTTCTGTGGTGTAGGACATGATGAGTTGGTGGACTTGGAAAAATATGGAAAGAATTGGACTTATGAAGGAAGAGATTATCCACCCTCAGAGAAATAGAAGACAAATAAGTACAGTCTTACATAGATACATATGAATGTATATTCTATATATGAGTATGATTATACATATTTAAGTATATGTAAGGATATATATGTATATATATGTATATTTATGTGTGTGGCTATTTCTATAGATGTATGTGTGTATGCATATGTCTACAGCTATATATTTATATATATATATATATATATATATATATATATATATATATATATATATATATCTCCATGCTTAATTGTAGCCTTCTGGGGGGGAGGGAGAACCAAGTAAAAAGTACCCAGTAGAGAAGAAAAGAAAACTTACAAGGAAGCAAAGATGGGCAGCTTTCAATACAATATGTATTTATATATTTATTATTATCATATTTGTATATAATTTGTATATATCTGAATACTTATCAAGTTCCAGTATCATTCCTATAGTCCAAGCCAACACTTAGGAAACCAGTTTCTCTGAAGAAGTAATGACAAGCAGAGCAGGGAAGGGCCAAGTGTGTGAAATGTCACTAGTTTCTGTAACTACTCCTCCTGAGGACATGGGAACTGATAGGCATCAGGACTACAATACTATGAAACTTCCCTTCAACAAGAACCTTTTAAAAATATTCTCTGCCTCTTCTACATTTCCGAAATTCATGCCTTAGACACAGGTCATTTAATAGGTGCTGGATGAATTGAACAGAAGGACCTCATTAAAAGTTATACATAGTTATCGAGAGGTAAGACTCAATGACACAACAGCTTTGGAAAAGACAGAGGGACTTGAGGTAGGTTAGGTAAAAACTGTCAATTATTGTATGGCCTGAACTGTGCTCCAGAGAGAGATCCATTCCAAGAAAGGACAGGCAACAATAATCAGCTGTCAATTATTTAGCATGTTGGAACATCTGAGAGGAAGCATGGGATAGTGGATAAACTGTTAGCCTTGGGTTCATATCCTGTTTCTGACAAAAGCCGTGTAATCCCCTTAAATCTCCAACTGCTTGAGGCAATGTCTAAGTTTGCAATTTGGTTGGAGGAAATTTCTCATTAAGATAAAATGTGCTCCCCATTTCCCTCTGAGGTCCTCTTCTCCTCTCTTCCACTTCTTGACCCATTGGTGAAGCAATTCCACTAACAAATTTATGCCACACAACCCCAAGTGGGTCTTCGCTGCTGCAAGGTATTCCTACTATACCTCCCTTATACACTCACTATCCTACTCTCCACAGAGGGTCTTCTAAACCTTTTCATCCCTTCTCAAACCTCCCATGGGTCTCCCTTGCCTCATAGTTTATAGAAAAAATTGAGGTAATTTGCCTATCTTCCTCATCTCTTATCACTCAAATGCCTTCTGTCACTCACTATTTCCTCTTTCACCATCTCACACGATGAATTAGTCCTCTTCCTTACAAGGCTAGTATCTGTTCCAGTAATCCCATCTCTTCCATCAGAGAAGATGCCTTCTCTGTCACTGCCACCTTATCACTTATTTTCTGTCTTTCCCTGTCTACTGGCCCATTCCTGATTGCCTACAAACACGCTCATGTCTTCCCCCATCCTGAAAAAAAAAATTCTCACTTCATCCTTCCATCCCTATTAACTATTGTCTTATATCTCTTCTGTCCTTTGTAGCTAAACTCCTATAATCACCTATAATCAGTGTCTATTTTCCCTCCCATTCTCTTCTTTACCCCTTAAAATCTGGCTTTCATTTATATCATTTCACAGAAACTGCTCTCTTCAAAGTTGTCAATGATTTCTTAGTTGCCGAATCCAATGGTCATTTCTCAATCCTCATTCTTGTTGACTTCTCTGCAGGCTTTGGCACTGTTGATCACTCTCTCTTCCTAGATAGCCTCTTCTTCCTAGGTCTTTGGGACACCTCTCTCCTGGCACTCCTCCTACTTATCTGATGGCTTTCTCGGTTCCCTTTGCTGAGTCCCTATACAGATCACACCTCTTAATCATAGATGTCCTTCAGTGTTCTGTCCTGGACTCTCTTCTCTATTCTTACTATATTACATTGCTTAGTGATCTCATCAGTTCTCATGGATTTAATTTAATTACCATCTCTATGCTAACAATTCTCACATCTACCTATCCTGCCAAATTTCTCTGCTCATCTCCAGTTTCCCGTCTTCAACTGCCTTTCAGACATCGCAAACTGGATTTCCAGAAGGTATCTTAAACTCAACATGTCCAAAAGAGAATTCATTATCTTTCCTCTTAAACCTTCTCTCTACCCCTCAGGCTTGCAACCCAGGAATTGGAGTCATTACTATCTCTTAATTACCATATAAAATCTATTGCCTGTTGATTTCACCTTTCTAAAATTTCTTGAATATTCCTCTTACCTCACACCTAGACTACTGCAATAGCCTGCAGATAGGTCTGCTTGCCTCAAATCTCTTTCCACTCCAATCCATCCTCCCTTCAACCACCAAATGGTTTTCCTAAGGCATAGGTCTGACCGTGTTACCCCCTACTCAATAAACTCCTATGGCTCTCTATTGTTTCCCAGATCAAATACAGATGCTCAGTAGGGCATTCAAAACCCATCAGAACTTAGACCCACTCTACCTTTCTAGTCTTTTTATACATTACTTCCCAACATGTACTCTTTCAGCCAATGGCATTAACTTCCTGACTGTTCCCCAAATTCCACATTTCATCTCTTGCTGTGGGCATTTTCTCTAGCTGTCCCCTACGCCTGGAATGTTCTCCCTCCTCTGACTTCCTTCTAGTTAGTCTCAACTAAAATCCCATCTTTAAGGGAAACCCTTCCCAACCTCTCGAAATTCTAGTGCCTTATCTCTGTTAATTATTTCCTATTTAACCTGTGTATAGCTTACTTTGCATGTATTTGTTTGCATGTCGTCTCCTTGAAGGCAGGACTTTCTTTTACCTCTCTTTTGTATTTCCAGTGCTTAGCACAGTACCTGATATAGGCACTTAATAAATGTTTATTGATTGATAAATTTTTTTGTGCGAGGAGACTAGACCTGTTTCAAATAATAAGTCCATTTCTCCATTCTCTGGCTCTCCCCAATAAATATGCTTTGTGCTTGATATACAAGGTAAGAAATTAAATAGTTCCTCCTCTCAAGAAGCTTCCTTTCTATCTGGAAAGACAAAGTAAATATAAATACAAAGTATATGCCAAGTTATGGGTGTGGTGTTAATAGCTGGAGGGAGTAGGAAAATCCTGAAGTAGCTGTTGGCCCTTCAGTTGAACTTTGAAGGGAGCTAAGGTGTTTAAGAACAGCAGTGAAGAGGGAGTGTATTCCAGACATGACCTTGTTTTCATTAGTTATTATTTCTGATGGGGCATATTAAAATCAGTCACATTTTTGTTCAATACACTGAGTTATGTTATCTTTGACCTCTAACAACTCTAAGAATCACTCACAGTTGAAAAGCCACCTTAGATCTTTCCTTTCCATTTCTAGAATGCATTTCACGCATTTTATTTTAAATGTGGTTGTCATTCATATGCTCAATTCAGTTTTTTTCCATTTTGGATCTGGAGTCTTGGACCCCTGGAAGTCAAGAATACCTGAGCTCAAATTCAGCCTCGTACACTGACTTTCTGTGTGATCCTAGGCAGGTCTTTTAATTTCTATCTGCTTCAGTTTCCTCATCTGTAAAATGGGCAAAGTAAAAAAAAAAAAAAAAGCACCTACCTTCTAGGGTTGTTACGTTAAATGAGATCCCATTTGTAGAAATTCTTTGAAAACCTTAAGTGATATGTCAATGCTACCATTATTATTGTTATGTAAATGTTACCATTATTATTTTTACTAATTTTCCAAGATATTTTTTGAATAAATCCTCCCATGTCAAGAGAAGAAAAAAATGATCAAACTTTCAAAACAAAACCATTTGCCCTTTTGCACAATGCTTAATAAGGAATCCCTATAATTCTGGCCTTTTCTAGGAGGTTGAAATAAATTTGTCGGAATTATGGGGAGGCTCATGTTTGTTTTATTTGTGCCATCTTGGCATTTCCTTCATATCTTAACGGACGCAAATACTTTCCATTCTAGAGTGTTTTTACTTTTGGCTATTGCAGCAGACAGTACACTGTAACAGTTACATGGAATAAAACATAAAACTACCAACATCTCAAAGAAATGTTGACATCTCACATAAATTTCTTGGGAAAGGGATTCAAAGAATCCTAACACAAAGTCTGTTACCTTCCCCAAACACAGAGGCTGATCTAGCCAAACTTGTGTAACTAGCATTTTCCCCAAACTGTAGGTCTTCAAGAAAAGGCTAGGTGACTGATCGTTAAATGTATTTTGCAGAGGGAATTCTGGTTTGGATACAGGTTCGCACTCCATGGCCTTGGAGGTGCTTTCCAACAGTGAGATGTCTTTCATTCTGGGCCCTGGGCATTCCTTCTCCTGGGCTCTCTGCCTCTCAGAATCCTTCAAATCTCTGTTCTTGCTGCTACCACCTGCCTTGTAGCCCAATTCTAAGTGTCCTTTCCCTCCCCCAATTATCTTCTATTTATTTATCCATGTATGTGTTGTATCCCCAGTAGTATGTAAGCTCCCTCAGGGCAGGGCCTGTTTTATTTTTATTTTTATAGTCCTAGCACACTGCCTTGCACAGAGTAGGCCTTATATAACTTTGTTTGATGAAGTGAATTGAATCTTTCCAGCAGACATAATTTCTGCAGTCAAATTTTTTTCTTGGTAGGTGTGGCTATACAACTGCAAAATCCTGGACCTTTGTGGTCCTATGACCATAGCTCTAGAATTAGAAGGTTCCTCAGAGGCCATCTAGTCCAGCTCTCTTATTTTACAAATAAGTAAACTGAGGCCCAGGTTAAGTGACTTACCTAGGATCACGTAGGTAGGAACAGGCAAAGACAAGATTTGAACTTCCATCCTCTGGCTCCAAAACAAGCAATCTTGCTGCTACACCATACTCTTTCCTTTTATTAGTTTTAGTGAAGAGAGCTGGCACTACTACGGAGAGGAGCCTGATGTGATTTTTGTGTCCCTATCTTCTAGCCATCCAGTATTCCCCTAGAGATACACTTATCATCATTATTCAGCTTTCTTTTTAAGTATTTCCATGCTAAGTGCTGGGCAAGGTCAGTGCCTTCGGGGAATTTTTCATCTAAAACAAACAGCATGGTGTAGCATGGTGCGCTACATGTAAGAAGACATAAAGGCAACACAGTTACACAAAATAAAGTCAACCAGAATCCAAATTACTGGCCAGTTCAGTACTGTTTTATGAATAATAGACGTTAATAATAACTTACATAGTACGTCTAAGTTTGCAAAACTCTTTACAAATATTATCTCCTTTTATCCTTACAATAACCCTGGGAGGTAGGTATTATTATCCCTATTTTGTAGATGAGGAAACTGAGGCAGAAGTTAAATGACTTGCTCAAGGTCACATAGCTAGGAAATGTCTGAGGATTGAATTTGAATTCAAGTCTTCTTAACTCCGGGTCTCCTTTGAACCATCTAGCTTTTTATTATAAAGAGATCAATGACAAATGAATAAGAAGAGATTTTTAAAAATGTTCTAGGGATGACCTGCTGGAACAGTAAAGGTAAGGGTAATCACAATTAATATCTACACAGTGCTTTAAGGTTTGTGAAAAGTTTTACAAATATCATCTTATTTCATCTTCATAACAACCATAGGAAGCAAGTGCTATTATTATCTACATTTTGCAAATGAGGAAACTGAGGCAGACAGCAGTTAAGTGATTTGCTCAGGGTCACACAACTAGTAAGTGTCTAAGGCTAGATTTGAATTCAAGTCTTCCTGACTCAGGGTCCAGAGCACTATATACTGTTTCATCAGACATAATCTTCCACATCTTCTAATTCTACAAGCATCACAAAATCACATTTCAAACCTCAAAGAGACATGAATGTTACTTTGTGCTCTGCTCCCTTCTGCACCCTCCAAATATGATTACTAAAGACCATACCTGAGACAAGTCCCACTGTTTATTTCCTAGGCCAATGCATTCTTATCTTCATCCTGGTTTTTTTCAATCCTGCCATACTACTTCTGTTCCACCATTGAACCAAATCACTGAAGGCCAAGCCTGGGAGGAGCTGAACCACTTAGCTCTGGTTTCCCTGGGTTCATTTGTCTTCATTTTACAATAGGTAATTTTGACCCTCTCTATGTTCTCTGTCTTTTCATACATGGACCTCCTCTACTTCTTCCTCTGAGAACTGAAATTCAATCAATAGAACCACTGTCTCTGGAAAGGGTGCGCCAATGGACCGCTTTACTGTTTTCACTAACCATCTTTGTGATTCTCTTATAGGCATAGTCTTCCTCATCAAAATACAAGCTTTTTCAAGGCAGGAATTGTTATGCTTTTGTATTTGTATCCCTAAAACTTGCTTGGCATATAGAAAATGCTTAATAAATACTTTTAATTCATTTACTCATTCATTAATTTTTTTCATCCTATAATTTTGTTTACTTGAGGAGATGGTACAGGGGTATGTCCTGCTTTCTGTGTTTCCTGGGGGCAAGATTGAGGAAACCATTTACCTTGACTTTCTGGGAATTTGGAGAAAAGTGTGGAAATTTATACAAAGTAGACATTGAGGGGAAAACCAGTCAATGATAAGATAAATGCCTACCGTTTCTGCTGCCTTTTATGTGTCTGACACTTCCTTGTCACTGAAGCCTTCCCTCTTGTCCTGAGGGAATGGCTGCTTCAGAGATCTTGTTCTATGATACAAGAATGCTATAATATGGATTACACCTATCTGAGATATGTTATCAAATTAATTATGTTTATCTGGGAATTATTATGGCTTCTTTGGAATAGCAGATGTCATATAAGTTCCAAATAGCATTCATATCAAGTATTATTTTTTATGAGTTTGCCCATGATATGAAGCTGCCTTATCTTTCTCAGTAGAAAAAATCTTTCCTTTTTAAGACCCAACAAAACACTAATTTCTATTCCACTTTTACATTATAACTTGTTTTAGCTATTTGTATACATGTTTTATCTTTCTAGTTTGACTGAAGGTTCCATAAAAGGGCAGAGATCATGTTTCATTCTCCTCTGTGTCCTTCCCATAGCATGGTGCATACTCTATACGTGTTTCCAATGAATCAACAGATAAATGATCAATTGAACAATCGCCTTTGAAAAGGGGGATTCAGGTATTACCAGGATACATATTTTTTGTAGCATAGGTTTGGAAATTAATTTTGCAACAAAAAGCCAGGAATTTTTCAGTTTTCACTTTCATTTTTGTGTTGATATTGCCTGATATTGTTTTACATGTATACCTATCACTTTTTGATATAATAAAAGACTTTTGGCTTCAGTTTTTTGAAGAAATCTGCACTTGGTAGTTATCTTTTTAAAGAAAAATAGCAGTTTAGAAACTTCTTAATAGATCATTTGGAGAGTGACAGTTATTCAAAGGAAGACTTTCAACCTAGAAAAATAAAAGCAACTTCTACATATATATGTCTGGGAGAGTCAACCTGGCATGGTAGATGGAGAGCTGGATTTGGAGGCAGAAAGACGAATTTGAATTTCACTTTTGACATTTACTGTGTGGCCATGATAAAGGTATTTCTCTAGACTTTAGGTAACTTCCTAAGGCTCATTTATTTCAGACACATTATTACAATTTATGCTGGTGGAGGAGGGTGTCTTCAGTATTGATTAATACATATGATGACATACTGTTTCATGTAATAGGAGGTTGTTTTGTTTCTAATTACTCCAATTTCCTACATCTTAATTATTCTGCTACATGGTAATACCATAATCATAGACTTTCAGAGCTGGAAGGGCCCTACTGAGGGAATCTATCCTAATATTCTTACTTTACAAATGGGGAAACCGAGACCAAGAGGAATTACACAACTTTCCCAGATTCACACATAATCCACAGTTGGTGCTCTGCTTTGGGCTTCTCAACAGTCACTTCAGTACTTTTTTTTTTTGAGGGGGGAAGGCAAGGTAATTGGGGTTAAGTGACTTGTCCAAGGTCACACAGCTAGCAAGCGTCAAGTGTCCAAGGCCAGATTTAAACTCAGGTGCTCCTGACTCCAGGGCTGATGCTCTATTCGCTGTGCCATCTAGTTGCCACCCCCTACCCAAAGCTGTCTCCTCCTAACTAACATTCATATGCTTTATAGTTTATAGTAAAGGTGAGCAAACTGCTGCCAGAGGGACAAATCCAGCTGCCCACAATTTAAGAACGATTTACTTTTTAAAATGTAGTAAAATTTTATTTTGAATGTTTTAAAAAATTCTTACCTTGGGGTATACATAAAGAAGTGGCGGGCTAGATTTGACCTCTGGCAATGTAGGTTGTCAATGCCTGGTTTCCAGAGTACTTTAAAACACATTTTTTTGTTCATTTATTTCTCATAACAATCCCGTGAACTGGGGAGGTCACATATTACTATTCCCATTTTATAGATGAGAAAACTGCTGCTGAAAGAGATTAAGGGACTTTCCTGAGGTCACTTCTATTACAAGATGTACAGGGAGCAGGGAGATGATATATGACTCAGATAAGTTAGTATTATGTTTGCTAAGTCGATAAGAAGTTTGATAGGAAGTTGAAACTAACAACAGCCAAAAAAAAAAAAACCCTACAAAGTTCCCAGACTATCTGTAGATTTCTATTATTTGTGCCTCTACTGACTCTATTATTATAGATTAAAAGTTGGTGATATTTCTGTAGAATTTTCTCTGAGGAGCACAAAGCAATTTACAGACATTACTTCATTCATTCTCCTATCTCAGAAAGACAATATGTACAGACCCAAAGTCTCCTCCTTAGAGGGTTGAGAAGCTATCACCACAGTTGCTCTGTGATTTTCATGTGGAGTCACACTCAGTAAAAATTCTTCCAGATTAATCCTATGGCCATAACCTACTATAAAACTCTCCTTGTAAATATTTTCCTCCAGGGTCAGTGTACTGTGCTTCATGTGATAGAGATGATCGGGAAGAGACGTCTGAGAGTCAAACTCTGTTAATCAAATCTTATTTCCATTGCTTTATATGTTAATTGTTGAGATGTTTTTCCTCTTAATTAATCTTTACCTAAGTGGCATGGTGGATAGAGCACCAGGTATGGACCCAGGAAGACCTAAGTTCAAATCTGACCTCAGATACTTACTAGCTGTGGGATCCTGGGCAAATCACTTAACCTGTTTGCCTCATTTTCCTCATCTGTAAAATAAACCAGAGAAAGAGATGGCAAAGTATTCCAGTCTCCTGGCCAACAAACCCCCCAAAAGGGGTCACAAAGAATCAGACACAACTGAAACAACTGAACAACAATACACAATGTTTAATGCTTATTTCAAAGCTCAATTCAAGCACTGCTTACATGAGGCTTTTACAAACTGTGAATGTGTTTCCACTGAAATTATTTTTGTGTTTACATGTTGTTTGCCGCCAATGGAATGTGAGCTCTTAGAGGCAGGGGCTATTTCAGTTTTTGTCTTTTTATATCTCCAGTGCCTGATCCATAGTGATACAAAGACCTCGGCAGCCTCTCCGACAGGTAGACACTTAACTGTTCATTGGTTGATTATAAATGAGGTATGAAGTGCTGTGTTAGTTGAGGAGAAGGAGGAACTAAATTCAAACTTCACAATTTCTTAATTGAACTGTTTTGTGAATTTGAATGAATAAAGCATTGACTCAGCACTTTCTATGTTCAAAGCTCTGTGCTGAGTGCTGGAGATATTAACAAAAGCAGAGGATGGAAGGTTTCATCTGCAAGTCTGATGTAAAAGTCCTATGGTTCTGCTGATGGAGATGCCTTTTCCTTCATGCATGTTCCACAGACTGACCATTGGCAAGCTATTTAGCCTCTCTGAGTCTCAGTTTTCTCAACTGTAAAATGGGCATAACAATAGCACATACTTGAGAGCTGCTATCATCATCATCATCATCACCACCACCACCACTGTTACTACTACTACTTCATCCTTTGCAAATCTTAAAGTACCATGTAAATGTGAGCTATAACTATTAAGTCATATGATTGAAGGTTTAATATCAGAAGAGATCATAAAAATCATTTAGTCCAATCCTCTCATATTACAAAATAGAAAACGAGTCTAAGAGAGGGGAAATTCCCTGACCACGGTCACACTGATAGCAGAAGAACTGATATTTGAACCCAGGTTCGAATAGTATTCCTCAACCAACATTCTCCACTGGTAAGGAATTGGTTTTGAAATAAATGCCTGTGTCAAGTTTCTTGCACTTGTAAATGGAGAGGGAGCACCTGATGCTTTAAAATTCAATTCATAAATCTTAAAATATTTTCATTCCTTTCAGGATTAGCGTCCAGCCTCAGCAAATTAATTTCTTTGCCTCCCTAAAACAGCTAGGTGGTTCAGTGGATAGAATGATGGGCCTGGAGGCGGACAGAGCTGAATTCAAATCTGACCTCAGATCTTATTAGCTGTGCAATCTTGGGGTCAATTTACCCTGCCTTTGACAGCTTTCTCAACTGTAAAATGGGAATAGGAATAATAGCACATATTCCCAGGGTTGTTGTGAAGATCAAGTGAAATACTATTTGTAAAGTGTTTAGCAGAGTGCTTGCCACAGAGCTGATGAATCTTCCTCCTCCCTCCCACTCTCCCTTCCAGAATAAAGCCCCTGCTCTCAAAAAAGCTTATATTCTATTGGGAGTATACTGCATGTAAACAGATGAACAAATTTCCAGTATGATAAAGGGACAACTCATGGATGGATGCTAATGTGTAATAGCAACTTTTAGGTAATAAACATAAAATTAAACAGGGGCCTCTCAGGAGAAAATTCCATAACTGAAAAAGGGAAAGAATCCAGTGTTAGGGATTTTAGCCATCTTCATGGGTAAGTAAGGGAAATATTTTCTTTTGGGCACCCCTTCAGTCCTTCAGGTTATAATTGATTGAGCATCTGCTATATGCTCTACACTGCACTAGCCATATGGGGGAATTAAAAAAGTATGACATGATCTCTGCTATCAAAGAGAACACTGTCTAGTTAGGGAAAGAAACCAAGTCCATGTGGATAAGTGGATCACATAAATGGGGCAATCGATCCGATACAATACTGTGCATTGTTGGCTGTGAGTAGAAGGGAGCAACCACTGAGTACTAGAATAGTCAGAAGAGGCTTCAGGGAGGTAGTGGGACTTAGCAGATGTCATGACGATGAGATAAAGCTTCTGTGGATGTGAACCTTAAGCTACTAAGTACAAGGGAAGTTTCAGGACCCAGGCCAGCTAAGAGCATGTACTTGTTGTTTGAGCTTGAGCTTTTGGAAGCGGTGAGTGCCTGGAATAATATGTAAATTATTACACTCAGCCTTGGCGACTGGAACATGACTGCAGTAAAGGCGCTGACTGATTTCCATACAGACAAAAAACTGGTAACAAAGATAATGGGGCACAGATGTTCCATGTTTCTGTGATTCTGTGTAAGAAGTAAGATGTTCAAAGCCTCCAAGTGCAGAAGAAGCCAGTGCTTTTACAGTAGGCAGCTCTGGAGATAGATTTGGTCAGTTCTGTTTTTCCTTTAGGTAATGGAGGAACCAAGTTTCTTTGACTTCCCAAAGATACCACTGTCCTTTTATGTCACAGAGGGAGAAGGGGCTTTGGCGGTATTCCTTCTCTTAATTACTACTTGCACCTACTGTCTGACAGAGAATGAAGATTCCACAATAGCAATGGCTAATTGCTAATTATCAACTAATTTAAAGTGGTATACATGCTTCCAAAAAGATGAGGCGGGGCGGGGGAAGTTTCCTTTTAAGAAGTCTTGTGCGTGTTTTTCTGGTTGAATATAGGTCTCCTCTTCATTTCCATGTTCAGTATCATGCTCTTCTCCTGGGAAGTTTTCAAGGAGCTTTAAACACCAAGATGCTGGTAACTGAGACTGTGGTTAATAAGATTTCTGCAAAGGTCTCATCTGGCCTGAGCTACTCCGTCAGTCACATTCTATTTTAAGTCCTGTCTGTGAATTGAGCTTGGAGTTGGATATCAAATTAAGGACATAGTCACAGGTGCAAGGAATGCTCATGTATCAATTCCACTGCCATGGAGAATTAAACACAATAAAAATTACTTTAATGCTACGGTAGGATGATGTTTTCAAAAAATGAATTTAAGAGATTTGGGTTTAGAACACATCAATATTTAGGCCAGATCTTTTTTCAGGAAGAGAAGAGGTGAGCTGAGGGAATTACTTAAAATAATCCAAGACAAAAAAAAAAAAACCCAACAAAAAATAAAATGAAAGACAACAAACCAGCAATGACCTGCTTGTACTTTAATTATCTGAACATTTGTAGATGAAACAATTGGGGATTAATTATTTGGCTGTCTTAATTTTCCATTTTGAAAATAAAAATTTGGCTAAATACTCAGGATGGTAGTGTTTCTAATCACATGGGATGTTTCAGCAATCCATAGGATCCCAACACATAAGCAATAGCTACATAATAAAGTATATTAAACATTAATTTAATTACAGTTTTGCCACTAATAACGTGTCTTATAATCAATTTGATTTAGTTATTAAACCAGTTGGACTGTTCAGGGACTGTTATTGTTTATAGACACAATTAGCATTTATTAAACCTATTCAAAAGAATGTTTGTCTAATCAGTGATCAGACTTCTTAAGGTCCTACTCAAGGTCTACTTTGATTCTTTGTGATATCGATGTACCAGATGCATGCTTTTGCCCTGGACATCTCAAATGCTTAGAATTTGGACCTTCCTTCCCTTATAGAACCCTTCTCTTCTTTGACATGTAGCTCAGTCAATATGGTGTTTGCTGCCCGACAACTCCAGGAGAAATGCCAGCAGCAGAACAGAGGTCTGTAACACGATGTTTGTAGATCTGACCAAGGCCTTTGATACTATTAGTCATGAGGGTTTATGGAAAGTTATGTCAAAATTTGGTTGCCCAGAGAAGTTTATCAGTATTGTATGTCAATTTCATGGTGGCATGTCTGCCTGGTTCTGGATAATGGACAATGTTCTTGTGCCATCCCAGTCACCAAAGGAGTGAAACAGGGCTTTGTGCTTGCTCCCATGCTTTTTAGCATGATGTTTTCAGCCACGTTGTCAAATGCTTTTCAGTGAGGATGAACACGGCATCAAGGTCAACTACAGTACTGATAGTAAGTTCTTCAGTTTGAAAAGGCTACAAGCCAAGACCAAACTAGAGGGAATGTTGGTGCATGATTTTCTGTTTGCAGATGATTGTGCACTCAATGCAACCTCTGAAGCTGAGAGGCAACAAAGTATGCAATTCTCTGCTGCCTGTGCTAATTTTGGCCCAATAATTAACGTCAAGAAAACACGGGTGCTCCATCAGCCACCACCACACCATCCACATGTGGAACCATCAGTTACAACAATTGGAGAAGTTCTGAATGCCATAGATAAGTTCATTTACCTTGGTAGTGTACTTTCCAGGGATTTACACACTGACAATGAGGTTGCTAGCTCAGTGTTTGAGAAGCTCAGAAGAAAAGTTTGGAAGAGAAGAGGTGTTAGACTGACTACCAAACCGAAGGTCTACAGAGCCATTGTGCTGACCTCATTGTTATATGTTTGTGAAACATGGACAGTCTACCAGCGCCATGCCAGGAAACTGAATCACTTCCATTTGAATTGTCGTAGGAAGATTCTGAGTATCACCTGGCAGGATAAGGTACCAGATGCTGAAGTCCTTGCTCGAGTTGAACTTCCAAGTAATCAAACTATGTTTCAGAGAGTGCAACTTTGATGGGCTGGCCACATTGTTTGAATGAAAAATGTATGCTTGCCAAAAAGACTATTTTATGGAGAACTCACATGGGGCAGGCAATCACATGGTGGCCAGAAGAAACAATACAAGGACACTTTCAAGGTCTCTCTCAAGAACTTTGAATTTGACTGTGCAACATAGGAGACACTGGCACAGGATTGGTCAGCATGGCATGCCCATATCAGAAAGGGTGCTATGCTTTTTGGAGACAGTACAAAGTAAACTCAGGATGTGCAAATTTGGGATATCCACCCCAAATATTCACACAGACTGTCTGTGCCCCACTTGTGGTAGAGCATTCCGAGCTCATACTGGTTTGATCAGCCACAGTTGGACACACTGAAATTTCACTTTACAATGGTGATGTCATTTTGATCCTCTTCGAAGATGAAGGACAACAACCACTTAGACAATATCTTCTGCATGAAGCCTTTCCTGATATCCTCAACTTCTAGTGCCCATCTCCTAATTATCTTGCTTTTAAATACTTTGTATTTATTCATTTTATACTTATTCTCTTTATGCTTAAATATTTACTTGTCTCCCCCATTTGAATGTAAGCTTCTTGTGAGAAGGGATTGCTTCATTCTTTGTACTTGGATCCTCAGTTCCTACTACAGTATATCAGAGGCATTTAATGTGTGCATTCATCCTTCGTTCCAAAGAAGACCATGCCATCAGAGAAATGACGACATGACTTGCACTTGACTTTGTTTTGAGTGAGGGAGGGCTGTGCAGGTCACTTCTCCTCCAGAACCATCTAAATCCAGAGACCTGATATTCATCAGGATGACTGGAGATGACCCAAGATGAGGCAATTGGGGTTAAGTGACTTGCCCAAGGTCACACAGCTAGAGAGTGTCAAGGATCTGAGGTGAGATTTGAACTCAGGTCCTCCTGATTCCTGCACTGGTGCTCTATCCACTGCACCACCTGGCTGCCCCTAGGCATTTAATACATGTTTGTTGACTGACTAATTAATATTGAATTCTTCAAGGTTCATCAGAGTTAGTGGAAGAGATACACTGGCAGACCCTATCAGGAGGAACTCTATGTCCACTGCCTGAGGACCAGCATAGCTAAGTTCAAAAAACAACCCTCACTAGGTTGGCTACAGGGGGATGAATTTTCTTTTACTCTTAGCAGTTCTTGAAGACCACCTAGTATGTTTGTGGATAGGTTTTTATACAAATGAAGTCAGAGATGTTTGAATTCTTTAAGACAGGGGTACTTAACAGTAGGCTAAGGTTTTCAAAGTGCTTCACATATACTATCTCATTTGCAACACATAACTATCCTGGGAGTTACATGCTTTTATTACTCCCATTTTACAGATGAAGAAATTTAGGATAGAAGAGGTTAAGTGACTTTTCCAGGGTCACACAGCTAGTAAATATCTGAGGCAAGATTTGAACTTGTCATCCTAACTTCAAGACCAATACTCTATCCAGTGGGGCATGTCCCCATTATATGTTTACGTCTTCTAGGAAGAAGCCAAAGCATTAGATGGTTCAATCTAGTAGAACAAAAGCAGGGATTGTATCACTTTTGTATTTGTATCTCCCCAAGTGCTAGCACAATGTTTAGCAAATAGTAGACACTTAATAAATACTTACTGAACTTTTAGAGAGGAAATGAATGTTTTTTTCTTCCTCTACATTGACTTACATTTTAAGTTAGGATCTTGGATTTAAATCTGGAAAGGACCATAGATGAACCAGTTTCAAAATGAGAAGAGTGGGAGATCATGATCACTGTGCTCAAGTATTTGAAGGATTGTCATGGGGAGAGGGATTAGACTTGTTTTATTTGGCTCCCAAGGGAAGAACCAGGTGCTACAGGGAGTGGTTGCAAAGACACCAATTTAGATTTGATGTCAGGCAAAACTTCCCAATCATTAGACTTGTATGAAAGGGGAATGGCTTGTCTCAAGAGATGATGGGTTTCCCCTTCCTTGAAGGTCTTCGAGGTCAATAAATGACAAATTACTGCATATGTTATCCTAGGGATTCCTTTGTACATGGGATATAATGGATGACCAATGAGATCTCTTCCATCTCTCAAATTCTGTGATTCTGTCAAAATGAACACACTTAATAAATGCTTCTTGATTTGACTTTTTAAAGTATTCAAACACTAAACTCTTCACTGGGGGACCTTTCCACAATTTGGAAGATGTCCCTCCAGCCCCTTGTTCCTTTTCCAATGTAGATATAAATCCTTCATAAATTCTCAGATCATTCCATTTCCAATACTACATGCCTTCTGTCAGTCTTTCCACTTCCTTGAACTCTTAGCAGTCTCTATAGAGCCAGAGCTGATTAAATGTGTGTATCATGGTTTGTTATTTCTCTTCATATACATTTATTTATATTTATTCTCTCTTGTTATTTTCTAAACTTAGTGATAATATGACTGTATTCTCATTATTGGTAGAGAAACAGTAATGGGGAGCAGGAACAGGGAGGATATATGACATATTTTATCAATATAAAACTTGGAATTTCCAAAGAAAGTCTCTCTGAGAAGGATCTGAGCACAAGTCAACTCCATTAGGCTTAGAGGGGAACATGTAACAGGAACAAAATCCAAAATGAAACGTCCACTATTGGTTGAGCCCTGGGTTGGTCTTTTACTGAAACCTTACCAAGAAACTGGATGTGATGATGTTCAGATTCAAAAACATGGTGAGAAGGATATAGGAAGTGATTCTGAAAGGAAAAACTGTTGGTAGTAACATGGGGACACAGCAGGAGTCAAGACGGCATCTCCAACTGGGTGAAAGCCTCAGTGTGCTACCCAGAGGGCAGAAATCAAGACTAGTACTAGCCATGCAGCTGCTAGAGCAGTGGTTCTTAACTTGGGGTCTGAGAACTTGTTTTTAAAAGCATTTTAATTTAGTTGATTTTCATTATAATCTTACATATTTTATTTTATGTGTTTATTCTGTATTTGTACATTATTCTGAGAAGAGGGTTATCCCACAAATAAGATTAAGAACATCTGTATCACTCAAACTAGCTAGGATAAGAAGGAGGGAGAAGGAATTTTCAATTGGTCAGAGTTCTGAGACCTGCCATAAAGGCTGACCACACCTGAGGATAAAATAGAAAGAATTCTAGGGAGCAATTCTTGGTCCCACCATTTACTACCTCTGTGACTTTGAGTAGGTATTTTAACCTCACTGGGTCAGTTGACTCATCTATATGTAAACTGACTGGGGCATGAAGCGTAATCTCCAGAAAGAGAATTTTTGAAGAAGTCAGGGAAGGAAAGAGTTTTCTTATCCAGGCAGCAAGGATTTTTTTGAAGGCATTTGGGGTTAAGTGACTTGCCCAAGGTCACACAGCTAGAAAGTGTATGAGACAGGATTTGAATTCAGATCCTCCAGACTTCAGGGCTGCTGCTCTATCCATTGTACCACTTAGCTGCTCCCAAATTATAATCTCTTTGAAAGATTGAAGCCCCAAAGAAAGAACATGTTTGGGGTGTGGGGAAAGAAAAGAAAGGATAGTCCTAGGAGGGAAGTACCTTTCCCTGGCCTTAATTCCCACAGCTGAGAATAAGTACTGGGAGAATGTGATCTAGACAGAATGAGACACCTATTGCTTTACGGACTGAATCCACTGGTTTGAGACTGAGAACTGAGATAACACCTCTGGCTAATTCTGGGGACAACGTCCTGGGCCACCTTCTCCATCTGTATTATTTCACTTGGCAATCTCATCAGTTTCCTATGGCTTTAATTATCATTTCTATACAGATAATTCTCGACCCTCAACCCTCACTTCTGAGCTCTAGCCTCACATCACCAACCACCTCTTAGACATCTTGAACTAGATATCCCATAGGTGTCTTAAACTCAACATATCTAAAACAGAACTCATCTTCCCCTGCCCTTTTCCCCCTCTTCTGAACTTACCAGTCACTGTCATGGGCACTACAATGTCCAATACCTTAGACTTTCAGCCTTGAGTCCTCAATTGCACTCATTCCATATGTGCTGTCTGTCACCAGGTATTGTCGTTTCTCCCTTCACAGCATTTCTTGGATTTTCCCCTTCTCTCTACTCACCAAACTGCCTGCCCTGGTGCAATCCTTCAGCACTTCACACCTTCAATCATCTTCTGGTTGGTCTCATGCCAATCTATCATCTGCTCTTCTGTCAAAGTTATCTTTCTAAAGAGTATGTCTGACCATGTCCGCCTCCCCTGCTAATAATCTTCACTGGCTCCTTACTATCTCCAGGATGAAATACAAAACACTTTGGTTTTTGAACTTCTTCATACCATAGCCCCTTTCTACCTCTCTCTGGTCTGTTTACACCTTAATGCTCTCCACATATATTCCATGCCTCCAAGCTCACCCTTCTCACCTCTGGCTCCTGGCTTCCCTGGCTAACTTCAGGACTCAGTTCAGATCCCACCTTCCGCAGGAGGTCTTTTCAGTCCTTCCTTCCTTCCTTCTCTAACCCCATGACTGCCTTGCCTCTGAAATTACCTTTCCTTTACATTGGATATATTTTGTATACTTTTTGCATGGTTGTTTTTTGCGTTCCCTCTTAGAATGCAATTTCCTTAACAGTAGGTACCTTAAAAATGCTTGTTGACTAGTCAGCCAGAAAGGATTAACATGGACTAAAAGAAAAAAAGCCAGGCTTAGCTTCCAATGAGAGTTTTTAAAAAGTCAGACTGACTTAAAAGAATCACGGGATTTTGAAACTTCACCCTTTTATTTGTTATTTCTAATTCCTACATTGCTTTGAAATATATCCTTTTAGAACAATTAAGAAATACTGCATGCTGTAGTTGATACTTGGGAAAAGTCCTGTATCTTCTTGTCTTGCTCCGCAGACAAGACTAGGATTTGTAACACCCAAAACCATTCCTCAATGATTCCTCAAAATCACTGAGAAGTGACCTCAGAGGTCATCTAATCTAAACACCTCACTTTACAGGTAAGATGTGTGTGTGCTGGCCAGGCATGGTGGATCTCATGAGCTCTAAGTTGCAGTGAGCTAAGCTGATCAGGTGTTTTCACTACGTTCAGCATCAATCTGGGGATCCCCTGGGAGTGAGGGGCCAATAGGTTGCCTAAGGAAACACAAATTGGCCCAGGTAGACACAAAACTACTGTGTTGGTTAGTGGTAGGGTTGGGTTCATGTGTAGTCACAGCATTGATGAGATAGGAAGACTCATTTTTTTTTTTTTGAGACAAATGAGGCTGTGACTTGTCCAAGGTCACAGTTAGTAAGTATCTGAGGCTGGATTTGAATTCAGGTCTTCCTGACCCCAAGGCCAGTGCTCTATCCACTACACCTTCCAGCTACTACCCACCCCTGCCCCTTTAAAGGATATGTATGTGCTCATGTAAGATATTAATATCCACATGGGCTGATTAAATGTAAAGGCATGAAGGGTTAAAGAGAATATAAGATCTTTCCTGTCCATTTAAAGGCCTATGTGACCATGTGTTCTCTTTTCTCCTTGGAACAGGGGTTGTGTTCCCAGGTCCAAAGGTACACAGGTATTTTACTCAGGGATGTCCTACTTCTTTGAACTCTGGTACAGTTCAGCTGTGCTACATTCCATGCTGAGTCACACAGGCTTTCACACCTTTTGGCAGTGAGCTAAACAGGCACTGATACATCTATATCTGTATCTGTATCTATACACACACATACCAGGAGGTTGGTGTTTTGCTTTGGACTCACTCATGGAAAGAATGTTCCCCTGAGGTCTTTGTGATTTGTCCAGAAAAGACTCTGGTTAGCTCTTGTTAAGGGACCCCCAGCTTTGTGAACCCAGATGTCAGTACTTCCTGGTCTGGTGATTATGTTTCTTACTCTTTTTAGGCAGTTGGAGCGCTGTCTATTGGATTCTTTCTTGGATACTCACTTCTCTCTACTTATATATCTTTCTTATTGTTTGATTAAAGTAAGATTACTAAACTGTTTTGAAACTATTTTTCCTTTAGAAAAGCAGATCAAGAACTTGTGTTAGCAGCCTTCCTGAGTGCTGCTGTTATTGGAATTAACTTCTTCACAGAAGCTGCTAGTAACATTAATGCTACAAGGCATAGGTTCTTAAATGATATGGGTAGATATCTCTATAATCTAGTCCACCCCCTCTCCCAGGGAGATTATGGTTTCTACCCTGAGGGATGAAGGAGGAGGACTGTGTCTATATCCCTTGCTCCTTCCCTTGCCTATCTCCAAGAGAGTTATGGTCAACCAAGTGACTTGTATCTGTGTCTTGGCATTCATGTCTAGTTCAAAACAGAGCCACTTTCCTGGTTGGTTTTGATGGAGGTTAGCCCTTATACCTGCCAGACTAGGCCCTTCTCTCCAACTTCTGGTTTACATAAAAAGTCCATCACAAATGGTGATTAATGCATAAAACCACAACTCCAAGCAGAGTATAGAGAATTTATACAGATTATAATATATTAGAAAATATGTGAGTGAATGAACTCTTCACAGGGAAGCAAGGTAAAATCTCAGCTTAACCAAGAGAAGTGCTTCAATCTCACTCAGGGGAAATTCCTTCTCTAAAGACTCTATGATTATTAATAGTAATGGTTGCTGTTTCCCTCTCAGCCTGATGTCTTTCCTTTTCTTTGCCTCATTGAAGGGGTCATGCCCTGGCCACTTCTTAAACTGGCCTATTCAATGAAAGGGTGTTACCTCACCCTTTGTGAGTATCTGCATAGACCCTGGCCTAAAGGGGCCAAGATCTCCCAGTGCATCCTGGGTCATTTCCAGTCATCCTGAAGAATGTCTTGTTACTGGATTCAGATGGCTCTGTTGACCTTGCACAGCCCTAACTCACTCAAAACAAAGTCAAGGCCAAGTCATGTCATCATTTCTCTGATGGCATAGTCTTCTTTGGCAAGGAAGGACAAACACAACAATAGGGACATAAGCGGGAAATCAGCAACATGTTGAGGAACTGTTTTCCCCTAAACGTTTACGGATTCCAAAGTCTTTCTGCTGTCCCAGAATTCTAAGGAGTGTCTGATGCTAAACATGTCTCACCCCAAAGAAGTTCTATCATCAGCTCCATTCAGCCCCATACTTCAGCATTCCTTCTACCAATTTAGGAGTCAGTCTCCTTCTGCATAAGCAACATCAAATAAAACATATTCCACACTCAGTTAGAAGGTCAGTTTACATACAGATGAGGCAACTGAAACCTAGTGAGGTTAAGATATCTGCTCAATTGAACCCAGGTTCTTTGACTGCAGCTCTAGCATTCTTTCTATTTTATTGCTTGTAGATCCCCAGGTGTGGTCTAGGGCCCATAGGTTGTGGTGCTATAAGGTCTTTAAGCATATAGACTGTCTCATCTTCCTTTATATCTTTCTACAATCCTTGGTACCATCTTTGGCTGCTATTCATCTATGAGTCAAAAGAAAGTAATCATTTGGGAATCATTTATAAATATTAAGTCTGGATATTGTACGGTTCAAGGAGTGGGACATAATTGACAAAATACCACACAGAGTGTGTTCTTGATCATTGTTCTTGATTAACATGCCTGTTGCCCTTAATTGAAGTCACTCAATAGTTTGATATAGTGGGGGAAAACCATGCCCAGTTTCTTCAATTGATCCTCATATGTCAGAAACTCAAGGACTTTTACTGTCTTAGTCATACTGTTCAGGTCATTCTCCAGCCTATCAATGTGCTTTATAAACCCTGGTACCCATAGATAAACTTGTTACTACAGATAAGGTCTGACAAGGGCAAAGCACAATGGGATTATCATTTTTAACTCAGAAGGCACATTTCCCCATGCTTATAGGTCCTATCCTGGAATCTTAGGGTCTCTGTCTTTAAGGAGTTTACTATGTAATTCAGAATGCAATGTATAAACACATGAAATGATTTTAATTAATGTCTGATCTATAGTATCCCAGTAATATTCTCCTACTCTAGAACATTTATTTATAAGCTCCTAGTATTTATTGAAGAAAATCTAAACAAAATGTTGCTGTTTATACCTGTAGAACACTTGAGGAGTCTGTTCTACTTACACTGACACTCTGAAGAAATACCCCAGGTTTAAGGAATTCTCTCCACTTTGGACCCACATGCTTGCCTTCAACATGTATGTATGTCATCAGCAATAACAATGATAACAAGCCTCTTGTTTTTTGTGTTGTGTTCCGGACAGAATAAAAACCTCACAATCTGCTTGCATATACATATGTAGCATTCTAAGCCAAAATGGTATAGGTGCCAAGAGGGAGAAAGGCATTAAAGAATCCTATAAAGTTTCAAAATCACAACTTTTATCAGCTGAAGCTTTGTGTTTAGAAGATGAAGTTAATATGTGCCAACAGGGTATATACAGTGATGTAATTTCCTGGCCAGATTTGACTCTGTTACTGATATGGGTATGATTACATTTCCCCATATGAATACAGAATAGCTAATATCTTGTATTTGCAAAACATGCTACATTTTCAAAGCATTTTCACATATATGGTCTTGTTGGGTTCTCACAATAACCTGTTAAGGTATGTACTCCCTATATCAAGGTGGACTGAAATGCCAAGTCTCAGTATGTGGCTTATTTAAAACTGAGCCATAAAAAGAAAACCAATGAGGGGGATAGTTTATTATCTGATGAGTTCCATTTTTATGGCCACTCAACCCAAAAGATAAAGTGGATATAGCTAGGTCTTCCTCCTTTACAGCCACGATGTTCCATTTCCTGCTACAAAGCAACCCTGCTCTGATTGGCTAATAGTATTGGGAAGTTTAGCTCTTTTCATGTAAACCAAGCATTTTCAGGATCTAAACCTTTCTAGATCAAGCATTCTGTTGCTGGCCACGTATGCTATAACTACAAAGTTATTGACTTTCAAGTTAAAAGTCTAAAGTATAACATTCACGTGTACTTTATGCTGAGTCTCTGGAGATGATCAAGAAAACGGAAAGCACATTCTGAAAAGAGAGATCCACCACAATTCCCCCATGAGGGCAATCCACGGTTTTAAATCCTTCACACAGACATTTTCTTTTTCTCGAGGGACCGCTCGGTCCTTTGTGGGGATGCCATGTCCAAAGCCTAGGAAGGAAACCACAACACCTAGAGTAAAATGACATCAAAATGTGACTGTGCCCTGCAGGAGAAGGGCTGCTTTTAGGGGACCAACTAAGAGAGATTTTGGAGGATAAGTGAGATCAAGATGTGTGTTACTGAAGACAAAGGTATTTTACCAAAATTTGGTGGGGCAATTGGAGGGACTAGGGAAAGGCTGGTGTAAAGAGATGGGAAATCATTGATGGAGACTGAAGATGGGGAGAGGAGCATAAAACCAACAGGTGCTGGTGACACAAAGACAAGAATGAAACAGTCTTTAGTCTGGAGAAGCTTATATTCAACTGGGGTGAATAAGCACAAACTCAGAGAAGTAAATCCAAACTCTATACAAAGTATTTGGGATAGAGGAGCACAAATAGCTTAGGGATCAGGAAGGTCCTTATTTAGAAGATGACTTGAGTAGAGCATGGTAATATCATGGATCTAAAGCTTGTTTGGATGTCAAGGAGACCTGGGTTCAAGTACTATCCTTCACACATAATAGCTGTGCTTTGTTGCAGTGTAGGTGCTGAGTTGGGTTGGTGGCAGACAGGGCTTCCTAATGCCAATGAAATCATAGGTCTTGTAACCACCACCAAATCTTATTATAACAGATTAATAATTATGATTACAAAATAGTCATTTTTATGTAAATCTACACAAACTATTTCTAACCTGGCAGGATCAAGTGAGCCAGAGACTGGATTTCCATAAGTTTCTCTCCATTTTCATCGTGGGGTTCAAGTAAAGAGACTTCATTTAGTAATTTATTTATTCAGTAAAAAATTTTGAAGGCTCACTATCTGCCATTCAGGGTTTACTAGACATCTGTAATGGACCAGTTAACAGTGAAAGATGTTTCTGCTCATCAAGAGGGTACAATCTCTATAGCATTGGATTCAGACTCATATAAAAATGGATCTTTGATTCACAACATTGACTTAGAAAACCACAAATAAACATTATCTATGTCTATGTTGTGTCATGCTTTTATTTATTTTATTAAATACCATGCTTGGCAGTTTTGAAAGCAGTGAATTTGATACTTCTTTTCTATCATTATTATACAGGTGGAAGTCCACTATATGATAATGATGATGGGCTTAAATGACATCAAGTATAATTTCAGTTAAACATCTATTTTTTTTCTGTGTGGAGGGGTAGGTGGCCCAGATTGCCGATATGAATTTCCTCCATCCCATTCAGTTGGTTAGTTTCTTGAGTGTTATGAACACGCAATCTAAGAGAAAAAATTTTTCCCCATTTTTAAAAAATAGGGAAAAAGCTAGCTGTGACACAATTTCAGGCATTGGCTCAAAAAAGTGGGCCCAACATCGATGAGCAATACTCATTTTTGGAGGTTATCCTCTGAATGATTTGACTCTTGATTCCAGGAGATACAAGAAGTGAGCCCAGAAAATGAAACTATAGATTCCGTCTCATAGGCTTTGAAAATCAAAGGACAAGTTGGCGCAGGCATAGTTTGATAGTAAGTATTTCAAAGAGATAACAAGTCTCAATTAAGTGCTGCATATAAACACTACTATTGTGTAGCAAAAGATTGAAAAAGGATTCCTTCTGACAGTTTCTCAACAAAGATGAATAGTTCTGCCTGCAAAAATGAAAAAAATGGCAAGGATTCTTTCTGAGAGAATGGAAGTAACAGGAAACTATTTTCATTCAACACCTGAAATATTTCATGACATTATAGAGCTAAATTCTATTCAATTCCAGTGATATTAAGTATCTGTTATGTACATAACCATACTTTACATGGGCTAGGTGACATATGCTTGCCAAAGCTGTGTGCTCTATCACTGGGGTTAGGGAAAGTATCCTATGAAAAATCTAAATCAAAGAGGTGCTCTTGAATGATGGAGAGATTCTAGGGATGTTCCTGTTTGTGGCCTATACTTTGCTGTCTGCATTAAGCTTTAGATTACTATAGGACCTCCCCAACAAGAGCCACAGTCATTCAGACAATGGCCCATCTATCTACAAAGAAAAAGTAAAGTGGATGAAGAACATTTTCTCCAGATTATGATAAATAGTTGGATGAAACATACATGTCTTAGACAGGAGCTACAGATTGATAATGAGCAGGAAGAGGAGAATGCATTGGATTGATTTAGAGAAACTGTATAGGGAGCATTTTCAATGATTATAAGCTATTAGCTGCTGAAAAAAAATGATTAAAAAAAATCACCATTTGTCCTGTGGATCTACAGGGATACAAATCACGGAGGTATGATCTCAAAGGACTTATGATTACAAGTGACCAAAAGGGCCATGGAAAGTCACATGTTGAGTCCATAGTACATTAATGGTGATGATTGGTGTATGAGAGTGGTAGAAAAGACATCATCATGGACACATATAACAAGAAAGGGAAGTAAGTCATGAGGCAGAAAGATATTTTTTGAGTTTCCATATTGTGTACCCATAGCATCTCATTGGTTCTATGGAAGTACTGGAATCTTTTGCTATATACAAATGAAGTGTAATAAAATGTGCTTTCCACAATGAAGGAAGTTATTATCTCATTAGAGTACTGAACTTGGAGTTGGCAAGACCTCCATTCAAATCCAACCGCAGCTATTGGCTAGCTGTGTAACCCTGAGCAAGTCTCTGAATTTCTATGTGTCTCAGGCCCTAGGATTCAGCTACTAAGTCACAAGCATGCTGTATTTTGTATTGGTGGAAGAAGTTAACACACCAGCAGTGCTCCAAACTAGCAAAATCAAATTTCTTTCACAAGTTCACATATATCTACTACTCAGAGCTGTCTAGGGGAATATGATTTGTAAATTTTCAAGTGCTGTAGAAATGTGAGGCATTTGCCCTATTATACAAAATGGAATGGAAGACCTAATTGAAAGAGTCCAGGGATTGCTTCCAGGAAGGACCATATTTGAGCTGAGCATCTTTTCAAATACTTCCTGAGAAGATTCTACCTCCTTCCCCAGAGTTAGGATAAATGAAACCCTAGCAGAAACCTTTTCTACCGTGAGATAGGGTACATTTACACTTGAACTGTCCTCAGGGAGGAGAGAGACAAGTGAATCACCTCTGTCTTTATTTATTTACTTGTAAGAGTCCTTCACAGATTGCTATGGGATGCCATCAATCAAACAGAAATGATTTACTACATGTCAGGCTATCACCAAAACTGTTTTCCAACATTTTTCAAAAAATAGGTCCGATTTTGCATCTTTTCTTTAGGCTAAATGAAACTCTGCCAGTTTTTGGCCTAAGTGAGGACCAGAGTGAGAACTTGGGCTGCCCCAACATAAAAGAGGCTGTCTGGACTATAGAACAAAGAAACTTGGCTGACCATACATCCTAATTTTCCTGCTGACTTATGATTTCTTTCTATTTCTGAAAACCTTTCATCTGTGCCACTGGCAGAGACCCCTCTGTGAGTACTTATCTCTGTTATTTTCTTTGGTCTTTGCCTTATTCTCTCTGCTTAGGTCTGTCTTCTGGGACCAGTTCTTCAACTTCTCACAAGCCCCTTGAGGGTTAAAACTTTTCACTTTTGTCTTTGCATTCCCAGTGGCAAGTACAATGTCTGGCATATAGTGGGTACTTAATAAGAGCCTACTGATGGATTGCCCGGGCCACCACTGGGTTCCTGGTCTGCTTTGTTCCTGTTTTGGTGCCTGACCCTGGCCTCCTGGACACAAAAGTAGTCTTTACATTATGCATCATTCCAAATCTTCATTTTTGCCCCTTTCAAGTTATGCTACCCTACCTGTCTAGGTAAAGGATTTTACTGTAAATATTTATATGATTCCTTGTGCCTTCAAAGATTACTGCCTAACCATTTGTCTCTTGACTGCCGAGACCAAGCTGCAGGAACCAGTGACTCATTTTGAACATTTTAGCAAAAAGAAATTCTGTATCGTTGATTCTGAGGGTAAAGGAACCATAGAAAGTGCCATCATTGCCCAGGGAGAGAAAGTCTTGATAATGAAAAAAAATTGAATAATATGATTTAACTTAATAATTCCAATTCACCTTCTCCCTTCACATTAACAAAGGAAACCAAAACCTGATACAAGGAACACTTGTTGCAGCCAAAACCAAAGAGGAAGAGGAGCATGTGTGGGAAGAGATACCAGAGGTCTAGACAATATGAATAATCATCCCCAAGCAAGACAGAATTAGCTTTCGTTCCCAAGACATTGGCTTCTTCTCTGCTAAACCTGGTAACTCCCAGATGGCCCAAAGGGTGTCTTTTAAACTCTCTTATATGACACCTAGCAAATACTATGTATGAAATTGCACTTGAAATTTGATTCTTTCTACATTTTTCCATGTCTGCATGATTTTGTTTTTAAAAAAGAACACTTTAAATGCTTTATACCAAATTTGTATTGCTTGATGTGTTGTATGCTGGATAGTACTGAGTCAAGTGGAATGGAA
This sequence comes from Bettongia penicillata ogilbyi, assembly GCA_023548195.1. NCBI lineage: Eukaryota > Metazoa > Chordata > Mammalia > Diprotodontia > Potoroidae > Bettongia > Bettongia penicillata. The sequence continues at coordinate 1,840,486 of JAJHZJ010000442.1, forward strand.
AGAATTTATTCATTTAACATTAAAATGCCTTTTTTAGGCATATATAGTGGTAAGACTGGGAGAGAGGCAAAGATAAATAATTTAGATCCCTGACTTCATAGAGCTTATCATCTAATGGACTGCTTCATCCCTGGCATAGAAAGTAATTAGTCTTAACCAGGGAATATCAGGAGAGGGAGTAATTATTACACCTCCTTAGTCCACTGAAATTCTTGAAAGTCATCTAGCATCAGAATATGGCTATTTGTCTTTTCCAATTTTTTTTGTCGTTCTGCTTACCATGATGTAAACTTGGTCCTAATCTCCAATTTATTATCACTTCCATAGTAGTTTCATAACAAGGAAAGAACTACAGGTTTACAGTAAGCAGAAGGCTGTCTAGTGGATCTAGGCATCCAACCCACATAATTTGAGTCAGGTGGCATAGAAAGCCAACTCAAGTCATATAATCTATGTGGCAGACATCATTTGGGGATTTAAATAGGTTTCTTCATGCCATGAGATCCCTGGTGGTTGTAATTCTCTGTTTTTATAATAGCATTGTAGCTTGATGGCTGAATCTTATTTTCTGACCCTAGCTAGGTCTCTTGGTTCTTTAACTCTGATTGCATAATTTAAAATAGAATCCATGCAACATGGTGGCTTTCTATGGGGCACTTTAAAAAGGACATTTTTGGTATAACTTTTCTGCATTCATTGTTAAAATATTCTTCCTCAATTTGAAGGTTGAGAAAATATCCTTGAAACCATTTATTCTTCTTAGTGGAGGATTAAGATGTTCCATCTAAGTTCGTAAAAAAAAAAAAAAGAAGTCCATTGATGAGAACTCTGGGCCAGGGCACATCACCTAATGAAATCCCTATGGCATTTCACTATCTAGTGCTTATCACTCTTCATTTAGTTTTCAATTCATGTGATCAGTAAATGCTTAATAATTTCCTCAAATGAATATTCTTCTGGAAATGAAATCACAAAATAGCCACTATGCTCCTCTTGCTAATGTGGTGGAGAGACAGGAAAAAAACATAAAGGAGAAAAAATCCTGCTGGTCTGGTGCAACACTACAATTTAGTGTTTCTATCTCTGTTGTTTATTGTCTGTGGTTCCTTTGTCCTTTTTTAGATTTGTCTCTTTTCCAGACTGTTCAGTGCTGTTCATCCCACTATACTTTTTCCAACTCCATCCTTGCTGCAAATTAATCATGTTCCCCCAAGGTTTATAGAAGACACAAGTGAAGGCACTCATGGGGAGTTGAATCAACATTCATCTTAACCTTTAAGAATGAAAATCCTCAAGAGAAATTTTCTTTTCCTAGCCAACATCTTAGATACTAAGAAATCTGAGGATGGGATGGCATATAAATGCAAAGATGGTATTTAGACTTATTCAGTTATATCTGTTACCTAGTATTAGGAAGACCAGGGGTATTGATTGATTAAAACTTTTTATTGTAATTATACTTTGAAATCAAAACTTTCATTCTATTTCTTTTTTCTTTGCCTTATGGATAAAAAATTACAATGCATCAATTAATGTGTCTTGGTTCTTTGAAGTATTCTTGGATTCTAGGCCTTCTAAGAATCAAAGGAAGTGAAAAAGACTAGGATGGGCAGATGTGGTTGTACATCATTTATCAGTGAGAATCCAAACCACAAAACAGAACCCCAGTAACAAGTGTATATATAAGGGAAAATGGGGACACAGATTTGCATGTGTTCTCTTTTATTTCTGACTGCTCCTTATGTCTCCTTCACTGAGTTAATTACCAGTCTTAAATAGTGAAAAGAACACTGGACTTGGAATCAGGAAGACTCATCTTCCTGATTTCAGTCTGGCCTCAGATACTTACTACATGTGTGTCCCTGGGAAAGTCACTTAACCTGTTTGCCTCAGTTTCTTCATCTGTAAAATGAGCTGGAGAAAGAAACGGCAAACTATTCCAATATCTTTCCCAAGAAAACCCCAGATGGGGTCACAAAGAGTCAGACATGACTGAAAATGACTCAAGAACAAGATCTAATTTTTTCTTTAGATTATATCAGAGGAATGGGAAGCTCTGGTGTGTCCTATTAAGATGGAAAATCCCTTAGCAGGGACCAGTGAAAACCTGCCTTTTAAGAATCAGTCTATATCAAGTTTAGAGGTGCACTAGGAGCTTGGCTTCCCAGCCACAACAATTCAAGAAACTGTTTATTAAGGTGTGGGAAAAGTTGCAATCTCCCTCACTTGTGGAAATATCCACAAGTGAATATTTCATTAGGGATAGGGATTTCATTAGGGGAAGTACCTAGTAGAGTTCTGATCACTGGAATTTTTTGGGGGGTGGGAAGACTGAGGTGGAAATTCTTAATTCCCACCAGGAAGAACAAGCAGTTCTTCTTAACCTTCAAATTGAGGGAGAATATTTTAATAATGAATACAGGAAAGTCCTTCTTTAAAGTGCTCCATAGACAGCCACTCAAAATCATGTAGCATGGATTCTATTTTTAGAAAGTAATGAAGAAGTGAGGAAAGGAATGCTGTACTTACTGAATTACTGTTTCCTGGTATATATTGGAAGCAAATTTTAAATGAGATTAATCTACTATAATTAAGTGAAGTAGAGAAGTGTTACATTGGTAGATTAAGTGAAAACAAATCAAAGAACTGAACTCTATAAGGGAATAACATAAGAATTTTAATTTGTCATTTGCATTGCACCACTACCCACATAATCTTGAATAAAAATACTCTGTGAGAATAAATAAGTAGTGTATGGGAAGTTAAACCTCAGGCAAAAATATAATCTAACAACTGAATGTGTTGTCCCTATTATTGCAGCTGCTGCTGAACAACTGTGTGCTCCAGCCTTCCAAGAGCAGCTGCCAAACAAGAGTTGACCCAGGATATATATCTCTGGAACGTATCTTGAGAAATCTGGTGAATTACCATTGCTATTCATGACATCTCATATTTGTAGAGTATATTTTGCTCCTCAACATATATTATTAGCTATTACCGCATTTTATCTTAAAATACTAGGGAGCAGCCATGGCATCCTACTTTAGAGAAACCTCTGCTAAATTCCTAATCTTGATGCCTAAAATTGAGGCATAGAAGGGACCCTGGGTTCCTTATGGCTGCCAGTGGAACATAAGCTCTGGTAGAACCTCTCAAGCTAGATCAGCCTAAGTGTGGACCTATGGAGGACTATAATGGTCAGCCTCATCAAATTCCATGAGGCTCATCACCAAATTGGATGCAGGGAGATTGTTTGAAAAGTTTGAAAGTCATAAGGAACATACTTACAGAATTTGAAGATTCCTAATAGGAATATACAACATGTTGGATGATGAAGTAAGGATTCCAAAATACCAAAAAATGACTAGAACAGGGGTGGGGAACCTGCAGCTTTGAGGTCACACGTAACCTTCTAGGTGCTTTGACAGAATCCAGACTTCATTGAACAAATCTGCTTAATAAAAGGATTTGTTCTATAAAACTTGGACTCAGTCAGAACGTAGCACCCAAGGACTTAGAAGGCCATATGTAGCCTCGAGGCCACAGGTTCTCCACTCGTGGACTAGAACATTAGTCTGAATTAGATAAGATTTAATTCCATAGATAAAATTTTAAAGACATATTTAAAAAAAAACTTAAAATACAAGATGGGAAAGATATGACTATATCTTTTTTTTTTTTTCAGAAAAGTCTGAGGGTTTCAGTGGATTGTAAATGCAATGCAAGCTTGCATTGTGGCATGGCAGACAAAAAAGCTGATATCATCTTATTCTGCATTCAGAGGTCTAATATCCTAGTCCCATCATATTCTGTCATAGTGAGACAACACCAGGAATATTTTGGTCAACTCTGGGTCCACTATTATAGTCAGGAGATGCTGGTGTACATCCAGACTAAGACACCGGGAGGTTGCATGGCCTTTTTTCATGCCGAAGAAGGATAGGTAGCAGGGACTGGGGATGTTTAACCAAGAAAAGAGAAGAATTTGTGGGGGGGGTGTCTTTAAAATACCTGAAGGGCTATCAAGTAGAAGAGGTATTCAATTTATTCTTTTTTCTCCCCAAAAAGAACTAGAAGTAATGGATGAAATTGAAAAGAAGCAAATCAAGGGTTGATGTAAGGACACATTTGCTAATAAATTGGAACTATCAAAAACCCTTTGATATATTCAGCTGGCAAACTCATGGAAACATGGTGTAATCCAGAGAGATCTATCTCATTTCAGAGCCTGTACAATGTTCCCTGTTTAATTTCAACCCAGCAAATGGAAGCTTGGTGAGTCTCTGTCTGGCATGAGTGGGTGAGAGGTTAGTACCATGGAGGAACAAAAAAGTCTTCTGGATGGCTAAGGACCCAGTTGGAATTGTCAGTAGAGAGCGTAGGGATGGGTAACAGAGGGAGCACTTCACCCAGAATGAACTTGGTGGGAACTCCCAAAGAGAGAAAAGGATGCCCAGGTCCAAGAGGCTCAAGAGTCATTCCCCCCCAGCCCCCATCCCTAAAATGTCCTCAACAGCTCTCCCTTACTTAACTCCGGTGCAAAAGTCATCGCATTACCTTCCTGATGTCTTCATCCTGTTTGAGAGCAAAGGATCAATAACAATCCACTATTTTGAGTCCATTCTTCCTAGAGACCTTGTGAATACAGTGGGAGAGTATGCCCTTGTGTGCCTTTGGGGAGTCCCACCCTCCCCTCCCATTTCTGTTCTTGTTATAGCTTCTCAGTAAATATCCCTTTATGAAAACTAATTGATGTCAATTAAGCAATTGAAATGGATGAGTGGGGGCAAACCCGATGGAAGTGAGGGAGCAACAATGTTAGAAAGTCTCCATCATAGTAGAAGCCCAAGAGGGAGAAATATTAATTGTCCTCTGGAAACCTAACCTGCTTGTCTAGTTCAAGTTGGAGGAGTGAGCCCAGAGAGGCACAGCACCTAGGTACTACAAGACTATATCTGAGCTGTGTTAGTATTCACAATCCAAATAGGGCATACTTGTCTATTAGACGCAATGGGGCACAGGAAGACATTCAAGTTTCATAATGCTTATCATTTAGCTTTCCCCTATGAACAATCCCCTCAATGTGGCGTGTCCTTTTGCCAGCCATTATATGTCTTTAAGGACAGCTGAGTCATTCTCACCTTTGTCTTAAGGTAGGGCAATACCTAACTCAGGTGTATTCTCTGCCCAGCCCGATTTATACTGTGAGTCTCAATAGATAGTAACCAAAAACAGTAGAAAACAGATAAGTGCCCAGTTATCAAAACACTAATTTGGATAACTACATTCTGGAGCATTCAGATTTTTATATATAAGTGATGAAGAAGAGGAGGAGGCAGGCAACAATCTCAGGGAGGACCCACATTTAACCGGGAGGAAGGGTATTTATCAAAGTGTTAAGAGAAGGTGAATGGCGGTCACCACAGGACTTTCTAAAGAACAGTACAGGAGGGGAAGCTTGGAGTGTAGGGAGAAATGAAGAGGAGGGAAAGTGCACGTAGAAGAGAAGCATTTCCCTCTGTAGGAACACAAGGAATGACCAAATAGAATCTTTGAACTTCAAGGGGCCTAAGTGTCTATGCCTAAATAAGAAACACCCAAAGATGGCCCAAGTAGTCATTCAGTTTTTGTTTGAAGATCTCCATTGACGAGGAACTCACTACTTCCAAAGGTAGTGAGCGGGTTCCACTTTTGGTTAACTTTAATTGATGTGATGTTTTTTCTTTACTTCAGTCTTAGTCTCTTGGTGGCTTTCACTTCTTACTCCTAGTTCTGCTCTTGGGGGACCAAAAGGAAAAGTTAGAATGCTTTTCCCGTGTGATAGCCCCTTAATTGAAGATCATTTTTACGTTCTAGATTTTCTATTCTTCAGGCTAAACATTTACATTTCCTTCAGTCAATCATCTCATATTATGATCCTGAAGTCCTTCATATTGCTGGTGGACCTCTGGATGCTATCTAGCTTATCAATGTGCTTCCTAAAATGCAGCACCCGGAAATGAATTCACTATTTCAGGCATGACCTGACGAGGACAGAGTACAGTGGTCCTATCACAATTAAAATTCTCATGTCCCTCGCAGAAGGGTAGAATTTAAAGTAGGCTGATGTATTTCCTTTGTGAGACACACAGAAAACATACTCAGGGACACACAGAGAGGTAGATAGATGTTAGGGTATAGGCAACAGGGGACAGAACCTGGGGAAGCACCTGGATCCAATTATGCTCTAGCGAACTCATTAAGAGCAACACTATGAAGGTCTATTAGAGTTTAAAAAGGCACTAAGGCTTTTGAGACACCCCATATAAGCCACATCTGATTCTGATGATGATCACTGGATTGGCCCACTTAGTTCTTAAGAAGCCAAAAAGATTAGGTTATGCCGGAGTACTAGATTATGGCTCAAGAGGTCTAGATTTCAGACAAGCCTTATATTGGCAGAGGTCTTGAGGGTTCATCTTCTTCGGTCTGTAAATGATTATCACTTGCTAAGAATGATATTTCACTGAGTTCAGAGCCCAGTTTTTCCTAAGTATTTGTGTTGAAGCAACCAGTGCCTAGCAAGCCCCTTGAGGAAAGAGACTGACTTATTTTTGTACTTATACCCCAGGGACTGAGAAGAAGCATGGAATGGTGGGTCACTAATAGGTCTCAGAGTTAGAAAGACTTAGTTTCAAGTTTTAGCTGATACATTTTGGCTATCTGACTCTGGGCAAGAAACTTAACTTCTCAGTGCCCAAGACACTCTTTAAGACTAGAAATTGTAAGGAAAGTATTGATCTACATGAGTAGAGAAAGTTTCTCCTGAGGTGCTCCTTAAACTGATGAAATAAGAAATCCCCAGCACCTAGGACGGTGCCTGGCAAATGGTAAGTAATTAATGCTCCTTGACTTAGTTCAAGGACAAAGAAAACTTCTGTCTGAATCCATGGGTTATGGGAGGACACCAGTGCCTTGTATGGCCTAGTCTTGTCTAATCTTTAGATCACAGAGCAAACCAAAATTGTGGTGATGTGACCCTTATCTCTCCTGATTAGTGCCCAGTAAGTTGGACTGGCAAGTGATTAACATCAAAGAGTAAAGTTGGCAAAATTTTGGAAAGGGATATGATTTCCTGTACAATTCAAAGTAATCTGTAAGTGTTTTAAAAGCAAAAATCAGTAATTTACCAGTTAACAGATATAGGGGAGTAACATGGCCTGAGGCTGAGATAACAGGATTTGGTATGTGTTCATGTAAATGGCAGAATAGTATGTCTCCACAAGACAAGGCAGGAGAACAACTTAGAGGAGCCATCCTTAACCTTTTTTTGTGCCATGGACCCCATTTGGCAGACTGGTAAGGCCTTCAAACGCCTGTTTTTAAATCAAATAAAAAACATAGGATTTACAAAGGAAGCCTATTAAATTGAAATAGTTATAAAAATATTTAATAAATGTGTTCACTGACCATCTAAGGTCCGAACCCTTGACCTTGAGGGAGGAGCTCAGGCCATCAACTCAAGATTATTTGTTTCATGCAAAGAAACAGCCCCTACTCCATCCTCCCATCCCTTAACAATAAGACTATGAATTTGACAAGCTTTCCCTCCTATTACCATAAGGGACAGTGTTGAGACTAGAAGAAACCCTGCGTGAGTATGTAACACGGATGCTACCTATCATTCTTCCCAGCCCTGGAATCAGCAAACCAGCAGCAACCCTCCTTTTCTCCCGATGGTTACTTTCCCACAGAAGTCATGGGGACAAAACAAAACAAAAAAATTTCCTCCAAAACAGTAAGTGTGCAATCCTTGAGCCAGTCAGCTCTCCTCCTATTTAAACTCTCACTTTCTCCTAAGTCCATTCTCAGAACAGACTATAGCAAGCTTACTTACAATCCTTCCTGAAAGCCTCCGGGTTCATAGCTGGCTCAGACTGCTACCGCCAATAAACAAAACTCTAAAGGTTAAATTTCTGGTGCCAAATTCTGCACATTTTGTGAAACGTTTTGTGGTGTGCGAAATACCACCACCAAAAATAAAATGGAAACTAGAAACACAGTTCTACAATGTTTGGTTTTGTAATGCAAAGCAAGTTATCCCAAGCACAGGACAGGGCACGAAGTGAGCCAGTATTGGAGACCCATTTAATGCTGAGTGATCAAAACAGAGGTTCTTAACCTGGGGATCACAAACTTAAAAAAAAAAAAGTATTTTACTAACTCTATTTCCATGTAATTGGTTTCCTTTGTAATCTTATCTGTTTTATTTTATTCATTTGCAAACAGTTTCAGAGTAGGAGACCATAGGCTTTATCAGGCTGTCAAAGGAGTCCAGAACAAAATAAAGGTTAACTTCTGGATTAAAGCCTCTCTAAATCTAAGCCACTCCATTTATTAGCCCAGCTTAGCATTTTCATTTTTAAAAGTTCTTAATGCTGAACTTACCGTTATACTTGTATTCCTGTATAAAAAATAGCCTGGCCAGAGGCAGAATGCTAACTTTATAAGTGACAGCTTATGGTATGTATTCTACATACCAATTTGGATAAAAGAATCAGGAGGCTAATGGCTAACTCAGAAGGTAGGCTGCCCAAATTTTTCAAATGAAGGTGGAAAACATGCCCAACTCAGCTCCTTGAAACAGAGCTTCCATTTTGCCTTCGCTTCTGGCCTGTATTACAATCCCAGTGGGTCAAAATTGGGGCTGCAGACTGTGGAAATGAGAGAGAGCTAGCTCTTTTCAAGGTTTTTTATCAGCCTGTTGGATAATCTTTCTGAGACTGCTTAATAATAATTGCTAGCACTTATATAGCACTTTAAGGTTTGTAAAGCAAACCTCATTTAGTCTTCATAAAAACCCTGGGAGGTAGATAAAATTATCCCCATTTTACAGATGAAGAAACAGAGGTTAAATGACTTGCTCAAGGTCATAGGTGCCTCCCCCAAATTCCAACTCAGGGCTTCCTGACTCCAAATACAATGCTATGCATGGTACCATGTAGCAGCCTCATGTTGGCTTCCTTGCTGTAGGTTTTTCTGTGTCTTGTTTATTATACTCACTATTCCACAAGAGAATGGCAGGTCTCCATCCCTTCCTGCACAAATGCCACATTTATTCTCTTCACAGGCTATGGCTCATGGTGCCCCTAGGCCTGCTTCTTCCTCTGATTGCCTTCTCTCCTCTTATCCAAATCCTACCCTTCCTTCGCTGCCCAGACTAAGTGTTACTTCCTCTTCCCCTAAGCCTTCTCTGCCTATGCCCTTGTGGAATTCTTGTAGTCTGTATTCTGAGCCATATAATTTGGTGGCTGTACCTTTTTGACAAGACCACAAATTTCTTAAGAGCAGTTATTTTGTATCTCCCATTGCACCTACCACAATGCTAGGCATAGGGTAGATATGCAACACATGCTTAAAGGACTGACTAGGAAGCTCTTTAGATGTCTAACATTCTAAAGTGATTTGGGCTCCTGAGCATTTATAACATCATAGAATTTTTTTCTTGTTCTGCCATCAATTTCTGGGTGACCTTGCGCAAGTCTCAGCCCCTGTGAGCCTCAGTTTCCTCAACTATAAAAGGGAGACACTGGACTAAAAAATATCTGATGTTTCTTACAGTTCTGAATCCATGCTTCTATGGTCTCCTGATTCTAAGGACCATCTGACAGAGGCAGAAAAGATCAGAAACTGGGGGACAGAAAGCTTTGGGTGGAAAGAATTTTTTTGAATGGAAAGGAAGGGAGCTGGTAGTTATGGAGAAGAGAAAGGGAAAGAGAAGAAGCCTGGAGATAGAGTAGAAGTAAAGCATAAATATGTGGGGCAAGAGGATGGAATTTGGTGGTTGCCAAAAAGATCACTTGACTGAAAGTATTTGGGAATTAGATATTCTCCTTAAAATGTCCAGGCCCCAGGCACTCAGGCCAAGATTTTTAGGATCAGTTTCTCTCCTTTGGGGAATAGTCTTAAGAATCCCTTTCAAGATAGACACTTTTAGGAACTGCAGAAAGCTGATTTTCCCCACCCAGACTTCTGCCCCTTTACCAACATAATTCATTCACACAAAGTGGCTTATCCACCTGAGAGAATATAAGATCTGGGAAAAAGTTGAATAGACTTTGAACTGATTGGTCTAATTATCTCAGTCAGTGAAGGCACAGCAAAAGTATTTGATTCTTCTAAGGAAAGACAGTAGAGAGAAAGTCTCAAGTGTGATAAGGGTTTAAATTGAGGGGATCCCTACATATACTGAATCTGGTGCTCCCCTTTTGGGTTTTGCTAGAATGCAGTTTATCTGTTTTGGCACCAGTTGGAGCAGGAGGATAAAAAGGGGTTTAGTGCTTAAAATAAATATATCTTGCCTCCTTCTATCCCTTCTCTCTCTGTACTCCCACTCCTCCACCAATCTATACTAAGGCTGAAGGGGACGGTCCTAGAGGTTTACTTTTTTAGTTAAGAAATCTTTCTGAGGGGGATGAAAAAGTGTGGGAGCATTTTTACAGTTAATTATTGCAATGAAACGAGAGCATGACAAAAATCACTGCCCTCCCCCATCGAGGCACAACTGCCTTGAAATGGAGCCAGAACCCTAGTTCGGACCTTCAGGCTATGAAAGCACAAAGCAGGTTTTACCTTCCTCTGGTGCAGGGACTAAGATTTGAACTCTTATCTCTCAGGTGAGGAATGAACGATTAGTCTGTCACACCACTAGGCAAACATAAGACAGCAGAGCTAATAACACCGCAGCAGGGGAACCTTATCCAATTTCCCACTTCAATGTGCTGCGCCACCATGACATCTGACAACGGCTGATGTTGACATTTCAGCTGCCTCCCCTTAGGAGAACGTTCCCCCTGCTGCAGAGCTTAAATAGTAAACCACCGACTATTTGGCAATGTCATTTTGTAATTCTTTTAGTCTTTTTCTCTCAGGGATGCTGAGTGCCCCGGGTCTAGAACTTGTCCCACAGAACATCACTGGCAGCTTGTCTTGATTTCAGAGAGCTTCAAATCTGAGAGGTTCTTATCCTCTAATTATCTTTTTAAGATCCTCATAAGAGAAGACAGAAAATACATCAACTTTCAAGACTCCTCCTTTCTTCATCTTTCCAACCCTCTTGACCTCCCTTGTCCTATGGGGAAAGGAAATGAATGAAGGAAACAAACATTTATATGGTACCCACGACTTTATGAATATTATCTCATTGATCCTAACGACAATCCTAGAAAGAAGCATCCTGGAGGGGGTAGAGGTGGGAAGGAGAGGTAGAGCTCATTGTGGGGAAGCAGACTGTCTTTTCATCTTGTTTCTACTCTATCAGAGGACTCCTCCCCATAATGGAAAACCTCCTATAGCAGTCTTCCAGAGGACACAATCATGGTTTCTAAAGATTATTGACTCCATCTGCTAGGGGTTGCTTTTGGTGGTGAGGGGGAACATGAACAAGCATTTCACAATCATCTACTATGTGCCAGGCACTGTGCAAAGTGCTTCCCAAATATCTCACTTGGTCCTCGTAACAATCTTGTGAAGTGAAGCTATTATGACCCCCATTTTACTGATAAGTCAACTGAGGCAGACATAGATTAAGTTTTTTTTCCCAGGGTCACACAGCTAGTAGGTGTCTGAGGTCAAATTTGAACTGAGGTATTCCTGACTCCCAGCCCAGTCCTCTATCCACCATGCTGCCTAGCTGGATAAATCTTGATGGCAGATTCGAGTCTAGAATTATTATTTTATGTGCATGGAGAATATGCCACATGATCAACCAAATTTCGGACTGGTTGCAGAGGCTAAACAGCCTAATCTCTCCACATATGTAAGAGACATTGTTCAATATTTTTAGCGTCCTTTCTAATGAAGAGAATGACCCCTTTTGCCATTCTTTTAAAGGTCATTTTCTTCCCTACTCCATTTTTTCTCCAAGTAGAGATCCCCATTCCAAGACCCCTGAATCATAATTTTGTATCTGTAACATTCTCCATGCTCACACTTCCCAATCCCTATTTTCCAATCCCTTTCATGACTCTCACTTTGCAATGGACTTCCCATTCTCATGGAAGGCAGCATGGGTAGAAAAATGATTCTGGAGCCAGACATTCTGGATTCAGACCTTGACTCTGATACTTACTATGTGTATGCTCACCTACAAAGTTAGGCAAGTCACAATATCTCCTTGGGCCTTAGAAAAGAAACAAAGGGGGTTGGATTTGGTAACCTTTTGGGTTTGGTCCCTTCTGACTTGAATCTATGATCCCATGACTTGCAAAATGGAAGAGCTGGGCTAGACAATCTCTAAGGTCTCTTCTGGCTCTACAGCTACGATTTTGTTAATAACAAACAAAAGCCTCATCCAGAACATACACATGTTTATATAGAATACTCATCAACCCTCTTCCCCAGTCCTCACATAGCAATAAGATTCAGAATTCTCTTTCCTACCCACAAAAATATGGAATTACGGTCACTTCATTATTCAGAAGTCTATAGAAGCACCTCATGAAGGATATTAACCAGTGGTAGGAACTTCCTCCAAGTAAGGGTGACGAGAAAGGTCGTAAGGACACCATAATAGAGAACTACAGAAGGGACTTGAAGGTCTAACCTACTTCCCCCCGCTACACATACTCCCTGACTCTCCTTCAGGCAGCTGTTCTTTTTGAAATAGCAGTTTATATGAATTTGAGCTGTGCACCATTGCTCCCTGCAGTTCAAATAAATGCCTCCTTCCTGAAGGGTTCTGCCTTTAAGAACTCTTCCGTCAGTGAGATGAAAGTGGTGCATCGTAGGAATTGTGGCAGATAAATGATTTAGGGGTGGCGGAGCATTACCTCAGGAGTTCATGTTTGCTTCTTCCTTTGGTTTCTTCTACTACTAAAAACAAACCTACTTAAAATAGGCCCACAATTCTTTTCTTACCAATCGTAAGGTAGTCTGAAGTAGAAATATTGAGAGAAAGAACAGCTAATTTGGAACAAAGAAGAGAAAGGGGGAAAAACTGACACCAGCTAATTTTAAACAGGTTGAGGGAAAGTATAAAAGCTCCCCAAGAGTCTCCTAGGAAGCCTAGGATCAAAGAGAAAAGTACACAGTACAGTGATGCCACCCTCTCTTTTCATAACTCCATAATTATGTAATACGGCATCTCCTTCTGACCTGTGGGACAGAAATTGCTTCCTTGAGCATTGCTACTTTCCCTTTTATCATATCCCTATATGTACATGTGTGTGTGTGTGTGTGTGTGTGTGTGTGTGTGTGTGAGAGAGAGAGAGAGAGAGAGAGAGAGAGAGAGAGAGAGAGAGAGAGACAGAGACAGAGACAGAGAGGAGAAAGCATGGTGGGAGGAGTCTGGAAGTATTTATCTTTTCCCTAACCTCTCTAGCAATTCCCAGTTACCTTCATCAGCTGTCTGACACGGGCACAGCTCTCTATCACATTATATCTCTAAATGCACACATGTTTAAGGAGACTCACGGGAGTGTATCTGTCATACATGAGACTGTATGGATCTATTTATCGCTATTACTTTTCTGTGGCCGTTAAATCTTAAACCAATGCAAAGGGTGAGAGCTTTATGTGAGGGTGCATTTTGCAAAGCCTGAAAAGGCTTTTTAATCAGTCTTGGGCTACAGCATTATATGGGAATGGAACATGATAGGCAGAAGCTAGAATGAATAGGCAGACATTCACCGGCATCCCTTTGGTTCAGAATCCTAGAGAATAAACATAGTACTATCCCCCTGCAATTAGCTTCAGGCTGGTGCAGCTGCTCTGACTTTGTGATGTCTCTACCCTGCCGCTCTATACAGTTGACAATATAGCTTGCTTTCTAATTCTTTGAGCTCGAGGTGGGTGTCAGATGGGGTAGAAAATATCCCAGCCTGGCTGGCTGAGATGAAAAGACATTTCCACTGAGATCAGCACCTGCAGAGAAAGACTGTGGTATATAGTCCAAGGACTGAGGCCACTTCTGAAAATAGGACACAGAATCCATCACCCATCTGGTCCAGTAGGGAGAGTATGGGAGAAAGGAAGGGAGCTATAGGCCTTAGGGCTCCATGGTTACCACAGCCACATTCATAAGGTTTGGTACTTTCCCCTATAGCTCCTCTGTGAATCAATGAATGCTCCTCAGGGTCAGGTAGTGAGTTACTTTTACTCCTTCCATATTTCAAGGTTCTGAGATTTCATTTGTGTTAGTCTTCCTTCCATAGAATTCAAGGTCTCCATGACTTGTGAGATAGCCTTTGACAGTTCACCATGGTCCCTACCTGGAACCAAGGAAGGCTACTTATTTCTATTGAGAATTTGGACTCTCAAAGATCTCTTCCGATTGCTACGATCCAAATCAAACGAGAGTAGCCCTGACAATGTCAAGAGATGTAGGACTAACTACTAATTCCAACTAGACTATCAGAGAGATGGTGGAATGTGGCATTAGGATCTTAGAGGGGTGCCAAATATTATAAAGAGTTTTATTTCTGTGCCCTTTCCTCTCAACACATCAGGAAGAGGGAATAAATATTTAAAAGTGCTAGATAAAACTCTTAAAAACTATAACAGGGGTGGGGAACCTGTAGCCTTGAGGTCACATGTAGCCCTCTAGGTCCTCAAGTGTGGCCTTCTGACTGAATCCAAACTTCACAGAACAAATTGGGATTTGCAAGAACTTGAATACCTAGAGGGTCACATGTGGCCTTGAGGTCTCAGTTTCCCCATCTCTGAACTATAATATTAAATCTTACATTTTCTTTTAATGAAGATCTCTTACTGTGATGAAAAAAATAACTTTAACATAAAAACTTGTTTTCTTTTTCAAAACCCAAACAAAACAAAAGTAGTGCAAAACCACTTGATAAGACCTACCATAAAGGGAGGGGTCAGTACATGGATGCATTCAGTCCCTCAACAGATTAAGGTGCTGATGAGTGAACCCTAGGGATACACTAAGCAAAACAAACCAAAAAACCCTACAAAGTCCAAATCACTTCAGTCAATAATAATGCACCAGATTATAAACACTCCTTTGAAAAACTCTCTTAGCCTCCCCTGTTTGCCATCCATATTGCATTTCTGGGTTGAGTGATAAAGCTTCCAAAGTCTCTAAGAGAAAGGTTTATGGTTCTGTAGTGACCACAGAGTCTGAAATTATCTCTAGGCAACAGGCATCTACTCTGCCCTGTGAGATGGGGCAGTGACAAGAACCATTCCCTGGGAAGGTCTATGCAAGTAGTATCCCTAGATCAATGGTACATTTGTCTTCCCTTATTCTAGAGGATATCCTAGAGGAAATGTGCCTCTACCCTTCAGAAGCTAAAACTCTTCTTCTGTGGGTAGGATGGGAGCATATGGAGTAAGGGTAAATGAGGGCAGGATCATATCAAATACTGGCATGTACTCTGCAGACTACTAGTGCTATAGAGCAGGAGTCAATGAAGGGGATGATGAGGGAGGATTATTAGGAAGTCATCATGGAGGAGAAGGGACTTAGCGAGGTCTTGAAATTTGAAGCGTGGGGAGAATGGAGGGTAAGTCAATAGAATTCAATTCAATAAGCATTGCACAGGGAAGGCATACTAAGGAATACAAAAGCAATAATGATGATAATTTGATGATGATGATGATGATGATGATGATGACACTTAGGTGGCACAACAAATAGAGCACTGGGTCTTGTTGGAAAGATCCGAGTTCAAATTCAGTCTTAGACACTTACTGATCATGTGACCTTGGGAAAGTCACTTAACATCCATTTAAGTCAGTTTCCTCATCTATAAAATGATAATAATAATAAAACCTACTCTGCCAGGTTTTTGTGAGGATCCGATGAGATAATATTTGTAAAGCTCATAGCACAGTCCTTGGCATCCATCGGAAGCATGCTATAAATATTAGCTCTTAATATTGTTGTTATACTGAGGGGATACAATGTATCCATAGGCGTATACATAGCAATACAATGTCATTTCCCAAGGGAGAGTACTGGTACACTGAGAGCTGGGGAAATACGAGTCAGGAAGGCTTCCTATAGGAGGTGGCACCTGGGTCTTGTTGGAAGAATGCTAAGGATTGTGTGAGGCATTAGTGAAGAGGGCAGACATTCCAGATAGGGGACTACCTCTGATAAAGTGAAGGGAGGTTATATGGAGGTCACATAGCATGCAGGGACATGAAGTAGACTGCATTAGACAGAATGGAGAGTATATGAAAAGAAACAATAGGAAATAAAGCTGGAAAGGTAGGTGGAAGCCAGGTTATATAGGATTCTAAATACCAGGCTGAAGTGTCTGTATTTTATCCTATAGGTAGTAGGAAGTCGCTGAAGGTAGACATGAGCTTGGCAGTGTTGGGAGTCAATGGCCAAGAATGGTCTAACTAGAACAGAAAGGAATGTGTGTCACCAGTACCTACACAACAATCCTATCTCACTTTGGGAAACAGTAAATATCTCTTGACCTGTATTAGCTGGTAGTGAAAACCAGGATAAACCAGGATTAAAAACTAGGCACAACACTCTGCTTTCTGCAATTGAGTCATATCCATAAACACATGCTTGGTTCCCTATTACTACATTCTTTTAATCTTTTTTATCTGGGGTTATGTCATAGCTGCTGGGAATGTTAGTATTCTAGACTCTGGACCCTATCCTGTTGCTGGACATGATAGAGGTCCTTGGTCACTCTTCTTGAGTTCTTCTCATCTGTTGTGATCCGTTTCATTTCTCAGCTCCGGATGTTTTCTCTGGTTGTCCATCATACTTGGAATGCTCTTTCTTCTCATCTCCACTTGCTGGTTTCCTTGACTCCTTTAAAGTCTCAGCTAAAATTTCACCTTCTACAAGAAGCCATTTCAATCCCTCTTAATTCTAATGTTTTCCCCACTATTGACTGTTTCCAGCACAGTTTGTCTGTACGTAGCTGTTTGCATGTTGTCTCCTCCTCTATTAGATTGTAAGATCCTTGAGGGCAGAGGCTGTATTTAGCCTTTTTTTTGTGTCCTCAGCACTTGGCACAGTGGCAGAAGATATTGGGCGCTTAATATATTCTTCCTGATCAAGTCCCTACCTTATATTTCATTTCTCCCAATTCCTACTTATTCCCCTCTATAACTTGGCTCCTACTCTATATTCCAGTTTTTAGACTTCTTCTTTGTCCCTCAGGAATTCTCTTGATGGATTGATTAATGTGCCCAAACTCATTATCCTCATGTCTGTGACTATGGCATGTGTTGCCAGGTTTTCTTAATTATTACCTGCTTAGACCTTAGAGTTTACCCTAGTGATATTGGATAAGCACCCTGAAATTTGCACTAGGTTTGGATCTAAAATGGTACTTAGGTGTCTTGCTCCCATGTGCTAATCTCAATATTCCAGACTTATCTTTGGATTTACATCCTTGTATGCCATCCAACCAATCCCTGGCCTCATATTCATTCTGACATGAGGCCTTTGATTGAATGTTTGGATCTAAGTAGACCTATGTCAGAAGTAGAGTCTAAGTAGACTCACAGTTTTGGCAGTCCTTGTTTTGACCTATATAAATTCTCATTATGACCACCTGGATCAGGCAGGACTGTAGATGTCCCATAATATGAAATGATGTTTCTAGTATCCCAATCTGGAACTCAGCTGCAGTGGATAGAATGCTAGACCATGAGTCAGGAAGACCTGTACCGGCCTTGAATACTTATTAGCTCTGTGACCCTGGACAAGTCCCCTAATGTCTATTTGCCTTGGTTTCTTCATTGATAAAATGGGGATAATAATAGCACCTATCACACAGGGTGGATGTGAGGATAAAATGAGATAAATAATTGTAAAGTGCTTAGCACAGTGCCCAGCACATTATTATTCCTTTAGATTGTAAGCTCCTTGGACAGCAAGGTGATCAAATCAGTGAATATTTAATTAACTCCGATTATTAATTGAAAGGACAAATACTAAAGCTACAGATGAAATACTTTGGCCATATCATGAGAAGCCAGGATTCATTGGAAAAAAATGATCTTGGGAAAGACTGAGAGCAAAAGGAGAAGGGGATGGCAGAGGATAAGATGGATAGATAGTGTCATGGAAGCAATGAATATGATCTTGGACAGACTTTGGGAAATAGAAGGACAGAGAGGAAACAAAAGGATCCAGCATACTACGGCCCATGGAGTCACGAAGAGCTGGACATAACCAAAAGACTGAGCAACGATTCTGACATCAATCCTTTCTGTCCTGAAGCTCACCCTGTCAGTAGCAGCAACTGGAAACAAGGTTTAAAAAAATCACCTCACCCACCTACTGTTTTACTAATAAAATATCTTCATTTCTAGAAAAAACCACACACCTGTATATAGATTACTTCCTAGGGCTTAGAGGCTTAAATAGATGGTATCTGGAAATATCAATTCCTTTTTACTCAGAATCTCCTTGCAGTCTATAGAAATCTTGCTTTTCCTTGCTGTATACCAGGAGGTAAGTCAGTGACAACTCTGACCTTCATTTTGTTGGATGGAGAAAGGGTTGGAGAGGCCCCACATCTCACAATGAATCAGGAGTGGTTGAGAACTCATTTTTTAACCTAAATTCAGTCCAGTAAATCCGTTTGGATTCTGAGACATTAAGTATACCGGTCCTCCAATGACCAGATTTACCCCAAGGGGAATCTGAGAGTAGTTCAGTGAGAATCTACCTTCAAACAGATTTGGGCCTGTCAAAATGCTCTAATGTCCCTTTCTCCCTGCAGTCCTCTTCTTTTTCACCCCAACCTAGGATGCTCTTGTCACATGGCAGTGGGAGAAAGGAAAGCTATCATTTGGAAAATCATTTTTGATATGAGGCAGTACTGGCCATTTGCACTGAGACCTAGTCCCTGTGGCACTCACTAACATTCCTTCTTTGCCTTGTAGCATTCACTTCCTTATAAGGCTGGCTTTACAAATAGATGAAATAGGTGGCCACCTACACTATGTGATTTTAGGGGGAATGCCAGTCAGAGATACCATACGAACCAGAGGGGTACAAAAATATCATGGCAGACAAAAGTGTTGCCCGTAATCCCCTGAGTATTACATTGACAGTAAAGATTTTTAAAACATTTTATGTAGATGCTGCCCTCGAAAATACTCAAAACCTCCTGTCTACATGGAATGGAAACTTCTGAAAATACAGTAGCCCAAATTAAGACCATAAAATGTCGTCCTGTTATCCCATATGCTGCTGGAATTCTTCTAAAGATTATAATAACAGCTAGCATTTACATAGCATTATAAAGTTTAAATGCTTGACAGAGGCAGCTGGGTGGTACAGTGGATAGAGCACCAGTGCAGGAGTCAGGAGGACCTGAGTTCAAATCTCACCTCAGACCCTTGACACTCACTAGCTGTGTGACCTTGGACAAGTCCCTTAACCCCAGTTGCCTCATCCTGGGTCATCCCCAGTCATCCTGATGAATCTCTGGTCACTGGATTCAGATGGTTCTGGAGGAGATGTGAGGCTGGTGACCTGAACCGCCCTCCCTCGCTCAAAACAAAGTCAAGTGCAAGTTGTCATCATTTCTCTGATGGCATGGTCTTCTTTGGCAACAAAGGACAAACACACAAGTAAATAAATAAATGCTTGAAAAATATTACCTCATTTTTATCCTCACAACAACCATGGAGCTAGCACTATTATTATTATTTTCATATTGCTTATGAGGACATTGAGACAGAGTTTAAGTAACTTGTGATGGGTTATGTAGATATTAATGTCAAAGATCAAATTTGAATTCAAGGCTCCCTGACTTAAGGCCCAGCTCCAAGGTGCCACCCCTAAAGATGTTTCCAATGAGGTGACATCCCAGGACTCTCATTCAGTTACAAAATGAAGTCACTGCCTCCACCTGCATACTAATCCACTGAACTTTAAACAGCACCAAATAATAGCAGGGCTATGACTTGTGCCTACAAAGGATTGTTTCTAGGTGAACTTCACTGAATAAAAAGAATAAGAATATTATGGCAGCTATTAAATAAAAGCCTGCCCAAAGCTCAATGTCTTGTCTACTTTGTGGGAGTGAGGAGTGGCAAAGTAAGATAATGATAGCCAGGCAGGTACCCTGTATGCCCTTAGATCACTATGGTATCTCTAAGACTTGTCAGGAATCCTGAAATGTTGGCCAGTTGAGTTCCTATGACTCACTGGGTGAGCATCCTCCTCAGCATGATGAGATTCCTCCTACAAATCTGAGAAATGGGAGGTGTGGCATAGGGTTTGCAGCTGCCTCTACTTGGAACTGTCATGATACTAAGCTTGGCAAGTAGTGGGCAGAGCAAATGACATTCTTTCATTTTCAGGTACTATAAGGGCACAAGACATACCAGAACAAATCAATATCAATCAGTTAACAGACATTTATTAAATACTTGTTATATGCCAGACACTGTTCTCTATGTTGGGGATATAAACATACAGAATGAAACAATACTGACTCATAAAAATCTTGTACAAATCAGAAAAGTCGTACCAGTCTGAAGTGATTTGGTGCATATCATACTGAATATTAACATAGGCAAACCATATGTAAGCAAAAAAAGGAAATATATGAATACTTTTATTATCCACCACTATTACATCAAAATAGAATTAGAAATATCCTGCTAAATATCAGTAAGAAACATATTGTTATTTTGTTTTTGTCAACAGTATCAAGTTATAATGCAAGGCAAGACTGAGAAATAAGTTCATTCCCAGGTATAGTTTAGATGAACTAAGAGAAGAAACAAAGGTGTTATTGAAATCTAAAGAGGGAAAAGTTGAAGACTCTGAAGACATTGAAAACCTATATTTACCACACATTCCAGAAGTGGAACCTAGTAATGAAATGAGTGGAAAATGCCTATGTCTTGAATGGCTTTGTAAAAGAGATAGGAATGCTTTGAAAGGAATTTCCAAAAGCTTTTTTTGAGTTTGATAGCACAAATCTAAGTAAAAGACCATTTATATAAAAAGGCCACCTATACCAAAACACAGTAATTCCTCAAAGCTTGTATCTCCTTTAGCTATCGTGAATAGATGAAGATTCATTTTCCTAGAGTATCTGATAGAGTTTAAAAATATTTCAGGATCTGCCTACAACAGCATATGTCCATTGGCACAGAAGGGACCATAAGAGGAAGGGTATAGCTATCTAAGAACACTCCTGAGGGTGAGTGACAACTATCAGAGTGGCAGAAGCAGCTTGAGAAAATTATTGAAACCTGTGGAAATACAGTAGTAGATCACATTAATATAGTTAGCCATGCAGTTGAAAACCTGAACACCATATCACTAATTAAAGGCAATTAAAAAAACATGTAAAGGAATGTAGAAAACCAAAGCATATCAGAAATTCTTGAAACCCTTAATCAAAAACTGAAAATGAAAGCCCAAAAGTTAAGGTAATGTAAGGGGAAAAATCAATGCAAATAAAAAAAATGCTCCAATATCAATTGATAATTATCCTATACTTTTAGAAGCAGAGAAACAGGAGAGAAGAAAGTTGTGTAACATTTCTAAAGACTAAAAAAGTACAAGTTCACATAAAATTGAAATGCAAAATAGAAATCTTGAGTATTATTAATGCAATATATTAAAGTGGTTACATTAAAGGAAAGAAACTCTAGCTTCTAAAAGTTATATATCCTAATAGATTATTAGCTCAGATGCTTCTCAGTGGTACATGAATTATGAACAAAGCACTTGACAAACTTGTTCTCTGATGCAAGTCTGATCCTGTCTTTTTTAGAAAGTGTCACATATTTATTAGCAAAAGATGTGACTACTGCTCTCCCTATAGGTTAATTATATATGTTCTTTACATAAAGCATTCACAGCACGTGTTGCTTAAAATAGAAGCACTTTAAAATACTGGCCA
Source organism: Bettongia penicillata ogilbyi (assembly GCA_023548195.1). Classification (NCBI taxonomy): domain Eukaryota; kingdom Metazoa; phylum Chordata; class Mammalia; order Diprotodontia; family Potoroidae; genus Bettongia; species Bettongia penicillata. Next base: position 1,862,346 of record JAJHZJ010000442.1, read on the forward strand.
AAGAGGTGCTCATTCATATATTCCTTTTTATGCTTGTTCATGATTTGTCCACTCTAATGTTTAGTGTGATATGCATAGAATCATTTGCAGTAGGTAAGGCATTTCTGATTTTTTGCAATCTTCTTGTGAATTAGGATTGTTTGGTTCTTTAGATTTCTATCCCCAGACCTTAGTGCAGTGTGAGAAAGTCCCAGTGGGTATAAACAGCAACTCATTATGAATTCAATGATTATTGAACATGTCACAATTTCACTATCTGTGTTGATTATTACAAAGGAATATGACTCTGTTCTGCACTCATAGCTCAATCACATAGTGAGAATATAAAGGAGATTCAAGGATAGTAAGAGCAGTAGAGTGTTTGGTGTACTCACAGAAAACTATTTTCTGTTTAAAACCCATCATCAGGGAGAAGCCAAGATGGTGGAGTAGAAAGATTCACATATGCTAGCTCCTAGCCCACAGCCCATGTAAAGAAGAACTCCCAACAAATTCTGGAGCAGCAGAAGCTGCACAGCAACAGAGTGGAGGAGATTTCTATCCCAGAGAGACCTGAAAAACCGACACCAAAGGTCCATTGTGCACCGGACCCACAGCAGAGCACAGCCCTGCCCTGCCTTGGACACGTGGCCCTGAGAGGAGCAGATCTGAGCAGGCTTCAGGGACAGAATCTCCAGTGGCTGGGAAGGTCCCTCCACCCACAGACACTAAAGGTCAGTGAGAGAGCCTGTTTGGCTGGTTGAGAGGGGAGTGGGGTGTCTCCATAGCTCAGGCCCCTCGGGAGGCAACAGCAGAGGCAGCAGAGGACAGGGGCTCCCAAAGCAGATAGGAGCTTGGATCCATTGTTGAAGGTCTCCACATAAACCCCCTGAGGGAACTGAGCCCTGTGAGGTGGCCCTGCCCCCACCTGAACAGCTGAACTTAATCTCACACTGAATAGCAGCCCTGCCCCCACTGAAAGCTCTGAGACTGGGAAGCAGCATTTGAATCTCACACCCCAAGCACTAGCTGGGCAGATCTGGAGGCAAGGTGGGGGTGGAGAGGAATCTCAGAAGTCAAGTAACTGGCTGGGAAAATGCCCAGAAAAGGGAAAAAAAAATAAGACCATAGAAGGTTACTTTCTTGGTGAACAGATATCTCCTTCCATCCTTTCTGATGAGGAAGAACAATGCTTACCATCAGGGAAAGACATAGAAGTTAAGGTTTCTGTATCCCAAACATCCAAAATAAATATTCAGTGGGCTCAGGCCATGGAAGAGCTCAAAAAGAATTTTGAAAATCAAGTGAGAGAGATGGAGGAAAAACTGGGAAGAGAAATGAGAGAGAGATGCAAGAAAAGCATGAAAAGCAGGCCAACATCTTCCTAAAAGAGACCCAAAAAATGCTGAAGAAAATAACACCTTGAAAAATAGGCTAACTCAATTGGCAAAAGACGTTCAAAAAGCCAATGAGGAGAAGAATGCTTTCAAAAGCAGAATTAGCCAAATGGAAAAGGAGGTTCAAAAGCTCACTGAAGAAAATAGTTCTTTCAAAATTAGAATGGAACAGATGGAGGCTAATGACTTTATGAGAAACCAAGAAATCACAATACAAAACCAAAAGAATGAAAAAATGGAAGAGAATGTGAAATATCTCATTGGTAAAACAACTGACCTGGAAAATAGATCCAGGAGAGACAATTTAAAAATTATGGGACTACCTGAAAGCCATGATCAAAAAAAGAGCCTAGACATCATCTTGCATGAAATTATCAAGGAAAACTGCCCTGACATCAGGATAACACAAGATCTAGCAGCTTCTACATTAAGGGATCAAAGGGCATGGAATATGATATTCCAGAAGTCAAAGGAACTAGGACTAAAACCAAGAATCACCTACCCAGCAAAACTGAGTATAATATTTCAGGGGAAAAAATTGTCTTTCAATGAAATAGAGAACTTTCAAGCATTCTTGATGAAAAGACCAGAGCTGAAAAGAAAATTTGACTTTCAAACACAAGAATGAGAAGAAGCATGAAAAGGTAAACAGCAAAGAGAAGTCATAAGGGACTTACTAAAGTTGAACTGTTTACATTCCTACATGGAAAGACAATATTTGTAACTCTTGAAACTTTTCAGTATCTAGGTAGTTAGTGGGATTGCACACATACACATGCACACACACACATACACACATGCATTCACATGCAGAGACAGAGAGCACAGATTGAACTGAATAGGATGGGACCATACCTTAAAAGAAATTAAGGTAAATGGTGAGAGAGAAATGTAGTGAGAGGAAAGAGGGGGAAATGGAAGGGGGTAACTCTATGTCATATAAGAGGCAAGTAGGAGATTTTTTTAGTGGAGGGAAAAAGAGGAGAGCTGAGGAAAAAAACAAACAAACAAACAAACAAAAGTTTACCCTCATCACATTTGACTAAACGAAGGAGTGTAATGCACACTCATTTTGGTATGAAAACCTATCTTACAGTATAAGAAAGTGGGGGAGAAGGAGATATTGGCGGGGGGATGATGGAAGGGAGGGCAAAGGGAGGAGGGAGTAATTGAAAGTCAACACTTGGGGAGGGACAGGATCAAAGGACAGAAGAGAAACAATGAGGGGCAGGTTAAGAGGGATGGCAATTCAGTTAGTCTTACACAACACGACTATCAGGAAGGTCATTTGCAAAACTACACAGATATGGCCTATAATGAATTGCCTGCCGTACCAAAGGCAATAGGTGGGGAGGGAGGGATGGGGAGAATTTGGAACTCAAAGTTTTAGGAACAATTGTTTAGTATTGTTGTTGCAACTAGGAAAGAAGACATACAGTTAATGAGGAATAGAAAGTCATCTGGACCTACAGGAGAAAAGAGAAGATGGAGACAAGGAAAGGGAGGGATGACAGAAGAGAGGACAGATTGGAGATAGGGAAAATTAGATTGCTTGGGGTATTGGGGTGGGAGGAGGGGAGAAAAGGGGAGAAAATTTGGAACCCAAAAATTTGTGAAAATGAATGTAAAAGGCTAAATAAATAAATAAATAAATAAATAAATAAAGGTAAATGGTGAGAGAGAAATGTATTTGGAGGAGAGAGGGAAAAATGGAATGGGGCATATTATCTGTCATAGAAGAGGCAGGTAGGAGACTTTTTAGTAGAGGGAAAAGGAAGGGAGCTGAGAGAAAAACATGAAGAAAAACATTTGACTAAAGGAAGGAATAAAATGCACATTCATTTTAGTATGAAAACCTATCTTACAATACAGGAAAGTGGGGGAGAAGGGGATAAGCAGGGTAGGAGGGATGATGGAAGGGAGGGCAATGTGAGGAGGGAGCAATTTGAAATCAACACTCTTGGGGAGGGGCAGGATCAAAAGAGAAAATAGAAGCAATGGGGGGCAGGATAGGATGGAGGGAAATATAGTTAGTCTTACACAACACGACTATGGAAGTCATTTGCAAAACTACACAGATATGGCCTATATTGAATTGCCTGCCTTCCCAAAGGGAATGGGTGGGGAGGGAGGGATGGGGAGAATTTGGAACTTAAAGCTTTAGGAACAACTGTCAAGTATTGATCTTGCTACTAGGAAATAAGAAATACAGTTAATGGGGAATAGAAAGTTATCTGGCCCTACAGGACAAAAGAGAAGATGGGGACAAGGGAAGGGAAGGATGATAGAATAGAGGTCAGATTGCTGATAGGGGAAATTAGAATGCTTGGTGTATTGCAGAGGGGAGAGGGGACAAATGGGGAGAAAATTTGGAACCCAAAATTTTGTGAAAATGAATGTAAAAAGTTAAATAAATAAATTTAACTAAAAAAACCCCATCATCAACACAATAATGTCAAGAAGAATCTAAAATACAGCATTTTTTCAGAGACATAGCTGAAACATTCTACCATTCTGGCTAGCCTTGAACTTATCGTTATTCCTAAATAAAACTGTCCCTTCCACATTGTGGGAATTAGACGTATGGCAACCCCACAATCTGGAAAATCCATATAAAATTTTGACCCTCCCTTCATATCAGAGAAGTTTCAATTTTTTCTTTTTCTTTTATGGGGTGTTTATTGTGCCTTATTGTGAATTTTGAGTGCAATATTTGGTCATAGGCTTTGTGTTATCTGCTGGCCTCTGTTGTCTGTGGCTTCTGCAAAATTCCCATTTAGTTTCTTATTCAGACCTACAATATATTGAAACCATGATGGGAAAAGTTGCAATGTGGTGTAACTGTAGAACTGAACATGGCTTTCAAGTTAAAGAGGTGGGTGATGCCAAATCATCATTTTAGTCACCTCATGTACATGAATAACATCAAGCTATATGAATCTACTGAAAAAAACATACTAAACATCTAATTTATCTCATGTATAGTAGCACATTGTATAGAGTGCTGGCCCTGGAGGCAGAAGGACCTGAGTTCAGATCCAGCCTCAGACACTAGCTATATGATTCTGGTCAAGTCACTTAACCCTGTTTGCCTCAGTTTCCTCATCTGTAAAATGAGAACGAAAGGGCAAACCACTCCAGTATCTTTGCCAAGAAAACCTCAAATAGGGTCACAAAAAGTCAGACAAGCCTGAAAAATGACAAAATGACAACAATTCATCCAATTACTTTTGGGCAGCTAGGTGGCACAGTGGGTGGAGTGCTGAGTCTGGAGTCAGGAAGACATCTCCCTGAGTTCAAATCTGGCCTCGAACACTTACTACTTGTGTGACTTAACCCTGTTTGCCTCATTTCATCATCTGTAAACTGGGCTGGAGAAGGAAATGGTAAACCGCTCCAGTATCTTTAATCAATAAAACTCCACATGGGGTCACAGAGAGTCAGAAACAGCTGAAATAAACTGACTCAGCAAGAGCAATGTCAAAATGCGTTTTGGATTTGATAAATGTAAAGTCCTTAATGTGCACAAAGGAAGAATAGAGCCAGGCTTTAAACGTAAATCTGGAGATCAAATTGAACTGATGAATTAAGAGTACACTTACAAATACCTTGGTAATTTCCAACCAATACATTTCAGGAATGAGACAATCAAGGAGAAATCTGAGGCTAATTTTAAGAGCATGATGGCTATCCTGAAGTCAAAGCTGAATGAAGACAAACACATTTAGGACAATTAAAACCTGGGCTCTGTCGGTCCTAATGTACACTTTTGGCCTACTAAAATGGGCAATGATGGATCTAGAAGATGTCCAAACAAAAGCACATATCATGTTAACAAAATACAGGTTTCAAAACCCCAGGGTAGCTACAAGAGGATTAATATTTCCCTGTCAAAAGGAGAAAGATGAATGTTAAATGTTCTTAGAGTGTATGATAAATAAGTTAAAAATACACAGTTATAATTTTGGAGCAAACGGACTTTACTCTGAAAGCAATAGTAAAGATTGTCAAAGGGTATCTAACTGAAAATGATTTCTCTTTCAATAGATCTCATGAAACCACTAATATCTGAGAGTGGAATCAAATTGTCCTCCATGGGTAACATCCACATGATCCACAATCAAAAATAAATTGATAAAGAAATGTCAAAGAAATGGTGGCATTATGCACTTTTCTTAAATGGAAGGATTTATAAATAGCAATTCAAGATCAAGTCATTGTCATTGGAAATTATAGAAAGGTTATTCTTAGGGTTCCAAGACTTATTGATCAATAAAATTATGTTATAAACTGGTAAAAACCATGCTTCATTACAGGTTGCAAAACTTTAGCATCTACTGTATACTGAAAAAAGATAGAATTAAGGGACTACAAGCTTGCCATCCTTTGTAAACTAAAACATGACAAATTCCTCTATTACAAATACAAACTTTAAAATATCCTTGAGAATTCAAATAAACTTTGCTGGAACCAAAGCATGATCATAGACCAAACCATGATGACTTGGGCATATCATAGTAATGACCTATAAAAAACTCTAAGAGCAATTATTTTGATAGCTATCACCATGCCAATACTCATGATCTCCAAGTTATATGGAATTAAAACCATTAAAAATATAGACACAGCAGAGGAAAATAAAACCATATGGGAAAAGAACAAAATACATGTCATCCCTATCTGGTTTTAGTGATCCTCCAGAAAATGTTTACATTCAAATATTTTTCTTTCAAATATAAAAAGCAAAATCTCCCCCCTTATCCACTTGCATAATTGGGTACAGAACACAGAAGGATAATAGCAGGATGATGACTTGTCCTTAGACCTTTTTCTATTTGAACTTCATAAAAACATACTAAATAATAGTGATGATATCCATTTTCTACCAAATTGCAAAGCAGAGAGATACAGTAGAAAGAATATAGGTTCTGGAACAAGGGTACCTAGTTTCAATTTTTACTTATCTTTACCACCTGTGTGGCCTGAGGCAAGTCAAGTTTCTGGAATCTCAGTTTCCTCATTGGTAAAATGAGGAGTATGGACTAGATAGTTTCTAACATTTCTTCCAGCTTTAAATATATGATCTTATATTTGGTTGTTCATAATTGGCATCACCCTGTAAGTTTACATACCTATGAGGTAGGAAGTACAAGTATTATAATTTTATGGATATAATACATTTTATAGATATAATAGCAATTTAGCTAGTGCCTTAAATTTTGCAGAGTTTTACATCTGTTTACATCTGTTATCTTATCCGAGTCCATCAGTCAACAAACATTAATTATATGCCAAACACTGCGCTAAGTACTGGGCATACCAAAGACATCCAAAGACAGCTCCTGTCTCAAGGAACTTATGATCTAAGGTGGGAAGATAACATACAAAAGGAAGCAGAAAAGCAGGAGAGGGGAAGAAGGAAGTGAAAGCAATTTCCCAGGGTATGATGGAAAAGTCCAGAGGATTGCAACCAGGGGGCTGTCCTAGGCTCTTTTCTTAAATGAAGGTTTTAAGAGATCTCTCCACTGTAGTCAAAGGGAGGAGATGCTCAGGGAGCAGATGACACTGAGGATGTGTGAGCTGCAGGGATGAAGTCATCTTATGAGATGAAGAGGTACCTGGGGCATGATGAAGACATCTAGGAGGGCAGCCAAGTGGGGAATCCCATAACAGCCATGTGAAGTAAATACTAAAGGTATTACAATGCCCATTTTAAGATGAGAAAATTTAGATTCTAAACAGTAAAGAGCTTGCCTAAAGTAATATAACTTATCAGTTTTAGAGCTGGGATTTAAAACTCAGGTCTCATGACTCCAGGGCTCTATTATTCCATACTGCCTAAAATATTACATTACTTTGCGTTTTAAAGGCTGCCATGTCTTTAGGGATCTCTTATTAGAGGGAATTCTCTTTTACCCTACCCCAAATACATTAAACTTTATCGGCTGATATTTTATGTAACAACAACTTGAGGCAACGCCCTGCAGAAATGAGAAATTCTTATCCTTCTCTGACAATCTTTTGTTCCACTCTAAACACGCAAAACACCCGAGACTTGCAGAAATCCCATCATGTTCAGTTAGTTTTTCTGCCATTGTTTCACTTCTGCATGGGGTGGAACAGGGCGGTATAGGCACAACATTCCCAACCTCATCATCTCTCACTACCATTCACCTTTATACCCTCTCAGTTTTAAGTGGTATATACAACATGGCTGTTGCTTCCAACTGCTAGTATTACTGGGTTAAGGTATGAACATAGGGTAGGGGTGGGGACAGCACAGCACACCTCAGGCACAAAAACATGTCGACCTTTGCTACAAGAATGATACAATTAACAACTGCTCCAATCCAGAAAGACGGACAGAGGAGGAAGCCAGAGAAGGAGAAAGGTACCTGACTACATAAATAAACATCCAAATCTCAGACATAGAAAGAAGAGATTTGACTAGGGTCTCTTCAATTTACTTTCTTTCCCTGGTCATCCAACATAAATTATAAGAGCATAAATACCAGACAGTGTCTGACAGCTCCAGGCTGAAAGTGATTCCTTGGGACATCTGCAAGGTTTGTTGCAGACATAAAAAGAATGATAGGAACTTACACAATGTGAAACCACCTGTGGCTGATATATCCCAGACTGATAGATCCAATTATAGAAAAGTGCGTAAGTGAAACAGCTGCAACACCCACTCAAAACTGGTTGTTAGAAACTAGTGCGATGAGTAAACTTTATTCCACCAAGGCAGCCCAGAGGGTTGTCATTATTATTCTCTTTATCTCTATATCTGATTCTCTCCCTTCTCTCCTTTTTCTCTTCTCTCTTTCCCTCTCCTCCTTCCTTCTGCTCTCTCTTTCCCCATCTTCCCCTCTCCCCTTCTAGCTCTTGTCATGGTTAAATCTGGAAGGAAGGAGATAAGACTCAGAGAGAGGATACGTTGCAGAAATAGAAGAATCGGAGTGGCAGTAGGGAAATCCACATTCCTTAGTCTGGTTTTCAAAGCCCTCCAGGATCTGGCCCTAATCTATCTTTCTTTTCACAGCAGGCACTTCAGGCAAAATAGAGTGAACCTGACTTTGCCTCCTACTCCAAGTTCCACTTATCTACTCTTTTTAAGTCTCAGATAAGAAGCATTTCCTTCATGAAGCTTTTCTTATCTTTCCCTGGTAGAACATAATGGATAGCTAATTGACACAGTAGATAGAGTGCTTCATGAGTTCAAATGTGGCCTCAGATACTTATTAGCTGTGTGACCCTGGGCAAGTCACTTAACCCTGTTTGCTTCAGTTTCTTCATCTGTAAAATGAGATGTAGAAGAAAATGGCAAACTACTCCAGTATCTTTGCCAAGAGAACCTCAAATGGGGGCATAGAGAGACAGGACATAACATAGAGAGACAGACATAAACAATAGGACATAATCTCTCTTGTTTTTTAATGCCTGTGGTGCTTTATACTTCTTCCTCAATTTCCACTCTACCTAGTCTTACAACTGTATCATAATTACAATGTATCTTATCTCCTCTATTAGACTCTAAGTTCCATGAGATCAGGACTTTGTCTCACAACTATTTGGCACTATAAGCACTACAGTGCTTAGCACAGTCTTTCACAGAGTCAGTACTCAATAAATGCTATCTGAATTGAAAAAAGGTATATTAGAGTATGAAGTAATTCTCTAGATGTGGTGTGAAAATACAGTGCTCAATGAATATTTATTAGAAATGATTGGCAGAGAGAACAAACGATCTACAGAACATATGACCAGTTTTACAAAGATGACCCTATATCTACTCCTGTTTTCTCCATATTTAAGTTTAATTGCTGCTATGGCAAAAGTGTATTTCTTCATGTCAGCTCTAAGTGATTGCATTTCCATACCAAATAGCTGCACAAAATTAGTGTTTGGGGGATCAAACCAATCTCCAAATTTTAAGTGATGAAGAAACTTTGCCTTCTGTTCATTTGCTCTGTATTCTCCCTGGCACATCAAATGAATTCTTAAGTAGAAGGCTGACAGACACAGAGGACTGTGAATTATAATAATGATGTTTTGCTTCGATGCTTTGAAGTTTCTGTGATGTCACTGGGGTGCTTACTCTTTCCATTGGTACAAATCGCAGCTCCTTCTCATCCTCAGTGAAGTTTATCATGTTCTTCAGCAAATTATTCATATTCCATAAATTCACCCAGGCCAATGGAGGCTGCCCTCTGGTTTTTCTTATTGCTCAAGGATACCACTTGGGAAACCTATCAACTCTTTCTCACTCCTGATACATGAATGATGCATCTGTTATGGTGCTGGGTATCTTTGATGATGTCTTTTATGCTAGTTCTCTCACACATAGAACATCATTCGTTGCAGCCTACTTATGTCCCATTATGTCCCTTTAGATCACTTGCAATTTTGATTTTTTGTAGGTCCTACTGTCCCATGATTCATAGAATACTTCCTAAATGGGAGAATATTAAATGGTGAGGCCTATTACCAGTACTCTAACCTCCTCCTCCTCTTCCTAGAACTTGGACTACTTCCTTTGGGATCCCAGGCTCCAGTTAGTAAGCTTCACCTTATCTTGTCCAGTTGAAACTCAGCACTCCTTGCAGACTTTGCCTCTTCCTCTACGCATCAGAACTTGGACTCTTGTCCCCAGAACCCTAGACAGTGATTGTTGAGATCCTACCTTATCTTGCCTGGTCTCAGGCCCATAAGGCTACTTCTTGGCCATAACCTAACCAGATTCCCTATCCTAGTCCCCCATTCTGGTAGCTTTTGAATTTCAGTTCCTCTGTGTATTATGTTTTCCCTTATTAAAATGTAAATTCCTTGAAAGCAAAAGTTGTCTTTCTGTCTTCTATCTTCATCATCTGCCCTTAGCGCAGATGCTTGACACTTAGTAAAGGCTTAATAAATGCACCCCTGTTCATTCACTGAAGTGATTCAATGTATTCATAAGAATACATTAAAAAACTTTATGTGATAGAAGATAGTCATACCTCACAACAATAGCTCTAGATTCCTTTGGATTTCAAATGCTTTCAAAGACTTAAGAATCTCTAATTAAATTCCATTGTAAAAATATAAATGCAAATAAATATGTGTGTGTGTGTGTGTGTGTGTGTGTGTATAAAGATATAATAGTAATTAGGAGAGAGGTGGCACTAAGATAGTTGAATAAAAGGGACTATAACAGTAAGCACCCAGCATACACAGGGGAGCCTCCTATCACAGGTTCTTAGATCTGCATTCATAAAAGGAAAGCAATTTTCAAGGGGTTAACAATCACTTTAATCAAGCACAGGTATCAGAGAAAATCAAAATCAAAATTTCAGAGAAATCAAAGATAAATCAGCAGACAGTGCTTCCAAACTGCCTGACCATTACATACATACACATATCTGCCAGAGGGCATAACCTTCTGACCCAGTGCCTTGAAAGAAAAAACAAATGATATTTGGGACCCTTCTGCAAAACAACTTCCCTAATTAAGCTTCCCACAATGGTCAAGCCCATCAATGGGTGGGAAAGATTCTCCCCAATCATATCATTCAATCAGAGGTACTTTTAGTAAAACAAAAACAGTGAAAGATCCTAATTTGATTGCCATTACAGGGATTAATTAAAATTCTCCCCAATTCCTCTCCAAACAACTTTAAAATAATACTTCATTGAATTCGAGTGGTGTAATCAATAAAAGGTCAAAGTGAAACAATTTTCAAGCCCAAGATAACTTAGGACGAGGTTAGCAGGAAAAGTCTGTCTCTCCAGAGTAATGATGGGTCCTACAAGTACAGCACAGACTGGGACTGAGGGCAGCTGTATCAGTAGTAAGCTTGGGAATGCTCAGCATACAGACAGTAGGGGAGTTGGACAAGTGGCCAGAATGAGGTTACAGGGGACAATTTGCTGGCACTGGGTGCAGGATCATATTGCGCTGCCCATGCATGGTTCCACGTTTCAGTCCCAGGGCAAAAAGGTAGAGTGTTTTTGGTCACTCATGGGAGAAGGGAGGCCCTTGTCTTAAGTCAAGGGTGGAGAGAAGCAGGGCTCAAGTTTCATTTACAAGGCCAGAGTGAATGAGAGAACTCCTAGCCACAAAGAAACTGGGGCCCTAGTCATAGTCTGGGAGTGTAGAGGAGTATTTGTGGAGACTCGTGGAGCAGAGCAGCTGGGAGAGTAGTGACCACACCTTTCCTATACCTTGGAAGAACTGAAAATTTTCAGACCTCCGGAACTTGTTCTAAAAAATAGCAGCACAAAAAACCTGAAGCTATCCACCCCACCAGCAGAGATGAACTTTAATATAAAGTTAAAAGTCAGTAAGTAGACTGGAAAAAAATGAGCAAACAACAAAAAGATAACATGACCAGAGAAATTTACTGTGGCGATAGGGAAGGAATATGCATACAAAGAGGGCAGAAGAATGAATTTACTATGATGGAACGCCTGTAAAAACATTAAATTAAAGGGTAAGAAAGAGGGATGCACTGAAGGAGCTGGGAATGTTTAGTTTTGATAAGGAAAGGCACAGAAAAGCCATGATAAGTGTCTAATAGGCTGTCTTTTGGAAGAGAGGCTAGAATTGTTCTCTTTGGTTCTAGAGGACAAAATAATGGGTAGAAGTAGAGCAACGGGCAGAAGTTGCAAAGGATCAGATTCAGATTTGTTGTAAGGAAAGACCTCCTAATAATTGGAGTTCTTGTCGTTTGTCTTTCATTTTTGAAGAGGACCATGACATCAGGAAGATGATGCCATGGTTTGTAAGTGAATTGGATTGAAGTGAAGGAGGGCTGTGCAAAGTCACCAGACTCACTTTCTCCTCTGGAGCCATCTAGTTCCAGTGGCAAGATATAGATCAGGATGACTGGAAATGGCCCCCAATTAGAGCTATTGAAAAGTAGAATGGGTTGCTATGGAAGTAGGTGGATTTTTCCTCATTGGACGTCTTCTGGCAAAGACTAGATGAACAGCTGGTTATGTTGCACATGGAGATTATTCTTAGCTTATAGACTAGGTTAAAAGTCCATTGAAGTCCCTTCCAGTTCTCAGATGACTCCATGAAATGACCATCGAAAGGTTAAGTGAGTGCCAGAGTAAGGATTGAAACTTGACTTTCTGATTGTAGTTGACTTAGTGTTCCTTCCACTGCAACCACCCAAAGTGAAACAGTCTGAATCAATTCTTGGAGTACCTCTAGGTACATATTCAAGAGATATGAGGACATACTGCCATTTTGGCAATATATAGTCCTAATGCTAGACATTTCAGTAAGATGCAGGTGAATTTGGTGGCATCTGGACAAGTAAAGGAGAAAGGGCTGGCTGAAAAATCCCAGTGTGTCTTTCTGTGGGTCATTTCATTCATTAGTTTGCTAGTATTTCAGGAGGCAGCTAGGTAGTACAGTGGATAGAACATCACTGCAGGAGTCAGGAGGATCTGAGTTCAAATCTCACCTCAGACACTTGACACACACTAGCTGTGTGACCTTGGACAAGTCACTTCACCCCAATTGCCTCATCCTGGGTCATCTGCAGTCATTCTGATGAATATCTGGTCACTGGATTCAGATGGCTCTGGAGGATAAGTGAGGCTGGTGACCTGCACAGCCCTCCCTCACTCAAAACAAAGTCAAGTGCAAGTCATGTCATTAGTTCTCTGATGGCGTGGTCTTCTTTGGCAACGAAGGATGAACACACACATATCCATTGCTAGTATTTCAGTGGAGACAGAGAACATCCTCAGGACAAAATACAACAACAAAAACCACAACACTTATTTTGTTGAAGATAAGGATATAGCCTGGCCCAAGAAACTTAAAAAGAAATGAATGATTTTCCACTTGAATTCTCAAACATGTAATCTCAGTCTTGTCTCAGAATTCAGTGCCACCATGTTGGTTTGTTAACTATAAACTGGGGATTGTACAGTCATGGCCAAGGTGAAAAATGTCTATTTAAGTCAACAGGAAAATACACAGTGAATATTAGTACCACTGTTTCCATTTGTTACAAAAAAATATAGTGGCCCTAAACCAAAATATGTGTAGAAAAACCATCCTCCTATTTTTTTCCTAGAGAATATTACACCCTACATTAAGCAAATGTAGATCATAAGGCATTTTTTATGAAGTACATATGTTATTTTTCTTTTCCTCTGCTCTTGTAAAATTCATTATTGACCTTCACTTAGTACCAGGCCTATAATTCTCAGATCCCAGACAAAGGTCCCTAATCAGAACTCTCTAGTCCTCATCTATTCTGAGATGATTACATCTCACATAATACACTACAAGTTGAACATCACTCAGTTAACCACAAATGCCAGAGGGAATAAGAAATCATAATTCCATGTCGCTTTTGTAATATTAACTCCTGGCATGAGACAGTGCCTGAACTGCATGAGTGATTTGGTGAGTTATCACATCCTGTCTTATGACATCTTTCATACTCTAATGAATCTCCACACATTTAATTAGGTGTTATCATCCCAACAAGCCTTTAAATTACATTTTCATATATTTGTGTCTTGTTTTCCTAAGTAGACTCTATGTTCCTTGCAGGTAGGATTCTGTCTTATACTTTTGGGGATCCTCCAAGGCTTGGCATTGTGCTACATGGAGGCACTCAATTACTTCCTTAGTGGATGTAGATTAGGCCTGGGTTCACATCCTGTATCTAACTTGAGGAAGTCATGTAACTTGACTAACCTTCAGTTTCCTCATCTGTAAATGCAGGTTCTCTGTAGGCAGGCGTTCTGTATTATATTTTTTTGGCATCCTCCAAAACTTAGCATTGTGCCATAAGGTAGCTTTGGGGATTATACTGCTTGCAATGTTTACTTCATAGTCAATTAGGTGGCGCAGTAGATAAAGCTGAGCCTAGAGTCAGGAAGACCTGAGTTCAAATCTTGCCTCGATCACTTAGTAGTTGTGTGACCTGGGAAAATCACTTAAACCTCTATCTGCTTTAGGTTCCTCAAACATAAAATGGGGATAATAATAGATCTACCTCATAGGAGTGCTGGGGGATCAAATGAGATAATGTTTACAATTGTTTACAACAGTATCTGTTACACAATAGACAATGCTTGTTCCTTCTTTCCTACTTCATCGAGTTTGTGAGGAAAGTGCTATATAAAAGCTAGTCATTCTTATTATAGACCTGCCATAGTAGGGCACCACATGAAAAGCCCACTGCATTAAACAGCTTTTTGTTTCCTTGACCTCTGTCCTTTGATCTTGCCCTATAATTCCTTTTCTGGTCATAAGGGATTTAGCACATAAAAAGTGGAGAAAAGATATAGTGATGCACACCAGTCAAATAATGACCCTTTTTCTAGAGGGAAGAAGGAAGACAAGTAGACAGAAATAGCTAGAAGGACTACTGGGTCCATAAAACACCAAAGAATTTTACCCATCCCCATGTTCATCCTTTATCCAGCCTGTTCATAATTGGTATGTTCAGAGATGCCTGGGGTCTTCTTATCCTAGACTGGAACCTTTGTAAAGAGATCTGTCTCTCTGGGGTATCAAACAGTCCTCCCCTAACCACTGAGGTTTACTCTAAGTTAAGCCTACATTTTAGTAAAGAGCTAGTTTCCTGGAAGTACGACGTGTGTTCTTTCATTTCTCAGGACTAGAGCTAAAGTGGCCACCTGGGGTAGTGACACAGTAGTTTAGGACCTGCCTCCTTGTATCCCTTTTCTGTGTGATCATTTGTGCATGACCTGTAAACCACAGTCATGGGAATAGTTAAGTACGGGACTGACTCTGTGCCCTTGAAATCTAGGGCCAACTATTGGAGAAGGAAAGGACCCAGTCTGGGTGATACTGTAACTTGGATCAGGCACATGAAAACCATCTTGAGTAACAAAGCTTGCTAAGGCAAAAGAGTACAAGCTCGTGGAGCAGCTGCTAAAAGAGACATGAAGTATGGCGAATTTAAGAAGCCGAGGGCCAAAGAAATGTACAGGGATATCCCCAAATCCAACTCAAAGTAAGGAGATTTCGCTAGTTCCTGCTGAGAGAGAGAAGGATGCAGCTGAACAGTCTGAGAGGCAGAGTTGATATAGATCACACCATCGAAGCACCCTGAGGCTAAGACACAGTGTGTGTGTGTGGGGGGAGATGAGGGGATGCTGCAAGCCAGCAGCTACCACCAGCCTGCTCTGCTGTCAGTGTGCTAAAGGACAGCTGCTGACACATCAGTATGTTCTGCTGAGTTTCCATGAATATGCACACACATACATTCCTCTCACCTCCCATCCTTTCTTCTCCATAGCATTCTTTGCTCTTCCCAGTCCTTCTAACTTTATGCTTCCCTTTTAATTCTTATTATACTCTCTCCATCTAGCCATTCTTTGTGCCCCTCTTAATGGGTGGTCATGGAAAAAACATAAGGTTGGATGAAGGAAAATTTAAGTTGGCCTCCCAGAGCTGCTATGCCTTAAACCTTAGGTTTCCCATCTGCCACACCCAGCTCTTTTTACCTTCCCTCCTGTCACCTAACGTTCTCTGGACTTCTCCTTGAAATGGCTTTGTATTTACTTGGGATGTATTTTGCATGAGAGGCTGTATGTAGTAGTGGGTAGAGAGCTCACTTGGAAGGTAGAAGAGCTGAGTTCAAGTACTATTTCTAACACCTACTGGCTGTCTCAGTGTCCTAGGCAAATCTCTAAGACTGTTCATTGCAGAGGAGGTGCTGACATACGTTGGAAAAAATTTCCTCACCCAGTTCTCTCTACTAAAGAAACCATAGGTTCAATCCAGGTCTTATCCTTATTTTTAATTATGTGTTCACATAGGGTTTCCCCTGATAGAACATTATAAGCTCCCTGAGGATGGAGACTATTTCGTTTCTGCCCTGGTAGCCCCAGAAGTTAGCTCACTGCCAAGCGCATGGCAAGGGCTTAATAAATGCTTCAGGTTGGGCTTCTTTGCATTCCTGGTTACAGAAGACAAGCTAGCATACTATCACAAGGAAATCCACTAATCAAAATCACCTAAGTAACCTCTGTAAAGCACATTTGAGTTTCAAATGCAATAATAGATTCTTGAGACTTTATAGGTGTTTATATGTCCCTACAATAAATTAGCATTTTTGCATTTCAGCACCAAATAATTTTTAAACAGGCAGGTGTATGGATTTTTTTTAATCAATATCATCCACTATTGCTACCAGAGACATTGCCTGAACCAAACGTAGCTTCTGTTATCTCTTCTATAGTAATATATTTTTAATATAGATGACTCCTTTACTCTAGGTGAAAGTCTCCAAAAAATTAGAGCTAGAGCTTGACAAAGTATGAATTATTGATTTCAATTCAATGAAACAAGAATTTATTAAGCGACCAAAATGTGTCAGCAATTGTGCTAGGGACTAGGGATGCAAAAGCAAGAATGAAAACAGTTCCTGCCTACCATCAATTTACTGTCTAATGCAAAGGTGTGTTTCTGTGGGAAGGAAGCTGGCTTTCACCTTGATTGTTTATGAGTACAGTGCTTGGTTACACTCTTGCTTATAAGAACAGTGCTCTGGACCAAAAGGCAAGCTGGTCCCCAGTTAGAAAAGAAGAAATGGTAAGAAATTGGACAGTTTCGCCACCATCCCACGAACAATAGCCAGGGCTCTCGCCCAGCCATTACCATGTTATACAGGGTTTAATTTAAGGAGTCTTCTTTCCAAGTCTCAGATCCAATAACTCTGCCCTGGTATGTTGCAGTAATAAAGGGCTTAAAGTGTCAGAATTGGCTTGAGAGGGGCAATGCAGCTGCTCAAAATGGGGGTAACAGAGAGAAAGAGGATTTCTTCTGCTGCTTCTACTTTCCAAACACAACTTCCAGTTGCCATAAAGGTTCTTAATCTAGGGTCTGTGAATTTGATTTTTTTCTAAATTATATTTTTAATAACTGTATTTCAATATAATTAGTTTTCCTTGTAAACCTAAATATTTCATTTTATGTAGTGATAAACATTACTCTGAGAAGGGGTCTGCAATGTTCGCCAGATTTCCAATGGGGGTCCATAATATACAGACAAACTGGTTAAGAACCTCTCCCATAGAAGAAATGCTTTTTTCAGCTAGGACTGGAAGGGAGGGTTTAAAGGGAATCTAATAGACTCAGCTCTACTACCTCTTGACTTAGTGGCTGGGGAGCTGTTCCCTTTTTCAACTGGATCAAGGAAAATCTTAAAGCTTACGAGGTATCTAAACCTAAAAATCTAAATTTGAAGAGGTCAGTCAATCAAAAAAAAATTATTATCTGCCTATCATATGCCAAACTGTCTGCTAGGCTCTGGGAATATAAAGAGAGAAATAAAACATTCCCTCCCCTCAGTTCCTTTCTCCCATATTCAATGGGGGAAGAAAACATGTATATAGGATATCCCAAAGGACTGTATATCTAAGTTGTATATATATATTTATATATATATATAGATATATACACACACACACGTATGTATATGTGTATACATATGTGTATATATATCAGAACACAACCTAAAATATATTATTAATCTTTCTATCTTTTTGAGGCTGTTCTAGCTTTTGTTTGTTTGTTATTGAATTGTTTCAGTTGTGTCCAACTCTTTGTGATCCCATTTGGAGTTTTCTTGACAGAGATACTGGAATGATTTTCCATTTCCTTCTTTAGTATATTTTACAGATGAGGAAACTGAGGCAAACAGGGTTAAATGACTTGCCCAGGATCACACTGCTAGTAAGTGACTGAGGCCAGATTTGAACTTAGGTCTTCCTGACTCCATGCCCAGTGTTCTATCCACTGTGCTACCTAGTTGCCACAGTAATTTTTTTTAAGTTGTGCAACCATGTTTCACTGCTTTAGGAAACTTGCAAGGAGGGAATTCCCTCTACCTCTATGGACTGGTAACCTATGACCTGTAAATCTATAATCTTAGGGAACCAGGTGGTTTACAAGAGGTCATAACCATTATGCATGTAAGAAGTGGGGCTTGAACTCATGATCACACTGATTTCAAGGTCAGTTGTTATGCTACTCTGCCTCTCACAGAAAAAATACATTGCAAAGAAATACAAGATAATTGGGAGGCAGAGAAGAATGGGGATATATTATCAGTTGGAGGCACCGATGAAAGCTTTATTCAGAAGGTGACAAGCTAGGGATTTTAAGTACCTGCCATTCAAAGAAGATGTAGGATATTCAAGCTATTACAAAGAGCATTCAGGTAAATGTCAGGAAATATACGCTGAGACAATATGCCTCTGAAAAAGAGGCCATAAACTTTATTGCTCTAGTTAGATAAGCAAATCTGGAGATACTTAGACTGACAGGTTTTATAAATCACTGTCCATAACCCCCTAAAAGCCTTCAAAATAATTTAGTAAGAATTAGTTGATGTCAACCTTCAGAAACTCATATGTTGCTATTAAATTCTAACACCAAGGCTACATTTTATAGGAAACTCACTTGGGGAGCAGGACATTTTTTTTTTACAAGTCCTGATCTGAAACAGATTGTTTGGGTAGTGTCTCCAGATGATTTAGACTAGCCCAGAGAGAAAGATTTGAAATTAACACAATGTAAAGTTCTATAAACACCATGGTGTTGGAGCTGAATTGGACATGTCTGGATTTTGGATTGAATCTGGTCAGCTAGACACATTACAAGAGTTATGATGCTCATCTCTCTGAGTTGGCCTTTAACCAACCCATCCTGAATAGAACAGGGTCCCCAATTTCCGACTCATTGCAGGATTAAGTTAATGTTAGACATTACTCTTCCTTGACATGTCTTACCTTGTCAAAACCACTAAGTAAAATAATAGAGGTAGGCTCTAGTGTCAGTGAATTGCCTAAAAGCAGCTGTAGTATATTCAGAATAATTCAATAAGCATTTTTTAAGTGCCTACTGTATGCCAGCCATTGTGCTAGGTACTGAGGAAAGAATATTTGATTTACAATCAGAAGATCTTGTTTCAAGTGCTGGTTCCTTCATGAACTGTGAGACCTTGGGCAAATTAATCATGGTCTCCTCATCTGTAAAATTAGGATATTCATATTTGTACAAACTATGTTCCAGGGTTGTTGTGAGGACCAAATGTGATAATGCATGAAACATATTTTGTAAAACATGAGGCAGTCAGATGGCATTGTGGATGGAGCACTGGACTTGGAAATAGGAAAACCTGAGTTCAAATTCTGGTTTAGACACTTATTGTCTATATGACCCTGATATTATCATTTAACCTCTCTCAGCCTCAGTTTCCTCATTTGTAAAATAAGGATAATAATGTAAACCATAAAGAACCATATAAATGCTATAAAAAAAGCTATGTAGATGCTATGGACAGCTAGCTGGTGCAGTGGATAGGTTGTTGGACTTGTCAGGAAGAACTGAGTTTGAATTTAGCCTCTTACTAGCTGTGTGATCCTAGGCAAATCATTTAAACTCTACTTGCTTCAACTTACTCATTCGTAAGATGAGGATAATAATCCAAGGTGAGCATCAAAATGAGATAATAATTAAAAAGTACTTAGCACAATGTAAGAGCTATATAAATATTAGCCATTTATTATTATTATACTGAACAAATAACTTACTCCGTATAGATGCTAGCTATCATGATGATAACCAAAAACATCATCATGGCATGGCAGTAAGACCACTGGATTTGGGGTCAAGAAGCTGTTGGTTTGAGTCTTATCTTAGGTATTTATTAACTGTGTGACTCTGAGCAAGTCACTTAATCTCTGTCTGTTTCTATTTCCTCATCTATAAAATAGAGAATATATTAGGAACTACCTTCCAGGGTTGTGACGAGGATAAAAGGAAATAATATTTGTAAAATGCTTTGCCAGTCTTCAAGAACAGTATAAATGCTAGCTATAATGATGATGACAGGTGACTCTGGGCAAGTCACTCACCCACTCTGAGGCTCAGTTTCCTCATTTGTAAAATAGAGATAATAATAGCACCTACCTCCCAGGGTTGTTGTGAAGATCAATTGAACTAATTTATGTAAATTGCTTCAAACCTTAAAGATGACTATTTATGGTACATAATATTGGGTACCATGGAAACAGACAAGGAGAGCAGGCCTCAAGAAAATTATAATATAAATAGATGTATAACAGAAACATTGACATCAATTTCAGCACAACAGAGACATAGGTAAGAGCTAACTGGGGAAAGATGAAGGATTAGAAGAGAGTTCATGGAATGTTTGGAAAGATGAGTCATGTGAAGCTACTCTAGACCAGCTTCATTGTGGGAATGATTCTTGATCAGAACGTTAAAGGGAAACAGAGCATTGTGGAGAGGAGAGTGGGAGGCAGAATATTACCTTGGCAGAGAAGACCATGGTCCCCTGAGGGACAGGACAATAGTAAGCATGCATAATGAGTGCTTAGGAATCAATATTAAACAAAAACAGAGAGAATCATGCAGTTGACAGGGGTGAGAAAAGTTAATTGCTGGAGGTCCTCAAAGTGTGTGATGAGTTTGGAGTTGATGTATAATAGACTGGAATGTCAGCCAACATTCAAAGACATCAGCACTTCTCAGGAGTGACTTACAGTGGGCACGTGGCTAAAGTACATGTGTTTGAACAGACATCATTCCCAGTCACTTTAAAACCAGTTTGCTGCCCTGAGAGATCGGGATTAGAATCTGCTGGATCATACTCTAGACAAAGGAACTAGGTGCACGTCTCCTTTTGCAAACTGACTTAGAATTTCCTCATCACTCTTCCTACCAAAAAAGAACAAACGTGATCTTCTGCAGAAATCTGGAGTGGCATAGAGTTTTTCAATACCACTTTATTTCACCATGCTTTAGAATAGTCATTAAGCTCCTCATTAAGTGTCCATTAGTGTAAATTACACAGTTCTCTTGGATATCCTTATACTGATACATAGTGTGCTAGATTGAAGATTGGGAGAGGTCCATCTCTTAGGCATCCTCTTAACTATCAAGACACAGTACTTTGTTAATTATGGGTCACTAAGTATTCAACTGTACCAGGTATCCCCAAGGAATTTTTAATTTCTAATTTCCTTTGCTACATTTCATTCCAGATGTCCATAGTGCAGTTAAATCAGTGGCAACACATCTCATTAATAAACGAACAAAAGGCTTTAGGAAGGGGAAAGAGAAAGAGAGTGAGAAAAAAAACACCCTCAATCCCAATACCCCAGGAATCCTTTTTTAGGATGGAAAAAAAAATGACTTCCTGCTTTTGAATGTCTGAGTAAGTGCTTCAACAATGACCAGCCCACTGGAGTAAGCAGCATACAGTGTAGGCAGTATCATACACAAATGTGAATGCATTTAGGACTATTTCTGGAGCACATTGATCCTGTCTTTGAAAAGACCAGCTTGATGTGTGAGCACAAAAAAGGAAGCACAAGGCCCCAGGCACATTTACTATTGACTCTCATAAGATAGACCTTCATTCCCCATTGATCTTTCTTTTTATAATGTCTTTCAGAAACAGAAAAGCAGAATATGAAAGTTGGTGATGAAAAGAACCCTAAACAACCCCTCTACCAGGTTGAAGCTTAGAGACCTAGCCCTATCTGCTTTTTTTTTTTTTAGCAAGATGTCAAGTTCTTTTTCCATGGAAGTCTTACTCCAGTGCCTCAATTACTGTGGTGTGATGGTGGCCTTGGGTTTTCAAAGGCTAGGTGAGCAGAGCTCAAGCTCTGGAAGGTTTGATCAAGCTGGGAAAGAGGTTCACAGTGGATTGTGTGTCTAATATCTCACAAGCAGACTAGTCAATTTTAGGCACCCGCATTGCCAGAGCTGGTCTACCAGGTGATGAAGCCTTCTGAGTACAGCAGTATATGATGATGATTTACCTATTCAGGCAGGGAGGGATTATGATGTGCATCAGAGAAAAAGGAGTACCCCTGCTGATGAAATTGTTGATGCTTAATATACATCATGTCTTGGCAATTATGGTGAATAAGGAAAGCTTAACCCCAGTCATCACTTTGAGTCCCAATCTAAGGCTTCCATCTCAGTTCAATTCAATAAACATTTATGAAATTGCAGCTATACAGGCAAAAGACAGTCCCCTTCCCAGAGAGTTTACAATCTAATGGATAATCTCATGTGAGATAATCCTGTTAGAAGGAAACCAGGGGGGTTTAGAAGCAGGACATATGCTCTGCAAAATATCTGAAAACCTTAGAATTTTCTTGGGTTTAATTCTGAAGTCAGTGATAACACTGAATGATGTCATATTTACTTTCTTAGTATTTCTAAGTGGAAGGAGACAGAGTGGGCAGTGGACTGGGAGTCAGGAAGATGTGGGCTTGACTCCTGCCTCTAACACTTTGTAGTGGTATGAGTGAGGGAGGGCTGTGCAAAGTCACCAGCCTCACTTTCTCCTCCAGAGCCATCTGGGTCCAGTGGCCAGATGGAGATCAGGATGAGTCTAGAGATGGCCTGCAATACAGTGGTAGACCTTGGCCTTTTCAAGCTAAGGTATTTCTGAGTTCTCACTTTGAGTGATGCAGTGCCCATTCAGTGAACAGGTCTGTTTTTATCCTTTGTTGTCGAAGAAGACCATGCCATCAGAGAAATGATGACACAACTTGCACTTCATTTTGTTTTGAGTGAGGGAGGCTGTGCAAGGTCACCAGCGTCACTTTCCCCTTTGGAGTCATCTGAATCCAGTGACCAGATATTCATCAGAATGACTGGAGATGGCCCAGGATGCAAGAGGAGACCTTGGCCCCTTTAGGCCAAGGCCTATTCAGGTCTGTTTAAGAAATGAGTCAAGGGATGGCCACTTTAATGAAAAAAATTTTAAAAAATCAGACTGGGAGGGGAAGCCTCTCAAGGGTTGCTGGCCAAAAGAGAAACAATTACTATTTACATTCATTCTAAGCCAGGAGGGCCCAAAAAAAATTAACCATGAAGTGGTGCTTGGGCAGGGACCTATTGTAGTCCAAACAATGAGAGCTTCAAGTCATGTCATTGTCTTTCTGATGCCATAGTCCTCTTCTAGGATGAAGGATAAACCACAACCTGTGAGTAGTGCAAGATGCCTTAATGGGGACCCAGCTAGCCAGTTTCAATTGGGTAACTCCTCTCCTCTCCCATCCCCACATGGGGCATCATGTCCTGAGGGTGTTCTGCTAAAAGGAAGGTATATTTTGACGGTTGAAACCTACCTAGGTATCTTGAGGTTTATTGGCCAGATCTCTTTCTTAAAGATCATGCCTTAAACCCAATTCACTCTGTCTCTTATTGATTGAAGTGGTATGACTTCAGGCAAATCATTTGACCTCTCTGGGGCTAGGTTTCCTCATCTGAAAAATGGGGACAATAATACAAGGATGATCATCCCCTCACCTACTTCAGAAGACTGTAGAGCTGTAGAGCTGTACAGCTCAAATGGGATAGGTTTGCAAACTGCTTTGCCAGCTTTAAAGAACTCCATAAGTGACAGTTATTGTTATATGACTGGAAATGTTCCAAATGAGGAATTGGAGCTTTGCTATGCTGTGCCAAAGGAAAACACTGAGTCTGCATGGTACTTGGGGGGGTGTTCCTCCTCTCAGCATGAATCATGGCTTGGACACAAGTATCCTTAGTTTGCTGATGCTCCAAATGATAGCATTAAGAGACTTGTTTATATAATGCAGGGACTGGGACTTAGTCCCCTTATATAACAATCTGCTGACCCAATGCAGGACAGTGAACTTATTCCCCCTGAAATTGAGTACAGAAATGTTCCTAGTGCAAAGATTTGCTAAGTCAAGATTTTGGTTCTGTACAAGGCAAACATACTTTCTGACACCTAATGGATACTTTAATGGAGAAGACCAGGAGAACCCTTTCTAGTACCAATGTTAGAGAAGAGACTAACATCACCCTAATGTCTACAGGGTACTTCTACTTTAAGAAAACCTGCTACCTGAAAATCTTCATTTGTTGAGCCTATAATTTCCTGACCTTAATGGATTCGCCACAGCATGCCTTTATATAATGAATGCATTTAAATTACGCTTCTATTTACAAAAAATAATAATAATAATCTCAACTTTGCTGGAAAACACATTTTGCAAAGTGAACCTGAAAGTTTTTTTACAATAGATTTGTTGATATGATCAGACCCATAATATTGTTTATGATAAGCTACATTATGACAGAACTTGAAAGTATTTATGATTCATCTCAATTATCAAAACTTTTGGAATAATTGTCTTTGCTGAAAAAGGTTACTGTCAAATGACAACTTTACAAAGGAGAAACAGAAAGTATAAATGAGTCCAGGTTTTTCCTTAGGTCAGGTAGGAAGGCGGTTGTTGGATGGGTGATTATCAGAAATTCAGCTTAGTACTGGTATCTCACTGACATGTAAAGTAGGCAGATTGAGAAGATCTAGGCGTCTTAGATTTTCTATTGATTTTAACATATTTAAATCCCCATCTCAACCTGAAGGTCAGAACAAAATTATCATATCTATTGTAAACAAAGCTTGGGTGGAGAAATGGGCCAAAACTTTAAAAGACAAAAAGGGGAGTCTGCTAGAAGCATTGTGGTGGTACAACAGAAAAATCACAGAGGATCTGGATTCAAATTCCACCTCTGATGCTAAGTGATGACATCAGTCCCTGAACTTCAGCTTCCTTATCTGCTAAATAAGGGGGAGTTAGACTGGATGGCGTCTGAGGTTTCATTCAACTCTCGAGCTTTGATTATATAAGATCCATACGGTGGCTGTTTGGTTATTTTAAGTGTCAGGACGATATGTGAGTCCAAAAAACAGGGCATCTTAGGTCAATTTGCTTGGGAGATGAGGAAGGAGTAAATAGAATGTAAGTATCATTTCCCCAAAGTCTAAAGTTACAAAGAGAAGAATACCTCATGCTGAGAAAGTATTTTGTAGTTTGGGAAATGCTTTCTTCAGATTATCCTTGTTAGCAGAGCTATAACTAGCAAATGAGATGTTTTGGGGCAAGCAGCATGAAACCTACCCAGGGTAAATAGCACAAGAATTGTCAATAGGTTAGATTTATAATTCATGATATAATAATATAAGAAGTAATCAAGACAAGCACAGCTTGGTTGAAGGGTGGGTTAGTAACCTCTGGGTTTCATGATGGTAGAAGAGTGCATGGCTTCCATTTTTCCACTCCATAAATTCCACCCCATAAATTCTGATTCTTTTGGGTAAATCCCTTAATTATCCATCCCTAGTTACTTATAACTTGGCAGGTTAGGCAGGCAGCATAAGCAATTATTAATAACACAGTGAAGAAAACTGGGGTGAAGAAAAGTCAGAGAGGGATGGACAAGATTTTGATGTTATGATCTGTGAACAAATTGATTGATCAATCAGTAAACATTTATTAAGCACCTACTATGTCTCAGGCACTGTGCTAAGAGTAGGTGATAACAGAAAGAGGCAAAAGACAGTCCCTACCCTTGAGGAGCTTATAGTCTAATGAGGGAAACAACATGCAAACATGGTATAATATAATTTTTACATGTTGTAATTATATTGTAACATAAAATCTCTGATTTCTCATATCATAAGGCATATAATTTCCTATATCACCTCTTGCCTCTTACTAGAGCCTAGAAGGCTCATTGGCCCCAGAATTTAGATCAAGACCGAAACATAGAATCATAGGATCTCAAAGTAGGAAGGTATCACTGAGAACATCTAGTGTAACTTACACTTTAGAGTCAAGTGGCACCAACTGCAAAGATTACGGGGATGTAGATACAGGGAGCCATCAAGATGATTATAATCCCTGGGATACGGAGAGTCCCTCTGTAGGTTGAAAACTGCAATACTTTAAAGCCTAGCTCAGTTCATAACTTAGTGCCTTAAGCACTGAGGTGTCCTCTGGGAATAAGAACTCTAAGTCTTTAGTCTCAAGTCTTGAGTCTGGCAGATATTAGTAATAAAAATACTAGCAGCAGGGGAAACTAGAAAGAACTCCAATTCATACTGGAAAGGTGCTTCCAAAAATGAACTCAAGCATTTCATAAAACTAAGTATGTCTGTGACCCTTTTGTCACACAAATTGGTACTTCTGGATGCCTAGAATCCTATTTTTCTCCACTGTGTTCCTGCAATAAATAGTACTGTATCCCATAAGTGAGACTGAAGGCTCTATCCAAGATCAGAAGAGGAAAAAAACCCAACCACTAGATAGAGGAACCTCAATTAATACATAACAGTGCTAAGATTTTCCCTCAGATGACATTTCCAGCAATTGTTCATGATCAGTGTACACATTAAGTGAACTCAGAAGGGGTTCCAGCTATTTCTTATGGGAAAAAAATAAGTTGAGTTGTTTTGGTGCTTATGAAGGTGCCTCCACAACAGGGTTTCTTAATGTGGGGTTCATTCATTTGTTTTTACAAATGTTTTGATAACTAAATGTGGTTTACTTGGTAATCCTAGTTATTTTATTTTGTGCATTTAACAGCATTCTGAGGGGCAGCTAGTTAATGCAGTGGATAAAGCATCTGGAGTCAGGAGGACCTGAGTTCAAACATGACCTCAGATACTTACTAGCTGTGTGACTTTGGGCAAGTAACTTAACTCCGACTGTCTCCAACCCCTCTCCCAAACAACCTCCCCCCCCAAAAAAAAACCCCAAAACATTCTGAGAAGTGGTCTATAGACTATACCAGAGTAGAGTACATGACACAAAAAGGTTAAGAAGTTCTGCTCTTAGAAGAAACAAAATATATAGAATCTTCCAGAGAGAGAGAAGTCCATAGAGCTACATGTAGTGCCTGCTCTGTTTACTTCAGGGCAGGATATAATTCCTCATACCCCAGTATCTCTTCTCCTCAGGGTTTACATAGGAGAATTTTTGCTACAGCATTTCTATTTGTCACCTGACATTCTGACCATTACTCAACTTGGAAGCAAAATGGATAATCACTGGGAAAAAATAATTTTAGAACAGAAAAAAAAGGAGGAAACCATATGTAATGGCAAATGTAAGACATATGTTTTTTGGACACTGCATCTTAATGATAGATCAATAAAGGTAAGGCAAAGTTTCACCGTCCAGTGATGAAAGTGCTTAAAAATTCCCTAATAAAAAAACCAAAAACATATGGTTGGCTCTGGGCTTGCCATCATTCAACAGCTGCACTGACAATGAACCCACCAGCTGCTAGCCATGCTATTTACTAAGTACCAGGTTTCTTATTTTCTGTACCTATTTCTGTACCCTATTTTCTATGACTATAGACACAATTGTCACTTTAAAAAACCCCACAAATCAATATGGCACATTGAGGTCAACTTCTCTCTTGAGGCTCTGTAGGAGGCAACTCATAGAAATCTCCACTTTGTGGGAAGGAAGTAAGAACATTATTCTCCCCAGGAAGGACAATTAATTAGAGAGGTTCCTTGGTAAACTCACTGAAATGATCCATCTTGCCTGAGCCTATTGAAATGGGCATTCAGGACTCCTTTGCTGTTTCCAAATGGTCTTCTCATAATAACTTGAAAAGGTTAATATGAACCATTTGCTTTTTGCTCACTTCATGATTTAGGCCTTGGTCCCAGGTTCTGCCTTTCCCCACAAATACAAACACGCTGCATTTCCTTACAAGAAGGAGCAGCTGGCCTGTGAGGAAATGAACCTTTCATTTCACATAAATAAAAGGCGGGAGGAGAAAGGAATAGTCCTATAACAAAGCTAGGCATAAAAAAAAACATTCCCTTGGTTATTTCATTCCAACCTGTCCTTCCCTAGACAAGTTTGAAGCTCTTTTCTAAACTTGTAAATAGACTCAAGCAATGCCTGGTTACCAAGTTCGCAGTAGAGGCAAGCCAAGGTTCCTGTCTTTACAGACGTAAAGGGTAAGGAGCTGGTTTGTTTGATCCCTCCCCCACGCCTAACTTTGTCACATTCAGCATATGGCCAATGGTGTGGTCGGAACAGGTTCCTGGTTCCATGGATCCTGAACCACCAGGTCTTAATTGGTTCTAGTGCTCAAGTTCCTTCAAGGAGGATAGAATTTGAGAAAAGTAAGGGAAGAGAAGAATTGTAACATTTCCAGCTATACTAGTATTAAGGGTGTGGATTTCTGCTACTTGATCACATGAATAAAAAAAGGCACTAAAGTGCTTACTAAGTGCCAAGCTTTGTGCTAAGTGTAGGGATATAAATACAAGCAAGAAAGGCATTCTCTTCCTTCATGGAGTTTGTCTTCTAATGCTGAGCGTCAACAGACAAGGCGTAAGAAGGCATTAGTTCTGAAATAGAAGGGAAGTAGGGACCAGATAAGGTGAAAACTTCCGTAATAAGGTCCTGGGGATAATTGAGGTTCTGGTGGGAGGGGGATGAAGAGAATAGCCAGAGTGCAGGTGGCATGGTTTTGAAATGGACAGGACTTAAGCCGTGTAATAAGATGTATCGATGATCAAAGTCTTAATGTAAAAGTTAAAAACATCCCTGGTATAATATGTCTAATCTGGGCATACCCTGAGGGATAATGGTTGTTTAGTGATGAGTTATGCTCATCTGTGACAGAATAAATCCAACTCTGATGTTCACCAGAAATGACAACCCAGCTGATAACTACCAGCCTAGTTTATTTGAGGAGGGCCGTTGATAAGGAAACTAGAAGGAGGTCACCAACCATTTATTAAAGTTTCATTATCAAATGTTTATTTCATGTGGAAAAAAATGTATCTGGGATGGTAGTACCACTTGCTCAAGGTTCAAACCTACAGTAGTAATAATTGATCGTATAGTTATATAATATCTGTGGCTTACAAAGCACTCTCTTCAGTTCAGTAGGACAAACATTATTATCCCTACTAATGGGAGACCTGAGTAAGGCCCAGGGAAATGAGGCATCTTGCCTATGGGTTCATGGTAAGTGATAAGTGGTAATCATCAGAGCTCAAAGCCACATCAAATGCCTCTAGATCCAACACATGGTTCTTTATGTTACTCTAATTCCAATCCAAGATGGGGAACATATCTCAACAGGGGCCAGAGAAGTAAGAGAGGGAAGGTTAAGGCAGGGGAGATCCATCTGGGTAGCCACATAGTCATCATTCATGAGGGGTGGCAAAGGGTACTGGGAACTGCTCTGGAGGGGCTGTTGTTTAGAGGAAGGAATCAGTGCTGGGAGAGAAGGACTGGCTGGATAAATGAGGAACCCGGGTACTGCTGAGTAAAGAAGGAACTTAGCTGCAGCATAGATAGAGGAATTATGTAGTGACCCTCTTACTAGGAAACTGGGGCAAAAAATTAAGATAAAGACTAACAACAGAGTGCACTTAGTGAGGTTCATATGAGGTTCAGCATCATTACATAATTTCTGGAACAATCTTGTAGCATATTTATTTTAGTGCAAATGTATTACTTAACAAATGGAGTATTGTGTCCAGTTCTGGAAACTTCATTTGAAGAGGCATGTTGGAAAACTAGAATATATACTCCTAGAGGGGCAAATAGGATATTGAGAAATCTGGAAACTACATGATATGGTTGAAGGAACTGAGGATGGTAATGTGGAAAAGAGAAGACTGCATAGGGAGGGACATGATAGCTGTCTTCAAATATTTAAAAGTTACGATGTAGAAGAGGGATGAGACTTGTTCTGTGTTGCCCTAGGGATAAGAACTAGGGAAACAGGCTAAATAAAATGAAGTATTTCCTAATAATTATTTTTCATGTTTATTATTTCTTAATAATAATTTTTGAGAATGGAATGGGTTGTCTTGAAAGGTAGTGAGTTCTCTATCACTGAATACGATCAAGTAAAACTGAATTACCACCTGTCATTCAGATGTAACACTGATATAACATTGAAAGAGTCTGAGTGAGAGTTAGCAGTCAAAGCTCTACCAGTGAATTGTTAAAATTCACTGAACCTCAGTGTGCTCATCTGGAAAATAAGAGAGTTAGATTAGATGGTCTCTAAGGTCCCTTCCACTTCTAATGCTTATGGTCCTGAAATTTGAATCTTCCTTCCCTCATGTACTAGCTGTGTGGCCTTAGACCTCAATGTTTCTATCTGTAAAATAAGGATATTCTCTCTCATTCTCTTTCTCTGCCTCTGTAGCTCTCTGAGCCTCACTGTCTCTATCTGTAAAATGAAGTCTGTTTCTTTCTGTGTCTCTCTCTCTTTGTGTCTCTCCCTCCTCTCCTCGCCTTACCCTTCTTCCCCCCACTCCCCACTTTCCTTTGATCCTTTGCACTACTCACCTCACAAGGTTACTACAAGGGAAATACTTTGCAAATTGTAAAATGTCTTACAATTTTGAGTCTGCTCAGCCTGTCTGCCCTGCCTCCTCTTAACATTGCTAACTGTTCCTGTTACATCAGCATCCCCACCT
This sequence comes from Bettongia penicillata ogilbyi, assembly GCA_023548195.1. Classification (NCBI taxonomy): domain Eukaryota; kingdom Metazoa; phylum Chordata; class Mammalia; order Diprotodontia; family Potoroidae; genus Bettongia; species Bettongia penicillata. The sequence goes on from JAJHZJ010000442.1 coordinate 1,893,052, forward strand.
TATTTCTCTCCTTGCTATAAAGTTATGTCTATACATTGCACATTCTTTGTGTTGCTCTTGGGATGGTCATGAGCTTGTTCTCATGTTTTGAGTGGTTGACATTCTCTACCATATCCCCTGTGAGTCAATTACATACCTTTGGAAATTCTTTAAAGTCTGACTCTGGCTCAAAATCTTATAGTGTCAATTGTAAATAAGGGCAGCAATTAGCATGGCTTGGGTGCTGATGAAGAATGTCTTTGCCATTTTCACATTTTCTCTTGCACTGAATCATGCTATCCACTTTCTGAAGAAGTTCACTTGAAATGTCTTTATTTTGAAAGTAAACATTTTGAATTTGATGATTTTGGCTCAATATGGATAGATTGACATTACAGGAACCAAAGTAACTCTTTTAATTGCAATGATCATGGTGGAAAGGCACACTTGCCATAGCTAGGTAGGTGTTGTGTGAGGCCAGATCCCCTCCCAACTTGGTGTATGAAGTATATATTTTGTAAATATGTGATGGCAGCCAAAGTAAATAAAGACCAAAAAATTCCATTATTCTCTTGCATCAGTTTCCTCTCTAATCACACAGGCCTAATTTAGGCCCTCAGGATTACTGCAATGACTTCTTAACGCTCTCCCTGTTTCCAGCTTTTCATCTCTCTAATCTGATATTCTTTAACAAAGATGTGACAACGTTACTCCACCTAATCAAAAAACTTCAATGTCTACATATACATCTAGGATAAAAGAGAAAATCCTCAGTTTGACAATTAAGGCCCTCTACAATCTGGCTTTCTCTCACCCGAACAGTCTTATTTTGTACCCCATTAGATGTTCTTCATTTTGTCTAACTAGGCTGCTAGCTGTTCCCTACACACAGACTATACTTTGTGGTTATAATTGAGTTGTTTTAGTCATGTCAGACTCTCAATGACCCCATTTGGGGTTTTCTCAGCAAAGACACTCAAGTTGCTTGCCATTTCTTTCTCCAGCTCATTTTACTGATGTGAAACTGAGACAAATAGGATTAAGTGACTTGACCAGGGTCATGCAGCTAGTAAGTGTTTGAAGTCACATTTGAACTCAGGTTCTCCTGCCTCTAGTGTTAGAGTTCTATCTCTTGTGCCACCTAGTTACGCCACAAACTATGTTCGTTAACTCTACAAGTATTTATTAAATGCCTCCTATAATAAACCAGGCAGTGGACTACGTACTATGTACTGTGGATTAAAAGAAAGGCAGAAAACAGCTCCTTCCTTCAAGGAGCTCACAGTTTAATGGGGAAGACAATACATAAACAGCTATGTACAAACAGGATAAACTGGAAATAATCAAGAGGGAAGGCATTAGCATATTACCTCCCTTGGTGATTTCACTAGATCTGACGGTTTCAATGACCACTTCCATGCAGAAGATTCCCAAGTTTATATATCCAGCCCTACTCTCTCTCCTGAGGTACAGCTGCTTTTGGGATATCTCTGGACATTCAACTGGTTGTCTATAAACACCTCAAACTCAACAAGCGCAAAACAGAAAAGTCATTTCTCCTAAATTCCTCTATTACAGTCATAAGTACCCCCATCCTCCTGGTCACCCAGGCCCGTAACTTTGGTGTCATTCTCAACTCTTCACTTTTCTTTATCCCACATATCTGATTCCTTGCCAAATTTCATAGTTCCTACTCTCACAACATCTTTATATACACTCCCTTTTCTCCGCTCACTCAGGCCCTTATCTTCTCCCAGCAGAAAGCTAATACAAGAGCCTTCTAATTGATCCCTTAGTCCCATTCTAACTTATTTTCTACTCAACTACCATTATGATTTTCCTCAATTCTGACCAGTCATGACCATGATCTCCACCCCACTCAACAAATTCCAGTGGCTTCCCATTACCTCCAGTATCCTATTGGACTTTAAAACCTATCACATTGTGCTCACTTATTTCCCTTTCAGTCTCCTTACACATATTATACCCCCTGCCCCTTTACCTGCTCTACAAAACAACATGTCCTTCTTGCCATTTCTTAGATACACATGCTGTCTTATTACCAATGCGCGTACCTAGAACACTCTTCTTTCTCACCTATGCCTCTTGGATTCACATCGAGGGCTGCTTTTCATAGGAGACCTTTCTGAGTCCTTCCGGATGATAATGTCTTCCCCTCTGAGATGACCTTCCATCTACTCTCTCTCTTCTCTGCTCGATATTATATAAATGTGTCTCTGTCTCTCGATTTATCTACCAAAAATGCTCTTATTTATTTACAGGTTGTTTTCCTTACAAGAATATAAGTCTCTTGAGGGCATGGATTGGGTTTTTGCTTCCCTCTCCCTTCTTCCCAGCTCTTAGCACAGTCCTTGGCCCATAGCAAGCCCTTAGTGAATGCTTGTGGAAATTCTGTCTTCAGCCTCCATACCCTTGTCCATGCCATCCTAGAGAGCACCTGTCCCCTCTGCCCCTTGAAATCCTTTTATTCCTTCTAGACAGGGCTCAGGTGCCCTCTCCCTACATAAGGCTTTTCTAGATTCCTAGATTAGGTCTGTGTTAACACACACCTTATCTCTCTTGAAATCTCTCTTTTTTTTGTTTCAGATACTTTGTATTTACTTATTTGTGCACATATTATCTGTAACCCTTAGAGGAGAATGTAATCTCTCTGAGCACAAGAACTGTTAAGAATATAAACCTAACAAGCTGTGAAACTTAGTCTGAGATTAATTATCGACACTTTGTATATTTAAGGTCAGGGATGAATATGAAAAGAAATAATCTTGGCATAAGAGGGACTGATTGGCATTCTCCAGGGATGGCAAAATCATGCCAAGTTTTCTGGCAGTGGTGGGGCCATCTCCCCAAACTGGGATCCCTACAGTCACTGAGCAAGTGGTATTTCAGCGATGTGTGAAGTGACCTAAAGTCACATGCTTTTCCTGTTTTCAAGGATTATCATGACCCTTAATTAGATGGAATGGGAGGCAAGGGAATAAGCATGTATATGGAGCCTACTATGTGCCAGGCACCATGGTGAGCACTTTTAACAAGAGTTACTTTTTAACTTGTTTGATCCTCACAACAACCCTGTGATGCAAGTGTTATTATCCTTATTTTGCAGATGATGGAAACTGAGGCAAACAGAGAATAAGTGATTTGCCAGGGTTATGCAGTTAGTAAGTGTCTGAGGCCAGATTTAAACTCAGGCCTCCCTGACCCCGGGCCCTGAGCTCCATCCACTGTGCCAGGGACTGGATATCACTTCCAGCCATCCCAGGTTCATGTCCTCTCCCTCACATTTCTTCAACTATAGATCCAAGAGCAGAGTTACTGCCAGTTAAGGGCAAAATTAAGTAACTCTTGGATTTCCTATGGTTTTCTTAAATGAGACAAAGCCCCATTCCCTTGTATTGCTCCCTGCAAACCCAAGTTTAGGTAATGGAACCATTAAAGTACAGCTATAATCACCCTGAGTCATTTTTTAATGGTCCTTACTACCTGCTGATTTAAAAATGACTGTACTTTGTTTGGTAGCTGGATCACATCAGCCTGAGCACAGATGGTACAATTCAATCAAAAGTCATGTTCTCCAACATATGAGTGGTGTGCTTGTACACTGTGGTCAGATTAGAGAACCCTGTAGCTTTTATGTGAGGGTTCTGGGACACTTTACAGGAAATCTGTTTGAGTAAATGCTTACATGGGTCACATTTTCTGCTGTCCTGCACAACTTCCCTCAAATGTTATATTCACCAAGACAATTGAACTCAAAGATGACTGCTTCATTTGAAGCAAGTTAGGCATTTCTTGGCCCATGCCCTTCTCTTGACTAGGTCCCTATTTGTGAATGTGGACAGCAGTTCCAGAAAAGATTCTTAGCCTTTCACTACTCAGTTCTGATCTGAGTTGCTCTCTGGTGCCATCTCCTTACCTTTATCATGGCATTTAAAGTCTATCCCACTCCCCCATTATTTCCTCCTGAAAAACAAATCCTTTCCTATGTGCAATCCACCAAGTCTCCAAGAGAAAGGGGAGAGTTTTTCTTTTTGTTTCTGGTTTCTATGGCTCAGAAGTTCAAAAGATGATAGAATTATAGATTTAGATATGGAAGGGACATAAGAATTTATTCCTACCTCTCCATTTTTACTAATGAGGAATCTGAGGTTCAGAAGTCAAATGAGTTGCCCAAAGTCACACAGATAGTGACAGATTGGGAATTTGAACCCAGGCCCTTTGACCAAAACCTAAGTTTTTCTACTATCCCATGCTGACTTACTGAGTTTCCTGGTGAGATAGCCAACTGAGGAATGGACTTCCTCCTAGGATTTTTCTGCTAATAGGCAGAAATGCCTAGGTTGAGAGAACAGGGAGATTCAGGAACCAAAGGATAAAGGATGATATAGCATTTTAGAGCTAAGGAGAAGCCAGAGAGGTCAACTAGTTTATTTCCCTATACTCATCTCCACAGTTTTATAGATGAGAGTTTCATCGACTTACCCAAGTTCATACAGCTCATTAAAAAGCTGAAAGAAAAGTATTACACAAACATTGGCTAAGTTTTTCCAAGTCAAGATGCCAAAGAAAACTAAGAGAAGAGGGGGGAAATTTAAAGGAAATTTTCATGGTCACAACCCCAAACTATTTTGTGTAATGCCATTCTACTGAGAAAAGTAGATTGCTCTTAGTCCTTTGAAGCACATGTGTAATTCTCCCTTAACATTAACCCAAATTATATCTATCCACTAAGAAAGTATTGATATCTGAGCTAACTATTTCTCACCAATACCCTCCTCTACTTAATCTTTTATGATTATTGTGATATATGTGTATATAGAAGTTTCTAATTGACATGAACACCTGATGGGTTGGAGAAACTGATCATGCAGCTGTCCCAACACAAATTACTCTGTTGTATTCAAGCATTTACTCCAGGCTGTGCATAATTCCTTCCAGCAAATATACTGGACTGTATTTTGAGAATGCCATCCAAATTGGCTTAGAGATCAGCCAAGAAGATTCAGTCTCAGGTTTTAAGTATCCAAGATTCCTTCTCTAGCGCTGAGAAAACTGAGAAAATTCAGAGAAAACTCTGAATTTCTAGAACTACTCAATTGTGACTCCTTCTGAAACAAATTCATTAGTGTGAATTCTTAAAGATGGAGTGAAGAGTCCTTGTATGTATTTTATTTCCCCTTCACCAGTGTTATCAGATAAAATGAAATCAAAGGTCATGTGTCATACTAACAGAATTTGGTTTCAAGGTTCTCTAACTTTGCTGAGTGTCTTATTTGGGCCTACGGTAGTAATTGGTTGGGCCTGATTAGAGAAATCCAGGACTGGTTGTCTAGGCACAACTAGGTAGGTCTGTCAGAAGAGGGGATCTGAACAAAGGCACATGACTAGGGGCTGTGTATTTCAGGATAGGAATATAGGAACATAAACTCTGAAAGAAGATCTGAAATCTGGATGTTAGACCACGGGTACAGGAAAAAGATGGCTGAGAATACTGTAAGTGGAGTTCAGAAATGAATTAAAGATCTGAGGTATTAATCCATGCAGAGGTAGGGTAAAAGAATGGTGGAGGTCCAAAGAGCAAGCAATCAATAGAGAGCTGAGCAGGTAATTGATAACAGAAAGATCCAGCAGCAGGTGTCAAGCACTCAGTCAGTGTAAGAGCAGGATCACTGGGCAGGGAGTCAAGCTACTCAGTGAATCAGAGTTTACCTCCTTTGCTTCTGCCTGGCCTCTAAGACATTTCAGAATTCTGGATGCCATGTGTTGTGTGTGTTGGTATTTAGTTAAGGGATGATCATCCAGGAACTCTAGTAAATAGAGAAAAATTGGGCTGCTTCAGTGTTACCATGTTTAGCAGTTCATCCCCTCCATCTGTTCAAGGGTATTCCTGGAAGCTAAATTGAGGGAGGTGCCACCTGATTACAAAAACCACACCATAGCTAGGCATCATTTGAAATATGTAAATGCTCTGATAATTTAGTTATCGTTTGGGGAAATACGGGCAGTTCGACCCCTTCCAGAGCCTCCTTTCCTGTTGTACACAATCCTCCTAGACAAATATTCACAGATCACCACTCTCTCTTCCTCCACCAAGTTTTCTCACAGGGTGCAATCAATTGATAAGCATTTATTAAGTGACTACTATATGCCACACCCTGAGCTAAGCATGGAGAGGCAAAAGTTAGTTCTTGACCTCAAGGAGCTTGTAATGGGGGAAACAACATGCAAGCAAATATATACAAAGCAAACTATATACAGGACAAATGAGGAGATATTCAATAGATGGAAGCAACTAGAATTAAGAGGAGTTCAAAATAATAGTATTTTGGTGACACTAAGAAATCTAAAGCAGAAAAGAGAATCCTTCAAATCACACAAAGCATTCCTTGGGTAAAAAAGATGCCTTTATAACAATGTTCTTAATCTCTAACTTAACGCTTGTGACTGCATATTTAAACTGGATGACTTTGAACTAGAGGAGAAGGCTCAAGCGGTGGTGGGGATTTGATACAGTCAAAGGGCCACACTTGAGGACCTAGAGGGTCATATGTGGCCTCAAGGCTGCAGGATCCTGAGTCTAAGGCATATGCAGATATATGACCTCTGTAGGAATATAGCAGGGAAGTGGGGGATGTTCTTAGGTTTTGTGTGTTTTGCCTGTGAGGATATGGCAAATTAAGAAGAAAGGCCAAGGTTGGAAACTTTCAACAAAGGGCAAGAAAATTCCTGTAATGCCAATGACCTTGACTTCTGAACTTCCCACCAGAAGCATGAAGCATGAAGCATCTGCCAATGACAACAAACAGACAATTCTTAATCTGTAATCAGAGCAAATGATTTATTTTGTAACGTGGTAACGGATCTCAAATGTGTTGTTCCCTAAATACTGAATCTGGGCATATAATTTTATATTTCAGAAAGCCAATATGAAGGATTCTTGAATTCAACATGCAAATTCATGACTAACAAACACTAGAATGACGTTGTATTAAGAGATGCAGCATTTTTCTTTTTGCTTCGGAAACCAATTTGTGAGTCTGCAATCCTGCTGTTACTTCATAATGGCCTGAGGAACTCATCCCTTGAGTTTGCTTTGAGAACTCAGTTACAGTCTTCCTCCTTCATTCACATCCAGAATAGATTAGGTGAACATAGGACCTTTGGCAAGTTGCAAAGGCAACAGATATTGAATTACACTGAATCAATCAAATCTTTAATTTAGATGGGAACACAGAGCTTGTAGTCTGTTTGCTTTATTTTCCAATAGATAACCTATCTAATTGTATGAAGTTCAACACAGTAGAATGCATTTGAAAAAAAAGTCCATAGGACTCCAATGGCAATTTTTATGATCAAATGAAAATGTAAAATGAGATAAATAACAAAGCTGAAAGAGAACAAAGATTAGATTTATTAATTAATTTGTCAAGATATTAGGAGACACCCTGTTTTCCAAAGCTAAGGACCAGCAAGCAAGCTGTGCCCTGAGCTTGGCATAACAACAATCCTTTGCACTCACCCTCTGCATGGTCTCACTCTCTGGCCAGCACTGGGTGTTCTCTGAGCTCAGACAAGCACAGGAAAAGCTCAGACATGTACTGGACATGTTCAGACATGTTCTGATCACAAGGTCCTGCTATGAATTAAACTTGTCCCACTGTTGCTGTTACCCCTCAATTGTCAAGGATACAGCTCATTGGGCAACCATTGGTATAAGTATCAAGGGTTGGCCACACTAAAGTGGGTCTACCCCTGGGGGATGGGGAGGGTGTGGCATGGCATATGTGTCCTTCCTTGCAAGCCATTTCCCTCACTTTGAAATTGAACTTCTGTTTGATTCCTGATTGTCTTGTGTCTAGCCTCCTATGTTCAGCTCTGGCCATACACAGGTTAGAGGCTGGTTCAATGAGGTTGACAAATCCAATTTCTGAGCTAAGTCATCAATGGCAATATTATAGTGAAACAGATGCCACCCACATGATGCAATGTAGTGTTATCTCATTTATTTTTGAGTTGTTCTCCCATTGATGAGATGGTACAGAAAGCCAATATTTGTCCTCTGCCTCTAAGAACTAATGACAGCAAAGTTCCCTCCCTTGGTGTGATTTTCACTTTACAATACTGTCTCTTCTCCTCCTCACAAAGAAAATACAACATGAAGCTGCATTCTAACTTGTCCTTGCATTCTAGGTTGCTCTTGAGTTGGAATACTTCCACTCAGTTCTTATGGAATGAGGCTACAAGAAGAGAGTTCCAGGGATGGAGTTTTATAGGTTAAGCCCTGTAGGAGTTTGTGCCCTACTTTGTGATATCACTGGGCAGGGGTGGAGAAAAAGGTTGCTCATCTGTAAAATGGTGAAATGAGATCTTGATTCTTACTGAGAGTTCACATATTGGCTCTGTTATTTCTACTGAGATGGCCTTGGACAGGTCAGTCAACCATTTTGGTTCTCAGTACTCTCAATTGTAAAAGGAGAGGGATAGATGAGACAATTTCCATGGTACTTTCTAACTCTAAGTCCTATGAGCTTATTGAAAAGATCTATCGAGAAATGAATATAATAGGGGTAAGGTTTACTAGGGCATATTTCCTAGAGTCTTTTGGAGAACATCTATAGATTGTTTCAAGCCTGGAGAAGTAGAGGTGGATGTATTATAAAAATAAAGTGTTTCAGCAGGGGTCATATTGAGTTCTGGCAAATGAAAGTGAATTTTCTGGGAAACCTCTAAGTGGGCATGGAGAAATGATTCATAGAAAAAGAGTTGATACATATTCACCCACACAGATACAAGCAAATTGCTATGTCATATAATATCTATATAGTCTCTATGATGTTACGGGTCTAGGGAGAGAGAAGGAAAACCTTGAAAAGAAATAGAAAGCATTGACCAAGAAATCTAGCAATCAATCTGTTTTATGCAAGGGTTCTTGCCAAGGCAGTAATTAAAATGTGCTGTCAATGAATTATAAAGTATAAATGCATCAGAGCCAATCCATTGATTTGGATGGCATTTGGAAGACACTTTCAAGTCATTTATTTAATTTCTTTACATCATTTCCTCTCTCTTTTAGGTTTGCTTTTGAGTTGGATTCCAGGTATAAATGAATAACCAACTAATCACCAAACTAATGATGACAAGGCTAATAATTGCACTTGCTAATAGTGACAGTGCTAATTAAGATAATGCTCATAAAACCAAACTCTCCTTCAGGACTTGACTATCAATCTTTGAAAGCTATGAGAAAATTCCAAACATAGCTTTGGGTAAGTCAACTGTGAAAAGCACCAAGAACAAGAATGAATATTTTTCCTTTTGCTCCAGTTGTGTCTTTAAGAGACAACAAATGGTCCCAAAGTGAGGCCAGCTCTAAGATTAGGGATAAAAGATGAGTGAGGCAGAGGCCAGGGAAATAGAAGAGCCTCAAACTCCAAAAGGGAAGCTGACAGAACTCTACATTCCTTGGCTGTGGGACCATTAGCTCTTTACCCACAGGAACCCCTCCAGGGATTCTGACTCCAAAATTCTATGTTCATATCCTGCAGGGGCATCTGGAGATAACTTTGGCTTTGCTCAGATGAAAGTGTCTCTATCCAGCTCACCAAGAGGCAGCCAACCTCAAATGTAATTAATGGAAAATAATCACCGAACTTGAAAATCATAATATGTTATGCAAATATATTGAAACAAGGAAGGGGGATGCTGAAGGTTAAGTAGTAGAACGATGATTCTCCTGGAGTCTAGAAAAGGAGGAAGGGGGCAGGGTAGGGAAGAATTTATCAGAGCATTTTCAGCACCACCTATAAGTGAGAGCTCCAGTAAGAGCAAAGTGACTCAACAAGTTACCATGACTGAGTCAACAATATTCCCTAAGAGCAACTAACCCCTTTTATGAGGTAGCCTACACATTATTAATCAGATATTCCAAGTACTTCAGTGTTAGCTTCCTATGGCCTAGTGAATACAGTTCAAATTCCTTAATTTGGCATCCAAGGTTTTCCATGATCTGTTGCCATGCAATACATATTTTATCTCAAGTTTCTTTCTTTCAAACTGGATTATTTGGCATTCCCAGTACATATCCTTTGATTTACTGCTTCTGTGGCTTTGCTCATGCTGTTATTCACACCTGGGATGCCATCCTTCTACAATGCCATGAGAATTGAACCTCTTCAATGCCTTACTTTCTCCCTCACTCCACAAATCCAATCAGTTGGTAAATCTTGCTATTTTTACCTCCACAAGGGCTCTCACATCTGACCCTTTCTCTTTCTATTCACATACCTATCATCTTAATTCAGGTTCTCATTATCTCTCATCTAGACTATGGCAACAGCCTCTCCATCCATGCCTCCATCCAATAGTGCACTTCGTACACTCTGGAGCTAAGGTGATTTTCCTTAAGCAGAAATCTGATCATGTCTGTCACTCCCCTACTCAGTCCACTCTAGTGGTTCCTCATCACCCCTACGATAAAATATAAACTTAAGCTTTCAAATTTCTTTTCAACCTTATCCCAAACTATCTTTCCAACCTCTCTGGACATTACTCTCTCTCTCCCATTCTCTGTGATCTAGCTAAACTGACTTTCTCTGTTCCTAACATAAGATCACGGGCATGCTGTAACCAGCTCTGGTCAGCCCTTGAGAGTCCACTGTTAAATTTTCACATAAGCCCTACACTTCTTAAATCAGCAAATGCTACAAATTAGGGATTGATTTCTTTTATTGATTGCCTAGGTTTTGAAAAGTGGTGGGGAAAATTTTAATAATACAATTTAAACTTAAAAGTGTCTTTTGGGCACACTTTAAAAAAATATTTCAAAGCTTCAGTTGTTAAACACTTATTAGAACACCCTGGGTCTACACTGATACCATCTATTGGTATCACCCATCATTAAATGAGCCTCTTAATTTTCTTGTATGCTTGCTTCTAGGAAATGCCCTACAACTTCACAAAAGGTACTTAGGTATCAGAGATCCATGCAAAGTCATGACTGAAATACCAAGCCCATAGAACTTTTCCTATTGAAAGTATATACTATTTGTTGTTCCAAACTCACTTAAGCCGAATACCAAGGCATAGTAGGAATTTAAATGGAATGAACAATCAATATGCAATCAATGGAGAGCTAAAGAGGTGATTAAGTCTTGGGTAAGGGCTGCTTAGGATTGGGTTTAGTAGGACACATTTTGTTTCAGTTCACTTCCTTTCCTATGAAACTTTGTCTGAAAGAGTTCTGATTCATTCAGTTCAATTCAAAACAGTTCCTGAACAAACTAGCATGAAGCCATAGTTTGGGTGTGAATGGAGTTTCAAAATAACTCACTGAGATGGAGGAGAAAATATGAACTAGTTACTGCTTTTTAGTCTGGGTTAAGCTGAATGACTGACTAGGTTTGGAATCTGGAACATCAATAAGCTGACATCACTTGACATGTATTGAGAACATTGGGTTAGTCCTGACAGACCAGTTCTTTGGTTAAAATTTTTCATCTCTTTGAACTCCTAGGGAAATAGTAAGTCTTCCCACAATAGTCCAGCTTCTTGTCTTACCTGCCCAGCAAAAAGCCCACAGACACCAATGATGCAGAGAATATTGAAGACAGCTGAGCCAACTATGGTTCCAACACCCACATCCCCTTTTGTGATGAAAACACCTGAAAAAAAAAGCCCAAGTCATTCAATCTTCTTAATTGACTTCACAAACAGAGCTCTTAGAGCTATAATACTGTGAGTACCCCTTGACTCAGCAGCTACAAGTCAGTGTTCCAAAGTGATCAAAGAAAAGGGAAAGGAACATTTTACAAAATTATTTTATAGCAGTTACTTTTGTAGTGGAAAAAATGAGAAATTGATGGCTATCCCATCAATGGGTAAATGGCTGAACAAGTTGAGCTATATCATTGTGATGGAGTACTATTGTGTTATGAGAAATGCTAAATATGGTTCCATAAAAACCTGGGAAGACTTATATGAACTCATGCAAAGTGAAGTGAGCAGAATAAGAGTATGCAGTGACAGCAATATTGTGTAACGATGATCAACTGGGAAAGATTTAGCTACTCTGATCAAGATGATGATCCAAAATAATTCCAAAAGACTCATGATAAAAAATGCTATTTACCTCCAGAGATAGAACTGATCAACTCTGAATGCAGAATGAAACATAATGTTTGACTTTTTTTGTCTGTTTTCTTTTGCAACATGGCTAATGTGAAAATATGCTTTGCATGACTTCACATGTATAATAGACATTTAATTGATTACCCTCTCAAGGAAGAGGAGGGAGAGATTTGGAACTCAAAAGTTTAATATGTGAATATTAAATTTTTTTCCATTACTGGGAAATATTTAATGAACTCAATGAAAGTATATTAAAAACCACTTTATGTAGATCCTCTCAGTCCTTAAGTTCATAATTTTGATACTTCTTTGGTATTTATAGAAATCATACTATATAACTTAGGAGGATATGCCAGAGAGGTTTCTCATGTGCACCAAAGCAGAACCCGTATACAGAATCATCAAAACTCTTTATGAGGCAAAGTCAAATAATGTTAGCTTGCCCATAAACAAAAAAATGCAAAAAACAGAAAGGGGAGCTGTTGGTCCCCATGCACCATATTGACATAGATGACCTACCTCACCATAGCTCACTTGGATATTCACACACTTCTAAGCCTTCAGGTTGGTATACAATTAGTCTTAAAAGAAGTTGCTAGGGTATTAGGGGTATCCCTTTCATCATTAGTGAAAATTCAAACCCGCCAATGCTCAAAGGCAGCTATTTTGCCACTTGTTCCCCATTCATGGCATTATAGAGAGAAGGGCTGGGGAGTTATAGCATCACATAGTTATATATAATCATTTAATTACTTAGAAGAGCAAGTACACCATAACAGATGGTGAATTGGTCTTGGAACTAGTAGATCTGGGTTCAAATTTTGCCTCTTACATCCTGTAGCTACGGGACCCTGGGCATAGAGCCCCATGCAGTTCTTTAGGACTTTGTGTTTGTCCTTTGTTCTCGAAGAGGACCATGACATGAAGATTATGACATGACTTGCAGGTGACTTTGATTTGAGTGAGGGAGGGCTGTGCAAGGTCACCAACTTCACTTTCTTCTCCTGAGTCATCTGGGTCCAGTGGCTATTCATCAGGATGACTGGAGATGGCTCAGAATGCAATGGGAGACCCTGTCTCTTCCAGGCTAAGGTCTTATCACATCGTCACTTTGAGTGAGATAAGCCCATTCAATGAATAGGCTTCTTTAAGTAGTTACTCAAGGGATGTCCCTTTAATAATAAAAAAAAAAATCAAACTGGGAGGGGAAGACCCTCAGGGTTCCTGGGTAAAAGGAACTACTATTTACTATTTAGTAATTACATGCATTCTGTGCTAGGTGGGTGGGGACTTGTTCTCTACTCTATGAGCTTCAGAGGGAATTGGGTTTAAGGCTTCATCTATGAGGAAGAAATGTAGCCAGTAAACCCAAAGGAAAAAAAGGCATCTTTTGGTTTTGGAGTGTACCTTCCCCTGGGTAGAACACCAGAGGAGAAGAGAGGAGAGGGGAGGGGATTAAAGCTACTGAATATACTAGTCTGCTTTTGTTTAAAGATATTTCACAACTGGAGGCTGGCATTGCCATGCTAGGTCCAGACCAAAACAATAGTAAGAGAATTTACCTATAACAGATGTAAATAACTCAGGAGCTGAGCTTCCAGCTGCCATGAAAGTGGCTCCAGCCACATCTTCACTGAGATGAAGGCGCTGTAGAGGAGCACAAGAAAAGCCATCATTAGTTCCTGATCATTAGGATAAATGATAGAAAAAAAGGGCAATCATCTAAGTGAAACACACATGGGGCATATTAAAATATTAAGGCACATTTTTCAAAGTTTTTGTATTTTTGATACTTTTATGCCATGGTAAATTAATTTTACATTAAGACTCAGAGACATCGGAAGAGGATAAGGATAGAGAATTGGGTTGGGGACCTCAGCACAACAACTTAACGAACAAAAAAAAAAGTAACAACAGCCAGAAATACTTAGCAGACAGGGAGGAGTTAGCCTGGGGAAGGGTTTGGGGACCAACCTCAGCACAATTGGTTTCTTATTCATATTATCAACATTATTTATCAGTGGTAGACTGTGTCCTGACTCTTTCACTATGAAATATAAAGAGACCGAGAATGATACATCCAAGGTAGAAACCAGGAGGAAAGAGGGGGTTGGCAAACAGAAATGAGGAAAGATAGAGAAAAAGAAAAACATTGAAAGAGCCACATAAAGAGTTGGGGGACTATTGGCAACTAGGTGACCCAGTGGGTAAAATTCTAGACTTGGAATCAGGAAACTCTGAGTTCCAATCAACAATTTTTCCATGTTTATGACCCATTCTACAGATTTTTACACACACACGCACACACACACTCACACACACACACACACACACACACACACACACACACACACACACACACACACACACACACACACACACACACACCTCCTTGGAAGAAAATCTGAATAAGAAGGAAAAGGCCTAGAAGTTGCATCTGGATCTCAATTTCAGACAAACTTGCCCTCTTCTTTGTAACTTGCTTGGAAAGAGCCAAAGAGTTGTGGGCAACAGTCTTTGTAATAACTCCCACCAAAAGCCTGAATTACAGGATAGTGAGTGCCTTCTGTTCCCTCATCCTGGAAATCCCTCAGGCAAAAACATCCCAACCTTCTCAGCTGAATCCTTTTCCACTTAGTTTGGACACCTGACTCTGAGCTATGATGACCTGCTGAAGGGGAAGACATTGAATAACATTAGGAGAAAGGATTTACTGGAGTCCATTATAACCATTTGTGAGAGATTGTTAAATTTTCAGTGTTAGCATTTACACTTCAGAAATCTGCTACCTCTAGAAATCGGGTCTTGATTTTTTTGTTGTTTTTGGTTGTCTAGACTTAAGAAAGTGTTAATAGTGAAGATTAAACTTAAAGGATGTGTACATACATTTTTTCCTCCAGGAGAACTCAGTTTTTAAATATTTATCAAGACATGGTATGTCTTGGAGGCCAAGCTGTGTATGAGAACCTGAAAACCTTAAAATTAAGACCCCCCCCCAAACCTCAGAACAAGTCAATGACTTAGCTGGAGGCCCAGTAGTTCCCCAGGTCCTGATGTTGGGGAGATGCAGTTCAGGAGACATTCCCCAAAGCATCAGCAGGGAAATCCATCATGAAATTCTTAAAAGCCAATTTTTTAATGTCAGAAGAGTCTATTCTGCCAGGAACAGAATTAATCAATTGAACAAATATTTATCAAAAGACTTGCTACGTGAGAATCACTGTGATAGGCATTTAAAGACTTACAGATTTAAATTTAAAGATTTAAAGACAAAATGAAGAATTGTCTCTGCCTTCAGTGAACTTGTATTCTACTGAAAGGTTTACAAGTACACAGCTGAGTAAATATAAAATATATAGGTCACTTTCAAGAGGACATGAGCAGGAGCAACTAGTAGGATCAGAAGTGGCATCTTTTGCTTTGAAGAAATCTAGACGTAATAAGTATTTATTAAGCACCTGATGCTGCTAAACAGAGAGGATGCAAAGAAAGGCAAAAACAAACAACCCCTGCCCTTCAGGATACTTACAGTCTAATGGGGGAGACAAAATGCAAACAACTCTGTACCTACAAGATAAATGCAACATAAAATGGGAGGTGATCTCAGAGGGAAGATCCTGCAGGAAGGAAGGAATGGGGTCTAGAGGCAGGGAAAGGTGCCCTGCAGAAAGTGGGATTTGAGTTGAATCTTGGAGAAAGACAAGGAAACCAGAAGTGGAAGTGGGGAAGGAGAACACTCCAGGCATGAGGGACAGTTAAGGGAAAGGTATAGACTGCAAATATTTTGTGATTAGTCAAGCCAGCAGTGTGATAAGGAGGCATGAAGCTTCCAGTGGATATAAAATTTTTAATATGCTATTGAGGGCTCACAAATGCCTTGTCCTGGCACTGACTACTAAGCCCATCATGGAAAAATGTAGATCAGTACTTGGTTGGAGTGAGTATTGCTGACAATATCTCACAGGTATTGGAAATGGGAAGATGTCTCATTGGGATCAGCATATTCAGAACTGAGGAGAGGACTCAGCTTTTCACTTTGGGCACAATACTATGCTTTCCCTAACTGTTCTTACTAACTTAGGTCCGATTCTTCTACTAAGTCAATGTCCTGGCAAATGCTGATCTTGCTGCCCTCTGGAAACACGCCAAGGTTGCAAAGGAGGGTGAGTTCCTACATTCCTACTGAAAGTAGACTTGGAGAACAATACTGAGGAAACTTTGAAAATGGGGACTCTGGAGATACCTCCCCTGGACTACCCCTATTTGTTCTCCCTCCAATCCTGAAACACTACACTCCAACAGAAATTATGTACATGGGTGATTCGGTACAGCGTATTATCTGGTGTCAACCAGGTCAGTGCTACAGCCTATGTTTCCCAGCTAAAACTAAGTATTAACGGAAACCTATTGCTGATTAGGAAGGACACTCATGGGAGAGAGCTTGTTAAGACATTTGCTTTGATTGGACAACATTTGATTTCACCCATTTGATCCATAAATAAATATGGCAAACAGCCATTCTTAGTACAGAAGCAATTCACTGATAATGAGTAAATATCAAATGTACAACAAGTATATTTTAGACCCTGGAAGGTCCTTTCCCCAAATTCAACCACTTTCTGGTTGTATTTTATTTCTCCACTCTCAAGGGTGAGCAATGGTAACACGAGATTGAGAACAATTAAGCAGCTATTGATCCTTAACTAGGCTTGTAAATTGGGAGACCTGAGGTCTTACTGCTCATGGAACACGGGCATTGTACTCTGGAAAGAGGAGGTCTCCATGGTATAAGTTGGAGGCGAGAATTCTGTCAGGCTGAGGGGCAAGGCTACAGGAAGGGGGATGGAGACACCTAGGTTTTAGCCCAAAGAAGATTATATAAAGCAGGTAATCAAACACATGGAAAGCCAAATATGGCTTACAAGAGTTTGGCAGTCTGCTCTAATATCTCTTTTAAGCTCTGATTGGCATCTCTAAGAGCTTGACTTGTTCAGTTGTTTTTTTGGTTGTATCTGACTCTTCATGACCCCATTTGAGATTTTCCTGGCGAAGATTTCCTTCTCCATCTCATTTTACAGATGAGGAACTGAGGCCAACAAGGTTAAGTGACTTGCCCAGGGTCACACAGTTAATAAGTGTCTGAGATCAGATTTGCCAGGAAGATGAATCTGTCTACTCCATTCCCTAGTGGTCCCTAGGAGAGCTCACACATTACTAATTAACCTCAGTCATACAACACCATTCCCCTTCTCAAGAACCTTCAATAAAGTCTAAATCCTTCAGTCTATTTTTAAGGCCCCCCACAGCAAGATCCCTAATCTATTTTAGCAACTTTATCTCTTTGAGACAATGGGTGGTAGAATAGATGAACGTGGAATCAGGAAGACTTTGAGTTCATATTAATCCTTTGACACTAACTGTATGACTTAGAGATTTAAGACTTTGGCCAATTCGTAATTTTATCAGCCTCAGTTTCCTCAAGTGTAAAATGGAGATTATAATAACACCTTCCTTCCAGGGCTCTTCTGATCATCAAATAAGATAATATTTGCAAAGAGTGATTCAGCATGGTGCCTGGAACATATTAAACACTAAATAAATATTTCCATGTTTCCTTCCTTCCTTCCTTCCTTCCTTCCTTCCTTCCTTCCTTCCTTCCTTCCTTCCTTCCTTCCTTCCTTCCTTCCTTCCTTCCTTCCTTCCTTCCTTCCTTCCTCAGAATGACCTGCTTGCATTCTCTACATATTGCGCAGTTACAACTCTGTGACTTTGTTCACTCTGATAAAAATTATATCTTTAAATCACCAATTCAATCGACATTTATTCTGTGTCTATTATGTGTTCAAAGACAAACATGAAACTACACATACACACATTACACAAATACATATGTGTATATTATATACACATATAATAATTGTATCTTCAATTCAACAATTCAATAGACATTTATTCTATTATGTGTAACAAAGATAAGCACAAAGCTACACATACACACACTACACAAATCCATATACACATATCCATGTGTGTATACATATGTTTAATTTAAATTGCCCCTCACCCTATAAGGTTAGTAGGACAGGCATTATTATCCCCATTTTCCAGATGAGTAGAACAGGCCTAGAGTGGTTATGTGACCTGCTCTAGAAGCCAGAGTCATGGCTTCAATCTGAGTCTTTGGAGCCTTCCCCTTTCCCCTCTGCTCTGTGCCTCCCTGTATTTTTTCTGCCATGGTTGGGCCAAGTGCCACCTCCTCTATGATGTCTCTGCTCAAAGTGAGCTCCTCCTTCCCTGATCACCTTGAAATGTAAATTATCTATGCCACTTTTCAAACATTTATTATAACGGTACAAGCACACCTTTTTAGAAGCACATCTCTTGTCTCTCTTAGGCTGTGCTTCTTGAGGAGCTCATCCTTAGACCACTTTACCTCTTACTGAATTTCCCACGTCACAGGTATTCAATACTAGTCTCACAACTGAGACTCTGTATGGGTTTTATCTAATGCTTCCAAAGCTTTCTATCTACTCTCTCCCTTCTTCTGTACCTTCTGATTTTCTTTTTCATCTTCCCACCCATTTTTCCTGATACTAGCTTTCCTGTGTCAGATGCTACAGGGTTTGAGACATTCACATTGTGCTTTGATGAAGGGTGTCGATCCCATCCTCCCTCCTCCACAATGCAACTATCCTCAAACTGAAAATTGTCTTCTTCCTAGTTGCCCAAAGCCAGTCTCCTCTCCCACATGGGCCGTGAACTCCAAGAAACACGAGATATGGTTCTAGGTGGAAAAGCCCTCCTAGGCAGCCATCGTCTCAATCCTATAATCTTGTGAGAAAATGTAACTAGATAAAAATTGGCCCCACATTTCCAGAGAGTTGTAAACATAGATAGGCATATACATATGTAAACTTCTTTCCCTACCACCCACAAATTCACATGTCTAATGTTTCTTCAACTTTCCTAACAGGTCAGAGAAGTCATAACAGTTCTCTTTAGAATGGCCAAAAAAAACCCCCAAAACCAAACCAAAACAAACCATGGTTGTAATCATTTTTATACAATATTGGTTTAGAATATTGGGGGAGAGGCAGGGCAAGGTGCCTTGGAAAACATGACTAAGGCTGACCCCTTCTGTTTTCTTGTTTTCCTCTCTCCACTTTGCCTATTTTCTGGCAAAGGATCACCTAAACAGGGAAAACCTGGTAAAACTATGTGGGCTACAAAGTGTTTGAGGTCCCCTACAACTCTCCGTTTTTCTCTCCTTTCTCTTTTCAATGCTTCCTCCCTACCAGATGCCCAGTGTTCTGAGGCTGATAACTTGGCCCAATTCACATCAGAATGCTAGGCATCCCTCCCCAGAATTTCATTTCAAAAGGCAATGGCAAGGGAAAGAGAGGAATAATGTTGAACACAAAAGAGTAAAACAATTTGATAGTAGACTTGCAAACATCAAGAGTCTCCAAATCACTTAAGTAAAGGTTGTCTCTGCTCACAAAGTATGTTCCTATTTACTGAGGGTTCTCATCAGAAAAATGGTACCCCAAATGGCATGGACACTATCCCTCCTCATTCTGGAAAGAGAGTTGGTCTTAGAATCACACATGTAGTTTGAATCCTATATTTGCCACTTAAAAACCTCTAAGACCTACGTCTGGAACTCACTCCTTCACCTCGAGCTCTCAGAATCCTAAATTTCCATCAAGGCTTGGCATCAAGAGCCACCTTATTCATGAGGCTTTCCTCACTGCCGCCCCCCCCCCCCTTCCTTCCTCCCTCTCAACTCCTGGTTGCTAGAATTTCCTCAAAATCACTTTCTATTTGTTTTGCATCTATCTATGTATGTACGTGGTGTCTTCTATATTCCTTGAAGGCAGTGACTATTTTCGCTTTTGACTGTGTACTGGCTTCAATTCGTAGCAGAATGTTTGGTACATAGTAGGCACTTAATAAGTGCTTCTTAATTGATTAAAGTCACAGCCTCTTTTGTGATCAGTTTCCTGTAATTAAGTAATAATGGCATTTATACAGCATTTAAAGGTTTGCAAGGAGATTTACAGTTATTATCTCATTTGATCCTTACAACAATCCTGTGAGATAGATGCTATTATCCCCATTTTACAGATGAGGAAACTGAGGCTGAGAGGCTAGGTGATTTTCCTAGGGTCACACAACTAATTAGGTATCTGAAGTAGGACTTGAACTCAAGTCTTCCTGACCACATGTCCAGCACACTGTCTGTGGAGTCACTTAACTGACCCACAAGTGACCCTAATTCCCTTTCACCTCTAGGAATATACGCTTCTCACCTCTTTGCATAGATCTACACCAACACTCCCTCTGCAATCCTATATGTGAATTCCTGTTGTGGCTATTATTATTGTTACTTAAGAGAGGCAGCAGGATATTTACTATGGTAGAAAGTGGGCTGGTCTTAGAGTCAGGGAGACCTGGGTTCAAATCCTACTTCTGACATGTACTGGCCATGTGACCTAGGCAACTCTCTAAGACTGTAAATTTCAACCAAATGATTCATATGAGCTTGGGTGGGGAGGTTTCCATAAAAGTTCTCTACACTGATTAAATTATCCTTCTGAACCCAGGCCCCAGATTAATACTTCAAAGATCTGTCCTTTCTTCATAGTGAGAATTCCTTCTACAGACTAAATCACAATATTGCCACAACTTATTACATGGACTTTAAGAGCTGCTAAAGCATTAATTACCCTACAATCTTCCTGGTAATGAGCATCTTAGACATATATGCCATCATTTTGTACCTTTTAGAAGGTTTTCTGGGGGAGGAATCTACCAACACTTGAACTCCAGGGGCAGGCAGAGTGTTCAGGGCCCCAGGGTTACTTTCATTCCACAATGAGTCATGGAGTAGGAAATTAGTGAAGAATTATTAGTAATATTGGCTATGGTATAATAGATCAACGCCTGAATCTGGAGTCAGATTGACCTGTTTACAAATATGGCCTCAGACACTTGTTAGCTATGAGTCTCTGGGCAAGCCAATTCACTCCAATTTGCTCATCTATAAAAGGAGGATAATAACAGCACCTGTCTCCCAGTTTTGTTGTGAAAAAAAAAATTGAAATGATATTTGTAAAGTGCTTTGCAAACCTTAAAGAGTCATATAAATGCTATTTGTTATTATGTTAATAATAAGGCCTTTTAAAAAAGTTTAGGCTAGATTTTAAACAATAAGTAACTAGATTTTTTTAAACAGTTTCGTTCTCTGGGGGACCCACATTTTAGAGAACCACAAAAGGAGCTCCAGATTGGAGGTGCAAGAGAGAGAGAAATCCCGTTTCTCAACTGGGATTCTGAATTTAAAAAAATGCCACAGAGCTCCCAGATAAAGGGAACTGAATTTCCAAATGTACAAGGGA
Source organism: Bettongia penicillata ogilbyi (assembly GCA_023548195.1). Taxonomy (NCBI): domain Eukaryota; kingdom Metazoa; phylum Chordata; class Mammalia; order Diprotodontia; family Potoroidae; genus Bettongia; species Bettongia penicillata. Next base: position 1,914,579 of record JAJHZJ010000442.1, read on the forward strand.
GATGAAAGGGGAGACAGAATGAAAGAGTTGCAGATATGGTGAATATTTTTTGATTAAAGCGATTTAACTTGGTATTCAGTATCCTTCTTATTGTGATGACTTCTAACATCATCTTTTTTTCCTGATCTTTATTCCCAATTCTTTCATCTTATCTTTTTCTAGCTTCTGCTTTGAGAATTATATATATACATACAGAGAGAAAAAGAGTGAGAGAAAGCTGTGTCTGAAAGTTTCAGACTTTATAAAGACCTGTATAAAGCCACAAAAGAGGCTTACAGGAGAAGGAGGAAAAAGAGGAGGAAATGGAGATGGGGAAAAGGATTATATGATATAGCTTTGTAGACACGAAAATGGCAAATATAGTTTTGTAGTAGTCTCACCCAAATTTAGGGGCCAATTTGTCTTTTGGTTGAAGCCTTCCTAGAAATAACTGAATTGTATGCCACATACCAAGACCCCAAATTAAGTCAACAGAAACAGGAAGATTTCCTTTCAAGTGGTACTATCATTAGAACCTTGTAGCAAAATAGTTAAGTAAATTACTTGACTATCCATGCAGAGGAAGGGAGGGAGGGAGGGAGGGAGAGAGAGAGAGAGAGAGAGAGAGACAGAGAGAGAGAGAGAGAGAGAGAGAGAGAGAGAGAGAGAGACAGAGACAGAGACAGAGACAGAGACAGAGAGACAGAGAGAGAGACAGAGAGAGACAGAGACAGAGACAGAGAGAGACAGAGACAGAGACACACACACACACAGAGACAGAGACAGAGACACAGAGAGAGACAGAGAGAGAGAGAGAGAGAGAGAGAGAGAGAGATACTTACTTCACAAATCTTTTCCAAGGAAGGGACAAAGAAGTCATCACACACAATGGCCAAAGCATAGAACATGTACATTGCCTGAAAGAGAAGAGAAAACATTCAGATCCAGGACATCAAAATGATAACAACATAAATGTCTTACCCATGTTTTTCTCTGTTAAACATAAAGTTTGAGTTAGAAAACATTTGAGGGAGTATAAACAATGATCCCTATGCTTGGAAGTCTGAGGAGGAGACCTCTTATAACTTACATACTTGTCTACAAATCAGATGAATTACAGGTGTGCTAAAAGTAACATAGTATGCCTATGTACAGTTGCCCAGAGTTGAGCACAGGAATACTTCTATGCCGGTAGTTAACTGCAACCTAATTACTCTTCCATGTGCAAAGGAGAGAAATGGGACTAACAGTGTATACACTGAAATGTGAATCCACTGCAGCTTGGATGTTACCTCTCTCGTTTAATGGCTGGACCCCTGGCAGTTTGTTTAGTTAGTGGATCCTTCCAGTCACCAAAGTTCATCACTTTGTAGTCATCCTTGTCTTTTCCATCTCCATCTAATCCCTCCACAGGTTCCATAGCTTCCACCTTCACAACATCTGTTGCCACCTTCCCTTTCATGTCACTATTGAGTCTCCAGTCCAGATCAGGCCCTTGTCTACCTCCTAGCTGAACTATTGCAATAGCTTTTTAATTGGTCTCCTTGCTTCTAGTATCTCACCTCTCTAATCCATCATTCACATTAGCTGCCAAATTAATAGTCATAAAACACAGTCTTCTTCATGTTATTCCCCTGTTCAGAAAACTGCAGCAGCTCCCTATTACCTCTAACTCTGTACAAGGTGTCTGCTGCGCCAGTCTGTTTCATGCATTGTATTTCATTCCCACTGGCCCACGAGCTGTCACCTGTCTCAACAGCTTACAAGCATCTGAAGTCAGATTTAAAGCCAGGTTTTCTAGATTCCAGTTCCAGTCCACTCTATACCAGACTATGTTGCCTTTTTGCTTCTCTCCAGTCTTGCTCCCTAAGAACAGTATACAAAGCGTTTGTTTTTTTTAAGGTTTTTTATTACTGAGTGTCATAAGGAGACATATGAGGCATTTAATTATGTACTTTTTAAAATGTATATAAATCTTTAACAATTAATTCTGGTCCTACCTGCAAATATTATAGAACTAGGCCTCATTCTTGTTTAGTTTCTCTCCGGTACAATTAAATCCCTCTTTCTCGGTCTTGTCCTCTGAGTCATTTGGCTAAATCCTATTTGGGCTCGATTTAAGCTCAAGTTTTCAAACTGAAGTAGATTTAGTTTTTGACAAGTATTCTTTGTGTCTAGTGTTTATAGAATAGTTTCTCTAATGAAGCGCTAGGTGTGGAAGTCCCAGGCTTACAGCAGGTACTGTCATCTCTGGTCTTAAAAAGAGTTTATCTTTGAGCGTCAAGTCTAAAGGTAACTTGTGGTTGCCCTTGTTTTCAATAGTGATGAGTCTATTAAAAACCTGTCCTTGTCCGTGGCTCCAGCCATGAGTAAGAAAGATTCTTCCTTGCCTGGAATTCAAATTATTCTCACCTTCAGATCTTAGGGTCTCTAGTATATGGAAACTATTCTTTTTCTCCCTGTTCTTTCTCATCTCCTCTCCTCTTTCCCTCTGACTCTTCCTTATCTTCTTTTTCTGCCTCCATCTGCTAATCCTTTGTCCTGATTGCTTGGCTACAAGCAAATTTGACAGCTGACTGTTACAAATAGTTCTGTCCTTTGTGAAGCTGGATTTAGCTACTGCCCTAGATCAGCATCTGCACCTTTACTTTATGGAGACCATACGGTCTAGTAGCACAAAGCTTAAGTCATCCTGTTTCTTTTCACGAACTTGACTTTCTCCTTGGCTCCCAGAATGGGGTCCTCCAATCAATCAATCAATCAACGAGCTTTTATTCAATATTTACTGTATGCACTATTCCAGGTACTGTGGATACGAGGACAAAAATGAAATGGCTTCCTCAATCAGGGAACTTACATTCTCTTGGGGGAGACAATATGTACATACATAAGTACAATTAATATTGATACATGTCGTTCATTGACTCTTCTTGACCCTGTGGGTCTTAGCATGCTGGACCCATTGTCCGTAGGGTTTTGTTGGCAAAGATACTGGAGAGGTGTAATGGTAATGTAAATGGGAAAATCTTTCCCATTCATTAATAGGTCCATGTGACCTGCCTGGATCACATGGAAGCCTAAGTCACATGTCATGGGAGGAGAATGGGTGGAACAGGAAGGATAGAGCACAGTTGAGAAGAAGTTAGTTGGGACCTGGGAAGGACATAGGCAGGCAGGTAACAGCTTAGGCTCCTGCATGTTTGTTTGTGGAAAGGTCCCAGCAAGGGGTACGGAGGCCTGGGAATGACTTTGTCCTCTGCGGTGATAATGTGTATTGATTTCTTGGTTGCTATGATGGACTTTGCTTTCTGGTTCTGGGATTTGGCTTTCTGGTATCCAAATAACTGTTTTTCTTCTGCCTTCTATATGGAGAGTCTGTTTTGTACTTTGCAATTCAGAACTATGCCAGCATATTTATAGTCACCACCAGTGCTGTGAATATTGCTTTGGTGATACAAGTGGTTTGCCATTTCCTTCTCCAGTGGATCACTTTTTGTCAGAACTTTCCACTATGACCTATCCATCTTGGGTAACCCTGCATGGCATACGTAATAGTTCCATTGAGCTACACAAGCCCCTCCACCAGGACAAGGCAGTGGTCTAGGAAACATATACTTATACACACATCCATAGTATAATTAATTATATTATATAATATACATACTGGAATATATGTGTATACATATACATACATAACACAGACATATGTGTATGAGGGGGGCATAAAGAACTCAAAAAAGGATCAGAGCAGTTGTACATATTGTAATTGAGCAGATTTTTTAGGAAAAAAAGATTATTTTTCAGACTGACTCTCTGCTTCAAACCCCAAATTCCCTGTTTGGTTTGCCTACTACCATGTTCCCATTTCTGGGATTCCAAAGCTCATTGTCACAAAGGAGATGACAGAGTTTGATCACCTCTTCTCCATCTATTTTCCCTTACTTGTCCTTAGATACCTTTATACCTCTTAGGCCAATGGTTTTCCATAATCCAAGTTTACAATAGAAATATCTCAACCACATAGTAAATTAAACAGAGACATTTATTACTCTTGCTATTAAGGGTAGGTACTAAAGCTAAATGCTGTTGTTGGCTTTTTAAAACATTCTTTTGATGGGCCATGAATCCCCAAAGAACCATTAGTAATTATTACAGACCAAATATTAGGTTGTGATGATGATGCTTTTTAATTGATGAAAGACATTAGATGGTTGTCAATGGTAAGGAACACAGGGCTTGGTCTCCTCTGCCACTCAGGCTGATTTTCAAACCTACCAAAATGTCCCATTTCCTGAATTCATGTGACAGCATATGCCCCTACCCTTTGAAATGATAGCACCTCCTCCCCTGACTCACACAAGTTGCTATTTTTGTGTTGTATTCAGCTTGTATTGACTACTTACTATGTGCAAGGCCCCAAGGAAGAAAGTCTAGTCAGCAAGCATTTATTAAGTACTTACTGTGTGCCAGGCACTGCACTAGGGTCTAGGAATACAAGCAAGCAGAATGAAAGACAGTCCCTGCACTTTCTAGTGCTGAAAACATCACATAAAATGGAGATGAAAAGGAAAGAGGAAAGATGGGGGTATCCAGTTCAAGGGAGTAGGAGAGGAAGTCCTGTGGATAGTCAGAAGTGATGCTTGGAAAAAAATGAAGGCATAGCTGGCCTCAGCTTCCTCTTTAAAATGGAGGTTGTGGGAGGAACTGGCCAATCAGAGGGAGAGGCTGCAGGGGCCATTGGTACTTCTAATTGGAGAAGTAGGCTAGGGAGGCATTGAGCTTCCAGGACGAAGAATTTTCAATGACATTGTAGCCAAAGTCAGGAGTACAACCTGGAGAAGAAAGACTTACAGATTTACCCAAGATTGGATAACCTTAGATTTAGCAGGGAGATGGAGATAGTGTCAATGTGAATAAGACATGGTTTAGATCTGGAAAGGACCTTAGGAATTATCTAGTCCAATGCCCCATCACCCACCGCCCCCAATTTATAGATAAGACATTGAAACCCAGAAACTTCATTCACCCATGGTAACAGAAAGGAGTAAGATTCTGTCATCATGGAGCTTATTCTCTAAAAGGGCAGACAAGAACTTTGCACATATTGTTGTTGTTTGTTCTGTGTTCAATGGCATAGGAAGGGTGCTGTCTTGACTTGCAAATGAATTGAATTTAAGTGAGGCAGAGCTAGGCAAAGTCATCAGCCTCACTCACTTCTCCAGTCATCAAAAACCAGGGGCAAGATGTAGGTCAGGAAAACTGGTGATGGCTCTGGATGCAGTGGAGGACCTTGGCCTTTTAAGTTAAGACCTTTCACAAGTCTTAGTCTGTCTAAGGCAACACCCATTCAGTAATTAAAAGCTAGGAATTGAGGCAAAATATGGCATAATTTGCCTTCATAGAAAAATCAGTCTGGGAGGGAAAACCTTTCAGAGTTTCTGGCCAGAACAGTTGCTATCTACATTCCACACAAATAACTATCCTATAAGATAGAATGTGGAAGTGAAATAAGAGTTAATCAAGGGCTGTACTAGTTCAGGCTAGTGTCTGTCTTTGTGCTTTGTAGAAGGTTTCATGAGCCAAGCTTTGGAAGATAGGTAGAAAATGGACAGGTAAAGCTATGGTGGAAGTTCATTTTAGGGTGAGAGAATGCTGTAAACAAAGGAATGGCGAGGTATACTTAAAGCTGGAAGCAGTGAGACACCATTTCTTAACTTGTGTTGTAGTTTCTCTTTGTCTTCACTACTAGATGTTTCCCTCTATGAGAGCAGGGACCATGAATTCTTTCTATCTTCATTATTAGAATCCACTTGGTCACCCAGGCTTGACCCCACATTCCTAATTTTTTATCTTCAGGACATCTTTGATGTAAGTATCTTCTCTCCACTCACATATCCTCACTCTTTTGCAGGCTCTCATCACCTTGCCCTTGGGCTACTGTAATCGCCTTTTAATTGGATTCCCTGCCTCAAATGTGTTTTCAAACAGGACCATGACATCAGAGAAATGATGACATGACTTGCAGTTGGCTTTGATTTGAGTGAGGGAGAGCTGTGTAAGGTCATCAGATATTCATCAGGGTAACTGGAAATGGCCCAGGATGCAATGGGAGACCCTGGTCCTTTTAGGCTAAGGTCCTTTAAGGTACTCACTTAGAGTGAGGTAATGCCCACTCAGTGAATAGGTCTCTTTAAGAAGTAGTCAAAGGATAGCCCCTTTAGTTAGAAAAAGAAAAAAAAATCAAGCTGGGAAGGCTTCAAGGTTACTGTTCCAAAGAGAAACAGTTACCACTGATATTCATTCCAAGCCAGGAGGGCCCAAAAAGCAGCCATTAAGTGGAGCTTTGGCAAGGACGTATTATGGTTCAATCTACGGGCCTCAAATATCTTCCTACTCAAATCAATCTCCAATTCTCCAGCTGCCAAAGTGATTGTCTTCCAATACAGTTCTGACCATGTCATCTCACTACTCTATAAACTCCAGGGACTCCCTATTACCTTTGACTTTTAAACCCTTTGAAAGTTGGCTCCTTCCCAGTCTTCTTATACTTTACCTCCGTCTATGTACTCTATGATCCTGCCACAGGACCCTTCTTGTGGTTCCTCACACATAACACTCCATTTCCTGAAGCTTTATTTGACATTGGCTATCCCTTATACCTGGAACACTCTTCTTCAATCTCTACCTCCTCGCTTCACTGGCTTCCTCTTAGTCTCAGTTCAAATCCTCCTTTCTACAGAAAACTTTTCCCATTCCTCAAATGTCCCCCTCTTCCTCATTACCTTTCGCTTTCAATATTTTCAAATACATGCATTTATATAGCGATCTGTATGTTTTATCCTCTGTTAGAATGTGAGCCCCTTGAGGGCAAAGCCTCTGTGCTGAGCACATAGCAAGTGCTTAATAAATCATTTTTGACTGATTAATTTGGTACCTAAAATTTATGATGTTTTTCTTTTATATACCAACATCTTATCTCTACAAATGGACTGCATGAAACAAGTTTATAACAATATTTCTGGCTATCTTTTACTGGCCTTTCTGGGTTATTATTCAGTCTTGTCTGACTTTTCATGACCCCATTTAGTGTTTTCTTAGCAAAGATACTGAAGTGGTTTGCCATTGCTTTCTCCACCTCATTTTACAGATGAAGAAACTGAGGCAAACAGATCATATATCAGGGCTGCTCATCCACCTTTGGTGTCCACTTGTGACCCAACTCTCACTTGTGACTCCAAGAAGCTATAGCATTTGTAATGGTCAAACCCTGGTAAAACCATGAGGGCAGACAAGGTAACCCAGGTTGAGGGTAACCAAGAGGCCTCAGACCTGGCAGTGAGTTAGTGGGGCATCTACCCAAAGCATGTGAAGAATTGCCCTGGTAGAAAAGGCAGATGAGAACAATTTGTTCCAAAGGTCATGAAGGTGGCTAAAGCAAATGGTGTGGAGTGCTTAGAGCTTGGTCAGACATTGAAGATGCCAAGGTCTTCTGCTGTATGCCAGACCATCATCAGTTGTCCTGACTTTTGTCCTGCAACTGGACTTCAATGACTCTGGAAGAGAGAGGAAGGCTGACTTTGAAACTTTGCCTCACTTAAATCCAATTTCCTCACAAGTCAAGCCATCACCCATGATGTCATCAGTCCTCTGAAAATGAAAGATAAACACTAACAGGTCAAGGGTGATTCCTAAGTGTGCCTGTCACCTCCTTTCAATCAAACATAAGCTTGTTGAGAGCAGGGACTGTTTTACTGTCTGTTTTTATCCCCAGCACCTACAAAATGCCTGAAGCAAAATAGATGATCCATAAATGCTTGCTATTGATTAATCACACAATGCTTCTTTATTTCTCTTATAAGGTAAGCTCCTCTTATGTTCTAATCATCTCATGGATGTGAGGGTAGTAGAGGGAGATGGGAACTTTCCTCTGAATCCTCAGACGATGAGATAATATGCATTAAGAGTCAATGGACCTTGATTTAATATCTAGGAAATATGGAAGTAGACTCCTATTCAACCTTTCTGTATGCAGCTTTAAAAACCACAATACCCTTTCCTAGACACCACTGCCCTATATGCGCTATCTTCTCCAGTAGAATACAAATTCCTTGAAAGTTGGGGATTGCCTTATACGTCTTTGCAGAATTTATTTAGCTCAGTGCTGGGCACATAGTAATCACTTTCCTATTTTTTCATTTTCCAACTAAACTGTAACTTCTTTGTAGGTAAACGCTGTATCTTAACAATAATAATAATTTACATTTATATAGTGCTTTAAGGAAGGTAATATTGTCTTCACTTTGCAGATGAGGAAACTGATGCTGGGAGATTAGAAGCCTTGAGCAAGGTCTCCCAGCTAGTGTTGTGAGGCAGGTTTCATACTCAGATCTTCCTTACTCCAACTTCAATACTCTGCTCTGCTACCTAGGTGTATCTCCCCATATCTAGCTCAGTGTTTTATGTGCTGTAGGTAGCCAATATTTGTTGATAGAATCTCCATCAGATTAGCCTTCCAGCAACAGCTAGCCACGTAGATACACTGCAGTGGATCTCAAGAGAACCAGGCTCTGTTCTCAGCTGTCACTAATTAGCTGTGTGACATTGGGCAAATCACTTCTTCCCTCAAGGCCTCTTTTTCCTTCTCTGTAAATTAAAGAAGTTGGACAAGATTAAGGGGTCTACAGACAGATTTCAATCAATCAGCCAGTAAGTACTTATTAAGTGCCTTCTATGTGCCAGGCACTATGTTAACTGTTCCAGATACAAAAAGAGGCAAAAACAAACAAAATCCATGCAACCAAAATTATAAGGAAAGCAGAGAACTGGGAAAATTCTTTTGTAATAAATATCTCTGATAAAGGCCTCATTTCTCAAATAAATGCAGAACTGAGTGAAATTTAGAAAAAATATCAAGTCATTCACCAACTGATAAATGGTCAAAGGATATGAACGGGCGGTTTTCAGACAAAGAAGTCAAAGCTATCTGTAGTCACCTAAAAAAATGCTCTAAATCACTACTGATTAGAGAAATGCACATTAAAACAACTTTGGAGTCAGGAGATTAACAGAAAATATCTAACATAGCAGGAAATTGCTGTAGACTATGCCTTAATGGAGGTTAACAAGCTGCAGCTGAGATGTCAATAAAATACCCATCACATTGGCTAATATGACAAAAAAAGAAAATGTTGGATGTTAGAGGGGATATGAGAAAACTAGAGCACCAATACACTGTTGCTGGAGCTGTGAATTGATCTAACCATTCCGGACAGCAATTTGGAACTATGCCCAAAGAGTTATAAAACTATGCATACCCTTTGATCCACTGATACCACTACTAGGTCTATATGCTAAAGACATGCAAAAAAGGGGAAAAGGCCCTATTTGTACAAAAAATATTTATAGCAGCTCTTTTTGTGGTGGCTAAGAATTGGAAATAGAAGGGATGCCCATCAATTAGGGAATGGTTAAGCAAGCTGTGATATATGATTATGATGGAATATTACTGTGCTATAAGACATGAAAAGCAGGATGATTTCAGAAAAACTTGGGAAGGTTTACATGAATTGATGCAAAGTGAAGTGAACAGAACCAGGAGAATGTTGTAAACATTAACAACAATACTGTTCCTTGAAGAATTGTGAAAGACTTAGCTATTCTCAGCAATACAGTGATGAACTAAATTATCCTCCTGCAGAGAAAGAACTGATGTTGTTTGGATATAGACTGAAGCATGCCATTTTCACCTTGTTTTCATTTTTTCCCTTTTATTCAAGTCTTCTTGTACAAAATAACTAATATGGAAATGTTTTACATAATTGCACATATATAACCTCTATCTGGTTATTTACTATCTCAGGGAGGGTGGAGTAGGGGGAGGGAGGGATAGAATTTAGAACTCAAAACTTTAAATAAAAATGTTAATATATTTAAAAAAGGCAAAAGATATTCCTTGCCCTCAAAGTGCTTGCAATCTAAAGGGGGAAACAACTTAAAAACAAACATATACAAGCAAGCTATATTCAAGATAAATAGGTAACAATTAACAGAGGGAAAGCACTGGAATTAAGAGAGGTTGGGGAAGACTTCCGATAGAAGGTGGGATTTTAGTGCGGACTCAAAGGAAGCCATGGAGATCAGGAATCAGAATAGAGCAGGGGGAGCATTCAGGGCACAGGGGACAGTCAGAGAGAATGCCAAGAGCTGAGAGATGCTGTGTTGCTGTGTAACAGCCAGGAGGTTAGTGCCCTGGAATCGAAGAGTGGATGGCAAGGAGAAACATATAAAAAGACAAGAAAGGTAGGAGGGGGTTTGGTTATGAATGGCTTTGAATGCCAAACAGAGCATTTGCTCATGAAAGCAAAAGGAAACTGGGATGAGGAAAAAAATCCCATCACTCTTTTCACTGACTTTACCTAAAATTTAGCATTTCCTTCAATGATTTATTTTTTAAAATAAATTATTCTGAGAAGGCATTCACAAGCATCAGCAAACTGCCAAAGGGATTCATGGCAAAATATTAAGAAGCTCACGCCTAGAAAACCTCTGGAACCTCTCCCAACTTGAGAACTCTACAAGTCTGTGATTCCTATCATTTATGCAAAAAATGAACAATAACATCAATCCTTCCCTTCTGTTACAACATGACAAAAAATGCCAAACACTAGGTAAATCTCCCTTTAGTCTTAGGGTTGGAAGCATTGTTTGGGGCTGAAATCTAGGGAAATAGGGAAAGAAGAATCAAATGATAGGATGTCGGCCTCGATGAGATTAACAGAAAATATCTAACCTAGCAGGAAATTGCTGTAGACTGTGCCTTAATGGAGGTTAACAGGCTGCAGCTGAGATGTCAATATATATGAAGGTTCCCCAATTGTCACACCAAAGAAATGCATCTGAATTGTGTAATGTCAACACTGTCACTTCATGTGGTGGCTACAGTCAGCAGTTTTCACAGGAGATTTCCTTTTATTACCTCATTTGCATTCATGCCACTCCATTTTCGATTTCAAACAAGGTGGTGGTAGAAGGGTTGCCAGGGAACAGCAAAAATACCCAAGGTCTTGGTGGAAGTCAGTTGGAGTTTCTTAGGGATTAATGTCTAAGGTAAATCTCTTTTCTTTTTTGCTTTCCTTTCTGAATTAAAAGGGATAACACAGGGTTCTACTTGGCATTTCTCTCTCTCTTTCTTTAATTTAAAGCATTGTTTGCTAGAGCCAGTACTGGTTTCTAATAATACTATCATGCCATGGGGTGAATGACCAGACTCCAGTTTCCCAATTCTGCAATAGCCAACCTTCCTTATCCATTTGCTTTCTCCTTAAGGAACTGGAAAGAAGAAAGCTGAATCCTTGCTCCAAACTTTAGTTCCAAAAGGGAGAATTTCTCAGGGTTAGACTAAGAAAAGGAGAGAGAATAGGATCATGGACCAGGAATGGATGGATCTTAGAGGTCATCTAAGCCAACTCTCATTTTATTGATGAGAAAACTGATACCCAGAAAGGCTGAGTCTCCCAAAGTCACAGGGGTAAGGGGCAAAGCTGAGAGATTTGAATATGGATTCTTTGACTTTTTCTACAGGGACCACACTGACTCAAAACATAGTAGAACTGCCAAGGAGAAGCAAACCGAAGAAAAGAAACACCTAGGGAAACCAAGGCTCTCCACTGTAGAAAAACCACTCCCTTTAGAAATACAGGGGAATGTTATTTTTTGAAATCCAGGAAGCCTCTCCTCCACCCTCTCCTTCCCTCAGTTAAAAAAGTTTATCTAGAGAGAACCCAATATCAAAGAAAATTATCATAGTAAAGCTTGATAAACCATGAACATAAAGGCCTGTAATTATTTGAATTTTCAAAATTCGTTAGTTTCATGATACCACAGAGGAAACAGACATTGTAGTTAATGGTCATGGTGGTCAACCAGTTGTTGCTATTTTGCAGACTGAGAATAGGGATATTCTCCAACATGTTTCTTCTCATATTACAAAGTATATATATTTCTGTAAGTAAAATTCAATTTTGTCTTTTTTTTCCTGCCTTTTTCCCCCTCCTTTTTTTCTTTTCCTCATCTATTACTGTGGTATAGAGCACTAAGAAGATCTGAGTGCAAATCCTTTCTTTATACTTTTTTGGTTGTGAGACCCTGGACAAGTCACTTGACCTTGGGAAACCCTCTAGGATTTATCTATTAAATCTCTATTGGTAGAGAAAGATTCCACAGTGGGAGTTCTTAAGGCTGTCAACATCATCCATAAAATCTAGTGAATCAAGCACTAACTCAGAAATAATCACAATACATTCTTGGCTAAAAAAATATGTATCTCTGGTTCTCAATGTGTAAAATCAGGAAGCATGATATTTTTCAGTTGATATTCATAATTTTGGAAAAGAAAATAATTTTTGAAACAATAACAGGAAGGCAGTGTGATATATATAAAAGCCTTGAATTTTGTCACCAGTGAAGACAGGTGCAAGATCCAGCTTTGTTTGAATAACTTTAGCTAAGTCACTTCACCTCAATAGCTTTCAACTTTCTCATCTGTAAAATGGAAATGATGACGTTTGTGGTAACTACTTTGTTTTAAGAAAAGGAATTTATAAACTTTCCAGTGGGATAGAATTGTGAATTACTTATTTTTAAGGTGCTGTGCACAGGGTTTATATGTGGCAAGAACTATTCCTTCTCATGCATAGAGCAAGTAATCAGCTACACAGTATGATTTGTTAGGTGTTTAAAATTTCCCCCAGTTCATTATGTCTCCTTGAGTTCTTATTTCATTTCAGAAACTTCCATCATTCATCACTTTGGATTTTAGAAAAGTCTCCAGAATTTTCCCCCTTCCCATTCAACACAACACACATTTTTGAAATAGAAGGGAAGGAAGAAGGGGAATGAGGGAGAGGGGAGAAAGAGAGCAAGATAAGGAAAAAAAGGAAGGAAGGAAGAAAGGAAGGGAGGAAAGAAAGTGATTAAGAGACTTACCCAAGATTGCACAGCTAGTGTCTCAACTCGGGTCTTTCTGACTCCAGGTCCAGCACTCTATGCACTGTTCCACCTAACTTAATTTAAATCCTAACTCAGACAGCAGCTATGCAACCCTCGGTAAATCATTCAACTGCTTTGTTGATCAGGTTCCTGAGTTGTAAAATGGTGATAGGCAACTAGGTGGCAAAGGGGATAGCATGCTGGACCTGGAGTCAGGAAGACTTATCTTTGTGGGTTCAAATCTGGCCTCAGACACTTACGAGCTACGTGATCCTGGGCAAGTCACTTAATCCCACTTACCTCAGTTTCCTCATCTGTAAAATGAACTGGAAAAAGAAATGGCAAACCACTCCAGTACCTTTGCCAAGAAAACTCTAAATGGTGTCATGAAGAATCAGACATGACTGAAAACAACTGAATGAAAACAAGAAAATGGGAATGATTATAGCACCTACCTCCCATGATTACTATGAGGATAAAATTGGTTTATATTTGGAAAGTGTATTGCCATTCTTAAAGCACTGCTATAAATGGTAGCTATGATGATTATGATGGTTTTCCTTTAATCTTAAACTGCAACTTCTATTCACTGCTCTTGTTTCTATATTTGGGACCTGGCAGAACAAATGTAATCCCTCTTTTACAGAGTATTCTTTCAAATACTTGAAAACAGATATATTTGTCTCTTTTCTTCCCCAGTTCCTTAGACTGACCCTTCCTATCAGCTGAATTGAAGGCTCTTTACCATTGAAGTTAACCTCCTCCAACCCCTCTCCATTTTATCAATGGGTTGCATAAAATGTGGTCACGATAAGCTCACAGTACTTCGTATGTATAGCCGAATCTCCTAGATAACTCCCATAGGAGCCTATTGCCATCATAGTCTAGATTTGTTAGTCCCCTGTCATAAGTCTGTGTGTTCTATCTGACATTTGCTTCCTTGGTGTTCCTGCTACAAAGTATTCTATCTACTAACTCAAGGCATTTTCAGTGGTTACACCTCATACCTGGACTTCATCTTTTCCCATCCATCTCCTGGATTCCCTGGTTTCTCTCAAGTCTCACGTAGAATCCCACCTTCCACAAGAAGTCTTTCTTCTTAAAATCGTTCCTCTGAGATTCTCCAATTTGTCATATATATATATATATATATATTATATATGTATATATATGTACATACATATATTTGTACATAACTGTATGCTGTTCCTTCCATAAAATTATGAACTCTTCAAGAGCTGGATCTGTTTTTTTTCCCTTCTCTTTCTACATGGTACATATTGGCCCATAACAAATTCTTATTGGTTGACTTGTTGAGTAGGATGGTAGGCACATTTTGACAAGGTAAAGGATTAATGCAAAGGGGCAGTACCTTAAAGACAGAGGTCCTAAGGGGAAATGGGACCCACAATGGGGAACTTGAAGTACCTATGGACAGTGTTAAAAGCAAGAGGACCTTGAGAAATGGTCCTTTCTCTTTGATATAGGTAAGACAAAGTGGCCCAGAGATAGAATACTGGACTTGAAGTCAGGAAGACCAGTGTTTGAATACTTCCTCAGACACTGACTAGCTGTGTGACTAAATCTATCCCCGCCTCAGCTTCCTCATCTGTAACCTCCCAGGGTTGTTAGGAGGATCAGATAACTTATGTACATCACTTTGCAAACCATAAAGTGTTACATAAATGCTAGCTATTAGTATTCCCCATTTTATAGATGAAGGTTAAGGCTGGAGCAGGGGGAGGGGTGGTTAGATGATTTTCCTAAAGTTACGAAGCTGTGAAAGGCAAAGCCAGGACTAGATTTCTAGACTTTGACCTCAGATTCAGTGTTCTTTCCACTCTTATTCACAGATATTTCTGGCACATGTAATGTTTTAGTTGTGTGTGTTCTTCAAAGGAAATAGGAGGCAGACCCCAACGGATGCATTTCTTGGGAACTGGATCATAGTACACATGAGATGAGACTTCTGAGGTTGTTAATGTAAGTAGGAACTGGGCAAATGTGCTACTGAGTATATAAAGGAAGCATGACCATACAAAAAAAAAGTCATAAAACAATCCCTCATCATTCATCTTACTTATAGGAACTAAACCCAAACCAGTCAAATAAGGTGGTCACTGCTTTGCTGGTTCCTATTAGAGAATATACATGTTTGTGTATGTGTATGTATACATATACACACATATTGAGTCGTATCTGACTCTTCATGACCCATTTGGGGTTTTCTTGGAAAAAATATTGGAGTGATTTTTCATTTCCTTTTCCAACTAATTTTATAGATGAGTAAACTGAGGCAAACAGGGTTAAGTGACTTGCTTAAAGTCACATAGCTAGTGAGTGTCTGAGTTGAATCTGAACTCAGGTCTTCCTGACTGCTGGACCAGCTCTCCATCCACTGTACCACATAGATTATACATACACACACACACACACACATACATACATATGAATGTATATGCACCCCTGTGTATGCTTATATTCATACAGATATAGTTGCATGTGTATACATATACACATATACATACGTGTGTGTATACACACACATATATATTCTGTATGCAGCTAGATACATACCTAGGATGGGAACTACTAGCTCTAGTGGCTTAGACTACACTAAGATTTTTGGGATACCCTATGTACATGCATGCATATATACCATGATTTCATTGGTACAGGGAACTCCAAGGTTAGGAAAATCCCTTTTCCAGTGCAGATTGGTACTGTCTTTATAACTTGAAGGTCTCAGAGAGTTTAATAGAGCATTGAGGGTTTGCATGTCTTATCCAGGTTCACACAGCCAGTGTGCAAGGATGGCTTTGAGGATGATTTTGCTATCCATTCCATCACATAGTGTTCTATCCCACTATCTCTACAAATATGTATGTGTGTGTGTGTGTGTGTGTGTGTATATACAGAATGTTCCAAAATATTCAGGACAGTTCAAAATAATAGAAGTTTAAGATCCTGGAGCTTAAAACTGAACTATGACTTCAAGAACATCCTGAATAGCTAAAAGCTACTCATCTTCTCCAAAACATAAAGTTGTACCTATAGAATTTACTTAAAATATATGCGTATATATGTGCATAGTTACATAATACATATATCTATATTTACATAGACACACCTATGTATATGTGTGTATACACACAATACACATGTGTGTCTGTTTACACATATGTATATGTGTATACATGCTCATACACATGTTGTCATTCGTTTTGTCCTTCATTTCTTGAAGAAGATCATCTTCTGGTCTTCATGGCATCAAGGAGGTGAGGCCAAGATTTGCAAGTGAATTCAACTTAAGTGAGGGAGAGCTATGAATAGTCACCAGCCTTACTTTTTCCTCTGGAGCCATCTGGGTCAGTGGCAAGATATAGATCAGGATGACTGGAGATGGCCCTGGATGCAGTGGGAGATCTTGGCCTTTTTAACCTGAAGTCTTTCCCAGGAGATGCTCTGCCCAAAGGAATATAAATTTTGATTTCGGAAACCTCACAAGATATCTTTGCATTTATGGGCTATATATTTTCTCAAAGACCTCATCTTAAACACAAATTACCTTGGCTTTCATTGATTTGCCAACAATGGCTCAGAGTGAATGTAAATAGCAATTGTTTCTACTTTGGTCAGAAATCATGAGGGTCTTCCCCTCCCAGATGGACTTATTTTTTGAGTAGGTAAAAGAGGTCATTCTTTGCCTCATTTCTTATGTAGCCTTAATCATCGGATAGGTGATGCCTTGGTCAAAATATACACATATATCATGTATACATACACATATGTATATGACTTTATCCTTGTCAACGTCATTTACTCCTTACTACAACACTAGGCATCAGGATCATTGGACTTAGATCCTAAAAGGGAATTAGAAGCCATCTAATCCAATGCCTTCTTTTTACAAATGATATTGAGAGTCTTGGAGTGATGCAGTGATTTTCTCATAGTTCCACAGGTTGTAAGCAGCAAAACTAAAATTTGAATGAACCTAGGCCCCGGATTCCAAATCCAGTTCATTTCCCACTGTGCCCTGGGGCTTGCTAGCTTCACTGTGTTCATAGTGCTGTCCTCCCATGGTTCAATATCTGAACTGGAAAATTTTCATGTGTAAGAATCCTTCTCAATTCAGTCTCACTGGACTCAAGGAATGGAAAACTCTAGCCTTTCAAATTTCTGGCTTGATTTCTGTTCAACTGAGAAAAATGCTCATTCAATTATTATTAGAAAAGGAAATGTGAAAGGGTAATCCCTCATCCAAGTATCAGCCAAGAAAAAGAAAACATTCTCTGGTCACATGGGCATGTTGGCATGCCCAGTATTAGAAGTACTATTTGCTCACCTGTGGTTATATAAAAGAATTACTGCTCTGTTCAATTCTGTGAAGGACACGTGAAGTCTAAGCAAAAGTCCTGGACTAGGAGATAGTAGAGAAGGTTTCAAGACCTGGATGAAACCCAGGTCAGTAACAATCTCTTTGAACGTCACTTTCATCATCTGTAAAATGGGAAATTATAACTGTTCTCAACTGATTCTTTTGGTTGATCTACTATTTACATACTATGGTTCATCTATACTGTAATATTATTACTTTTTTGTTGTTGTCTGATCATTTTCAGTCTTAAAATATATTGCTGTTGTTCAGTTGTTTCAGTTCTGCCCAACTCTTTGTGAGTCCAGTTGAAGTTTTCTTGACAAAGATGCTGGAGTGGTTTACCATTTCCTTCTCAAAATATTATTATTCATTCTCCCCTATGTACCTTACACTTTCCCACATAATTATCCACGCATGAAATGTCCTCCTGCTGTCTCCTATTGGATTCAAATCCATCCCTTAAAACCCCATTCAGACTCTTCCCTCCTGGGGAGCCTTTCCTAATCTTGCATTAGTAATAATTTCCCCTTGCCTGTGGAACTCATACTGCCTTTTGTTAATATGCCTCTCTCAGCTACTTTTTGTATGTCATTTCATTTTTACTAGCTCTTTTTCTTTTAAATCATTTTTATTTCCTATCTCTTTACCAGATTGTAAACTCTATGGAAGGAGAAAACAATTTTTGTAAACTTTCTACCCACTCACCTTCCCAGCCTGGTGCAACACTGCTCCATTAACAGGCTCTTAATAAATGAATGGCAGCATGGTAGATGGGTTATTGCCCTTAGAGGCAGGAAGACTTGGATTTTAATTCTGCCTCAGGTATCTGAGCTATGGGACCCTTGGCAAGTAACTTAACTTCTATAGGCCTTAGTTTCCTCAACTGTAAAATGAGAGAGTTCATCTGGATGATGTATAAAGTCCCTCCCAGCTCTAAAGCTTTGATTCCATGAAGTCTCTATTGAACTGAATACTTGTTCCAGCTACCTAATAGAGCCATCATTGGGAAAATATTTTGCTATAGATTTGTGGCTTATGGTATCATGTGACCTGCTGACTACTTAGTCTCCCCTCCCTCCCCAAGTATAATAGAAGAAAGAATTATATCAAATGTCAAAAAGACCCCAAATGCAACTATTTTGATACCTGGAGGCAGAGCTGGGTATTCTTCAAAGATCCTGGTGATAAAGTCAGCCTACTCTGACAAAAAAAATCACCATTATCTGTAACTTTTATGCATTTCCTAGAAGAGCCCAGTCTATTCTGCCAACAATTACCTTTCCAGTAGGAGCTGGTTTCATAATCATAATTATGGCAAAGTGCTTTGAGATCTGCAGAGAACAGTATAAAAGCGGAATTATTTTAAGAGCTGTATTTCAGATCTCCAAATCTCTGCTAAAGGTCAGCTAATTAATCTTCACAATACCCCAGTAAGGAAGGTATCATTATCCCCTTTTCACAAATGAGTCCTAAAAGGAATAGAGAGTTTGTTCTTGTCAGAGGCTACCCAGCACAGGCAGCCAAAGCCACTATAAGAGCACTTCTCAGTCAGTTACTAAGCATTTCCTGAGCTCCCACTGTGTGTTCAATAATGGGCTTCAGCACATACTTGAAAGGGAAGAGAATGAAAATAGGAATGTGGAAAAAGGAACTAACAAAGGAGGCAAATCAACCATCACTTATTAAGGACCTACTATGTGCCAAACATTGTGTTAAGCTCTGGATAAGCAAAGGCAAAAAACCAGTTTCTCCTTCCAAGGAGCTCACAGTCTAATGGAGGAGGCAACACATCAACAACTGAGGCTCTGTTTCTGACCACAACCTCCTATTATTGGTACTTCCAGCTATGACACTGTTCTGGAAGGCCTGGTGCCTCCATCCTTCTGAGAAAAGCCAAAATTCAAGAATTGGGTCATTTTTCAAACATGTCTGACTCTTCATGACCCCATTTGGGGTTTCTTGGCAAAGATACCGTAGTGGGGTGGTTTGACATTTCCTTCTCCAGCTCATTTTACAGAGTGGAAACTGAAGCAGACAGGGTTAAGTGCCCAGGGTCACACAGCTAGTAAGGGTCTGAAGCTGTATTTGAACTCAGAAAGAAGAATCTTCCTGATTCCAGACCCAGCACTGTACCACCTAGCCTCTCTAACCTGGTTTAAAGAAGGTCAGGCTCTGAATAAATGATAATTGACTATGAGTCAAGATTCCTCAGGTTTTAGTCTCTACTCAGACAGTAGCTCTGGCCTCTGTTTTCCCCTCTGTAATATAAGGAAGTTAAGAAGGATGGTCTCTAAGGCCTTCTCTAAGCTCTAAAATTCTCTGAGTCTAGGATATTTGGGCTCCACTTGAATCTCCCTTACTTCAGCCTTGATTTCAGTATGATTTGAATGAGCCTTTGTAACAGCAAGCACCCTGACACATCCAGGATGACCTGCTAGCACAGGTTCTTAGATCTACTTTTCTAAAAGGAAAGCAACTTTTGTGGGGTAAACAATCTTTTTAAATCACATATACCAACAGAGAAAACACAAGCAGAGAAATAAAGACCAACAGACAGGGCTTCCAACTATCTGATCATTACATACATATACAGTTACCAGAAAGAGAAGCACAAACTTCTGGGTTTTCAAAGGTGGGGGGAAAGATGAGTCCCAACAGCTACCCATAATCTCATCTGGTTTTCAAACCCTCTTCCAAAGAGTAAGCCCCCAAAGCAAAAGAGAGAGGGAGAGGGAGAAGGGAGAGTCAGAGCTGGGGGGCATCAGGACCCTCATGACCCCAGTGCCTATTAACAATTAATAAAAGGTGTGGGCCCTCCTGCAAAACAAGCCTCCTCTAATCAAGCTTCCCTTAATGGGCTCCACCTGAGGCCCATTAATAGCTGGAAAGATCTTTAACTCTCATTGCCTGTGGTTGTTTACATTACAGCCTTCCCCTATCACTGGAAAAGTCAGAAGGCCTTCTTCTTTAAGGCCTTCTCTGTAAATGGAGTGTGTTGGATTAGATGAACTTCTTCTAGCTCTACCATGATTCTTTTTGGATCTGGAGGAAGTTGGCCTTCTTTCAGCCCCCTTTCCTCAAAGAATCCTTCTGCTTGCTGTAAGGATTATCTCTCTACTCAGAGCCACTCTTTGGTAATTAGGCTTCTTAGACATTACGTGCAAAATAATAATAATAATAGTTAGCATTTGTAAAGGCTTTAAGGTTTACAAAGTGCTTTATATGAGTTAGCTTAACTGATCCTCAAAAAATCTTGTGTAGTAGGGTCTATTATTATC
Source organism: Bettongia penicillata ogilbyi (assembly GCA_023548195.1). NCBI lineage: Eukaryota > Metazoa > Chordata > Mammalia > Diprotodontia > Potoroidae > Bettongia > Bettongia penicillata. Next base: position 1,935,204 of record JAJHZJ010000442.1, read on the forward strand.
CCTATTTCACAGCTGAGGAAACTGAGAGTGGAGAGGTTAAGTGACTTATCCATGGTTACAGAGCTAGTAAAAGTCTGAAACTGGATTTAAACTCAGTCCTGACTACAAGTCTAACAGGGAATCCACTATGTCTCCTAGCTGAAGTGAGCACCTAGTGATATAGTAAAAATGAAACCCAAGTATGAAGATTCCTAGTTATGACTCTGGTGGTTGCTCTAAGTCTTTTCATTGCTAACAGAAGGGAGAACTAGAAGAGGATTTCTAACGCAACCCACTTATTTTACAGATGAAGAAACAACCACATGATCCAAGGTCACACAAGTTGCTCTCCTTGCTGCTTAATTCTCAACTGACTTTGCCGCCTTCCCTATTGAGAAAAGACAGATCGTTCTAAGGGAGTTTCATTGCCTTCCCCCTTGTACATTTAACATTAACATTCCTCTGTGACTTCAAACATTTTGTTCCCTTTCCCTCATGTCCCTGAGCAGGAGTTGTACCTCCCCTTTCCTTAATAGGCAGGTAGGTGGCACAGTGGATAGAGCACCAGACTTGGGAGTTCAAATCCTGACTCAGATATTTGCTAGCTATGGGTACCTGAGCAAGGCACTATACTTGTCTCCCTCAGTTTCCTCATCTATACAATGGGGATAATAATAGCACCTATTTCACATGATTGTTGTAAGGATCAAATGGGACAACATACATAAAGTGCTTTTTGTTGTTCAATTATGTGCAAATCTTCATGACCCCATTTTGGGGTTTTCTTGGCAAAGATGCTGGAGTGGTTTGCCATTTCCTCCTCTGGTTCATTTTGCAGATGAGGAAATTGAGGCAAATATTACTTGCCCAGGGTCACCCAACTCAAAAGTGTCTGAGAGCAAATATGAACACAGGAAGATGAGTCTTTCTGACTCCAGGTCCAACACTCTATCCATTGTGCCACTTAGTTGCCCCACAAAATGTTTTGCAAATCTTAAAACACCATAGAAAGGTTATCATCATCATCACCACCATTGTTCTCATAACCATCATTATTATCAGCAGTAGTAACTTTTTCATTAAGCCCTCTCATCCTCCAGGACTTTGCTACCTCAATGATTTTCTCATTCTTTATATCTTTAATTTTATGAGTTAATCCTGATCCTAGGCAACAGCTGGAGGTAACTGGGCCTTATTGAACACACAAGGGGTCTTAGAGATTATCTAATCTGACCTCCCTCATTTCATATACAGGGAAACTGAGGTCCCAAGAGGCTGATTTTTGCAGGGCCACATGTGTAAGTGAAATATCCTGAATTCAGAGTCAGGCATTTAAAAAATCTTGTTACTTAAAGTAAATCATTCTTCCCCTAGTTCCCAGATGACAAGGATTTCCCTGTGTTTGGCCTTCCAAATACATCCCCTTGGGTTATAGCCTTGTGCCTCCCATACCTTTTTTGGACCTGTAGTTCATCCTCTCTCTTTTCATCTACTCCAATAATTCATCCTTGAATGACCCAGCCCTTAGAAAATTCCCCTGGCTATGTTGTGCCAGCTGTCCTTGGTATTAAAAATTGCCTTTTACCTCCTGTTCTACACTGGTATTGGGAGCTTTGAGGTCCAGGACCATATGACTTCTACAATATTTCAGCTTGATTTAAGCTCATACCAAGAGAGCTCTCCCAAACTGGAATGAACTGCCTCCTGAGGCAGTAGGTTCCCTGCTTCTTAGAGGTCTTTCATCAAAGACTGGGTGACAACTTGTCTGGAGTGCAGTATAGTGAGGTAAATTTTGTTCAAGTAGAGGTTGGACCAGATGATCCCTTCCAACTCTGGGGCTATGTGATCCCTTTTCTGATCCTGGTCTAGGATGCTGTTCCTAGACTGATCAGCTCTTGTCAGGATCCTTTATTCCCTCCCATTATCTCCTTTTATTGAATACATTCAATGGATATATGGACCTTAGGACTACAGGCTACTGGAAGTTTCCCTGTACTTATAGGACCATAGATTCTTTTGTCTCAGGCTTCTGATTTATTGTGCAGACCTCTCTCTCTCTGTCTTCTCAAGGAATGGCTGTCTTTATGAATTTCAGGCTTCACAATAATCATTATCAACATTTAGAGTATCCAGTACAATCACTGGCCTTCATAAGACAGTGTTCTGAGACTCTATCTATTGCGTCTGAGCCAATAACTTCTCTATATCCTCATCTGTAAAATGGAACTCGTACCAACCTTGGGGCAGCAATATGGTCTACTGGATAAACTGCCAGGTCCGGACTCAAGAAGACTCATCTTCCTCAGCTCAAATCCAGCCTGAGACATTTACTAACTGTGTGACTCTGGGTAAGTTATTTAACCCTATTGGCCTAGTTTCTTCATCTGTAAAATGAACTGGAAAAGGAAATATCAAACTACTCTAGTATCTTTGTCAAGAAAACCTCAAATGGGATCATAAAGAGTTGGACATAATTGAAACTACTGAGCAACAATAACCAAAAAAATCAACCTCATAGAACTGTGAGGAAAACAATTTATAAACCTTAAAGTGATATATCTGTTAGCTGTTGTTATTATCTGAAAGTATTTTGCAAATTGCAAATTGCTATGCAAATAATACCTTATTTTTTCATGATCATTTATAGCTAACAAAGCACTTTTTCATGTATTGTCTCATTTGCATAAGGTATTACTATTATCATTATTATAAACAACCCCCTCGTTTTTGGAGTTTTCTTTTCCCTTGGCTTTGGTCACAATATAATCTATCAGTTCTACTCCTATTTAGTAACTCCTTCTTTGTACCTCTGGATGACTTGTTTCATCTCTCATTCACCAAATGTAGACACTATTCTTTGTTCTTTGGTTCTCTTTTCTCCTCTTTTTATGCCCTCTGTTGGCAAAATTATCTATTCACATGGTTTCAACCATCATCTGTATGTTGCTGACTTCCAAACTGCTTCTCTAACCTTGACCTCCTTCTCTCCTGAGAGCGTGACCCATGCTTCTACTTTTCCTGTTGGACAGCTCCACCTGGACACTTTACAGACACTTCAAAATGAATATGCCCCCCAGGTCCCAAGCCATGTTTTCCCCAAACCTGCTCTTCCCCTTGATTGTCCTCTTGCCATTATTGGCACAATTACTGTCCGCATAATCCATGTTTAGAATATCAGTGCCATCTTTGCTTTCCCCCTTTACCCTTTGCCCTAAAATAGCCAAGTCCTTTTAATTTTATATTCTTGGTCTCTTACACATGCCCTATATTCTCCACTCTCATTATTCCTACCTTTGTTTAGCTCACCTCTACCTCTTGCCTGAACTATTTCAATAGCCTCTTAATTTTCTGGTGCTATACAATTCACCCTCACCCCCCCCACCCCATTCAGTCCTGTACACTGCTGCCAGGTTAACCTTCCTGAAATGTCTTTGATCATTTGGACCCATATTTAAAAAATCTTCCAAGGCTCATTTATTCAGTACAATTATGTTATAAAATAAAATTTAAAAAAATCATTAGCATGGCATAGATCTTTGATTATTTAGCCATAATCCCAAAGTTAGAAGGAACTCCAGAGGTCATCTAGTTCACATCCTATTTAATCATATAGTTATTTCTGCAGGTTCACAGGACCATGTCACATTTAGGGTGGAAAGAAACTTAGAGATCCCCTCTTTTAATTCCATTTTTTTTTAAAAGATGAGAAAATTGAATCCAATCAAGTTTTAACTTGCCCAGATTCACACAGGTAGCAAATAGGAGAGGCAAGATTCATATCCAGGTCCTCTGACTACTTCCAGTTATTTTTCCAATACTCCTCTTATGCCCTCTTCTATTAGACTCTAAGATTCTTGTGGACATGTACCTTCTGGGAGGCAGTAATAATGGAAAAGGTGCTAGATGTTTCCACTGGGTAAGTCATTACATCTTTCTGAGTGTGTTTCCTCATCTGTGAAATGGGTATAATAATATTATGCTACCTGTAGGTTAATGTGAGGAAAGCACTTTGTAAACCTTAAAATTATTATTTATTATTATTTTGATGGTATGTCTCTGTATTGCTCCAGTGCTCAGCATAGGGTCCTGCATCTAGCTCGGTCTAACTGAATATTGCTGAATGAATAATAGATGCTTTACTAAATGAATAAATGAAATACTTCTGCTCTCCAGAAATTTATGGTCTTGTTGGCTATCTGACCTTAGACTCGTGGTAGTGGAATTAGGACCAAGTTTAATGTTACCAAGTCTATTCAGAAATGATGATTGATCTAGTTACACATATAGACACAGCAGATAGAACATTGGACCCAGAATCAGAAGGACCTGAGTTCAAATCTGGCTTCAGATACTTACTAGATGTGTGACCCCAGGGCAAATCACGCCTCAGTTTCCTCATTTGTAAATGAGGATAATAGCATCTATCTCTCAGAATTATGTGATAATTATATGGAATAACATTTGTAAAGTACTTTGCAAACCTTAAAGTGTCTTATAAATGCTATTTTTCTAAATACAAATAGAGTAATGGTAATGGACATTTTTGTAACTTTAAGATTTACAAAGCTCCTCATGGAAATTATTTCATTTAATTTTCATAACAACTCAGTGAGGTAGGTGCCAGGATTCATTATCCTCATTTTATGGAAAGAAAAGACTGAGTTTCAGCCAGGTTAACTAACATCCTCAGGATTGGAGTAGGTTACGAGGCCAAGGCTCTCTTGAATACTACCCCTAGTGCTCCATGCACTAAATCAACCTGCCTACACACAGGAAGAAATAAAGGTGTCCTCCTTCCCATATGGGGATGGCAGCTCTGATGCCCCTTTTAGTAAAGCTTTTTTTTCATGAGTGGTGATGTTTGCCTTAAAACATTCCTCTGCTTTCACGTTGTTCTTTTTGGCATCCATGGACTGCATCAGTGAGATGGATGACTGTGGCTAGTGACCCAGTTCGCAGCTGTATAACAAGACAAACTCACTTGCTTGAATGGGGTTTAAACTAGTGACCTTGGTTTTATTAACACTATACTCTAACCAACTGAGCTAACTGGGTCAGGCCAATACGGCATAATTACAATAGTTCTCACTTTGTTGATATGTCATCCAAGCACTTCACACTTCACTGAAAAGCCATTAAAACAATTACCAGGTCATTAACATGAACTTTTAACTAGGAGCTTCACATTTTCCCTCACCAGAGAATTAGCTGAGCTAGGCACTGCTTGTCTCCTGGCCTTCCCACTGGCCCATCTAGGTTGACTGAAGGGTATTCATGGGAATCTTTTTTTTTCCGTTTATCAGAAGAAGCTACTGCTGGTCTCAGATTATGTTTTTGTTACAATATGGATAGAGTGCTGTGCCTGGAGTCAAGAAGTTCAAATTTGGATTCAGATAGTTACTAGCTGAGGGGCAAATCATTTAATCTCTGTTTGCCTCAGTTTCCTCATCTCAGTCTCCTACCTTCCAGAATTGTTAGTTAATACTTGTAAAGTGTTTTGAAAACCTTAAAGCACTACATTAAGTGAGAATTATTAATATAGCCATATAAGACAATCAATAATATAAGATAAAATTAATATAATATAAATAATATAAAAATAAAAATATAAAAAATATCTCAAGATATTCTATGAAAAGTCCCTTTTCTAGATGTGGAATTGATTTCTTATCTCCTTTGTGGTTGCCCACCCTTAGGGGATCTAAGCTTTATAGGAATTGAAAACTGATGACCCTAAGTTATTCAGACCAAGGCAGAGTAGAGGAGAGTACCCTTAAGAGTCAGGGAGACCTGAGTTTCAGTAGAACAGGTTAGAAACTCATGCCTCATACTCATTAGCTGAGCAATTATGGTCAAGCCATTTCAGCTTTCTCAACCTGAGTTTCCTCATCAGCAAAAAAAAAAAAAAAAAATCTGTGGTATTTGCCTTACAATGTTGCTATGAGGATAAAATGAGATAATGTATGAAGCAAAACTGAAAGCCTTGCATTGACATTAGCTGTTACTTTTAAAAAGCTGTAGATATAAGCGTATCTAGATGACTAGATCCTCTTTCTAGGTGTGGTGACTTATGCCTGACATTGAAAGTCGCAAAATGTAGTGATCTATTGCAGATGGTTTATCCACAATAAATTTGGCATACATATGGTGAGCTCTTAGAAGTAGGTGGGTCAACAAGTTGTCTAATAAGAGGTGAACAGTCCCAGATTAGAAATGGAGCAGATCAAAGCTTCCATGCTGATGCTGACCAGTACTGGGATCAGGCCCATTTGTAGCCCTGAACTTCCAGCCTTGGTGAGAAGTAATGACCCAATCTTTCCAAAAATAAATCCTCTTTCAACAAATTCTTCCATCCCTAAAGATTCAAGTGTTGCAAAGAAAAAAAGTATCAAAAAACCCCAAAGAAGCAGGGAACGAACGCATATAAACCATCACAATGATGGATCCCAAATGTCTTTCTTACTGTTATGTCAATAAAGGACTGAAAATGGAGGAAGAAAGCTCTATATTCCATTAGCCCAATAATCTGTTTTCATGCCTCAGTATACCAACAAACCTTCCAAAACTCCACAGGGGAGAACATTATTGGTTGGCCACTACTAACTTAGAGGAGCCAAATTCTCTACCTCTTCACCAGTGTAAATCTATGGAAACATTATAAAACCCACAGCCAAGGCATAGAACAATCAGACATAAGGTCATGGAGTTGGATCACAACTGGAAGAAACCTTAGAGTTTATTTGATTCAATCTCCTCATTTTAGAGATGATAAAACAGGTCCACTGAAGTGAAATGAATTTCCAGGGTCATACAGAGGTTAAGACTCTAGAGTCACACCTGTGTTTTTGGAATCCAAAATCAGAGTTCTTTTCACTATAACACATTAATGTAGGTAGATAGTTATATATTCTTGCTAAGGTATACAATATAACCTTTAAAACGCAGAATCAAATTAACAAGCTTTTTTTCTGGGCTGTTGGCAGAGACTACTCACCCTGAAGGATTTTCAAAGAAAATGCCACAGGAATCGTTTGCCAAAGGGTGACTTCCCCCACCCCCAACTCTTGGTCTTCTCTACACTGACACCATATGAGTTTTACCCATCCAGAGAAATCTAAACCCACATGTTTCACATTCCAACAACCACATACTTCAAGATTCCCCAGTGGTCATGGGGAATGGCCAACACATTGGTAAAATCCAACCCACTGAACAACCCAATGTTAATACTGGAAAATAGTGTCTCAATCCAGGCCCAATGGCTCAGTGTCTGTGGGAAGCTTCCTTGGAAGAACAAGCAATTCCACAGCCAAAACACATTAATGCTTTTATTATTATTATTATGAGAGCTTAGATTTTTATGTTTTTAAATATTTTATTAAGTTTTGTGATAAGATTCTTTCTGACCTACACAACCACAGAAATGCTAAAGTAGGCAGTCAAGCAGGGAAATACTGGGCTTGTTACTCTAGCTGAAAACACCAACAAAGAGACAATCTAGAGATAAGAAACAATTATTTTTTGAATAAAATGAATTGCTGATTCGCTTTATGAGGGCCCACATATAATTCCAATTATAAAAATGCTCAGATAAATCAATTATCTGATTGGATTCAATTACTCATTTAATGACTTACATTATTTGCCTTTGTGTTACCATTTTTAAAAACCACTGATAAACAACTGGGGAAAATAATTTTCCTTCCTGTTAAGAAGCAAATTGTTTTCATTGCTTTTAAGAGAAATCTACTTTATAGCTTTTATAAAGACTCCCAGCCTCTTTGGGTTATTTTCTCTGGATCAATGCATCTCAAAGATAGAAGGGACCTTGGAAACAAGACGACTTCCCACAGTTCCCAACAAGTAATTATCCAGGTTCCACTTTTAGACTTCCAATGAAAGAGAACTCACTGGATTTTCCTACCATCTTTCTGCCCATTTGGTCTATAGTAGCTTCTCATAACAATATTACTTCTGTTTCTCCCTCTGTTAAGCTTTTCCTGAAAGCTGTGTACCATGCTTCTCCTTTCTGGCTCCTGAATGATTTCACATGAATTAAGGCTTTGTTGAATAAGATATATGCTCCCAATAGTCATATTCTAGTCACGTGTTCCATCTCATCAAATTCGAGTGATACCTAGGAACTCAAATTTGCCACTTTGCACTATAATCTTTAGCTTACATTTTTTATTGTTACCCACATGTTGTGCATTTACATATATATGTGTGTGTGTATATATATACATATATATATGTTTATACATACATGCATTACATATATATATATCCGGGCGTGCAGTTTTATTGCTGCTTCCTTTCTTGGATATTGTCTCTAGGGCTTTAGTTAAGGGCATTAACTCACTGTTGTCAAACTGAAAAAAGTTTCATTTATTGTCCAGACAAGTTATCTTTTATCTACTGTGTTTTATCACCAAAGTTATACAAGAGATGGTTTTATGTCTTTGTAAAAGATTATAATGGGATGTCTCAGCTGGAAGCACTCAAGTGATTAAAAACTCAAATGGTGTATGTTTCATTTTAGACAAGTCCAATTTATGAATATTTGTAATTACCTAACATATATTAGAAAGTTTTTGCTTTCACTATAGGAGTCCTCAATAAAATGAATCCTTTAAATTCATTTGACAAATATTAAGTGCCTAAACTGTTTCCTAGGCCCTAATATAAGTATAGTATTATAAGAGTATAGTAATTGCAAATAGATTTAAAGAGTTATGAAATCAAATAAAAGAGAAATCTTTTACATATTGGAGCATGAAGGAAGGCTTCATGGAAGATGTAGATTTTGGGCTAGGCCTTAGAGAATAGGTAGGATTTAAGATCTAAAAGTGGGGACAAGAGAGGAGGGTATTCCAGGAGTCAGGAAGAGAATGAGTAAAACCATGGAAGTGGGAATAAAATCATTGGACATATTCAAGGAACTATGAATAAGTAAACTTGTTGGTTGAAATGTGGAGTATATGAGTATGATATATGTGAGAGGAAGTAATATGAGACAAGCTCGGAAAGGTAGGTTATGATCACATTGTCTTAAAGGACTGAAGTATATGGTTTTCATTGGATATGCAATGGAGAGCTGTTAAAGGTGTCTGAGCAATGAGATGACTTTTATCATCCTTACATATCAGGAAGACAAATCTATTGGTAGCACATGGGAAAAACTGGAGAGGGAAGAGACTAGAGATAGGGAAACTTATTAGAATGTTTACAGCAAACTGTCTTATTGCAAGTAATATTTACAAGTCCTTTATTACTTGTCAAGGAATTTTGGGAAAGAAGAGAAACTAAAAATCCATTTTTCCAAATGGGGCAACTAGGTAGCACAGTGGATACAGCAACTTGGCTTGGAATCGAGAAAATTCATCTCCTTGAGTTCAAATCTGGCCTCAGACATTTACTAGCTGTGTGACCCTGGGCAAGTCACTTAACTTTGTTTGTCTCAGTTCCTCATCTACAAAATAAGCTGGAGAAGGAAATGGCAAAGACTTCAGTATCTTTGCCACAAAAATCCCATATAGAATCACAAAGACATGACTGAACCATGACTAAACATGACTGAAATTATGAAACAACAAAAACATTTTCCCAAATGAAATAAAAATGAAATGAGATAATATATACCTGAAATTTATAATGAATTTAATTAGTAATTCAATTAGCAAAAATTCAATGCACACCTAACTTTTTTTTTAAGCCATTCACTTATTTCATACTAAGGCAGAAGTGACTGGCTTTAAACTGGTTGCTTTTTCTTTCTACTCCATGCTGTTACAGTATCATCCACACCATAGCATCAAGCAACATGTCTTGTTTGAAGTCAGATTCTTACTTGGATTTGCCTAAAGACTCCATTTGTTTAACAACTTAAAGAGGTTAAACTGTTCAGCTGATTCCCTCCCAGTTCTCTGAGTTTTCAGGGAAGAACTTCTTAATGCAAACTAATTAAAACAGACCATCACCAATTTTCCCATAGGGCTCTCTAGACAGTGAGAAAGCAATTGTTTACGTCTGGATTTTCTTGTGTGGCTGGGAAAATGGAACTAATCATATGAAGTCAACTTTTGATTCCTGTGGCAAATCTCACTGTGATTTTAATGAAGATTAACATGTTCTCTACTGAAGAACTTACATTGTCAACATCTCAGCTACCTCTGTTTATTCTGTTTGCAGACAAGCATTTCTAAAAACCAAGCCTTAACCAGTTGACTCCCATCTTCTAAGCTCATTTTGGACAAAGTCAGACCTTGCACTACTTTGAGAAAGTAGTTTATGTTTCACGTAAAGAGTATTTTATAGAGGAATCTCAGGGAAAACCTGAGAGTAGAGACATAGATTAGCCAATCATCCATACACAGGTGACAAAGTCATGGGGGTGAATAAAATCAACAAAGTTATCACAAATAAAATTCAACAAAGGTAGACTGAGGCATGTTCACTCAGAGCAAGATAATATTTTATTAACAGGGCAAAAATCTATTGATAAAAGGGTCAATAATTTATTCTAAAGACCCCCAAGATGAAGACTTAATTCATTTTTATAAGGTTAAAACAAAGAACAGAGTAGGCAACACTATAGGTTTGAGGACAATATAATTGGTTATGTAGCTGAGGCATGGGGGACAATATGATTGGTTGGAAGTTGGAAACGAGGGGCTAGCAACAGCCTCCTCTTTTCCTCCCGTGACTAAGAAAAGTTCATCGTTTGAGTCTACCTGCAAGGTTAAAAGAAAGTGGACCAGACTTTTTTGCATAGCAAAGCAGACATCATTGAAGGATATATTGGTGGCATAAAGATACTGGAGCAGACTCCCTGATGTCCATGTGCATGCCCCAAAGATAGTAGAATTCCTTGAGGAAAGAGGATTGAAAGGCAAGAGAAATGAATTTCTAAATTTATTATAAACAAGCTGAATTTCTGCACTAAGTTCACAGATAAAGAACCATGACTTAGGTAACTACAGGACATAAATCAATTAACTGTAAATAGGATCAATTAAAGAGATACAGAATCTTCTCAAAGTAAAGAGAATAGAGGGCAAAGGAAAGTCCAAATATTTAAATTTTAGGGATTCCCACATTAAATGATCAAGAAAGGAGTTAGGAGCTATCAATGAAGATGGAGGAACGGTTAGAAAGTTAGAAGGACCATGAGAAGACAGTATCATAGATGCCAAGGGAGAAAAGGGTATTAAGAAGTAGGGTGTGATCTTCCATGTTGAATGCAGCAGAAAGCTCAAGGAGAATGAAGAAAAAGAAGACCACTGGATTTAGTAAAAAATAAATAAAAATTTAAAAGGAGGTCGTTAGTAAACAGAGAGAACATTTTTTCAATAGAATTTGCAATAATCTGATGGTGAATCTGCCTATCTCATGACTCTCCTCACTCCAGTCAGCTGCCAAAGTGATTTTCCTAAAATGCAGGTCTGACCTTGTCACCTCCTTACTCAGTAAACTCCATTGATTCCCTGTTGCCTCCAGGATTGAATATAAAATCTTCTGTTCAGCCTTCAAAGCCCTTCATAAGCCACTCCTCATCCCTAACTTTCTCATCTTTTTATGCCATACTCTCTGCCATATAGTCTTCAAACCACTGGTGCTGGCCTCCTTTTTATTCCTGGAAGAAGACACTTCAATCTCTTGGTTCTAATTTATTTTCTCTGGATAGCCCCCATGTATGGAATGCTCTCTCCTCATCTCTGACTCCTGGTTACCCTGGCTTCCTTCAAGTCCCAACTAAAATCTCATCTTCTGTGAAACCCTCTTCATTCTAGAGCCTTCCTTCTGTTGATTCTTTCCTATTTATCCTTTATATAGCTTGCTTTGTTTATATGTTGGCTCCCCCAATAGATGAATTTCCTGCAGGGAGGGACAACATTTTTTTGTCTTTCTGTATCCCCAGCACTTAGCCCAGTGCCTATAGAACATAACAAGTGGCTTAATAAATATTTACTGCCTAATAGAATGGTGAAAACAGAAGTCAGGCTGATAGGGAGTGATGAATAGTATAGTCTTTTTCTTTCTAGGAATTTGGTAATTTTTAGAGCTGGGTAATAATAGCTTAATGCGGTAGCATCTTTCACACAACTGCCAAAACGGAACAGATTATTGAGAAAGCAAAGAACAGGACTACAGGAGTGAACAGAGAACAAAATAGTTACTGATCTACTATGGAGGAAAATCTAAAATAGGGATCACATGTGCGGGAGGAAGAACTTACAGGTATGGGCGCTCACAACCAATTCAATGTTCAGAGTGCATCTCAAGCTGTGGACTCATGGGGAGAGTGGGTTTTAGTGCCAGGTGAGTCTCCTGACTGTGGAGGGAGGCTGTGAGACCCTGAGACCCAGTACAGATCCCCATAGAGTGATTTGGCATTTTGTGCCAGTGAAAGATGACAGGTGCTGAGATGTCATGAATGCCACAGTTTTGCATCTCTCAGTAGTCTTTTCATGGGAATAGGACAAAAGTCAATGAACCTGAGTTCAATGGGGAGCATAAATAGCAAAGAGTTTGTGAATATATATGAGGATTCATGTCACATACTCTACAAAATACCCAACAAGTAGTGGTTGAATCTTTGCTTAGAGTTCTAGAATGAGGAGAAATGTGCTCTAGAGGCAGCCTATTTCACAACTGGATAGTTTGATTTACTACAAAGGTAGGGAAAGTCTGCCTCAACCTGTTCCCAAAACTCATGAGCACCTAACTCAGGAGTCACTGAGAGCACTGAATTGACTCTGAGGGTCTGTACCTGTACACCCTACCCCTTCTTGACTCACATGTACTGTCTATTTTCTATTCCCCTCCACACTCCATCAGTAACTATCCCATGCTCCTGTATCCCTGTTCTTTCCTTACTTCATAATACTCTTGTTCTGTTTTGGCAGCTGTATGAAGTTTTTATGTATGTAGTCCTTACCCTGCTTGTCCCTTAAACTATTATCCCTGAGCCCTAGAAATTGCCAAACTTCTAGAAAGAAAAGTCTTTCATTGTATCTAGGCCTAAATCTGCTTCTCTACAAGTGTGTCCAAATGGAACAAATCTAATCCCTCCCATGTTAACCCTTAAAATAAAAGAAAACGTTCTATTCTTCAGAATTCTTCTATTGTCTAAATCCTTCTGGCAATACACTTTTAAGAGTCTCCAACTTCCTTACTATCCTAGATGCTCTGAACATTCTCCAGTTTTTCAGTTAATCGATCAATCCATCAGTGATCATTTATTAGGCTCTTACTGCATTCTAGGCACTGTGATAGGCACTGGGGATATAATGACAAAAATGAAGAAGTTTCTGTCCTTAAGAAGATTACATTCTATTAAAGTCTATAGTGTGTGTGTATGTACATGTATATGTATATATATATGCATATATGAGTGAAATAAAATAGATTCAAGGTGGCAGGGGGTCACACTGGCTGCTAGGGAAATGAGGACATATCATGTGAAAGGTAGAGTTTGAGCAAAGTCTTAAAAGAGACTAAGGATTGATCATAGAAGGTAAGAGGTAAGAGGTAAGGAATGAGTATATTCCAGGCATGAGACATAGCCAAGAAAGCCAGTATGTCTAGACCTTATCATGCAAGAAGGAAAGTAATGTGTAATAGCATTGGAAAGGTAGGTTGGGGCCAGGTTGTAAAGGGCTTTCAGTCTTAAACAAAAGAGTTTAAATTTTGTCCTGGAGGAAGACAGGGAGAAACTAGAGGGCACTGAAAAAGGGAATGGCCCTGTCAGATCTAAACTTTGGGAAGATCACTGGCAATTCTGTAGAGGATGGAATGGAGCGGGGAGAGATGATACTGCAGATGTGTCCTGGGTAAAGTACAGTACAATAATCACAGCATTTCTCAGATCTACTACTCAGTAATCCAGCTGAAAAAGAGAAACAAGGTTATTATTGATGAAGTTATGAGCATGAGTTATTCTTGATGAAGTCATACTGGAAAAAGGAAAGACATGAGGTTTTAGAATTGGAATAGACTTTTGCTTATATTATAGCTGGAGGAACTTCCAAAGAAGTTCAATGACTTGTCCAAGGTCACATGTGTAATAATGAACAGAGTCAGGATTTGGACCTGTGTCTTCTGACTCCTTGTTCTCTTTCTACTCTGTGAGGAATTTCGCTTTGTATAGCTTCACTCAGTAGAATAGGAGACAAGGCTACCTTAAAAGGGGGAGGGTGTTCATACGTATTTATTTCATTGTTGTCTCCTGTTCTAGATTGTAAACTCCTTGAGGAGAGGGATTGTATTTTTGCCTCTTTTTATACCCTAAGCACTGCTTGTATTAAGCACATAATAAGTGCTTAATAATTGTTTACTGAGTGACTGACTAGTGGAATCACAGACTTTCAGTCTGAATCCCTGCCTGGTTATTCCCTGTGTGACTTCAATTTCCACTTTTGTAAAATGAGGGGATTGGACTAGATGATTTCTGAGGCATCTTCCAACCCTAAATTGATGATCCTATGGGGGAACTGTTCACAGTCTCAGCTCACTAGGTACAAGTTATGGCAAACTGTTTGCACTACTTGGACTCCTTCTGTTTGCCTTGTTTTGGGCTGTTCTAGGACTTTTGCTTTAGCTCCTTATGCCGTTTCTGTCTCCTCTCTTAGCCAGCATCACTATCTTGCTGCCAACAACTTGACTACGTCAAGTGGAGATGCTCTTCCCTTCTAACCCTTTGCACAGTCTATATGGATAGCCTGGTGGTGACTGCTTTTCAGTATCACAAGGGTCTGCTCTTTTTTTTTCCCTAAAGGATTCTGGGCTAACTGGGCCATTGGAGACAAGCCCTAGTGCCTGACACAGCCCTGAGCAGCTATTGACCCAGAAATATCGTGTTCTGTAAGAATTCAACCAAGACCAAATGGAAAGGCCCCTCAATCCCAACCTGTCGAAACTTATCCATTGCATTCTTGCACATATAGATAGTTAAGGGGTGTGACTAAACTTTAACAAAGTTGGGAGAGATTTCAGTTTCAAAGATGACATACAGTCTAAGTCCTCTTACTCCTATTTAGTTGGCTTTGGTCAGAATCATAGGCACACGTAGCTTCAAGTGAGAACACAGGTTTAAAGGACCAAATGACACCTTCCAGCCACAAGTTATAGTTATTCCCTTTGACTCTCTAGATACTTCACCAGACCCCTGTCTTTATTGGGCTTAATCTTTATTCTCATTCAAAGATTTTTAACCTGGAATCTGTGGACTTTAAATATGTGTGTGTATAAAATTTATATATGTATATATTTGTATGTATGTATATGTGTATATATACATATATGTGTATATATTTTGGTAACTATGTTTCAGTGTATTTGGTTTCCTTTGTAATCTTACATATTTTATTTTATGTGTTCAAAACCATTATTCTGAGAAAAGGTCCATGGGCTTCACCAGACTGACAAAGGGATCCATGACTTACAAAAACTTAAGAATCCCCATCCTACTTGGTCATCCCATGTCTGGTCCAATTCCACCCCCAAACTCATCATCCAACTGATTTAGTCTCTGAAAAAGTATCGTTCCCTTTCTGTCTACCCTTTCCTCTCTGGTCCATGTTATAGAACTTGTATGTAAAGTGAATTTTAGTGGAAGTAAGGTGGATTTTAGTGTGAGTAAAGTGAATTTTTGCTATTATTTCTCAGAGTTCATTTTTCTAGAATCCATAGACATAACAATTCCCTGTTCTCAAGTACTAGATATGAGTTCCCACAGATATGGTTCAAAGCATCTCTACCACACTTGCGCAAAGTTATATAATGGTAAATAATATAAATATTCGCTGCGGCTGTGCAGTGAGATACAAGGATGGGATGATATAAACTTGTGAGGCTATTGCTGGCCATAAGCCTTCTTTGTCTGTTGGCCTATAAAACAGGTGGTCACTGGATAGTGAATAGGAACCTTGGGGTTGAATGCATAAATGCTGTGTGTGCTTTAACTAGCCCCCATTGGGGCTTGGAGGGAACCTTAGGGCTGTGTGTACAAGCTAGAATGCTGTGCATTCCTTGATTGGTTCCCCTCAAGGCTTGGGGGGAATCTGTGTTTGCCTCAACTGGCCCCCATTGAGGCTTGAGGGGATTTAGGAGATGCACATGTTGTGCCTGTCTCAATTGACCCCATTAATATGTAGCAATATGTAGTTGACACCCCACCCCTTCTCCCCGGCCCCTGTGAGAAGGGCGATTAAGGAATGCTGTAGGTGTTGGTGCTCCCATTATCAGCAATCCTCTTCTGAGTAAACTAGACTAGAAGAAAGTAAGATTATTAACCCCTTCTTGGTGTCTTTCCTATCTGACAAAACCAAGAGTGAACCTTTGCTAGCAGCACTCAAGTGTGCTGTATTATCTGTCTTACAGACCTTGACAAAGGCTGTAAGTTTTTCTAACCTTGGAATAAATTATGCTGGGTATTTTCTCTTCCTTTCTTTCCTGTGCTTGCTTCTCTATTGGGAAGCTATACTCACAGGCCCTGCTTTGAGGTTCACCATACCTCTATTTCTTCTTTTTCTCGGTAACTTCATTTCAGGTTCCATTCCTAGTTCTGTCCTTGTTTTCCTGACCTCCCAACTTGCCAATCTGTGCTCATTCTGGCAGGTCTTCCTTCATGGCAATCCCTTAACTAGGCCCACTGAAGTTTCCTTTCTCTTCCTGCCTGGACATTCTATCTTCTAACAATATCCTTGTGGAGTCCAACATACATTTGCATTCCTCACCAAAATGGAGCATCAGTTCTAATTTTTTTTAATGCATTATCATCTTGTAAAGATGCTTACATTTTTTTCCCAAGACACTTCCAGCCCCTCTGTCTGGGATATTTCCCCCTAATTTTCTCAATCCCTTTTGAGGTAGTGAAATATTTCCTCACACATGGCATGTGGATGATATCATAGGGAAGGATGGCAAATGACTTTCTTAGCAGCAGGTTTTATAGAAAGAATATGCTTTCTGCAGATGCTAGAAAGATCCTGTTAACTCAATCTTCCTAACAACTCTTTCTGAGCAAGTAGGAGAGCCAAGGTTGGTGGGTCTCTTTGGGAAGCAATTTTCTTTCTTGAAATGCATTTAAATGTCTTCCAGTAACAGTAATCTACATATCATCATCAACATAACTTTTAAGTGATGTGTCAATACCAGCTACAGCCTACACTCATCAGGGACCATGGAAAGGCACACAGGCTTGCCCAAGATTCCTGTAATCTGCTTCTGCTTTGGTAGCATAATTCTCCTAGACTGAAAAAAAGATGCACATACTTTAAAGCTAGGCTAGGACCATTTCAAAGCTTTGCATGCTGCACATCTTGGCATCTGCCTCACCACAGTGCGCATATGGAATTCTTGATGATTGTTACATGTTAGGTTTGGCTAGTGGTTTCTTTTCCTTCTTCCACACCCAAGGTCACACAAGATGACATTGAGTCAGTTACTTGTAATTGTAGAAGCACTTATGAAGTGAGCATTTTTGGCTGTGGAGACCAAGGTTCAAGGGATGGTATTCTCTACGTTCATGTCAGGAAGATACTGGTCAGTGAGGATGGAAATAGAGAGATCCAAATAGGGGATGGGAAAGGAGAAGGAAAGGAGGAAAGGAAGAGAGGGAAAGAAGTAGAGAAGATGAAGAGAGGGAGGGAAGGAGAGAATGGAAGAACAAGAAAGAGAAGGGAGGGGGGAACAAAAGAAAGAAGAAAAGAGAGAGAAGGGAGAGAGAGGAGGGAGGGAAGGGGAAAGAGACTAAGAGAGAGACAGAGAGAAGAGGGAAGGGAGGGAGGGAGGAGAGAAAGAGAGAGGGAAGGAGGAAAGGAGGGAAGGAAAGAGAGAGAGAGAATTTTGAAATGTTTAACCTCAAAGTGAAAAACTGAACTGACTCAGCTGAAATTTGATGCGGTTTCATAATGAAATTATATTCAGTCTTCCCCATGAGCACAGAAATCAGGCCTTAGGAAGAAAGAAAGGTCTCCAGCCGTCTCAGACCAGAACGACAAGAAAGAAAAAAAATATGGGATATTAGGCACTGGTAACTACTCCCAAAGGGCCAAGGTGCCCTAAAAAACAAAACAACCAACCCACCGTGCGATGCCCTATGGGCTGGAGAAGGAGAGGGAGGGGCGCCCAATGATTCCAGTTGCTGTAGCCCAGGCTGTCTGTTTGAGGGCCTAGGTCTTCCTTAGAAGCTGAATGTCTTTACTCTAATTTTTAATCAGGAGATTTCCCTGCTTTCTCCCAAGAAATGTGATCAGCCCCACCTGGTCCTGTCGGCCTCACTCACTCCTACAAGCTTTCATGATTGGTGAGACAGTGCTCTTTCAGACAAAACAAATGAATGGGTTCGTGGCCCCGATGCATTGTCTTTTATAGACTGAGTAACTTTACTGCAAGATACCCTGGCTGTTGCAGAGAAGAGAGGGGAAATATGAAACAATCCCCTCTCCCTAGGTTCCTCAAGTGTTAGACCAAGGGTGGGAAATCTGTGGCCTTAAAGCTGCGTGTGACCTTCTAGGTCCTTAAGTGTGACCTTTTGACTGAAGCCAAATTTTGGTTGTTCTGTAAAATTTTGTAAATTTGGCTTCAGTCAAAAGGCCACACTTAAGGACCTAGAAAGTTAAGCACAGCCTTAAGGCCGCAGGTTCCACTCCTCTGTGTTAGATTACCTTGAGCTTCCGTTCATGACTAGCAGGCTTTTCTTTTACTCACAAGCCATGTGGACGATCTTCATTGACAATAAACAGATGCTCTCCTTCTATAAGGGAGCACTCTTTCACATTCAGAAAAGTGATAAGAGTTAGATACTAACAAATTAATATTTCATTACCTCTGTTATTTGTCTCTCACTTTCTGCCAGCCACATGACCAGTCTTGACCAACAATGGCCAGATGCTCTGCTCATTCTTTCAGGGAGAACTCATTCACACTTGGAAAGGGGATAAAAGAGTCAGACACCAACAAATTACCAGCTCATTACCTCTGTTATCTGCCCCTTAGTTTCTGTGATTGGGTCACAATTAGTGAGCTGGGTGTGGGGGTAAATCTTCCTTTCCTTTTACTCTTTGTCACATGCTTAGAGGCTCATTTGACTTTGAATAAACACTTTCCTAGATCCCATTCCTCTAACTATCCAATGAGAGGAACAGCATCTTGGAGTAAGGAGGGGATAGTCCTGTTATACTCTGACCTATTCAGACTCACCTAGAGTGCTGGGTTCAGTTTGGGTTGTGAGGGGCTCACCTTTTAGGGAGGGCATTGATGAGACCCAGATTAACCAGATGTGGGCAACCAGGATGTCAGAGGGACTCAAGTTCATGTCATCTAAACTAGCATTATTTAGCCCAGAAAGGAGAAGACATGCTGGAGGTGGGGGATAAAAAAAAACTATTTTCTGAACTCTCACTGTGTGCAAAACACATTGCTATACCCCTAAGCAATAAATGTAAAGACAGCCCCTACTCTCAAGCAGTTCACATTCTAATAGGGGGAGACCACACATATAAGGTGCCTATTGTCTTCAAGCTTTAGAAGGGTAATCAAATGTTAGAGGGATGAGGAAAAACTCGGAAACCATGGATAGACGTGGTAAAGAGGCAAATTTTGAGAAGAAATTTCTCTAAAAATGATTGTTCTTCAGTTGTGTCTGACTCTTCATGAGCCCACTTGGGGATTTCCTGGAAAAGACCCTGGAGTGGTTTGCCATTTCCTTCTCTGGCACATCTTACAGATGAGAAACTGAGGCAAACAAGGTTAAGGGACTTGCCATGGGGCACACAGCTCGTAAGTGTCTGAGGCCAGATTTGAACTCATGAAGAGGAATCTTTCTGACTCCAGGCCTGGTACTCCATCTATTGCGCCACCTAGCTGCGACTCTAAAAGACATAGCTATACAAAAGGAGGAAGGGGCTGTCTATTAATGTAAAAGGTTTAAATATGTGACTGGAGGTATTCACATGAAAACTGAATGGCCGATTTCTGAGTATATTCCAAATGAGATTCTTTTACTGGGGCAGGTCGGCATGGTTGACAGCTGAGGTCCCCTCTGACTCTGAAATTCTGTGATTCCACTTTAAAATCAAGTAATGCTTATAAGAATGGACTACTCAACACAGATGCTCAATTAAATTCAATTGTAAAAACCTTTATTAAGTACCAACTATGTCTTGGGGCACTATGCAAGGTGCTAGAGATAGACAATCCTTGCTTGCAGTGAGTTTATTTTCTATTGATCAATAACTGTAAAATAATTAAACTAAATAAAGATGAATAACTGTAACGTTTTACAGATTCTCAAATACTTTAACATTCATTACCTCCCCTAAGTCTCACAACAGCTCTGTGGAGTAGGTGCCATAGTTGTTATCCTTATTTTACAGCTGAGGAAACTGAGGCTGGGCTAAGCAATTTGCCCATGATCATAAATCTTGCCAGCGCCAGAAGGCAGATTTATTTTGAGTCCTTATTCCAAGTCCAACACTCTTATCTCCTACTCCAGGTTTCCTCTACAAGTAAACAATCTGCTGTCAGTTTTTTATGGATATAGGGAAGCATGTATGAGGTGCCCAGTACCACTGAAGCCCCAGTAAAGAACCAGTAAGGCTCTACAACCTCATTTTTAGTATCCCGTAAAGAAAAGAAAAGAATAACTTTTTTCTTAGAAGCCAATCCTAGGTTCCAGAAGGAAGCAAAGGTGAAAAGATAAGCCCCTGGCTGGATTGCAGGAGGGAAGCAACTGTATTTTCACTGTAATATAAAAAAAAATCACATCAAGTGTCATGAGAACAGTATCTTCCTATTTGAATCCAACAAGGTGAATTATGCATCCCTCACAAAGTTTCCCCATCTTTTAATGACATTGCCTTTCTAACAGCACTTCTAAAAAAGTGAGTTTGGGAAGTGGATAGAATCAGGAAAACAGAAGGGCAGTGGGAATGATCTTAGAATATGTGAACTGGAAGGGACTGGAGAGATCACCTTGTACAACCTTCTCTCTCTCTCTCTTTTTTTTTAAAGAGGCAACTGAGATACAGAGAAGGCAAATGGCATGTCCTTGGTCTCATGTGCAGTGGGCAGCAGAACCGGGATTCCAACTCAAGTCCTTGCCTTCAAAAGCCAGTACCATTTCTGCCACATCCACTGATTCCCAGAAGGGGAGAGAGCAGGGTTGAACCTAAAATTCCCCTTATTTACAATTGTGCTGATGACTAAAGAGAGAGGGAAAGAAAGTCGGGCATTTGCTCCATGGCACATTGTGTAGGGACAGCTCAGGAGTGGCTAAACACCCAACACAAGGGAACTTGGTGGTAATTTTAAAATATTCCCCTGGGTAGTTGAGTAGGAACAAATAACAGTGGGACTCATGGACTCAGGGATGGATTGAACACATTAATTATTCAGAGAGGGTGAAAATATCCCACTAAATCATAATTCAGCCAAGCTGTTCATGTTTTTCCTTTTTGCCCCCTTTTCAGTACAGTCTCTCTCATCGATTGTACTGGTTTTCATGAGAATTTCTCTTATCTCCCCATTTTATTAATAGCTACAAAAGTGGCTGAAGACTATGAAAATTGAAGAGACCATCTTCCAGCTCTTAGCTCCATGGATTTTTTACTTTTCCTCTCCTCTCCTGTCCTCTCATCACTAGCTCCATTGGCTTTCAGACGAGGCTGCCAACTTGGATCTAATTAGCTCTGCTATTACTCTTGGTCTCATTTGCTATTAACCACTACTTTCTAATTTTTCAATATGGTTCTTTAATTGGTCACAGCTTTTCAAGGCATTTCTTTTCCCAAAGAGATTTAGGGCTCTGCCTCTGTAGTGTTCCAAGGCACTGGTAGGTCACAAATGAAAAGCCAGGAATCAAATTTCCTAAATTATTTCTTACGAAGTGTTTCAAAATTATCTCATGGCAGTACTCTGATAAATACTCCATTATATTCCTCAGTATCTTTTTAGATATTGTTTTTTTCAACTCTAATGAAAACCATCCTAGCCTCTGCCTCCTCCCCTCCCTAGCAGAAATGGGATTTGGTCAAAAATATGATTTTATAATGTTAAATGGTAAATGCTATTAGGCTTCTGTTTCTGCTATTATTAGTAAGAAAATTATATATTAGTAAGGAGTTCTTTTTCTGTTTCCAAGTATCTTAAGGTTTTGCTATGTGGATCAGGCAAATCTTTACATTTGAACATCTCACTCATGATCTACCTCTTTAATAGACTAACCTATCTTATAGGACATTGGGGAACTTGATAAATTGACATTTGTAATGTGTTTTAAAGATTGTTCATGACAATAACAGTTAAATATCCTCTCTAGTATCTTTTACTTTCCTTTTTTCCTTCTAAAAATAATCAAGAATTCTTTATACTACCAACTTACAGAAAGAGAATAAAAGAACGGGGGTAGGTGGTATTTCCTACAACCTACTGAGTTTCCATATTTAACAACATGGCAATGCATAGCTCTCAGAAATATGTCAATGTGCCTGTGACAAATACTACAAAACATCCAGGGTTTAAGAGAACTCTCCTTTGGAGAGGGGTAAAAATAGGACACAGCAACTCTAGACACTAGTTCAAGGTTACTGTTGGAGAAACTGTTAGGAGAGGGAAGGAGAGGAAAATGGGTGAGGAAGAAACTCAGGTAGCTCACCTCATCATAGTTCCTATTTTAAGTTATCATGAGGGGTTCCCAACCATACCTTCACTTCCTGGAATGTGTCTCCCTGAGGACTGCTCTCCTGATCCATGGATAGCAGTTTCATAATGGGGCCCCAAACTTGATCACTTCATTTTCTTCAATCCTGATTCAGCTCCCTCTTTGGACTTCCTCTCCCTCCCCTCACAGCAGTGAGGTACCCTCCCCATCCTTTCTAGCTGCTCCTTAGCTTCTCCCATTAATGTGTAAGCTTCTTAAGGGTAGTGTCTGCCTTATTTGCCTGTATTTACATCCCCAACACTTAGCACAATCTCTGTCACGCAGTAAATACTTAATAAATGCTCTTTTTTACAAACTAGGTGCCATTGCTTCAGTTCTGCTGAGAGAATGCAATAAAAGTGGTCTTTAATTTTAATACCCTGGTTCACAGATCTAGTTGCCCTGCCTTAGTTATGGCTCTGTCATCTAGTAACAGTTATCATAATAAACCAATATGTCCTTCTTCAATGCCTAATGGAACATTAATACTTGAAAAGGAGTTATGTTTCATAAGGCATATAAAGTTGGTGTTCAATCATCTCAGTCGTATCCAACTCTTCATGACTCCTTTTCGGATTTTCTTGGCAAAGATTTTGGGGTGGTTTACCATTTCTTTCTGCAGCTCATTTTACAGATGAGAAAATTGAGGAAGGTTAAGTGATTCGCCCCAGGGTCACATAACTAGTAAGTGTCTGAGGCCGCATTTGAACTCAGGTCTTCTTGATTCCATGCCTAGTGCTCTATCCACTGTGCCACTTAGCTGCCCTACGTAAAGTAATGAGACTGATTTAAAAATCAAGATGCATCAGATTCCCTCTTCCACTTGAACTTTGCGCTGGTCGTCCTGCATGGTAAACACTTGGCAAGCGCATCTCCCCATTGTGCTTCCCTTGAAACTAATAATCAGAAAGTAGTTGAGCAAAGTCATTTCTGATGTTACCTCTGTCAAGCAATCTTGTGTGGTATTGACACATACATGGGAGAAAATGTACTTGAAAGAGCTTTTAAGGTAGTAATTTGTTCTACCAAGTCAAATGCTTTTTTACATTCAACAAATAGGCACAATGTGATTTCATGTTTTTTATACTTTCCAGTCAATTGTTTGACTATAAAGACAGGGTCTGCTGTCAAGTACCAGCTGCCAAAAGCCTCTCTGCTTCCTTCTTATGCCCTTATCATGGAATCTTTTGATATATGTGTAGAATATTCTCATAAAGCTTTTGTTTTGAATGGAGAAGGCTCTGGACCTGTGATTTCGTGGGTTCTGGGAATGCTCGATGAGGAAATCCCCTCTACCAAAACAGATCACTTGATACCAACTCTGCAATTCACAGTCCTATTGAGTTGGCTGGGGCACTTCAAGGTCAAGTGACTTGTCCAGGGTCACATTACAAGTATATGTCAGTGGAAGAGTTTGAATTTAAGTCTTCCTGACTCCAAGGCTAGCTTGCTGGGTCTTACATAGGCACTTCTAGCTCTCAACAGAAGTCTTAAAAAAAAAAAAATCTAACCAAAGATTTCTTAAAGACAGTAGGATAGAAAGTTACTGATATTTTCTCATTGGTTTTTTTTTAGGTAAAGTCTGTGATTTTTTTTTCCATTCCCTCTTTCAAGTATGTTGAGAATCAGTCCTTCAAAGCGGTTCAAGTTGTTGCTGTCAGCAGGGGTAAGGGGAAGGGAACAAGCATTTATTAGGTGCCTACTATGTGACAGGAACCGCATCGAGCACTTTACAAATATTATTTTATTTGCTCTCCCAACAACCCTGGTAGGTAGGTGCTATTGTTATTCCTGTTTTACTGTTGAAGAAACTGAGGCAAATGAAGGTTAAGTGGATTGTCCAGATTCATGCAGGATCTGAACTCAAGTCATCCTCCATTGGGCCTCTAGGTTCCATGCTTTATCCACTGAGCCACCTAGATGCTAGGGACCTCCATAGTGTGCATTTGATCAGGCCCAGTTGCTCCTCCCATTTTTGTTTTATTTAGAGCTTTATGGACATCTTTATGAAACATTGTGATGGAGTAACTTCATGTCACTGATGGAGAGAAGAATTTGCCATAGTGTGGATGTTCTCCTGATGTTGCCACTGGAGGGTGAAATTGTGCTTAATGTTATCCATTCAGGAACTTTTTTGAACATCCTGAATGACATCTACAATTAATTACACAACAGATTTGCCTTAACTATCCACAGGGGGGAAAATGGATGAAGAAAGCTTGTTATCCAGAATATGAAGCAAGTTGGTTCCATAAGCTACAGAGCTGGCACATCAGTACAGTAAGTTTTACTGCATTCAGACTTTTGGGACACCTTGTATCTTGGAAAATGGACTAGACCCTGAAATAAAAAAGAGGAAGAGAACAGGGTGTACTGAATATTCTTCTACTAATGTGCTCTCTCTGTCTATCTCTGTCTCTCTCTCTGCCTGTACCACTGGTTTGGCAGAGGTAAGTCTCTAAATCAGGACAGCAGGGCCTCAGGGCAGAGGTTTATCTAAGGCACAGTCTCTGGCATGGGGATAATGTATAATCAGCCTAGAAAGATAGCCAGAGTCGGATTGTGGAGGGTTTTAAATGCCAGATGAAATAGTCTCTCTTTTATCCTCGATGCAATAGGATGCTGCTTAACTTTCTTGAACAGGGAGTAAAGTGGTCAGGCCTGTGCTTTAGGAATATCAATTTGGCAGTGGACTGACAAGTTAATTTAGAGTTTCAGGAGAGAGGTGATGAGGGCATTCTAGGATGATGGTGGTATAAATGAAGACAAGGGTATGTATGCAAGAGATGCTATTTAAGACTAAATAGGACCTGGCAACCTATTGAGTTTGTGTGTGTTTGGGGTGAGAATGAAATGTGGAGGTTGTGAAATGGTGATATCTTTAATCAAAATAGAGAAGTCAGAAGGAGGGGTGGATTCTGCAGAAATGATAGTGAGATATGTTTTAAACATGTTGAGCTTCAGATGCCTAGAGAACACCTAGTTGAAAATGTCCCAGGCATTTAGAGGCCTGGACTTTGAAGGTGAGATTGAAGTAGACTATGAAAATTTGGGATTCATCTGCACAGAGAAGATAGTCAAATCCAAAGACGCAAATGAGATAGCGGGAGACTGAGTCTAAAGAGAGAACTTTCCTGAGAGACAGGAAATTGATGATGATCCTGCACAGGAGAAGAAGCAGTCAGATGGATAGAAAGAGAACCAGGACAGAGCAATTTCATAAAAACTCAGGGAGGAGAGATCTAGAACAGGGTTGGGGAACCTGAGGCCTTGAGGCTACAAGTGGCCTTTTGACTGAGTCCAAGATTTATTAAGGGCATTTGGTCTGTGAGGGTTGAGAGGCGAACCTCCAAAGAGCCTCAAAGGGCCGCATTTGAGAACCTAGAGGGACATGTGGCCTTGAGGCCTCAGGTTCCCCACCCCTGATCTAGAAGGAGAGAATTGAGCCGAAGTGTCAGTTGCATCCAAAAGGTCCAGAAAGAAAAGGGCAAAGATTAAGAGATGGAAAAGACCTTCGATATCATTTTGTCTAACTCTCACATTTTACAGAAGAGGAGACTGAAGCTTAGAAAAGTGAACAGACTTGCCCTCAGTCACTCAGAGCATTAAGTAAAAAAACTGATTTAAAAAGATCTCCAGATTCCAAATTCACTCTTCTCTCTATGGTACAATACTATGTCTGAATCTTTATATCATCCTTATCTGTGCATGTATGTTATATATTTTTCATTATAATATAATCATATTTCATATCAACACATCTTATTAAAGGAAAGAGTTTTAAAAGGTTGCAAAATTTTCTTTTCTGTCTTTCCCATGGCTACAGTACTTATACACATATGAAGAACAGAAATGTAGCTCTCGTACCAGGAACCATGTTTTCTAATTTTTGAACATTCTCACTTGGCCATAAACCAATTTCTTTTAAGCTGGACCCAAATTCTTTCAGGCCTTGGGCTTGTACTAACCTGTGTTGCTGACTAAAATAGTCACATAAATATGAAGGAAATTTTTTTTTAAATGCAGCCAGAAGCAAATATCTAAAACTGGCTGAACATTTCTTATCTGTTAAAAAAGGAAAACACCTTAGAATGTATCACCATTCCCAGATGGTACCACAGCTATTCTGCTAAAGCCGCTCTTAAGATGCCTGAATTTCTGACTCTGGCCAACAGAAGCTCTAATTAGTGAGAGGGAAAACTATAACTGGGGCAGGGGGTTATTGGACTCATGAATCTTTTCCCCCACCCCCATACTGTCAAAGGAATTGCTGTTTTAGCACCTACACTTGAGTTCTGCTTGGGGTAAGAAGAGTGGGGTGTTGTTTAGTCATGTCTGACTCTGTAGCCCCTTTGATCATAGCACGCTAATACTATCCATGGGGTTTCTTGGCAAAGGTAGTGGAGTGGTTTACCATTTTCTTTTCCATTATGACAAACAGAGGTTAAGTGACTTGCTCAGTCACACAGCTAGTAAGTGTCTGAAGATAGATTTGAACTCCAGGATCAGTGTTCTATTTACTGAGCTATCTACTTGCCTCAAAGAGTGGGGGTAGGGAGTTGTTTTTGGCTGGGCCTCTCAACCCATGCCTTACATAAGCATGCACACAACTTTCCAACATTGCAAAACTTATTAAGAAAGTCCTGATTCTTTTCTTAGTGAGTGACTTAGGTAGAAAGATGAGTCCAGGATCCATGAATTGTGGTCACTTAGAAGACCTTAGTTATAAAAGCTAGATGTATTCTCAATATTAGGGTACTCCACAGGGCAATAAGCTACAGAGTAACTTGCAAATTTAGGGAACTAGGAAGAAAAGAACATTAGCTTGCCATTCATAAAAAGATCCTCTTCTAGAAAGAAGGATAAATGATCACAAAAATTATCTAAGAAGGTAACTACATAGGAATTTGGCCATGTTTGTAGGGGTTTTCTGATCATGTGTCTCATTTCTCTATCTGCTTTAGTAAACTCAGGAGGTAGTCCTGGAAAACAGTCTCATAGGAAGACCTGATACAAAGCGTGTTACTACAATCAGGGAAGATGGACAGCTGAGATGTGGGAAGGGGAGGCAGCTTTTGTAGTCAGTCACTATAAGAAAGGTTAAATTTTTCCCCACTCTGAGACTGCTTGTAGTAGCTTCTGGTCTGGTGTCCCCTAAATTGGCTCCTCTACTTACCATGAGTATAAAACTGATTTATGTGGAAGAAGGAAAATCAAGAGAGCTTAGTCCCCTTCTGGGATAAAGGAGCATCGTTCTGGGGAGTTTGGTTTACCTGAATGGTTTTTCCTATGAGGTTTTATTTGTGTTCTTTGTGTATGGCCCCTGGAAAGCTATGTATTGGGTTGTGCTCTAAGCAGCCTGAAGATTTTTACATGTAGTATCTCAAAAGACTTGAGTGATGGTGACAGTGTCGCACCACTAGTGATATTTACACCTTTGATGAAACCTTCTATCCCCTTTAGCTTCCCTCTTACCTCTTACATACGCCTGTGTCAGAGGTTACAACCCTGACCGAGGTTTCTTTTGTGACCCGATGAATGGGAAACATCAAGGAGGGAAATGGTTACTACTGATTTTTGTCAGTTATATGGAGAATAGGGGGAATATTTCAACAGACTCGGCCCACAGTAGGCGTTTAACAAATGTGCTGATTAATTGGTTCCTATTAGCAATGGAAAGAATCACAGAAGGTGAAAGTTGGAAGGGTCCTTAATAGCCATGGAGACCAACCTAAAACTAAAAGGAAACTCTGTGATAGCATATCTAATAAGTAGTCATTCAGCCTTTCCTTGAAGACTTTCAGAGAGTACTTAAGGCACTTTGGGATACTTCTGAGTTTGTTTTTTTTGACATCACACCTCCCAATTTTCATGCACTGCTTCCAGGTCTGCCTTTTGGAGCCAACAAAACGTTATATTTGGAGGAAAAACAAAACAAAAAAAATTATAAATTCTCTCTTGTATTTCTTCAAATAATTAAAGAAATCTATCATGTCTCTGACTCTAGTTGCTGCTGGTAGTGGTTCTTTGTTTTCGAAGAGGACCAATGATATCATAAAGTGATGTCTTGACTTGCACATGAATTGGATTTCAATGAGGCATGGCTGTGCAAAGTGGTTGGCCTCCAGAGTCTTTGAAGTCTGTGTGATGGCAGTCAAATTAGGACCTTTTGCAGTTTCTGTTTTACTAAAAGTGTCTCTCATTGAATCATATGGTTAAAGAAGGTCTTTCCCACGCATTGATGGGCCTACCCATTGAGGGAAGCTTGAGTAGGGGAGCTATTTTATAGGAGGGTCCTAAGTATCTTTCATTTTTTCTATTGAGGCACTGGGTCAGAGAGTTATGCCCTCTGGCTCTAAAAAGTATATAAATACTCTGAGGGTGAGGTTTTACTTTGGGGTTTAGTTTTGGTAAGAAGGTTTGAAAACCACAGGAGGACTTTGGGAAGCTGCTTTAAGGAGCCCCCTGGCTTTGAAAACTCAAATGTCAGTGCTTCCCTCTCTGTTGACTATGGTCAGACAGTTGGACCTGTGTGTTGAATTATGGTCAGGCAGAGGAAGCCACATCTGTTGGCTTTTTGATTTCCCTGTATTTTCTTTGAAGTTCAGGGTGCTGACTCCTCTAAACATGTGGTATATGTTCTTGGTTAAAGGAATGATACCTTTTATGAATGCAGATATAAGAACCTGTGATAGCAGCCCCTCTCTCCCCACCCATGTATGTTGGGGTGCTTACTGTTACATCCAGTGGCAAGACAAAAATCAAGATGACTGGCAACAGCCCAGGAGGCAGTGGATGTCCTTGTCCTTTCTAAATTAAGGTCTTTCCCAGACCCCAGTTTGTCTAGGTTGGGGTAATTGGATTGATGGAATCAATCATCCTCACAATTACATCAGATTGAAAGGAGGATAGAAGAAACTTCATTTCCCTAGAACAGTGCTCCTCAGACTAAACATACCTAGTGATTTTGACCATACTCATATGACAGACTTAAGGCTCTTCATCCTATTAATTACCCTCCCTTGGACATGTCAGTTTACCAATGTCCTTCTTAATGTGCTTAGAACTGAACACAATGCTTCAGAAGAGATATGATGAGTGAAGACAAGGTGAGGACTGTTATCTCCTTATTCCTAGAAACTATGATGCCCAATTCAGCCCTCAACTGACCTTGCAAAGTGTTGCTGACTTATATTGAGCATGAGATCTTTTTCAGACAAACTGCCATCTCACCAGGTGTGAAGCTGATTTTTTTTGTGCCCAAGTTTAAGATTTTATTCCTTTCCAATTTCATTTTATTAGATTCAGTTCAGCATTCCAGCTAGTCAAAATTCTTTTGCATCCTCACTCTGTCATCTGCTTTGTTAGCTTTGCCTCTCAACTTTAGGTTATCTGCAAATATGATAAGCACAACTTATATCCTCAAATAGTCCTTGTATATAAGAGGAAATAAACTGTTCTCTCCTCATTTCTAGAATTGCCTAGAATTATATCTCTAGCCTAATAAAGCTATTTTATTAAGGCTCAGACACATTCCCACAACTGCAAGGAAACCCTCTTTTCGAAGCAGGTGGCCCCACGAAAGCATCAGGAGGAAACAGCAGGGACAAAGTTTCAACACCAGCTTCAGGCAATTTAAAACTGACATCTCTCCCTTTGCACAGTCAGGGAAATGGAGCTGACCTAGTTCTTTGATCCTTCTCAGCTCTGCATGGAAGCAGATTCAGAATGAGGAACACTTCTATCAAGTCTTAATTAAACAAAATACTCATACCAGGGCAGCAGCCAAGCAGTTATTTTCCTACAAGTCAGTACAGTAAGCCCACTACCTCAAGTGGGACTGCAGAGGGATCATCTCGAAGGAGGAATCTTACTGAAGAAGAGGAACAGCAGAATGCAGAAGTGTATCTCTTATTAATGTGACTACCTGGGAATTCCTTCCTGATTGAGGATCTATTTACAGGATCATAGATCTGCAGCTAGAAGGTATTGCAGAGGCTTTCTAGCTCACACCCCTCATTTTATGTACTAAGAAACTGGGCCCCAGGGAGGTTAACTGAGCTGTCCAGAGTCATCAAGATATAGACAGGATTTGAACCCAGTTCTTCTCACTCCAGACCCAGTTTTCACTGTAGTGGAGGCTGCTTCCTCCACTGTACCATGTTACATTCATTTGGACGGGATCCAGATTATTTTAGACCTTGGCCTGTGCTAACCTGTATCCTGTAACTAAAATAATAATATTAAATATGAAGGTTTATCTGACCTCCTGTCTGAACCACTACTTTGGGCACTTCTAAGGCCTTAGGGTACTATTTAACTGCGAGTATCTTGTGATCTGTGAGATAGAAGAGTGAAAGGAATATTTTTGATGTTTCTGTATGAACCAACCTCAAAGAGTTGGACACCTCGTACACACTCAATAAATGCTCAATGAATGAATTTATCTAATTGGATAATAGTCCCATTTAGACTTTCCTTGCCTCGCCCACATTTATCCAGGCTTTAGCATAATAACTAACAGTTTTCCAAGCTATCCCCAAAGTCTTAGCTCAGGGATCTTTCACTGCCCCATACTACTTGTCTTTGTATGGGAAACTGATCTCACAAATAGGATAACCTACAGTAAGGAAACCTAACTACATGAAATGTTTGAAATCTGACTTCCAACCTACCTAGGTCTCCTCTATATCGAACACAACTCAGCTTAGAAAGCCAGCTATAGTGAGGTGACTAACTTCCTTCCTAATCTAGAAATAAATTATGTAAATATCACCCCCATCAAAATTCAGACATGGCATTCAATTTGAAAGGAACTTGCCTCAATTGGAAAATATTGCTTGGGTTGATTTCAGAAAGCTATGATAAGCCTCTTTGACCTGTTGATCTCGATCACTGAGTGGAACTTGAAAATCAATGTAGTCCAGTCAGATGCAACCCCTCTTCATTAGGTAGCAGTATCTACACTGTCCATAATCAATCATCTTAGACTGAGAGTTCTACAAAGGACCTTAGAACTCATCTAAGAGCTTGCCTGTCTGGCAGTCAATAAGCATTAATTAAGTGCTCATTATGTGTCTCTGTTTGGCATTCAAAGCCCTTAGTAACTTGGCTCTCTCATACCTTTCTAGATTTTTCACACCTTTTCCACACCCACATACTTTGCAGTCAAGTGATACTGGTTTCCATGCTGTTAATCAAACAAAATACTCTATCTCCCAATTCTGGGCATATCCACTGGTTGTCCCCAAAGCCTAGAATGTTCTCCCTATGTACTTCTGCCTCTTGGCTTCCCCATGTTCCTTCAAGTCCTCACTAAAATGCCATCTCTTACAATAAATAAGTTTTTCCTGATCCCCTTTCTCTCTGTTGATTATTTCTCATTTATCATAATATAATAAACATATAGAAAGATATGTATATAACTGTAGCTATCTATCTATCTATCCATCTACTTTGTCGTACACAATTGTTTGCATGTTGTCTCCTCTATCAGACTGTTAGCGCTTCGAGGGCAAGGAATATCTGGTACCTTTCTCTGTATCCTGGTATGATGCAAATAAAGATAAAAACAGTCAAAACTCTTCAATTTACAGTCATAAAAATGAAAGAATAGAAAGTTGGAAGAGATTTGTCCAAAATTACAATGGCATACCTAATTCTCTTAACTTCATTCTTCTAATCAGTAAAGTGGGGATAATACCTACCCTGCATGCCTCACAAAGATGTTGTGGGAATTTGATGAGATAGCATATGCCAATATGCTTTATAAATTATAAAATTATACCCTAACCCTTTGTCTCTAGGGCCTTTCTTAGATTTTACCTAAGTACCATGCTGTTGCTTCTCTCCTGGTAAGGTAAAAAAAAGGTAGCATGAGAGGCAGCTTGGTCTTGGCCTTTTTGAGCCTCAGTTGTTGATCTGCAAAACCAAGGGGTTAGACTCTAACTTCTAAAGTCCCTTCTAACACTAAACCTATGAACCACTAAGGAGTACCTATAACATATTAGGAATGTGGCCTTCCTCCCTCCCCAACTCAAATTTGAATCAATAGCTAATTTTGAGGTTGGTCTTTGGGTTGAACTAACTACTATTCAACTGATTACAAAGCAATGTAATATCTTAGCTCACTGTCCTCACTTGAGTAAGTAGCACCCCTCAGAAATCTTAAAATTTCAGGAAATGGAAAGTACATTTAATGAAAAAGACTAGGAACCCTCTGATCTACCAGGCTCCACTAAAAGCTTGCCTTTCTGCAGTTCCAGCTTCTTACAGCACAGAAGATGCACCTCAAGACAAGAGGGAACTGAGAGTACCTGCTGTTAACTCTCCCAGTCTACAGCCTGTCTTTCCATTGCAAGCTACTCCATAGCTACAGGAGGTGAAAGGTTAAGAGATTTGCTCTGTATAGCCACAGTAGCTGGAGGATCATATACTTAATTGCTCAAAGGCTTGGGCTGGAAAGCTGATGAGATTAACCTTGATCCTTTCCTGGGAGTGCCTAAGCTTTTCTAGTTTTGATTAAGATATAGAATGATGAGAGTTACCATTCTGTACTTCTGCATTTCAGATCCTAAGCCAGGAAATATCAGTGTAAGCAAAGACTATGAAAAGCATCTGAAGGTGGTGGTGACGACATTCCTGGGGGATAGAATTTGCCATCTTTCCTGGCCAACCCTAAACTTTATGCTTGAAAGGAGGATCCGAGGTAATGGTGCCATCTCTATCTCAGATAAGCCACAATTTATGAGTATTTTGCTGAATTTTGACTTAGCCATGAGTCCATGAGCTCATGGATGTTATAGGGTTGGTCATAAATATTCTATGAGCTGGTGGCACCAATGCAAAAAGAGATAGTGTGACATATAAGAAAGAATACTAGATTTAGAGTCAGACTCCCAATAGAATCCTAATTGTCATTTACTATGTCTCTGACCTTGAGTAAGTCATTAAATCTATTTGTTTCTGAGTTTTCTCATCTGTAAAATTGGAGGGTTAAACTAGAGGGTTATTAGGAACTTTCTGGCTTTAAATCTATGATCCTGTGACACTTAGCAGCTCTGCACTCAATCTCAGAGACTCCTCTGTTCATGTTACCCAAACGTGGGTAACTCCCAGGCTTTTATATCGATCTCTTTTTTCATTCCTTTTCCCATATTCCCTTCTTACAGGATACCTCCATCTGGTTGTCCTGAAACTGAACTTAAATTCAGTTTTAAAACTGAACTTACTAACTTCCTGCCAAACAGGGATCAGACCAGTCATGTCATTGGTATTGGGATTAAATTATCTCTAAAATCCTTTGCACTCTGAATCTAATATCCTGTATTATTATACTGATTTGACATCTCTATTAAGGAAGAGAAAGTAATAAGGATAAGGATACTCCCTCTATCCAAGAAGGTGGGCATCTTTTGTGCAATTTATGGTCTTTTAGAGTTTCTTAGGTTAAATGACTTGCCCAAGGTCACACAATCAGTATATGTCAAGGTGGGATTTGAACCCAGGTCTTCTTGGCTTTGAGGATAGTTCTCTATCCACTATCCACTGTCTCTCTAATAACATGTCCACAAACCTGTTTTTCTATTATAGCTGGGTCCCAATATGTGGGAACAATGGGTCCCTTAGAATGGCCGCATTATTTGAATTCACCCTGCATGTTTCCATTGGGCTGAAAACCAATTACCATATTTTATGTAATTATAACATTCAAATAGTGTGAATTCCAATCCATATGACCACTTCAGAGGACTTGGACCTCACTGTGCTGTCAAGGGCATCGATCTCCTAGTTCACTAGTATTATGACTCTGAAGGCATTTTAACTCTTCTTTCTTAATTCTCTCCTCCAAGTTCCCCCCTCCCTTAACTCAACAGGAAGTCCTATCAAGTCTTCCCTCACAGTGATTTCTGGATCTATTCCTTGCTATTTCTATCAACATTGTCTTAGACCAGGCTGAACTAATTTAATCTTAGGGTAAAAAAGATGCCACACAATCTTTATATGAAGAGATATAGGAATGTAATTTATCATGAAGGTGGCTAGTCCATAAATATTGAAGTAAAGATCATTCAGAATACAAATTTGGCAAAAACTTAAAATGAAACCCCGTAATAATAATCTAATAATAATATCTCTCTCTCTCTCTCTCTCTCTCTCTCCTTTCCTCCCTCCCTTCCTTCCTCCCCCCACCCCTCTCTCTTCAACATCAGAAACTAAAGAGAACTCACTTTGGAGAATAAATCATGCCTGGTTTCTGCCAATGGGGAAGGGTAGGATTTGGAATCAGAAGACCTGGGTTAAAGTCACAGCTTTGCTATTTACCAGCTGTGTGATGTTAAGCATTTCCCTGGACCTCAGTTTCCTCACCTATAAAATGAAAAGGCTGGATTGCTGTTGAGTCACTTTTCAGTTGTGTCTGACTCTTTGTGACCCTATTTGAGATTTTCTTGGAAAAGATACTGGAGTGGTTTGCCATTTCCTTCTCCAGCTCATTTTACAGATGAGGAAGCAAGGCAAATAGAAGTAAGTGACTTGCCCAGGGTCACAGTCTGAATTTGAATGCACAAAGATGAGTCTTCTTGACTCCAGGCCCAGCACTCTATCTACTGTACCACCATTAGATTATCTATAAAGTGCTTTGTACTCTGAATCTAATGTCCTGTATTATACTGATTTGACATCTCTACTAAGGAAGAGGAAGTAATAAGCATGTGCCAGGCACTGTGTTAAATGATTCTACAAATATTACCTCATTTGACCCTCACACCAAGGTGCTATCATTATCCTCATTTTACAGTTGAGGAAACTGAGGTGAATAGAAGTTAAGTGACTTGCCAAGGTTCAGCTTTACCTATCTGAGGCCAGATTTGAACTCAGATCTTTCTGACTTCAGGTCCAGAGCTCTATTCATTGCATCACCAACACAATGGAGAATCTGCCCTGTTTTGATACTTAAATAGGCAGCTGTATAAACCCAGGATAGGGTAAGAATGTAAGCTCCTTGAGAGAAGGGATAATTTCATTATTTTTGTGTCCTAGCAACCATCACAGTGCCTTGCTCATATTAATGATTGAATAAATGCTTGTTTAAAATTATAAATGCTGGAAAATTGAAACACTCATGCATTGTTAGTGGAGTTATGAACTGATCCAACCATTCTGGAGAGCAATCTGGAACTATGCCCAAAAGGCTATAAAATTGGGCATACCCTTTAATTCAGCAATATAACTTCTAGGTTTATATCACAAAGAGATGATACAAATGGGAAAAGGACCCACATGTACAAAAATATTTATAATAGCTCTTTTTGTGGTGGTAAAGAATTGAAAATTGAGAGGATGCCCATGAACTGGGGAATGGCTGAACAAGTTGTGGTATATGAATGTAATAGAATACTATGGTATTATAAGAAATGATGAGCAGGCAGACTTCATAAAAGGCTGGAAAGACTCATATGAACAGAAGCTCAGTGAAGTGATTAGAACCAGGAGAACACTGTACACAGTAACAGCCACAATATGTGATGACTAACTTTGATAGACTTATCTCTTAGCAATGCAAGGACCCAAGACAACACCAAAGGACTCATGATGGAAAATGCTGTCCACATCTAGAAAAAGAACTATGGAGTCTGAATGCAGATTGAAACATAATATTCTCTTCAGTTCTGATCATCATGAATGCTTGAAAGTCCTCTGTATCTTGGATAACCATTTATTCCTTTGAAGTATTATACTCAGTTTTACTGGGTAGGTAATTCTTGGTTTTCATTCCAGTTCTTTGACTTCTAGAATAGGATATTCCAAGTCCTTTGATCCCTCAATATTGAAGCTGCCAGATCCTATGTTATCTTGATTGTATTTCCACAATACTCGAATTGTTTCTTTCTAACTGCCTGCAGAATTTTCTCCTTGACCTGGGAACTCTGAAATTTGGCCACAATATTCCTAGGAGTTTCTCTTTTTGGGTCTCTTTCAGGAGGTGATTGGTGGATTCTTTCAATATTTATTTTGCCCTCTGGTTCCAGAATATCAGGACAGTTTTCCTTGATAATTTCATGGAACATAATATCGAGGCTCTTTTCTTGATCATGGCTTTCAGGTAGTCCCATAATTTTTAAATTGTCTCGACTTGGTCTATTTTCCAGGTCAGTTATTTTTCCAATGAGATGCTTCACATTATCTTCTGTGTTTTCAAACTTTTGGTTTTGTTTTTTAACTGCTTGGTTTATCTCATAGTCATTCATTTCCCTGAACTCAACTTTCTCTTTCAACGAACAATTTTGTTCAGTGAGCTTTTGAACCTTCTCCTCCATTTGGCTAATTCTGCTTTTTAAAGCCTCCTTCTCCTCATTGGTTTTTTGGACCTTTTTTACCAATTGAGTTAGCCTCTTTTTAAAGCTGTTATTTTCCTCAGCATTTTTTTGGTTCTCCTTTGGCAAGCCGCTAAGTCACTTTTCAAGCTCTTCTATTGCCTGAGCTAAGTTTAAGTTCCCTTTGAAAGCCTTGGAGGCAGGGGCCTTGACTTCCTGTGACAGTATGCCTTGTTTTTCTTCATCTGAAAGGATGGGAGGAGACACCCGTTCACCAAGAAAGTAACCTTCTATGGTCTTATTTTTTTCCCTTTTTTGGGCATTTTCCCAGCCAGTTACTTGACTTCTGAATCCTTTGTCAAGAGGATCATTCTATTGCCCTTCCTTTCCTCAGTAGCATGTTCAAGGCTGAGATTCGACTCAGCTGCTCGATTCCCTGGGGCTTTGGGTGGGGGCGGGGCCATCACTCAGGGATGAGGTTTAGATTAGCTGCTCCCTACCACCAGAGGCTTTAAGCTGAGCTGCCTGGCCAATGGACCCAGGTTGCTTCCCAGCCACCATAGCTGCCTGCAATCTGCTGCAGCTGATGCTGCTGTCAGGAACCCCATTCCCCCCTCACCCTGCTGGGAAAGCCCCCCCCCCCCACTGACATTTGGAGCTTTCTTTGTCACTTGTGGGTTTAGGGATCTGGGACCCTCCCTGTTGGGAACTCTGCCCTGGAGGTCTGTTCAGGTCCTGTTCCTCCCAGTGCCACATGGCCAGGGTGTCCCATGAGATAGACCTTTCCTGTTGGTCTTCCAGGTTACCTTTGGCTGGAAACCTCTTTTGCCTTGTTGTTCTGTGGTATCTGCTGCTCTAGAATTTGTTGAGAGTCATTTTTTACAGGTATTATGTGGGCTGTGGGGGGAACGCTAGAGTATATACATCTTTCTACTCTGCCATCTTGGCTCTGCTCATGGTCTGAAACATAATATTCTCTCTCTCTCTCTCTCTGTCTGTCTCTCTTCCCCTGTCTTTCTCTCTTCTTTGTTACTTCTTTCTTACAGTTTCTCCCATTAATTCCAATTCTTCTTTACAATATGACTAATGTGAAAATAGTTTCAATATGAATGTATATGTAGAGCCTATATCAAATTACTAACCATCTTCAGGTGGAAGGAGGGGAGAGATGGGAAGAAAATTTAGAACTCAGAATCTTATGGAAGTGAATATTGAAGACTAAAAATAAATAAATAAAATTTAAAGGTAAATAAATAAAAGTTTATTTTATTATTATTATTAATAAAAATATATTTATTTTATTATTATAAATAAAAGTTCAATTACATATAATTGAAAAAAATGTTTAAGTTAAAATTGAAGATATGAATTAAACTTATTCAGATGTCAACAGTTCCTTTTTCTTCTTTCTGTACAAGAAGATACATCATCCCCAGGGAGATTAAGTATTAAAGTGAAAAATGAACAGATGGAATCAAATGGCCATCTTCTCTGATGTTTGAGGATATTGCTAAGGAGCTGCTGATCCTGCTAGGGTCTATTAGTACAGACATTAAATTTTTTTCTATTCAGATTATTATAGCAAAAAAAATATGAGAATAAAACTAACTTAAACCACTTTAAGTCCAAGTGCAGAATATCATACACATTTGATGAACTTTGCATGCTCCAAGAAAGAGTCTTATTTTAAATTGTAGTGGAATCCCATTTGCTATCTTTAAAATAGAAACAATAAGATTTGTAGTGGTATGGTGCATGGCATCAAGTGATACTCTTCATTTCTCTCTGGACTGGGCTTGGCTTGTTCACCCTACCTATGCCCATGCTGGCAAGTTAGAATGATCGCCTGAAGGGGTTATTCATGAGGCTAGAACTCACTCTCATGGTCTGAAGGGTAACTGACGGAAGGGAAGATGTGCCTACATCTCACAACTATAGCAGCTGAGTTTCCACTCATGTGTTTCTCATTTGAACAAATTAGCCAAGATGATATCATTCACTATTAATCATGAAACATTAAAAATAGAAGGCAAAGTGAAAACAATCATAACTGACAGAAACCCAGCAGCGAGGCACATGAATAGGGAAACCTCTGTTCCCGGAGGCAACTCAGAACTCTGGATTGCAGGCCTTGATTTTCTTGGTCTAATTAAGGAACTGTCCATACCATGTGTTACCTGTTGGGTAGTACTGTTCTGCTTCTAGGTCTCACTTTTTTTCTGGGGGGTGGGGAATTACACAATAAAGATGATTAAATTTTAAAACCCCTATATTTCAGCAATTTGGCAACTAGGTTTGTACCCCAAA
The DNA here is from genome assembly GCA_023548195.1 of Bettongia penicillata ogilbyi. Taxonomy (NCBI): domain Eukaryota; kingdom Metazoa; phylum Chordata; class Mammalia; order Diprotodontia; family Potoroidae; genus Bettongia; species Bettongia penicillata. The sequence continues at coordinate 1,974,510 of JAJHZJ010000442.1, forward strand.
GAAGTCAAAGGAAAAAAAAGAGGCCTACACATACCAAAAACTTGATGGTTCAATAAATTGTGATACTGTTAAACTATAATTTAGTATAAAATGATAGACTTCATCCCTAAAATGTGTTTGTCCTTCATTGCCAAAGAAGACCATGCCATCAGAGAAATAATGACATGACTTGCACTTGACTCTATTTTGAGTGAAAGAGGGCTGTGCCGGTCACCAGCCTCACTTGTCCTCCAGAGCCATCTGAATCCAGTGACCATATTCATCAGGATGACTGGAGATGACCCAGGATGAGGCAATTGGGGTTAAGTGACTTGCCCAAGGTCATACAGCTAGTGAGTGTCAAATGTCTGAGGTGAGATTTGAACTCAGATTCTCCTGATTCCTGCACTGGTGCTCTATCTATTGCACCACCTAGTTGCCCCCCCACCCCATCCCTAAAGAGAGTAAGTATTAAAGAGGCAAATGAACAGATGGAATTAATTGCTTGTTTTCTCTGATGTTTGAGGATATTGAGGAAGAGCTGATCCTTCTAGGGTCTATCTGGACAAACATTTAAAAAACTTCTTTCCCATTCAGATTATTACAACAAAAAATATATTATATACACATGTCATGTATAAAGTCAGGAGACATACCCTGATCTAGTGGACTGGTAATCTTCCCATGGAATGGGGCAAATCCTCTGGCCCCTTTCTGTGGGAAAAGTGCACTGGCCCCTTGTAAAGGTATATTGGCCATGTCCTGGAGTGACAGAGTATTTCCTTATTGATCCACAGGAGTGGTGGTTGTTCCAAAAAGGATTGGCCATTTAACATCATAGGAGATCAACACTTGGGGAGAAAACTGTCCTTTGTTAGGTTAAAAGGATTGTAGGAGGCTCAACCTCTCTTTTGAGGGCTTCACTTTGTGACTTTTGGAATATGGGTGGGGGGATGGAGAGGACATTTGCCTAAGAAACGATGATATTTGTGGTAGCATGAGTAGCATTACACAAGAAAAAAAGTCACTGGGTGCCTCTTCTCTTTTTTGTTTCTTTCTCTGAGTACAATTTGTAGAATTCCTGGATTTCTGCGTTAGGTTTGACTATCAGCAAGAGAGGATTTCTGTTGTCACACCAATTCTCTGAGGACAGGATGAGCACAAACCAGATCATTCTGAACAAGGAAGGACTACAGAATCATTATTGACTGGGAAGATCTGGACTTGCTGAGCTGTTCAGAAGATGTAACTGAACACAGGTGATATATGTTCCAGAGTCTCACAAAGTTGCCTTTCATTCCTAGAAAAGTATAATAGGTGTGATAGATCATTATTTTATGTTTTAAATACAGGGTATTCCAAAAGTTTCAGTGCAATTTTACGCTGTTAAAGTTATGTATTTGTGGCTACACACATAAATTTTTTGTGCTTAAATTTTCTTTTGTGTTAGAGAAAAAAAAATAACTGTCCCATATCTCATATATACAGTATTTGTACACTGAGTACCTTTTCTAGAAGGAACCTGGTTAATACCTTCTGGGGAGCCTCTTAGACATAAACCATATCTGAGCTTTGTTTTAGAGATTTCTTCTGGAGTTCTGTTTTGGGATGAAGGTGTAACAAGCCAGAGAATGAGAGAAATGGGATCCCCTCGCTTTTAGGGGTCAGGTCACCTCAAACTGAATCTAGGATCTGTGTGAATCATCATTGGAGCCTTTGTTGGAAAGGACTCCTTTGGACCACAACTACTATTATTCAATAAAAAAGGACAAATAGGAGAAGCATGGGAAGATATGTGAATTGATAAAGAGTATAATAAGTAGTACCAGGAAAACAATATACTTAGTGACAACAGTCATATAATTGAAGATGAACTCAGAAAAATGCCATGATCAATACTGAATCCAGGGGTCAGTTGACTATGAATCCTCAATATGAAACACATGTACACACACAGTTGCTATATTAGCTGATTTTACTTGACTGTTTTTCTTTTTTACAAGAGAAGAAGAGGAACTAAAACTGAGGAGTAGAGGAAGGGTACATAGAGAAATGATTGTTAAAGAAAGACAGAAATGCATTAATCAAATTTATTATTATCAGTTTTCAAAAGAACCAAAGGCCTGGATGGCAAGGAACTGATCTCCAATTACAGTCTTGTTAAGGTAGGAGCATAATATGCCACCGAGAGAAACAAGATGGAGGAGATTCCTCCATCTTCCATCAATTTTCTAGCATACATACTTAATAGTAGTCTTCTTGGCTCACACTTCTCAATTCTATTATCATCTTTTTAAAAACATTTTCCAAGCCTACAATCTTTTCTTCTGTATCCAAAATATTTCCAGGATGCATTTTATTCTTGAAAAGGTACATTTTCCCGGAAAGCTTGAACAAAATCTGTTCAGTGTTTTTTTTTTGTTTTTTTTTTTGTGTGTGTGTAAAGTACAAGGGGTAATACACACACAAACACACAGGCTACTTTCAAAGTAGAATAAAATATTAGCTACAAATTTAGGAAACTCACAAAGCATTTGGGTTTTAAGTGTGCAACTTATATTCTCACAGAGGACAACTTTGTAGGCTTATTCCAGGGAGGTAATGTATGTATTAACTTATAAGCAATTTAAAAATGGATTCTGCATTTGCACATTCCTATATTAAAAATACTGTTATTAGAAGACTTCAATTTGATTTTTTTCCCCTATGATATAAGTCAACTACTGTTTGACTACTCTATAATGGTGACTTTTATGGTACCATGTCAGTAAAGAATGTGTTTGGTTAGGGGTTGTCTCTTTTAGCCTCTACCTACAGGTTTAAATCTTTACAGATTTAAAAAAAAATGAGTTAATTAAATGCAAAATAGTCCATAAATGCAATGTTGATTAAAATGTAAAAATGTAACTGTCATGAAATTCACATCTTATAGTCTCATTGCAATATTAATCCACCCACATTTAACATATGTAATATTTATTTCTCAATTTGGTACTGGCATTATGCCCTTAATATACATAATGTACATAAAAAATGTGGGGGAGTTCATGTTACAGTACTGGGAAAGCCTTCACTTTTTCATGTCTCAGAATTACAGTGTGAACAAGCTTTCGACATTAATGGAGGACCCAGGGAGTGTATTTTCACTTAATGTCATTCTTAAGAAAAAAGCAAAGATCTGGAGAGTTGGAGAAATACTTGGAGAACTCATGAAACTTCAGGGTGGACAGGTACCTCAGAAGCCACCTAGTCCAATCAGGACCTTACCAATAATCCAGTCTACAACATAATCAATCAGGGGTCATTTAGACCTTTACTTGAAGACCTCTAGAAAGATCCTGGTGAACAGTGCCTACACACTCTAACATGCCACTATTCCAGTATTTCTGTTTTTTCATAGATGTTAGGATTCATTGTGATTATGTCCATCACAACCTATCCGTGCAAGTTTCCTTCCCATCCCATGTATCTCTCATCTACTAGGTTTCTTTGTCCCTTCCAGCTTTAGATAAATGATCCTATAACCTTTTGAGGTAGCCCATCTCATGCCCCATAGAGCTGGCACCTATCATATTGTCTTTCACCTAGTAGGCACCTTCTACATCTTTGTTCATTTGATTTGTGTGCACCATACAACATGCTAAAATTGTGGGCTGGGTTGAAATTCTGTTTAAAAAGATTTAGCAAAGAGTTTCTTTTCAGCCACATCCTTCTTAGAGTTATGATACTGGCTTTCCTCCCTCCCTCTCTCTGTCTCTCTCTCTGTCTCTGTCTCTCTCTCTCTCTCTTCTTTTTAAAATCTCCTTCCTCCTTCCAAGATCATGGAGATCCTTGTGTGGTAGTTAATGCTAACTGCCTAGAGAAAGATCTTCTTATAAATAACTATCCTTGTTTCCTTTTGGCAGTTGGTTCTATGGAAGGATTGTCTTTATAAACCAAATATCACATTCAAATATAGACTTCAGTGCATCAGCCAAGTAGTCTATCGGTTGCCAGCTGACTGTTGATTTTTACCCCCGTCTCTTACACGCCTTCTGGGATTCTCCTCCTTTTGACTGTCAGCAATGGCTGGCTATACAGAATAGAGTGAAATGGAAAGGTTTATCTTAGTTTGAAGTCAGAGGAAAAATTATAGAAAGGTAGTATATGGAGGGCTCTCATTAGAATTCAGCAAGGATAGAGGGGTGAGAGTCTTTAGGGATGTCCATCATATAATCTTACATTTTAGAGGGGTACAGGCAGGTGAAGAGTGCATGTAGTAACTTCTAATTCATATCTATAATCTCCCACACAACTGACTATTCTGTTACCATTCTCGTTGGTCAGTAGTCTACTAGGGACTTGGTGGCCATAATCACACTCAGTTGACATACAAAGAAGCCTGAAATGCAAATTGGGCATTATCCTGGCAAAGCATCATCTTACATGAAGAGAAAAATAAGAAGAATGAGGAAAGAAGCCGAGTAAGATGGGTATAATATGTTCAAGGGCACAAATTCCTCATGGAAGGCCAGGTAGAAATGGCTGGACACACTGGATTCTCCACTTAGAGCCAACCCCCAACAACAACATGCCAGAAAGAAAACTATGTGACTGATGGCAGGAAAAGGAAACCCAGATTAATTTCCCTTTCCATTATACTAAATGTTGGGTAAGACCATATTTTTTTTTTAGGCTTTACTTCATAGCAATGTGTGTATAATTCCTATAGCAAGCTTTGGAGAAGACATGGATAAGAATTTCAAAAGACAGTAAGGAAACTTTCATGTCTAGTTTGTAACAGAGATCACTATGAGTGGTAGGGATGGAGATTATGAGATTACAGAGGTATTCTAATAGTGATATATTGGAGTATATGGGAACTGCTATGTAATACAGTATTCTAACCATAATTAACATGGAAAAATTCTTCTAAGGAAAGGTTTATTGACTAGAGGGTCCAAGAACTTTTAAAAAATACTTTGACAACTTTTTTTCAATATAATTGGTTTCCTTTGTAATCCTATTTTTAAAAAATTTTATGCACTTGAAAACGTTATTCTCAGAAGGAATCTATGGGTTTCACCATACTTCCAAAAGAGTCTTTGAAATAAAAAAAAAAATAAGATCTCTTTCTCTAATGAAAATGCAAAACAAAAATAACACTAAGAAAAAGCCAGGGACAAGAATTAGAAAAGACCCTGTTGGAATTAAGAGACCACTGAGGAGAACTAAACATCTATAAAGTCAAACATAGTCTACGTAAAATGAAAGCTCTTGACTTTTGGGGCTAAGAAAAAATATGTTCTGTCTTATTCCTTCTATGAAAAAGCATAATTACCATACCTTTTTAACATTCACTAAATGCTTATAGTTTGCCAAGTAGTGTCCATAAGGGATGGAATGGAAACATGAAAAAATGGTGTGGACTAGAGATGTGGGAAATGCCCTACTTTTGCAAAATTTTCAATTTTGAGTAACATGATTAATGTTAAAAAATACTAGCTATAATGGGGATAAGCTAGAAGCATTTCCAAAACAATCAGGGGTGAAAAAGGATGTCCATTATAACCATAATTATTCAATATTGTACTAAAATGTTAGTTATAGCAATAAGAGAATCAAAAGAAATTGAAGGAATTTGAATAGGCAATGAAGAAACAAAACTGTCACTCTTTGCAGATAATATGATTTTATACTTAGGGAGCCCTAGAGAATGAATTAAAAAACTACTTGAAATTATTAATAACTTTAGCAAAGTTGTAGGATACAAAATAAACCTACATAAATCATCAGTATCTCTATATATATTACCAATAAAGCTCAGCAAGAAGAGATAGAAAGAAAAATTCCATATAAATAACTGTTGACAACATAAAATATTTGGGAGTCTGCTTGCCAAAACAAACCCAGGAACTATATGAACACCACTACAAAACACTATTCACACAAATAAAGTCAGATCTAAACAATTGGAAATATATTAATTGCTCATGGGTAGGCTGAGCCAATATAATAAAAATGACAATTCTACCTAAATTGGTCTATCAGTGTCACACCAAACTATCAAATTTATTTATTATTTTATAGATCTAGAAAAATAACAAAATTCATCTGGAAGAACAAAAAGTGATTGATATCAAGGGAATCAATGAAAAAAATGTAAAGGAAGGTAGTCTAGTCATATCAGATCTCAAACTGTATTATAAACTTGTAATTATCAAAACAGTCTGATACTGGCTAAGAAATAGAGTGGCAGATCAGTGGAACAAATTAGGTACAAATTACGTTGTATTAAAAGACCATACCAATCTGGTATATGATAAACACAAAGATCTAAACTTTTGGAACAAAAATTCATTATTTCACAAAAGCAGCTGGGAAAACTGGAAAACAGTATGGCAGAAACTAGTTATAGACCAATATCTCACACCATATACCAAGATAAGGATCAAGATAGGTACACGATTTATACATAAAGGATGATATCATAAGCAAATCAGGAGAACATGAAATAATTTATCTGCCAGATCTATGGATATGTGAAGAATTTATGATCAAATAAGAGAGAGAGGACACCACAAAATGTAAAACTGATAATTTTGATTACATAAAATTTAAGTTTTTACACAAACAAAATCAATGCAACCAAAAGTATAAGGAAAGCAGAAATCCGGGGGGAAAATTTTGCAACAAGTATCCCTGATGAAGGCCTCATTTCCCAAATATATAATGAACTGAATCAAATTTATAAAAAACACAAGTCATTTCCCAATTGATAAATGGTCAAAAGATATGAACAGGCAGTTTTCAAAGAAATCAAAGCTCTCTATAGTCATATGAAAAAATGCTCTAAATCATTCTTCATTACAGAAATGCAAATTAAAAGAATTCTGAGGTACCACCTTATGCCTATCAGGTTGGTTAATATGACAAAAAAGGAAAAAAATGGATGTTGGAGGGAATGTGGGAAAACTGAGACACTAATGCATTGCTAGTGGAGTTGTGAACTGATCCAACTATTCTGTACAGCAATCTGGAACTACAGCCAAAGGGATATAAAACTATGCATACCCTTTGATCCACTAATACCACTACCATGTATATATCCCAAAGAGATCATAAAAAAGGGGGAAAGAATTTATATGCACAAAAATATTTATAGCAGCTATTTTTGTGGTGTCTAAGAATTGAAAATCAAAAGAATGTCCATCAATTGGGGAATGGCTAAAAAAGTTGTAGCATCTGAGTGTAATGGAATATTACTGTGCTATAATAAATGATAAGCAGGATGATTTCAGAAAAACCTGGACTTACATGAACTGATGCAAAGTGAAGTAAACAGAACCAGAAGAACATTATACACAGTAACAGCAATGTTGTTTGATGAAGAACTGTGAATGATTTAGCTATGCTCAGCAATGCAATGATCCAAGAAAATCCCAAAAGACTAATGATGAAGCACATTATCTGCCTCCAGAGAAAGAAATGATATTGTTTGAATACAGACTGAAACATGCTATATTTCATCCTTTTATTCAAGTCTTTTAATACAAAATTACTAATATGGAAATATTTTACATGATTGCACATGTATAACCTATATCTGATTGCTTACCATCTCAGAGAGGAGGAAAGAAGGGTAGGGATGGAGGGAGGGATAGATAGAGGGAGGGATAGAATTTGGAACTCAAAAGTTAAAAAAAAGTGCTTAAGTGTTTTAATATGTAATTGAGGAAAATAAAATATATTAAAAATATTAGCAAACATTTATCAACTACTAGCAGTCAGTTACATTGCTAGAAGTACAGAATAAGCTATAGCTCAAAAAGTTTGCAATGGAAACTTAAGTATTCTTAACTTCTCACTTCTGCATTACTAGTAAGGTACAGTCTTAAAGAAAATTAAAAAAAAAAGTCATTATTTGTTATTTTGGAAATCGTTTTGTATTAACACTTGAACACACACCCACACCCACCCACACCCATATATAGATACACACACACACACACACACACACATATATATATACATATATATATGTATATAAATAAATTGTCTTAAACCAGAAATTCATATGAATTTCTGGTTTAAGACAATTTACAATTGAAAGAAAATAATGAAACCACAATATAATAGCTTCTAGCTATCCAACTTTGATGTTATGTTCTTTGTTCAACTTTTTCCCTACTTTCACTTCACGTAGGTAAAATACTAAGCTAACTCTCAGAATGATGCAAACAACCAAGTCAAAGACAAAACTAGATTGTTTCTATCAACTTCCTAATTCATTCCTTCTCTGAGACTTGGGAACAAGTTTTGTTTTTAATTTAATAGTTTTTAAATTTAAATTAATTTAAATTTAATTTCATTAATTTCATTTAATAGTTTTTTAAATTTATGGAACATAAAAAGTATTTCTATAACATACTATAATTAAAAAAATGATTGTACATGAATGAAAATCCATTATATACAATTTGCTATGCCCTCTAAATATACATGTTATGTAAACCCTCTTTTTCTTCCCTCTTTTTTTCCCCTAGACACAAAGAGGTACATGCGTACATGTGCACACACATACATACACATACACGTAAAATCATTCTACATATACTTCTGTTTATCAGTTATTTCTCTGGATATAAATAGTATCTTTCTTCATATGTCCTTTATGGTTAATTTAGGTATTTATAATAGTAGAAATGACTTATTCATTCAGTCATTCTTAAAACAATATTGCTATTACTGAATACAATGTTCTCTTGGTTCAGCTCATTTCAAGTTTTAGTTTGAAAGACTTCTCATTCTAGGTCTTACTTGCCAGAGTCAACAGATGTCTTTACCTCAGATATTTAAGGAGTACAGTAGTGACAAAGTGAAACTTACTTGGGGGTTATTTACAATGGTAGAGATAAGAAAGTTGATTTACATAGAAAACTTTTGTTCTGCTGAACTAGCATATGTTGATATGCTTTCAGGGAATTTCACAAAAGCGCTGAGATATGTGTAGGTGGTAGGCAACCGTATTCTTGCTTTATAAATGACATGTATACCTATAATCCTTCAAGGCACCAGAAAAGTGTATCATGGATAACCAAGCATTTAGCCCATTCAGGTGAGGTGACAGAAGCACCAGAGAGACACTGCTTTGTAATTTACCTCCTTGCCAAGTCAAGCTTAGTTTCAGGGTTGCTCAGGCCCACACAAAGACTTTAGAAGTCCTAGTCTCATTGAGGATTCAGTTGTAGGGACCCCTCTGATAAAAACCCAACTGAAATCAACCAACCTCTTGTTTAATGGAAAGTCCAGGAAACTGGGAATTTGCTAAATATGTTCCTGGAACATAATAAGCACTCAATAAACAAAATAAATAACTGATTGATCTCAGATTTGGAACGTTCATTTGATATCATCTAGTCCAGCCCATAGATGAGCAAGAATACCTTCTACTCCACAGTGGACAAGACACATGTGACTAAGAAGTTCAGTGTATTGACATTTCTCTTGTTATTTGCGTCAATTACCAATAATGCTGTTGCTTCATTTCCTGTTTTGTTAACAGTATAAACAACAACAGTAATAATACTAACTTGAATGCACAAGTACCAAATAAAGGCAGCATGGCTAGTCTGTCTGTCTGTCTCTTTCTCAGAAGGATATGAATTCACTACGAGTCAACAGCATGACATGGCAGCCAAAAAAATCTTATTTAGAAGAGGAATAACATCTATAATGAGATGAATTGTTTTCCTATATTCTGCTCTGGTCAGACCACATTTGGAGTATTTATTGTGTTCAGTTCCATGTGACATAATGCAGGAAGGATGAAGATAAATGAATTCATACCAGAGGAAAGCTGTTAGGAGGGCACTTGCTTAGCCATCCTTTATAACATCTTAATTACTAAAGACGCAAAGTTACCTTTTGGCTGTCTGGAATGAAGGGTACAATAAATCACCTCCCTTCCTTAGCTCTAGCCAGAAAATCCAGCCTCAGTTATCAGGACAGAGGGCTCCAAAGATGGGACACCAGGACGGAGGAGGTAACTTTGTTGTTAACAGAGCAGGCCCTACTTGATTCAAAACTAACTTGAATCTTAAAAAGAGGGGCTACTTACACAGGCACTTAGCTTGTGATACAGAGATGATGCTATTGGACTTAGTTGTCAGGAACTAGGGATCAGACACTGATTCTGTGGGGAAAGAATTAGGAGACAGAAGTCCTAGTTCTAGCTCTTCTGCTAGCAAGTTATATAATCTTGGGTAAGTCCACTTCTTTAGGACTAAGTTTCCTCATCTATCCAATGGAGCATCTGGCCTAGATGATTGCCACTATCTCTTCCGGCTCTCAAATTTTGAGATTTCTATCCAAAACTGTACCACACTGGGCTAACAGACTGCCAACAGATAGGAGTACCTTGTGGTTTGGTGTTAGACAAGATATCTTCAAGGTGAAAGGTTCCTGGGCTGGTTCACCCTTAGGCTAAGTGGGTACCATCTGTTAGGAGGTAAATAGCTTCAAAAGCAGACATAGTGATAATTGCCAAAATTCTATATTTACAGAAAACTGGCACTTAGTAAATATCAAGCTGTGCTATTTACATAGCCGCCTCTCTTCAATATATGTGGAGATTCTGTAATTATCACTAGAGCTATTCAAAGGGTTCTGAAATCTCAGACAAGGGTGGAGATGAAGTTGGCTGAGTCCCCCTGCAAGAGAATGCCTGTCATTGACTGATGGAGAGGCAGAACTGCCTCAGAGGCCTTGACATTAGCAAAGAGGAGAGGAAGGCATTCAAACCAGAGCTGCTTCTTGGTGGGGCAGTGAACACAGTTTGGCCATGCAAGATTTAATTCAATAAACATTTATGAAGTATCTGCTCTCTGTAGAGCAGTGTGCCAGGAACAAAAGGAGGTCAGAGGATAAAAAATATGGCTCTTTCCCTCATTGACCTTACATTCTAGTCAGGGGATATGATTCTGACACAATTATGATACAAAATGGAACATGACAAATGGCAGAAAGAAGTCCAAAAGGAATATTATTCGAGAAGTGAGGAGCCATAAACATCAGTGCTTACTGGAGGTGGGGACAGGAATAGAGAAGACTGCATGAAATTAGGAGCAAACAAGTTGAATCTGAAAAATGGGTAAGTTTTCCAATAGAAGAGATGAAAGTGGGAAATCATCAGGAATAGTGTTAGTTAAAGGTTAAGATGCAAGAAAGCATGCGATGCATACTGCATGGAAGACCATGGATGGACTCTGAATTATCCCAGTTTGGTGTCTAAAGCTAAAATAAGTTGGATATTTGTCATCTCATCATTTCCTTTTGTGTTGTTGGGAGACTACAAAAACATTATTCCTGTATCCCACTGCAATCTTAGTGGCAAAACTGGGCATGGCACAGGTCTAAAGGGAGGACACTGAGACGTGGAGAGGTTAGGACATGACAAACCAAGGTCTGGCTTCTTCCTCTGAGCTCTATAGTTAACAGAATCTGAAGTGACCTCAGGAACCACTGACACTTACTAGCCAGTTGACCAGGCAAGTCACTTCACCTTGGTCTGCCTCACAACAGGATAATGTATCACAGAGTTGTGAGGATCAAATGAGATACTATTTGTAAAATGCTCAGCAAAGTGACTGGTACATAGTAGGAACTTAATAAATGCTCATTCCATTCCATCACATCTGGTTCAACCTAGTCACAAAAAAAGAATCAACCCCCTCTACAACATTCCTGATAAGAGATCATCCAGCCTTTGTTTGAAGACTGCCAAAGCAGAAGGGCAAACCACCATCTCTCAAAGCAAAAGATTCCACTTTTGGATGATATTTATTTTTAGGAATTTTTTCTGTGCACCAAGTCCAAATCTGTTTCTTTTCTTTTTCTCCCATTAGTCTTAGCTCTGTCTTCTTGGGCCAAGAAGAACAAATCTGATCTCCCTCCTGTGAAAGCCCTTCAGATATTTGAAGAGTCATGTAAGACAGATGGTTAGAGTGGTTGCTGAGAACTTGGTAAAATCAATATGTGGGTTGATATTCCACTTTGGATACCCACTAGCTATTGTCAATAAATCAAATAATTAATAAACATGCAATAAGTACCTAATATATGCTAGGCACTATGGTAAGTGCCAGGGATACCAAAAGAGGCAAAAAAGCCAGTCCCTGCCTTCAATCTAATTGTTAGGTGGAAGAATACTTAGACTTTTCTGTTTGACCCTAGATGGCGAAACTAGCAGCAATGAGTGGGAGCTGTAAAGAAGAAACTTAAGTTCCATATATGGAAGAACTTCCTAACAATTAGAGCTATGCTAAAGAAGGTGCTGCCTTGGGATGTTCACCTTCACTCTAGAGTGGATGGCTACCGACAAGATTCCTTCTGAGCACAGCTTAGATTTGAGGATCTCAGAGATTCCTTCCAATTCTGAAATTCTGTGATTTTTCTGAGAGTCAAAGAAAGTTTGGAGATCTGAGAAGTTATATACCTCAACTCCTTACTTTTACAGATGAGAAAGGAAACCTAGACCTAGAGAACTGAAATGATTTTGCTCCAAGTCACCCTATAGACAACCAAGATTAGCCACCATCTCTACTGGTGGCTCAGTACTTCACTCAATCCGTTTCCCCTTTCCCACAAATGACACTACTTCTCTAGTACCTATAGACCACAAAAGAGCTAATATCATCACCCTCATTTGACGATAAGGGAACTGAAACTGGAAAATTAGTTTTCCAGGTTCATGTCTCTAAGAAATGTCACAGGAAGCACTTGTACCCAGACCTTCTGATTCTAAATCTAATATTCCTCCCAATGTATATTTGCTTCTTTACAACACACTGTCTTTCTAATAAGGCAGGGCTTAGGCATTGGGTCCTTTCATCACCCAGTTTAAGATGTTATGTTGGAATGTGAGTATTCCTCTCTAGATTTTAATTCCAGTGCCTTTCCTCTGTACATTAGTTCCTGTTTTTCCTATACAGAGCTTGCTTTGTATATATTTGTTTGCATGTTATTTCCCTCATTAGATTGTAAGTTCTTTGAGGGAAAGTACTATCTTTTACCTCTTTTTGTACCCCCAGTACTTAGCACAGTGCCTGGCATGCTGCTGCTCTTTAGTCATTTTTCAGTCAGATCTGACTCTTTGGTGACCCCACTTTGGGGCTTTCTTGGCAAAGATACTGGTGTGGTTTGGCATTTCCTTCTCCAGCTCATTTTACGGATGAGGAAACTAGGGCAGAAAGAGTTATGTGACTTGTCCAAGGTCACAAAGCTAGTAACTGAGGCCAGATTTGAATTCAGAAAGATGTTTCTTGACTCCAGGTCTGGCACTCTATCCATGTGACAGCTGCCCTGGCACATAGTAGGTGTTTAATAATTGGTTAATGAATCATTGATTTGGATTCCATCATGACTTGGCACTTTGATGTTGACCAACTAGTCTCAGGTGTTTTCAGTGCTTTTCTGAGAGAGGCAATAGAAGCAGGGAGCATCTTTGTGTGAATGGGCCTAATATCTATGTTCTTTCCTTGTATAGTCACACAATGGAGAAAGAGGTACTCTGTAGTTCTCTATTGATCAGCAGACATTTAAACCAGCATGTCCAATCTGCTGATGTCTGGAGCATCTGTATTTATCCTTGGCTCCTTATTTAAAGGTATATAATAGAACACCATTGATATCTCTGTCCAAGTCACAAAAAGCTTGACACCCCTTCTTCTCCTACTGTGTCACCATGCCAACACCAACATGAAGTCAACAGATCATTTACAGAAATGATGCTTCACTTTCTTTCCAACATTAAACTTGGGATGGGCTACTTTATACTTGTATCTCATCTCTTTAATCATCCTAGGCTTTTTCCTAGTTCTTCAAGATGTTTTCTTGTGGCACTACCTGATTCATGCCTTTGCTATATGAAGGAGTCAAGGGAATCCACTTTTGTCACATTTAGTACTGAAAGATATTTCTTCTCCAAAAAGCCAAAGAAAACTGAGATGTCCATGCAGCAAGGATGCATGTGTATATCTGAATGCACCCCTAGAGGGGAGAGTGTTCATTTTAAGTAATGCAATAACACAGTCCAAGAAGATATGTCCTGATTCTAATCATTCTGTCTCTCTCTCTCTCTATATATATATGTACACATATATGGCAAAATATGCACATATGTACTGGTGAATTCCATGTATATGTATTTTGTCATTTCCAAAAATATATGTCACATTCTGCATCTTGAATCCATTATATCTCACAGTTAAGAAGTGGACAGCATATTTTATTTACTTGTTTTTTATAAACACATGACCATTTAATTGATCAGATTTCTTAAGTCTTTCAGAATTGTTTTTCTTTATACTGTTGTTATTGTATAAACTGTTCTGGTTCTGATCAATTAATTCTGCATCAGTTTATATGAATCTCAAGTTTCTCTGAAATTGTTCCTTTCATCGTTTACATTCATGTGCCATATTTGTTTAATCATTCTCCAATGAATGGGCATCCCTTTTGTCTTGGCTACAACCAAAAAAGAGCTGCTATAAATAATTCTGTATGTATGTGTTCTTTATTCTCTTTCTTTTTATGGGCCTAACAGTGGTATTACTGGGATAGCATGTACCATTTAATGACTTTTGGGGGATAATTTCAAATTACTTTCCAGGATCTCCACTCTCAGATATACTTAAAGACACTTATGTGCCTGTCTTCTCATAGGTCCTCCAACATTTGTCATTTTCCTTTTTTATCACCTTTACCTATCTGATAGGAGTGAGATAGAACCTCAGTTATTTTAATTAGTATTTCTCTAACTATGGTGTTTTGGAGAATTTTTTTACAGGGATTTATTGACTATATTTCTTTCTCTGACAACTGTTTACACTCTTTGACCTACTGAAGAATGACTGTCATCCTCATGTATTTGTGTTTTAGTCTTTTTGCAGTCATGTCCAACACTGCATGACCCCTTTTGGGGTTTTCTTGACAGATACTGGAGTGGTTTGCCATTTCCATCTCCGACTCATTTAACAGATTAGGAAGCTGTGGCAAACAGAGTTAAGTGACTTACCCAGGACCACACAACTAGTAAGTGTCTGAGGCCAGATTTGAACTCAGGAAGAGAAGTCTTCCTGATGCCAAGCCTGGTACTCTATTCATTATGCCATCTAGCTGTCCTATGTATTTGTATGAGTACTTTCTGTGTTTACTTATCAGACCTTTATCAAAAATATTAACAATCTTTCCCTCAGTTCTTTTATTTCGTCAAAAGTACTTTCAATTTTACGTAGTAAAAATTGTCCATTTTATATTTTATAATGTGTTTAATGCCATTCACTATTTCCACTGCTCTCCACATTTCCCCCCAACAAAAGGACTCCCTTTTAGTTGTATAAGAGGATGCTTTTATCTTCAACAATAAAGGAAGTTTATGGAGTGGAAAGTTAGATGGAGTGGGATTAGGGGAAGGTCTACTCTTGGCACTGTGGTAGCCACTCTATAGATATTGAAAAAATACACATAAGTGAGCCCATTAGTATGGAATTCTCTCTTTATTGGTGGAGATGAAGGACCTGCCTTGAGTGAAGCGGTGGGTAAAATTGGGGAGAGGTGAGAGCTTCAATTTTCAGCTGGTCCTTTTCTGTACTCGCCAAATGACAGTTTCTTTTGAGGACTCTCTAAAACCAGTGCCTCTTTTGAGTTCCTCTTTGGAATTCTTCAAGGTGAGTCATTTCAGGTACTCCTGACTCCCAACAGAAGATGGAAGAGGTCAACCCCACTTTAGGGTGCTGAAGGACAATACTCAAGGAAGACATGAGAGCAGCTGGCGATCTTCATATCCCTATTTCCAGTTCACTACTCTTTTGAGGAGTTTTCCCATTGGTGGAATCCAGGACCTTCTATCTTGGATGCACTGAGTGATTCAACCAGCACTGGGAAAATTCCTTCACTTTACGTTATCTACTGTATATTCCTCTGCATATACCTTCTCTGATTTCTGTTTTGCTATGATTGGGATAAATGAGATTCTTTACTATTTGGTATGTGCGTTCATTATGGAATTGGTGGGAAAGGGGTCAAACTTTGGATATAGAACTTGGGGTCACTGTTCTTCCCAAAAATGATAAAGTGATTAGAAATTAAATAGAACTTGATCATATCTCCTAGATGAACAATATTTAAAGGAAAAGATAGATATACTTCTACTCTGGTACCTCCTCTCCCTGTGAGGAGAGCAGAATGGTGGCTTCTGTCCCCAAGTTCCTGTTTCCCCTCTTGAAGGAATGGGAGGCTTCCTGGGAGAAAGTTAGGGGAACAAGAGGCCAAAGATATCTATTCTGCCCTCTTTTGAATTACACAAGGGCAGGTCCTCAGCTTACTTTGGCTCTTTCCCTACTATATATGGGCCTTACTACACATGTGGGGACTACTTTTCATCCTTACATAAGACATGGGTTCTCTTCTCAAGCAATTTAGTGTAGTAAGGAGAAGAGACTGACACAGAGAAGATAATCACACAGAATATAGCAAATTTGAGAGTTTAGAAATATTTTAATAATAATAATGGCTAACATTCATATAGTGTGTACCATCTGCCAGGCACTGTACTAAGCTCTTTCCAGTTATTTCATTTGGTCCTCACAACAACCCTGAGATGTAGGTGCTATTATTATCTCCATTTCACAGATGAGGAAACTGAGTCAAATAGTGGTTAAATGACTTGCTTGGGGCTACCCAACTGGTGTTTGAGGCTATATTTGAACTTGGTTCTTCCTTACTCCTGATCCATGATAAAGTGAAATTTCAGCGTGTCTTACTGTGACTGTGCAGACCAATACAAGATTGGAATGTTCTACCACAGGTTGGGCACAAGATAGTTAGTGTGAATATTTGGGGTAGATACCCAGAATTTACACATCCTGCATTTACTTTGTACTGTCTCAATTCTGCTTTGCTAAAAGAACACAGCACCCTTTCTGATGTAGGCATGCCATGCTGAGCAACCAAATTTTGGCTTAATATTCCATAAGCCCCCATGATTAACAGAGTCAAAGGCCTTGGTCATATCTACAAACATGTGTACAGACCTCTGTTCTGCTTCTGGCATTTCTCCTGGAGTTGTTGGGCAGCAAACACCATATTAGCTGTTCCTCAGCCCTTTCTGAAGCCACACTGGCTCTCGGGTAGATGACCATCTTCCAAGTGAAGGATCAGCCTATTAAGGAAGACTCTAGCAAGAATTTTGCCAGCAATGACTAAGAGAGAGATACCCCTGTGATTGTTGCAGGACAATCTATTCTCTTTACCCTTATAGAGATGAACAATGGAGGCATCTTTGAACTCCTGGGGGATAACCTCCTCTTGCCATTTAACCTGGAAAATTTCAGTCAGCTTTTGTATGAGCAATGGTCCCCCTACCTTGTAAATCTCAGTTGGAATAGTATCAGCACCGGGTACTTTGCCAAATGAAAGGAGCCTATGGCCCTCAAAACCTCTTTTTCAGTTGGAAGTTCAGCTAAGGAGGGATTTATTTCAACCTGAGGTAAACAGTCAGTGGCCTCAGCATTGATTGATGATGGTCTGCTGAGAACACTATGCAAATAGTGTGGAAATATCCAGCCCATCTCTCTAGGATCATGTCCTTATCTCTAATCAATGTGGCTCCATCAGCACTGAGTAGTTGTGATGCACCATAGGTTTTTGGTTCATAAATAGCTTTCAGGGAATCATAAAAGCTCTTTGAATTGTTACTATCAGCATAAAACTGAATCTCATCTGCCTTCTTACTGAGCCAGGAATTCTGCATCTTTCTAAGCTTTGCTTGTATTTTGCTTTTGATGGAATTAAATGCTGCCTTCTTAGAGGTGGATGAACTATGCTGCTGGTAAATCCTGTGGAATTCTCATTTTTCATTTAGCAGCTTCTGAATTTTCCCTTCATTTTCATCAAACCAGTCTTGGTGTTTGTGATTGTTCGAACCCAGATGAGCAAATGCAGTACCATACACCAAATCTCTGAAAGCTGCCCACTCCTTTTCTGCTTCACCGTTGCCAACTGTGTGTTGGCTCAACTTTCCCTCCAAGTTAGCAACAAACTGTTCACACTCAGAGAAGAGCTCTAATTCATTGATAATAATTCTTCTGATAGTCATTTTGCCTTAGGGGTGGCACTTTTGATGAATGTGAATATTTAGCTTGAAAAGGATAAGTCTATGATCAGTCCAGCACTCTGCATTACACATTGCCTTTGTCATTCCCATCTTGTCTGTCTCTTCTCCTTACAATCACATAGTCTATTAGATGCCAATGTGTGCTGCAAGGGTACATCCAAGAAGTTTTATTGCGTTTAGGTAAGCAGAAGACAGTGTTGGTGATAAGAAGGTCATGCAATGCACAAGTCTTCAGCAGTAAATGACTATTGCTGTTGCTATTTCCAACTCCATTCCTCCCTAGGACTCCCTGCCAAGTCTGGTAGTCTGAGCCTACTCTAGCATTAAAGTCCTCCAGAATTATAAGCTTGTCCTCTTTTGGCACATTGATGATGAGGGTCTCCAGGTCTTCATAAAATTTTTCTTTGACTTCATCAGGGTTTGTCATGGTGGGAGCATAGGCACTAATGATAGTGGCATGGCATTTTCCTGTGAGTGGCAATTGCATTGTCATGAGCCTGTCATTTACTCTTTTTGGCAGGCATACCAGTTTGCTGATTAGATTGGTTTTGATTGCAAAATCCAAGCCAGCTTCATGGTGCTCCCTTTCACTGTGCTCACTCCAGAAAAAGGTGTATCCAACTCCAACTTCAGTAAGCTGACCTTCATTTGCCAACCTTGTTTCACTCAGGGCTGCTATTTAGATACAATACTTGTTGAGTTCTCTTGCAACAAGAGCAGTTCTTCTTTCAGGTCTACTATATTTTTGTGTTGTCTATTAGTGTGCACACATTCCATGTGCCAATGGTGAGTGAAATCATCTTTGCAGATGTTTTCCTATGTTTTGTACATTTTGGGGGATTTCGATCTCATAGTGGGATTCCCCGCCTGCTGCTGTAATCAGACCAGGATTGGGTAAGCAGACAATGTTTAGGGAACCTTTTCTAGCCCCCTTCTTCACACCTGGAGGTGAGCAGTGCGATCCTTAAAAGGCTGCTCAGACACCCAGAGGGCTGCCAAGTTCCACTGCTGCTTCCAGTGAGAAATGACTCCATGGCCTGGACCATCTGTGTGCAGGGTTGTGACTACAGCTCCCGGTGAATCCACACCTGCCACTTATCACTTGTCTGTCACCACTGGACTGTGAGGTATAATAGTGAAATGGTATAGGTGACATCTTTTGATTCTTTAGTAAATTGGATTTAAGTGAGGCAGAGTTGCACAAAGTCGTCAGTTTCACTCTCTCCTCCAAAGTTATCATATTCCCGTGGCAGGACAGAGTGTTGGGGTGTAGGGTGTGTTCAGGGAGGACCAGTACCTTTAGTGTGATGGCTGCTGAGCCCTTTCTGGGACTTTTTCCACCTTTGGTGTCCACCTGTCCCACCTAACTCTCACCTGTGGCTCCAAGAAGCTGCAGAATGTGCAGCGGCCACACCCCGGTAAACCTTTCAGCAGGTGGGCCAAACCAGACTGAGAGTAACCAAGGATTCTCAAACCCATTGGTGAGTTAGGGGGGTATCTACCCTAAGTATGTGAAGACTTCCTCTGGTGGAATGGGTGGATGAGAACAATTTGTTCCAAAGGCCACGAAGGCATATGAAGCAGGTAATATGGAGCACTTAGAGCTTGGTTAGATAGATACCAAAGATGCCAAGGTCATTCACTGCATCCTGAGCCATCGCCAGTCATCTTGACCCAGATAAGAATATATGAAAACATAAAGGGGGTATCTTTAAAGAGCCAATTGGAGCCTACCCTGAGTCTTCTGAAGTCAATCAGTAGAACATTTATGGAGGGCCCGCTCTGGCCATTACATTAGGTGTTAGGAAAAGATGCAGTAGGAACTATGGGCAGTCTCAGTTTTCTCCTGGGCAGTGCTGCTTCCACAAGACCCAGAAATGTTAGCTTTTTCAAGACTATGCCTCATCTTCAAAAGTTTCTGACTCCAAAGGTACCCTAAACTCTATTAGACCAAGAAATGCTTATGTCTAATATACTTTTGCTTATGAATTTTCATGACTATGTCTATACAAACACATTTAGGAGTCAAATATAATTTTATCAATAGATTTGGAGTCAGAAAACTTGGGTTCAAATCCTAAATTTACTCTTGATATCAGTATAACCTTGATATAATTATTTAATTTCTCTAGGCCTCAGAGAAATATTCTTACATCTATAAAAAAAAGCTGGATTCGATGATTTCTAAAGTCTGTCCCTTCTAGTTCTAAGACATAATTAGGGGCAGCTAGGTGGTGCAGTAGATAAAACACCAGTGCAGGAGTCAGGAGGACTTGAGTTCAAATCTCACCTCAGTCACTTGACACTCACTAGCTGTGTGACCTTGGGCAAGTCATTTAACCCCAATTGTCTCATCCTGGGTCATCTCCAGGCATCTTGATGAATATCTGGTCACTGGATTCAGATAGTTCTGGAGGAGAAGTGAGGCTGGTGACCTGCACAGCCCTCCCTCAATCAAAACAAATTCAAGTGCAAGTCATGTCATTATTCTCTGATGGTAAGGTCTTTTTCAGCAACGAAGGATGAACACACTGACATGTAATTAATTATAGGACCAGCCAATGTTTGCCTTTTACTGTATGGCCTTTCTGAGCCATTATGTGATAAAAGTAGGACTTTAGTGGCTCATGACATTATTTTGAAATACAGTATTTAATGGAGCCTTAGAGGTCTCTGATGATTGTATATAAATATATCTTATTTATAACCTACTAGGTGGAAGGGCACTACCTATAGGCAGCCAAGAGATAATTAAAATTAGCTTAATTCATTCATCAGTTCATTCTATTAGTTCCTACTTGTATAAAACATTGTGCTAGAGATGGGTGAGTAGAATTCAGGATGAATAAAAAAGGGTCCCTGCCATCAAGGAGTTTATAATTTAATAGTAGAGGTAAAACACTTTGTAGAATTTACCGTACTGCCAGGCAGAATGTTTCAAGTGCTACAGCATAAACAAAATGCTTTGGAACTCTGATCCAAAAAGGATCAAATAAGATTTCATGGGGGGGAGGGTACGATACCATTTGAGTTGGGTGGGTCAAGTCTGTACTGGCAGAGACTGGGGGGATGAAGCATCATGAATACCCCCACCTTCAGACAGAGAGGCCATGCACTCAAGGGTACAGATTGAGGTGTATTTCTTTTTGGACTTGGCTGATACTAGAAGTTGTTTTGCTTAACTTCGTAGGTTTGCTTTTCTTGCTTTCCCAATGGGGGAGGAGGTAAGAGGAAGAGAATTTAGAACTGAAAATAAAACTGAATTTTTGAAAAAAGGAATGGGGGTAGGTGGAAGACATTCCAGGTAGAGGCTGAGCATGGAGGTGGACAAGTTCAGGCTCCTTTTTGGGGAATAGGAAAAGGTGAGTATTCCATTTTGGCTGCAACAGAGGATACATTAGTAAAATGAACCAGAAAAAATCAGGTGACTCTAGGTAGAATATATGTGCATATGTGTATAGTGGCAGCTAGGTGGTGCAGTGGATAGAGCACCAGTGCAGGAGTCAGGAGGACCTGAGTTCAAATCTCACCTCAGACACTTGACACTCACTAGTTGTGAGACCTTGGGCAAGTCACTTAACCCCAATTACCTCATCTTGGGTCATCTCCAGTCATCCTGATGAATATCTGGTCTCTGGATTCAGATAGTTCTGGAGGAGAAGTGAAGTTGGTATACTGCACAGTCCTCCCTCACTCAAAACAAAATCAAGTGCAAGTCAAGTCATTATTTCTCTGATGACATGGTCTTCTTTGGCAACAAAGGACAAACGCACATATATATGTATGTGTGTATATGTAAGGTTTATGTATATTATATATATATCCAATACACATATAAGATACACTACAGATTATGATATATGCAAGATGTTATATATGACAATATTATATATTAGTATATAGATATAGTAGACAGAGTAGAAAGAATACTAGACAGTGTTGAAGGAACTAGATGTGAATGCTAATTACTAGTTAATTCTCCACTGGGAAATCAATGTATTATGAGTCTCTCAACTTCCTTATCTGTAAAGTGGGGATAGTAATACTTGTATTACTTATATCACAGAGTCAATGGAAAATAAATGTGTTTTTCTAGTGATTTTGTTTTGCAACCTCAAAGTCATTTTCAGCTCTTTATTCTCAGTACCCTCACCAAGAGTCAATTGTCTTGTCCATTCCACATCTTTAAGATCTCTCCCATCTATTATTACCTTCTCTCTAAACATATCACAACTACTATAATTCAGATGTTTATCATTTTTTGCCTGAATGATTACAATAGTCTCCTATCTGGTCTTCCTACCTCTAGGCTCATCTCTTCTCTGATCCATCCTCCATGAAGCTGCCAAATTGAGATTCTAAAAACATGGACTTGACTATGTTATCCCTATGTTCGTGAATTTTTGGTAGCTCTCCATTGTCCTTGACAGTGATTTTGGTCTATTGCTGAGTTTTTTTAATTCTTAAAATTATTGAGGGCCCCCTAAAAACTTTTTAAATGGGGGTGTATACATATATACGCACACACATATTTATATTTACTGTATTAGAAGTTAAAATATCTTAATATTATTATAAAAATGTTTTGACCTCATGAATCCTCTTAAAGAGTTTTCAGTAGCCCTAGAAGTTCCCACGACTGTACTTTAAGAACTGATGGTCCTTAGGGTAAAATACTCCTTTGTCATTTCAAGTCCTTCATTATCTTGCCTCCAGTATGTTTCTAGGCTGATTACATATTATTCCTCCTCATATACTCTCTTTTCCAGTCAAACTGGCCTCCTTTGCTGTTCCTTATACATACATGCCTACCTCCATGCCTTTGCATAGGCTGTCCTTCCTCTCTTCCACCTCCTGAAACCACATTTAAGGGGAAGTTGAGAGGACAAGGTTTAGTTCAAGTGTCACATCTTTCAGGAGGGTTTTCCTGATTAGCCCAATCATGAGTACCCTGCCCCCATTATTTTGTATTTTATATTGTAGATATCCTATTTTCTAACTTATTTAATAATATTTTTTATTTTACTTATTTGATAATTGAATTTAAGAATAATAATAGCTAGCACTTGTCAAATGTTTTAAGGGTTCTAATACACTTTATAAATATCTTGCTTTTCTTCATAATAATCCTAGGAGGAAGGTGCTATTATAATTCCTACTTTACAGATTAAGGGAATTAAGGGGGACAGGAGCTAAAGGATTGCCCAGGGTCACACACCCAGTTAGTGTCTAAAGTCCTATTTAAATTCAGCTCTTTCTGGCTCCGTGTTCATCAGTCCTTCCACTCTACCAGATGGCTGCTGCCATGCTTGTGAACAGATTAGATGGAATCTATCCAGTAGAGTCCCAAACTCTATGAGGATAGAGACTGTCTTACTTTAGTGTGTATGTATGTTTGTGTTTGTGTGTGTGTGTGTGTGTGTAGGAAAACAATGAGGACCTAAAAGCTGCTTAATAAATGCTTATTGACTGATGAAACCGTAAAACCCTATAGAAATCTAAATCATTACTATCATCATATTTGGTGGCCTTATTTTCCACTAATTAACTAGAGTCTCAATATTTTAACTTCTCTAGGTTTAGAGTAAGATGAACTCTGCCAGGTCCAAAGTGAGATACTGTGCTAAAGGAAAAATACTGGGAACAGTCTGTATTGGGATAGCTCAAGCACAGTGCAATTTACTCTTCTAGGGAGATGAAAGCAAGAGGTTAGCCTCAGCATTAGAGTTTCTGATTCTTTCCTCATCTATTACATAGAAAGCTTCTTGAGAACAGAATCTGTCATTTTCCAGCTTTGTAGCCCCAGCACTCAGCATGGTACCTTTAACAGAGTAGGTGCTTAATCAATGTTTGCTCAACTGAAGTGAACAATCTGTGGTTTAAGCATTATTGGCTGTTCGTTGAGAGCCACTGAGCAATGGCATACTCCTTCCAAGGGGATGGTATTAGAAATTTTGCTGAGGAGAAGGCTTAGAAAGGTGGGCCAAACCAAAATCCTAGACTGTCATAAAGTTGCCCCTCTTTCCTGCAAAGTGTCAAGAGCATTGATAACTGTCTTTTCCTTCCTCCTATTTCCATGGTTGTATGTTCTAAGTTGGTATGTCCAGTTCTAGCCCAAACCCCAACAACAGGAAAAGCTTTCTGTTTAGAAAGTTCATCAGTATAAACTGCCTCAGGAAATTTCTAATTGAGTCAGATTTATCAGAAAGAGGATTCTCTCATGGCACTTGACTCTTAGCTATTCCTGCCAAAGGTTGTGACATTTGGAGCTGGGGAAATGAGAGGTGTAGGCAGAGGGAGAACAAACCACCACAAAGTCAAAAAAGAAATCAGTAAACCAGAATATTTTTTTTCGGAGTTGAGGGGAGGGGCATGTGTTATTCAGATTGAGTTTAAAATATGGGCAAAGTTTCAGACCAGTTTTTATTTTAGCCATCCCAGTTAAGTAAGCTCTAGTTACACAATCTTGTCTCAGGGTGAGATTCTAAATGCTGGGGAAACATTGGCAATGGAAGTTCTCTCATCGGTGAGGCTTCTGCTATGCCAGGGCCTCTTTGCTTAAAGCTCAGGTTTTATGTAAAGCATAAAACTGCCATTTGGAATCTCCCCATTGGACAGGGACAAGGAGAAAAAAAATACCAGAGTTCACCCTGGGTTGCATTGACTTTGAAGTCTCAAGGCATGATAAATAGCAGGTCACGCACTAGCATTCTTCAGGGACCAGAACCGGCAGATGAGACTGTTTACAAAGTATAAAAATCAACGAGCTTCAACATTTACAGTACATACAGTCAGGATGGGTGAACTGAGTAATAAATTAGACAAATAAGATGAATATCAGCACTTTTTAGCAAGCTGTACATACATAAAATCTCCATTGGGAAATATTTGCCATAGAAGTATTCTGGCTGCCTCTTTCAATTGAATGGGATGCTATGCTAAAAGATCTTCCTCTCTCATATGGGCCTCCACCTAAAATCCATTCTAATGCTCTCTGTCGTGGATTCCTATGAATATTAGCTAATAATTATTGCATTTTAAAGTTTATAGCTTAACCTAATTTAAATATACTAATACAGACTATCTTAATGTATTAACGGTATTAATTATATTCATTTTGCTGAAGCTGGGAGGAGTGAAGTAACTTACCAGTGCTGATATAACTTGTAATTGTTTTAGGTAGGACTGGAACCTGTTTCTCTGACTCCAGCCTTTTAGCCACAATTTTTTGCTGCCTCTGATTCTTGCTCATGCCATCCTTTCTCCCTGCCTCTCTTTATATAATCTTCATGAAATTGTAAAGCTAGCTTAGAGTTAGGAGGGACTTCAGAGTTTATTTTGCTGACGAGGGAACAGGCCTAGATAGGCGTTGACTTCTTGTTCATTTGCTTCAGTCATGTTGGACTCTCCATGATCACATTTGGGGTTTTCTTGGCAGAGATACTGCAATGGTTTGCCATTTTCTTCTCCAACTCAGTTTACAGATGAGGAACTGAGGCCAACAAGGTTAAGTGACTTGTAGGGTCACACAGCTAGAAAGTGTCTGAGACCAGATTTGAACTCAGGAAGAAGAATCTTCCTGACTCCCCTGTGCCACCTAGCTGCCCCCAGGCATTGACTGGAGAGGCCCAAAGTCAGAGATGTATCAGAGGTGGGAATCAAATTCAGAGCTCTTTGCCTTCAAATTTAATTTCTAATTTCTAGCTCTTTCTATCCAATCTAATTTCAATTCTAATTCATGCCTCATGGAGTTTTACAAAACATGCGATTGGGCCAAGAGATTTGGATATGGATTAAGAGAGGAATTCAAATCCTCCCCTATTGACAGTACTCCGAATAACAGTATAACCCAGGCATATAACTTGTTTTTCTTTGGAGATGACATATGAAATAGGCAAGTGGTATTGAATGAAATCACTGAATTCTCATTTATAAGATCATATTATGTTAAGCTGGCAGGGCCTTAGGAGAGTGTCCAATCCAAGTCCTTCATTTTATAGATAAGAAAGCTAAGAACAAGCAGAGATTAAGTAGACTGCCCAAGGTTAAACATACAACAAATTGGAAACTCAATCTGTTCTTCTGACTCCCGTCCATGTTCTTTCCCCTAGTTTCCTCTCCCTAAAGGTAAGAATTTTAAGACAAAGACTTCTGACTATGAAAGCAAAACACATCTAGTTTAATAGGAGTGATTTTCATCAATCCTGGAGGATTTAGGTATCTTTCGGTTTTAAGAAAGGATTATAGCATAGATCACATCTTCTAGTACCTTCCCATCCCTTAGGCCTTATTCACATGCTTGGAAAATACTATACCTGTGAGACTACCCTTAGAAAACTCTGCCTCTTCACATACATAGAGAGGCAGCATTTTCCCCCCTTCATATTCCTGGTGCTTAGCAACAGTGCCTGGCACATAGCAAATGCCAAATAAATGTCTATTGTTGTACATAGCTGGTGTCACAAAGCCCAGGATTCAGACTCTGTTTCAGAAGCTTAGGAGCTGGATGATCCTGGGGAAATTCTTCAACCTCCCATAGCCCTGAGCAACTCCCCAGGACTTAGAAAAGAAGTCTTTGTCTAGAAGGAGTTCCCACACAGGGAACGTCGTCACTGTGATGAAATCACAGCTCCTTCTCAAGTGAATCTCACAACAGTCCTGTGAGATAAGAGCCATAGGCATTATTATTTCCAGTTTATTAATAAAAGAAGGCTTAGAAAAGTTCATTGACTATTGAAAATAATTTTTTAAAAATAATTTTTATTTATATCTTTTGTTTTTAACATCACTTAAATTTCCCCTCGAATTCTTGCTTCTTCCCAGACACCAATCCTATATAGCAAATAATATTTTTAAAGGAGGAAAAAGAGAGAAAAAATCAGCAACATTGAACCACATATCAAAAAGCCTTAAAATATGTTGTTCAGTTATTTCAATCCTGTCCAAGTCTTTGTGACCTCATACGGGGTTTTCTTAGCTAATTTCTTTGCTATTTCCTTTTTCAGTTCATTTCAGAGAGGTTTAGTGACTTGCCCAGGGTCACATAACTAGTAAGTGAGGCCAGATTTGAACCCAGGGAGAGTCCTCTTGACTTCAGGCTTGGCACTCTATCCACTATACCTCCTAACTGGTCATAAAATATGTGCAATGTACTTAACCCTGAGGACATCCCACCTCTGCAGAGGGATAAGGTGGGATGTTTCCTCATATCTCTTCTTTGGATATATGCTTGTTCTCTATCATTTTAAACTGTCACTTTTGATTATTTCACAATTTTTCTTTCTGTTTACTTGCTGCAGTTATTGTACATATTGTTTTCCTATCTCTACTTATTTTACTCTGCATTAATTCATGTAACTCATTCTATGTTTTTCTATACTCATCATTTTTGCAATTTTTGTCAACACCATAATATTCTATTGCATTTATATACGACAATTTGCTTAGCCATTCCCCAGTCAATGATACCTACATTGTTTCTAATTCTTTGCTATCACAAACAGTGGTACTATGAATATTTTGGTAATTATGGAGACTTTCTTTTTCTTATTCACCTCCTCAGAGTATAAGCCTAGTTGTACAATCATTGGATCAAAATATATGGACATTTTAATTACTTACATTTCCAATTTATTTCCAAAATGGTTGTACTGATTTGCAGCTCTACCAACAATGTACTAGTATGCCTGTGTTGTCCATAACCCTTCCAACAATGCCTATTCCCACTTTTTTGTCATCTTTACCAATTTACAAAGTGTGAGGTGAAACCTCAGGATTGTTTTACTCTGCATTTCTCTTATTAATAGTGATTTGAAACATACTTTCAGATGATTATTAATAGTTTCCAATTCTTTTGAGAATTGTTTATAATCTTGGTCAAATGTTTAATGGCAGAACTGAACTGGAAATGAGGTTTTTTGATTGATAGTTCAGTTTTATTTCCATTGTATAATAGTCACCTCTAACTGACAGGTTAATATGGCACAATACTTGGCGCATAGTAGACACTTAAATGCTAGTTAACTGACTATTTGCCTTCAAGTCCTAGAATGTCCCATTGGGTATCTCTAATAGTATGGGAATAGGAATTTTGAAGTGAGTGAAGAAAGAAAATACTAGAACCTATTCAGAATTCCTGTGTTCATATCCCAGATCATCAATGGTATGGCCTCAGTCAAGTCTCTTCCCATCTTTGGCACTCAGTTCGCTCATCTATAAAGTGAGGAGGTTGGTCCAATATGGTACCTGCCAGTTCTGACATTCCTCAAGTCCATGTTTTGCTTCTTCAACTCGGTATTAGTGGGATAAACTTTCTATATAGTCTTGGGGAGTGGGGGAAAGGTAAGGAAACATACATTGAGGAAGCAGCTATTACATACCAGGCACAGTGCTAAATACTTGACCAATATCTCATTTGATCTTCTGGGAAGCTTCGTAGTTCACGCAAAGCACACTGCATTTGGAGTCATGAAGACTTGGGTTCTAGGCACAACCAAACACTAGCCAAGTGAGCCTGTGAACTACCATCTTATATGTCTTCTGCCCTATGCGGCTAAGCTCTTCAAAAAGGCCTCCATTTTTTAAAACTTTTTTCTTAACCTCTTACAATGTGGCTTCCAACCTTACCATCTGACCAGAACTGCTCTCTCCAAAGTTACCAATGACATTTATATGCTTTTCTCAGCCTTCATTCTTTGTGACCTTTCTGCACCCTCTGACACTGCTGACTACCCTCTCTTCTCTCTAGGTCTTCAGGATGCCACTTCTCCTTGTTTTCCTCCTGCCTATCTGACTGACACTTCTTAGTCTCCTTATCATACAAGTCATGTCCACTAACCACAGGTGTCCCACAGGCCTGTCTTCTGGGCCCTCTTTTCTTCTCCCTCTATTCAATTTCACTTGGTGATCTCATCAGCTCCAATGGCTTTAATTAATACCTATGTGTTGGTGATTTTCAACTCTATCTGTTCTGCTCCAACCTCTCTGCTGATCTACAATCTCACATCCCCAACTGCCTTTCAGACATCTCAAACTGGGTATTCACGAGATAAACTAAACATGTCCAAAATTGAACTCAGTATCTTTCCCCCTAAACCTTTTCTTCCCCCACCCCTATTTTCCCTATTATTGTAGAGGGTAACAGTGGTTTGCCACCTAGGAGTCATCACTATTGTTCACTCCAGATAGCCAATCTGTTGCCAAGACCAGTTGATTTAACTTTTGCAGCATCTCTTGTATACACCTCCTTCTCTCCCTTGACAGTGCCATTACTCTATGGCCTTCCTCCCCTTACATCCTCATTCTTGCAATAGCTTGTTGGTGGGTTTGTCTCTTCTCTCCCCATTTTTATCTATCCTCTTTTTAGCCACCAAAGTGATTTGTCTAAAGTGAGGCTAGAACCATGTCACTCCCCCACTCAAAAAACTCCAGTGGCCCTCTATTACCTTCAGGATCAAATATAAAATGCCTAGTCTGGCATTCAAAAGCCTTTATAACATAATTCTCTTCTACTTTCCAAGTATTCTTATATCTTTATTGCCTATTACTCTTCTATTCAGTTAAAATGGCTATTCCCTAAACAAGACATTCTCCCTCTCACTACAGGCACTTTCTTTGGCTATCACTCACGGCTGGAATACTCTTCCTCCTCAACTCTACCTACTGATTTCCCTGGCTTCCTTTAAGTCCCAACTAAAATCTCATCTTTTATAGGAAGTCTTTTTTTAATGTCTCTTAATTCTAGTGCCTTCCCTTTGTTAATTACTTCCTATTTATCCAATCTATGTCTTGTTTTGTATATATTTGTCTGCATGTTATCTTCCTCTTGAGACTGTAAATTCCTTGAGGGCAGAGTCTGTCTTTTGTCTCAGGATTCCCAATGCTTCGCATAATGCCTGGAACATAATAGGTGTTTAATAAACTTATTTTAATAAATGTACAGAGCCAACTCAAACTGTCTCAAAAGAGCTGGTCGTTAAATTTTCAGTATAAGTATTTACACCTCAGAAGTCAGCAAAGTCATAAGATCATAGCTTGATTAAATATTTCATTGATTGTCTAGACTTAATATTGATAATGCAATTTAAACTTAAAACTGCATCCTGTGATTTTGGGGGGACGGGGGAGACACACACACACACAGAGTTGCTAAACATTTATTAGTACATCTCTTGCCCAGAATAAATTTCTTCACCTTGATGAATCTCAGTTTCCTTTTCTGTCAAATGGAAATAATAAAACGTATTCCACCTATCTAATAGGATTAGGAAAAGACTTTTATAATAGCTCTATACGTATATTAGAGCTACCATTTTTGTCATTATCATCCAAATTTACTCTCTTGTCACCAAGTTTAAGGAATTATGTCTTCAAAAAGATTCAGATGAAAAACAAAGAAACAGAGTTACCATATCACTTTTCATTGTAATATAAACCACTTCTTTCTAATGAGGTAGAAGCCAAATGAAAAATTTCTGCTTTAAAAAAATATCCCAGAAATCTGTTCAAGGTTCAGGACAAGGGCAGAAAGGGTGGCAAATAAAGGATGGCCAAGGGCATATGACCTTTTTAAAAATAAAAATGTTGTGGAGCTGGGCATATCTGAATTTATAGACCCATAGAGAATTAGAGCTGGGGCTATGGATTTTAGAGATCATTTAGTCTAAACCCCCACTATTTTATGACTGATGAAACAGACTCAGAGAAGCAGTCAAAGTCCTTCACAATCTGGCTGTAGCATACCTTTTTAGTTTTATTTTCTTATAACTCCCTGCTTTACTGTCCGGACAACTGATCTACCAACTGATCTACCCCTGATTTAGGCATTGTGTAATCTACCACTCTCACCTCAGGCACTTGACAATCACTAGCTGTGTGACCTTGGGCAAGTCACTTCACCCCAATTGCTTCATTCTGGGTCATCTCCAGTCATCCTGATGAATATCTGGTTACTGGATTCAGATGGCTCTGTAGGAGAAGTGAGGCTGGTGACCTGCACAGCCCTCCCTCCCTCAAAACAAAGTCAAGTGCAAGTCATGTCATTATTTCTCTGATGGCATGGGCTTCTTTGGCAATGAAGGATGAACACACACACTTCCTGACCCCCACCAATTTCCAAACTATTTCCTCAGTTGTTTTGTGACTTTAATGACTACTCACCTTCCTTGTGACTTCCCTGACTAAAGCTCCTCTCCCTGGAAATCATTCTTTTATATGTCTTTTCAATTAAAATCTAAATTTCTTGAGGACAGAAAATGTCTTATTTTTTGTCCTTGTATTAACAGCAGATAGCACTGTGCTTGATACATAGCAAGTGTTTAATAAATGCATTTTTGTTCACTCATTCATTCATTCGTTCATTCATAGATCACCTCCATGTACTCTCTCCTCACTTTACCTCAGTCCCAGAGGTGGATCTGTACAATACTTAGCTTCTTTCTAGGCTTAACTCAAAGTCCTCTTCTTAGAGGCAGGCATTTAGTTTTTTCTCTTTTCTTAACCTCATGGACAAGGACTTTCTCATTTTGTCTTTGTATTCCCAGGTCTAAGCACAGTGCCTTGCGCCAGTGTTTAATAAATGCTTATTGAAGTGGATTAGAACTGACTCACTGAAGGCTATGTAGATTAAGCCTCCAGAGAGCTATCTGAAAGCAATGGAAATTGTATACCTAAATATCTCTGTATGTAGCTTCTGGGTGCTTGTTAAGTTATGTGCTGACACATTAAAATTAATTACATTTACAATTATCTTGTGGGGAATTAAGTACCATATTCTATGAACTACCCTTATCTCTATTTCCTCTTTCAGAGCTCAGGTTCACAGAATAAACACCACTGTCCAGGTAATGAATTGTTGATAAATCCTGCTTATCAGATATGTCCCCTTTCAATTTCTAAAGTCAAGCTAACAAATCAATAAGCATTTATTATGCATTTACAATGTGCCAAATACTGGGTTAAGCACTGGAGATACAAAGAGAAATAAAATGAGATAGTCTCTTCTCTTGAGGTGTTTACATTGTAATGGCGCATATACAAAGGAAACTGAAAAACATATGGGGAGGAGGGTTGATGGAAAAAGAAGCCTGGAAGGTCAGGAAAGGGGTTCAGAAAGGAATGAAAGAGTGAAGATGGCTGGTCTAGGGGTCCTTCCTTAAAATGGAGGTACCAGAAGGAAACAACCAATCAAAGGAAGAAGCCACAAGAGCAGAAGCATCTTCCACTGTGAGAAAGTTGTAAGGTTGGAGGAATGAGACTTTCAGGATAAGACTTTCTAGAGCATGATGGTGAAGTTGGCTTCCAGCGTGGGAAGGGATTCAGAATAGGGCAGTGAGAAATTCAGCCTGGAAGCACAATGTGGATACTGATGGAATTCAATTCAGTGGAAATGCCCATTTCAGAAAGTCTTAGTGATACTTGAATGGTTCAAGGTAAAAGCGGATCATCAGATTGCTGAGAGATTTCCAGGCAGTCACTCAAAAAAAGCTTCAGATAATTTGGGAGACTTTAATGACTTACTTCAACAGAGTGTTCCTGGTTCCATGAAAAAGCATTGTTTTAGAACTAAAGTGGTAGTGTTCAGTTCAACATGTTATATTCCTTCTCTATCCCCTCCTCCAAGACTTTAAGCTCACTGAAGGTAGGACTGTTTTGTTTCTGTATCACACCCTTTAAGCACAGAACCATGTAAACAATAAATCCTTCATAAATGTTCAGTGTGAGTATATTGGATTGGATTGAAATTTTTGTGGTGTCTGATTCTTCATGACCCCACTTGGGGTTTTCTTGTCACATATATTGGAGTAGTTTGCCATGTCCTTTTCCAATTCATTTTATAGATGAGCAACTGAGACAAACAGGATTAAATGACTTGCCCAGGATCACACAGTTAGTAAGTATTGGAAGTCAGATTTGAAGTCAGGAAGAAGAGCTTTTCTGACTCTGGACCCTGAGCTCTATCCACTGATTCACTTTACTGGCCCCAATAAATGGATTGGGATAAAACAGGTTGGAATAACTGTGTGTTAAGTACCTATATGGTGCAAGCCACTGAGGAAGAAAGATGAAAAATATAATCCTTGACTCTGAGTTTCATACAGTTTGGGGGGAGGGGTGATGGAAGGCAAACTCCTAGTGCCCATGGCGTGTTACTTCTCTTTTGTGACCACAGGCCCTGTAAGGAATTCTTGTGCCTGGTAATACTATCCAGACCATTTCATACTATTTTTATTTCTCCTTATACAAAGATAAAAAAGAACCTGCAGTCAGCAAAACTATTTGTCTTGAGGTTTCTAGATGCTTGTTGACCATTTCAGGCTCCCAAAGTAGGAAAGTCTAATAACATTCTTTTTTATTTTAACTGAAGCACTTCTAGAAAAAAGTGTTAACTCTTAAAGGTATCTGCACTGTTCAAGTTTTTATCTTTAATTTTGGAATGAAATAATTTGTTTCATGTTATACCAGTAGGTGAGGAGATCACATAGATGGGAGAGCTAGATGTTGCAATGGATAGAGTCCTGGACCTGGACTCAGATAAACCCAAGTTCAATTCTGGCCTCAGACAATAACTAAATGTATGACCTTGGGCAAGCTACTTAACCTCTGTTTGCCTTAGCTTTTCCCATTTTAGAATGGAACTACCTATCAGGATTGTGAGAATCAAAATATGCTTATCACAGTGCCCCACAGTGCACATAACAGACACTATAGAAATGTTAGCTAAATATTATAGGAGGTCTTCTGTATGAAAATAATACTGTGCCTATTTAAGCCTAGGTCTGAAGGTCAGCCCCCTTTAGTTGTTTATGGATAATTAGGGATATTGAGATAGTGTGGATCACCTGTATTCCTTCCTCTCTTCTCTTTCTCTCTCTCCCTTAACCCATCTCATTCCTTGGCTTTGGGATCCAAAAAACATTCTCACTGTGCCTTCCCTCCTTTCCAAGTGTCATCCTTTCTGACCTAGGTCCATTCTTTCCCTATAACACACCTGGTATCAGTGAAGATCCATGCTTCACAACCTTAAGAGAGTTTCTGATTGCTCAACTTTCAGGACTAAGAGCACAGAGAGTATGGATTAGGAGGCACTCTCTCAGGACCCCTAACAAAGAGGATGGGAAATAAAGTGCAAGAGGATGGAAATGATGAGGGTGAGATGGCCACAGGGAAGTGCAGTCCTGAGGAATTAGAAGGGAGGAGGAGGGTCATAGACAAGGAAAACCAAGCTATTGGAAAATAAGATCCAGGGTTTCTGTTTATTATGTAGGAGTGTTACACGTGTGATGATAATGCTGATGATTAAACAGTACCATAGAAAACTGCCAATCCTGATAATGTTTGCACATACTGTATAACCAAAAGAATAAGAAGAAAAATAAACATTTTGCTCAACATAAAATAATGTTAATTACAATAATTTATGTAACTGTTTACTATTTATACACCTCATTATTCTTGTTGTCTGTCTTTCATTCTCAACGAAGATCATGACATCAGGAAGATGATGCCATGACTTGCAAGGGAATTGAATTTAAATGAAGAAGGGCTGTGCAAAGTCACCAGCCTTGTTCTCTCCTTTGGAACCATCTGAATCCAGTGACAAGATACAGATCAGGATGACTGGAGATGAGACCCTCTAGTGAGGTCAACAAAGAAGGATGATGAAAATGGTTTTAGGAAGGCTAATCTGGACCAATTAGGAAGGAATGATCTGAGGGTTAGAAGAGAAAATGAGTTAATGAGTAGTTCAGGCAAGAGGTAACAAGGACCTAAACTAAGGTGGACATTGCCACCAAGGCTTCTCTGGCCCTCAAGATAAACATAGGCTAGGAACAGGGTAGGCTGACCTCCAGGGTAGCAAA
The DNA here is from genome assembly GCA_023548195.1 of Bettongia penicillata ogilbyi. NCBI lineage: Eukaryota > Metazoa > Chordata > Mammalia > Diprotodontia > Potoroidae > Bettongia > Bettongia penicillata. Next base: position 2,009,502 of record JAJHZJ010000442.1, read on the forward strand.
GGTGACCACAGAGAGTAGGAGAGAAAGGCTTAATTGCGCAGTTATCCTGTGTAGGTCTTGGGAAAGTTCTTAGCAAATGAACCCCTGACCTCTTGGAACAGGCTATTTCCTTAATTTATTCATTGGCTTTCTTTTTTCTTTAAAAATAAAACAAAATGGTTCCCCAGGGAATGGGTATAATAAAGTCTTTCACTCAAATGCTGAAATGAGATGATGACAAATGAAGAAACAGCTTAAGAAGAAATGGCACATAGGTCTCAGGTTGGCTCCTCTATCTATGGAGAACATTTAAAAATAGAAGCTTTGTATTGCTCTACAACTGGCCATAAAGTGAATGAGCTGGACCTCAGGTGTATGGATAGCTGGGAGGAAGCTGCAGACCGGGTTCCTACTGGAAATAGCCTGAATCCTCTTGTCTCCAAGGTGTACATCAAAGGATTGTCAACAGGACTGCCTGCACTAGTTAAGCATGTCCTAGTGGACGAAGCTTCAAGTGATTGCCTGTAATGATAATCTGAATTTCACAATATATGAATGCAGTTCCTAGAATTATATTTGGAAGATAACTGAAAAGAGGCATGAAATTACTTTATAAGTTAGTCAAAATATGTCCATATAAACTACAAAATATGTCCATAGCATCTCTAGCTTCAGTCTTAGGCATATTTCCTTTATTGCAGGATATGTGGATGAAAGCTCTGAAAGCAAATGGAAATCTGGGCTGGGAAATGTCCTGGATTAGAACAATTTTTCCAAGAATGGAATTAGAAATCGCCCCCAATTAAAATGTCCAGATACTTTCCAGATTTACTAGCATCCTCTTCATGTTAGCCAAAGACAAACCACAAATAACTTCACTTTCCTCCTCCCCTAATACAATAACATGGTGTCCATTAGCGATCTAAGTAGAAGGTAGCGTAGATGCGATAAGACAGCTCATCTGGAAAAGATGTAGGAGTTTTTAGTAGATTGAAAATTTAATATTGGTCAACAGTGAGACACAGAAACCAAAATAGCATCTTTATGCTAAACAAAAGAGGAATAGTGTTCAGAATCCAGGAGGTAAGAGTCCCAGGTGGTACTCTGTCTGGTTCAGGGTATGTATATGGTTCAATTCTGGGGATTATACTTTAAGAGGAATATTGTCAAGCTGCAGATTATTCAGAAGAGAGTGGTGACCAGAATTGTGAGAAAACCAGAGACTGTGATACATGACATCTGATATAAGGAACTGGTGACATTGAACCTGGTGAAAAGAAGGCTTAGAAGTGATATCATGGTTGTCTTCAATTATTTTAAGGGTTGGGATAAATCCATGCCACCTTCACCCAAGTCCCTCAATTCCGTTGGACCAACTGGGTTAACTTTTTAACTTAACAAAAGCGTGTGTGTTCATCCTTCGTTGCCGAAGAAGACTATACCATCAGAGAAATGGTGATATGATTTGCACTTGACTTTGTTTTGAGTGAGGGAGGGCTGTGCAGGTCACCAGCCTCACTTCTCCTCCAGAGCCATCTGAATCCAGTGACCAGATATTCATCAGGATGACTGGAGATGACCCAGGATGAGGCAATTGGGGTTAAATGACTTGCCTAAGGTCACACAGCTAGTGAGTGTCAAGTGTCTGAGATGAGATTTGAACTTAGGTCCTCCTGACTCCTGCACTGGTGCTCTATCCACTGCACCACCTAGCTGCCCAACTTAACAAAAGTACATCATTGCTTCCTACTGGAAAGTCAGGTCAGACCCTTAAGTATTTATCAATTGTTTTATTTGCTCATTAGGCTGAGAGCCTAATACTAAATATCATGAAAAAATCAATCATACTTTAATCTTGAATACCCTAATTCTCCCTGAATATTTTCACAGACATACTGATCAGAGGGGATAGTGGTGGGAAAAGCTAAAAACTACTAGGAGAAGCCCAGGGTTCACAAGAGAGTCCAAAGTACTTTTAGGATCTTTCCTGAGAACTGGAAAAAGAATCTCATGGAGGATATTTCATATGTAATAGCAAGGACCTTGAAAAGTTAGCAACACACAAGCCAATGGCATCAGAATGAAAGTTATGTCAGTCAAAAAGGTCATGGAGACCAGTGGTAGCACAGAGATCATTTTGACCCACTATGGAGGGTCAGAAAAAAATCTGTGAGCAGTGATGATGACTGTTGTATTGTTAAGATTTTTTTTTTTGTGACACTTTGTGAAACTAGTCCTTCTCTAATCCTTCCTAGTTAAAACTTTTGAGATGTTTTGTCAATCAACTACACACTTCAGTCTTCAGCAGTCCCTGTGTACATGGGTCATTCATTCCACGAACAAGCATGCCAAGTATTACATTAGGCACTAGGGGAAGTGCAAGTTTAAATAATATGCCCTTCCTGCCCTCATCAAGCTTATAGTTCAGTCCTTACTCTCAAAACAGTAGGCTATCAGCAAATCTTAAAAACATTCCCATAAGAAAAGGGAAGCAGAGGTGACGTTGGAGTTCTCTGAGTTAAAACTAAAATTTCACTCTAGTGAACATAAGAGAAGTTTATAATGAGAACCTATCATGTAAGTAAAATGTTTTTTTGGTTTCAACTTTTCCCTACTTCTTATTTATTAAGTGCCTACTGTGTATAAGCGATTGTGTTAGATGTTATGGGGAAGTGGGAAAAATATAACAGCAAATGAGGCATATAAAGCATTTGGTAAACTTTAAAAAACTATGTAGGTGCCAACTATTATTATAGCTGTAATTATTAGAAGAGATAGTCTCCATCACCTAGTAACTGAGGTGAGGAATATATGCGAATATATGAGAACACATGTAACACAATTCACTGTAACACAAGGTGGTTTGGTAATACAATTCTAAACATAAATGAAAAAATGAGTCATTTTATTTTTCTTTTCTGGGCCGTAATGTAGTCACTAAGGAACTCATTTCCTCAGTCCACACACACTTCTACTGACAAACACCAAGGAAGTCCTACGGAATCATGCTAAGATGCATCTTATTTCTAGGTTATGTCACATGCAAATCTGCATAAATGAGCATCCATCAGGAGAGAGGAATTCCATTTTAAAACACAAAGAGATTGGAAAGATCAATTTTGAAAAGCGAACAGGCACACAATTACTGTAGAGAGTGTTAGTGTTTTTTCTGCTCAGGTCTGATAGTCCCTTGACTTACTAGCTGCAGATTGGGAAAATAATTTTAAACATTGATTTTTACCCTGCTTTTCCTGGAATAGAAAATATGTGACATTCTCAGTTTTGGCAATCTTCTCTATGCAAAGCAATTAATGTAATTTGGGGATGTATTAATATACATCAAAAGCAAAACTCAATAGCGGTTCTCAGACTCCCATCTCTGCTGCAGGCAAGCTCCACAAATTTGTACTGAGGCAGAAATTCCTTGGAGATAGAAAAATATTGCTTTTAGCACCTCATTGTTAAAACAGATTCAACATAAAGCAATTCCTATGACAGGTGTGCTTCCAGGGAATATTCATCTTTGATAAAACATTATGAATATTATAGATCTCCCCAGTCCTACAGGGCTTTGTTTTGAGTAACCCAGTGATATAGAAAAACTACAAAGTTCTGCAAACTGCTTTTCTGGAACAATCTAATGGCTTCTGGTTGATTTAATCAATAAACACAGAATGATCTTTGGAGAAATTAAAACTGTAGCTTCTAAAAAGTTCAATAAAATAAGAAATGCTGGTTTCCATTCTGCAAACCAACAAAAGAATGCATGTTTATTTATCTCAAAGATGGGAACAAAAAATGACAATCTAAATTGTAATATACTGACCCAAAATTGGGGGGTTAGGGTTGGATTGCATGGAATTTCAAATTTGAGGATGTTCCAGTGGTTGGTTCATTTCCCACACTGCAGTGGAAAGAACACAGGTCTTGGAATCAGAAAGTCTAAGCTCAAATTCAAGATCTGGCATTTTTATCAGCCGTGTGTGGCTGATGGCAAATCTCTTAATTTCTTTGGGTTTTTGGTCTTTCCATTTGTAAAATGGGTATGACTATCAATATTTGTATTGTATATGCTACAGGGCTCTCATGAGAAGAGTGCTTTGTAAAATGTAAAGCAAAACATCAAGGGTAAATACTTATTAAAGAGGTAAAATGATTTAGTTGAAACAATATTGAAACTGGAGTCACAGGACCAGGGTTCACCTTCCTTGCTTGGTTTGCTGTTACTACCTTTGTGACTTTGGGCTAATCTCTTTTGGTCTCTGTTTACTTTAGTTGAATGAGGAAGTTTAGACTTGGTAAATCCTATTATTCCCTTCCAATTAAAAATTCTATTCATCAGTGAGTATAAGGGAAAGGATCTGTGAATTGGCTTGAGAGGGATAGAGACAGGACCTGTGATTTTATTGGTATAGAGAACTCCCCTATGAAAACATCCCAGTGTCTTAGAGCATCCATGTTCAAACCCTATGGTCCTCATACTGACTTAGAAAACCACAAATTAACATTATCTGTGTTGTGTTATACTTTTGTTTATTTTGTTGAATATTTCCCAATTACATTTTAATCTAGTCTACAGTAGAAGTATCAAATATACAGCGCCCCTCCCTCCCTAGTATCCCATTATTCTGAGTGGGTCTGGTGTACAGTTTAGGAATCCTTATGTATGATTCAGTGGTCTCTATTTCTATATGAGTTTGATACCTGTGGCCTAGAATACTGAGGGTTTAGTGACATACCCAGGGTCACACAGCCAACATGTGTTAGAAATGACTTTAACCTAGTCTCCTTGACACTGAGTGGGCTTTCTATCTACTATACAACACCACTTCCTTGAGAAAACATAACTAAAAGGAGAAAAAACTAAATTCAAATGTCTATGTCAGCTGTCATTATCAATACCATAATTATCCTGAGAAAAAGAAGGCCCAAGGCCCAAGGGTGTGGGCTGAGGCTGGGGAACCCAGTGGTCCAGGTATTTCCTTCTTTCTCTCCTGTCTCCTGAACATCTTGACTTCCAGTAGTCCTCTCTGGCAGCATTGTAGGGGCTCAGTGACCCTTTGTTGAGTTAGTAAAGACCTTAGCAGTGTGCCCTTGTCTGTTATACAAGCCCTGGGGATCAATCAAACAAGCTTTTTGTGATTTGAGTGTTTTCTCTTGTCAGAATGTTGATTGTCTCCTCCATATGGCCTCAGACTGCTTTGCCACTGCTCCGTCAGAACCAAATATGCTAAATGGGGCTGACCATCCTGGGGTGGCCAGGATGCTGAGAGGACCCAAGAATTTTTGTTTCTCTGACTCTAACCTCAGCAATATGTTTCCTCAGTCTATACCTTGGCCACAGTGCAGAACAACTTTGGGACACCTAGGTGGTGCATGGACTCTGGAGTTGGGAGGACCTGAGTTCAAATCCTGTCTCAGACATTTATTAGGTGTGTGACCCTGGGCAGTTAACCCCAATTGTCCCCTCCTTCCCCCAAAATAGTAGAACACCCTGATCTTGGAATGCATAGATAGCTGGAAAAGAGGCAACGTTTTTCATTTCACTCCAGGATGCATTCCTGACTCACCTGAACTTTCTCCCCCTCTTCACATTGGAAAATTCACTTCAACCCTGGACTTCACATACTGGAAACTACCCTCCACGCCTGCAAATTGGCTGGTTCCTCCCAGAACCATCATTTTTAAAAAGGAGGACCAGGCCAGCCATTTTTTTCACTTTTCCCTAAGTTGCACTCTGGACTTTCCCTAGCTTTTTCTACTATGACCCCTACTCTCTTTTCAGCATCCCACTCCCCATTACAGTGTAAGCTCCTTCAGGGCTGACACTCTCTTTTTGTATTTTTATTTCCAAGAATTAGAGAAATGCCTAATACATAGTAAACACTTAGTAAATGCTTGTTAACTTGCTCATATATATAAATTAAAGGAGGAAATCTTAGAATCTAGACTTGGAGGAGACTTCAGAGAGTATCAAGCCAAATCCCAACCTGAATAAGAATCTTCTCTAGAGGGCAACATGCCTGACAAAGTACTCATCCAACCTTTGCTTAAAAGATGGACCTCAATGGGGAATCCATTACATTCCAAGGCAGCTTATTCAACTTCAGATAGCGCTAATTCTTGTGAAGATTTTTCCTTACCTCATACCCCAAACTTGCCTCTTTGCAATTTTCCTTCTTTGCCTCTGATTCTGCCTTCAAGGGCCAAGTGTAAAAAGTCCAATTCCTCTTCCATGTGATAGCCTTTCAAATACTTGAAGGCTGCTATCACATCCTGCCTTTATCCCCTACAGTCTTCTCCTTTCCAGGCTAAACACCCTCTTCCATCCCAGTTTCACATTAGGACCCTTTACCATCCTAGTTGTTCTCCAGTCTATCTATCTATGCCCTTCCTAAAATGCAGTGCCCAGAACTGCATTTGGTATTCAAGGTATGACCTGACCAGGACAGAGAACATTTGAACCAGCACTTTTCTGGTCCCAGAAGCACTGCCACTGCACCCTAGTGTGCTTACTTTCCATGATGAACAAGCCTAGATCAATTACACCTGGTTACATGGCACAGCCAATCTTACAGCAGGGATGGTAAGAGAAGCCACACCTCCTTCTATGATCTGCCCTCTCTTCTATATCCTCTCTTGCTATGTTGTAACTTCCAGCATGTCTTCTTCCCATCATGAGGCTCCAAATATTGGCAAAATCTGGGGTAATAAAGTTATGCCCCCTTCAAATCACTATCAGACTTGCCTGACTCATAGTCAGCCTTACTCCAGAAGAAGCACATAAAAGTAATTTCAAATCCTTTAAGGCAATATTCACAGAGTGTCTGCTATGTATGTGCAAGGCACTACAAGAAACACCAAATACAACCGTGAATAGAGTTCTGCCCTAAGGAAAGATAGACTTTAGTGGGGAAAAGAAAGGCATGCACAAGTAACTGTAGGACGAGGCTGTAAGAGAGGTAGAAATGAAGTTCTATAGGAATGACAAAAGAGAGATCACTTTCACCTATAGGGGAAGTATCAGGGAAGAGATCATGGAGAAGAACCCAGAAAGCTGAGATAGATAAAGGGAGGGGAAGAGATGACTGTTCTAGGAGAGGAAGAAATTAAGAATAAAGGCATAAAAACAGAGAAACAGAGGATATACTAGAGGAAGGATGTCTCTTAAATATTTTAAATTCAACATATATGCAATTAAATTAGTTATTTCCCTTCCCCCTGACCCCCACCCCATCCCCTCTGCCTAACTTCCTTATTACTATCCAGGGTACCAACATCCTCCCAATCACTCGTGCTCACAACCTAGACATCTTCCTCAAACCCTCAGTCTCTCTCTCCATAGCTAATTAGCTACCAAGTCCTGCTGATTTTACCTCTGTAATATCTTTGGTAAATGCCCCCTTCTCTCCTTTGTTGGTTGGTATTCCCCGCCTCAAATCCACCTCCCCACATTCAAGTTCATCCTCTAGTTGGCTATCAGATTAATCCTCCTAAAGCACAAATTTGACCATGCCATAACCACCCCCAATTTAATCAACTCCACTGGCTGCCCCCAGATTAAATAGAAAATCCTTTGTTTGGTTTTATTTAATGCCCTCCATAACCTGGTCCCTTTCTACCTTTCCAGTCTTCTTATACCTTCTTATACTGTCCTCCTCCATACAGGACCATAGAACTAGAGCTAGAAGGGACCTAAGAAGTCACCTCGGTGATCTCTCATCTCCCTTAACTCATAAATTTGGAAATAGAGGTGAATCAGTATGGTAAAATAAGGAGAACTGAGGTGTCCAAGGTCACACTGAGAGTAAGATCCAGAATTTGAACTCATGTCCTCTAATCAGAAGCAACTAGATGGCTCAGTGGATAGAGCACTGGGCATGGAGTCTGGAAGACCTGAGTTCATATCCAGCCTCAGATACTTATTAGTTGTATGACCCTGGACAAATCATCTAATCCACGGGAGAGGGAAATGCAAAACACTCCAGTATCTTTGCCGAGAAAACCCCATTCAACAGAAGAGTCAGACACAACAAAACCAGTGGAACAAGAAATTCTACTTCCAAATCCAACTCTCTTTCCACTTTACTGTGGTACCAAAAATAGCTGTTTCAAGGTCACATACCTAGTAAACGGAAGAAGCAGGAATTAAAGCTAGATCCTCGGCGTTATATTTAATACTTAATTTCATTTAATTAATTTCATTTTAAAAATTTAACTAATAATGAATTAATTAAAATTTAATTAATATTTAAGTAAGAATATATATGATATAAATATAATTCCTACTACGCCATAGCAGACCTTTGTCTCTCCAGTGTAGAGAGTTACCTACTTGCCTATGTGCCTGGCACACAGTAGGTGCTATATAAATGCTAATTCTTTTCTCTTCTCTTCCTTGCCTGATAGCTGCACAGATAATTCCTGGGGTCACTTGATAGCTTCCCCTGATTGAATCAAAGATTCCCTGCACCATGAGATAAACAGTATTTTTAGTAAGTGCTGAAAGAATTTGGGCACAGCTGAGCTTTTGGGTGTTAAGTGATATGACAGAGAGTGTGGGTAGGAGACTGACATGGAGAAGGATTTGGCTCTTCACTGGGCATGGAGAGACTATCTCTGTGTTAACAAAGGGCCTATTTTTTCTTTATATTGGAGTCTCCTCCTTGAGTTAAATCTATAAGATTCAAAATGCAGGGCAGGAGTAGAGGAAGAGAAAGAAAGGAAGGAATAAGAGAGTACAGAAGTGAATTGAAATAATATTCATTGGAGTTGGATTCCTTCCACCTTTGTCAATTCTTCCATTGTGTCATTTGCCCTGGGAGCCTCACTAGTTCTCTGACTTCAGCACTCTGAAGTCCAGTGTCAGGCAGACCCTGTGATAGGACCAACTCCACAGGAGTGAGAAAAAAATTGTGGGAAGCTACCATAGAAAGGCAGGCTGATTATGGAGCTAAGCAGTCACCTCCCCTCAAGTAAAGACAGCAGCAACAACCCTGAAACAACAGCAAAGCACAGTGACGTAACCTGACGAGACAGTCAAGTCAAATGATTAAGCATATAGGAAAAGCCTACCACGTGCCAGGCACTTTTAAGCTCTGGGGATAGAAAGACAAAAACAATCCCTGATTTCAAGGGGCTCACAGTCTAATTGGGAGTGGGGAGAGACTATATAGAAATAATGTATACATACATATATGTAGATAAAGAGAGCAAGAGACAGACAGAGACGGGAGGAAGAGAGACATTAAACTGGAGATGATTTTAGAGGGAAGACAATAAGATGAAGGCAAAGCTTCTTATAGAAGTCTTTCTCTTCTCTAGAGAATCTTAAATGCAACTACGTTTTGGACAAGTCTTAGGAAGAGCCTAGAGAGGTCAGGGTAACCTCTTGGAGCTGTAAAGGATTGCTTGGAAAAACTGGTTGTTCTATGATCTTTCATTTATCATATTCAATTCTAGCATCCAATATAGTATGATTTTTCTTCCCTATCATCTCCCTATCAAAACTTGCTTTCATATGAGAGATATGAGGATCCAATGAGACAAGGGATATAAAATACTTTGAAAACTTTAAAATTCTATATAAAATGCCAGTTTTTATAATTATTTATTATTACTATTATTACCTTATAGTCAGTCACCAAGCCTCCAGCCTGGGGATGATTTCATTCTGTAAGCCCTCCTACTAAGCTCAAGCAATGTTGAGAGAGCAATATAGGAGGATTCTGGTAAATGTTTAACAACTGGATTCTCCAGGAAAAAAGACATATATGTAGCAAAAAATTGGAAACTGAGGGGATGCCCATCAATTTGGGAAAGGCTGAATAAGTTGTGGTATAAAATACGATGATTTGGATGATTTCAGAAAAACCAGGGAAGACTTATATAAACTAACAAAGAGTGAGGTGAGCAGAACACAGTGGAACACTGTATACAGTAACAGCAACATTGTATAATGATCAACCGTGAACGACTTGGCTACTCTGATCAACACAATGATCTGAGACAATTCCAAAGGACCCAGTGCTGTCCACCTCCAGAGAGGGAAGAGAACTTACAAACTTTGAGTGCAGATTGAAACATATTTTTTTCCTTTTCTTTGTATTTCTTACTTTTTATTGTTTAAAATTTTTTTTTTGCAACATGGCTAATCTGGAAGTATGCTTTGAATGGTTTCATACATATAATCAATACCATATTGTCAGCCTTCTTGATGGGTAAGGGAGGGGCAGGAGGAAGAAAACTTGAAAATAAGTTTAAAAAATATTTAAAAAATCAATTTTAATAAGATGCATATATACAACTTCTAAGTCTGATCTGCATTATTAACATTTTTTAAGTCTAGATATCAACAAAAAAATAAACTAAGTCCTGATCTGTAGCAATTACCAAATCCTAGGCTGTTCATGTTCAGCAAGAAAAGTTTAACAATAGGCTTTTGAATGCTGTTTAGGGCTGGCTCCAGCAGACACTTTGTGTGTATGGATGCTATATCATAAGATACTATTATCAATTAGTGACATCTTAGTGTGAATTTAAACTAATGTATTATATTTCCCCAAAATAAACATAACTACTCTTTTCGACATTTCTTGGCTACTCACTAGTACTATCTCACTAGTATCACCTTTTCTTTGAGATTATCCCTACCTGAATTGTGTATACCCTGTATGTATATAGTCATTTGCTTGCTATTTTCCTCTTGTGAGCTCCTTGAGGGCAAGGATGACTATTGCCTTTCTTTGCTTCCCCATGCTTAGCATAGTGTATACTTAGCATATATCTTTAATGTTTGTTGACTTTGAAATGTGTGTGTGTGTGTGTGTGTGTGTGTAGTAGCACTCTACATAAACCTGCACATGTATGGACATGTGCAACTTATGTGTTCATGTTTGTGAATGTGTAGATATAAAGATGTACAAGAAATGGACTTTGACTTCTATGAAATACCAATTGAATAAGGAGAGTAGGATATTTATACAAATAACAATAAAGGGAGTATGTGATAAATGACTTCTAAATTTTACAGATAAGTATAGCCCTATAGGAATGAAGAGTTGGGAGAAATCCCTTTTTTCAGTTAAAGTGATTAGGGGAAACTTCATGGAGGGAGTAGAATCCGAGCTGGTCCTTAATAAATAACATTTTTCATAGTTAGAGATGGAGATGGGAACCTTTTAAGCTGAAAACAAATCTGAGCACAGGGATGAAGGGTAAAAATATAATGAATTAGCTAGTCATATACTTGGTCTGAAAGTAGCTTGGTTTAGTGGGTAGGGCACAAGAAGTTGGAGTCAGGAAGGTATGAATTCAGATCCCACATGGCACTTACTAGTTGTATGTCTTTGGGCAATATCTCTGTATGTTTCTGTGCCTCAGTTTCTTTATTTATAAAATAAAGAGGGTTGATTCCATGGTCTCTAAGGTCCCTACAAGGTTAAACCATAAAACACTATTATTCTATGACCCACTCATTTAAGTAGAAATACAGTATTGTATAAAAAGAAGTTGTTACCAAGCTGATACAGTGGTAGAAAAGCTTAGGAACAATTATTTGTATTAAGAAGGAAGTAAAGAGAGAGGGGATGGATATAAATATTTTTCAAAAGTCAGACTCACTTTGAGCAAAAATTTTAAGGCTGCATTTCATAGAGTTATAGAATTTCATATTTGGAAGGACACTCAGGTAACTATAGTCTAGGCTTTTCTGAAGCTGGAATCCTACATTTAATATCCTGGATATACAACTCACTGCCATCAAGAACAACTCATTACAGTTTTTTTGACAACATCAACTGTCGGGAAGTTTTTCCCTTTATTATTTTGTATCCTTTTTTCCCCTTTATTATTCTATATTCCTTTAACTTCTAGCATTGTTCCCAATTCTATTCTCTGGGGTCAACTAAATCAATTCCAATGTCTCTTCCATGAGTTAACACTTCATATCATAGAGCAACTGTTTCCTCCCCTCCCTCCCTACACTTTCAATCTTTTCTCCAGGTCAAGAGTATTTAATTAAAAAAAAAAATTTCTCACATGACTCAAGTTTCTTTGCCACCTTTGTTGTTTTTGATGCTGTAATTAAATTTGTTGTCCATTCTAAAATGTAGTAATCTGTACTCCAGTAAACTGTACTCCAAAGCAGAGTACAGTTAGGTAATAACTTTGTTTCTTCCAAACACTATGCTTCTCTTAATGCAGTCTAATAGTAAAGTATTCTTTTTTTTTTTTGTTCCAAAGCTATTGAACTTTTGATCTACTGAAACTCACAGGTCTTTTTCACAACAATGAATTTATTTTTTTGATTATTGAGCATTTCCCATGTCATTTCAGCTCTTCCTTCCTCTATTAAAAAATGAAAGAAAACCACAAACAAATGAACAGAATTCAGCAAAACAAATCCCCATATTTGGCATGCTCAAAAAAGTGTATTTCATTCAACATAGTAGCTTATAATCTTTCTGTCATCAAGAGGGCAGCATTCTTTGTCAGGGGTTCTTGGTAACTAAAGTTGATCATCATAAAGGTCAGAGTTCTTAAGTCTTTCAGAATTTTTTTTACAATATTGATATATAATATAAATTATTCTGGTCCTGCTCCCTTTACTTTGCATCTACCAAGACCATATTGAGTTCATGCAAGTCATTCAAGGTTTCTCTGAAGCTTTTTATTAATTTCTTATAGCACATGAGTCTTCTCTTACATTTATATGCTATAATTTGTTCAGTCATTCACCAACTAATGGGCAACCCTTGAGTTTCCAATTTTTTTGCCCTTTACAGAATAGGCTGCAGTAATTTTTTTTTTTTTTTTACAGATAGGACCTTTTCCTCCTTCTATGATGTCTTTGGGGTATTGGCCTCATATTGATTTCTCTGGGTCAAAAGACATGTATGGTTAGTAGTTTTGGGGAAGAGTTCCAAATTGCTTCCAGAATGATTACAATCTTTTATAGATCCATCCACACTGGATACCCATATACCTAGTTATCCACAACCTCTCCATCATTCGTTATTTCTGTTTTTTTCATGAGCTTTGCCAAGCTTATGTAACCTCAGGGATGTTTCAATTTTTCTCTCTTTAGTTTTTAGCAATTTAGAACATTTTTTTTCCATGTGGCTATGGATAGTCTGAATTTTTTTCTCCTTAAGAACTGCCTGTTAATGTTTGTTATGTATTTATCAGTTGAGGAATAAACTCCTTTATGTCATATCTTCATCTTAAATACATGCTATTGAGCTTTTGAACTCAAATTAAAGGTTTTACATTTGTCTACTAAATTTATCTTAGATTTATCTCATTGCTTCACCCTGTCTGGACTTTTAGGGATTCCATTTCTATCAACTAGTACAGTAGCTATCCCTTCCAGCTTTAAGGAATCCACAAATCTAATAAAGCATATGATTGATTTTATGGTATCTCCTACAGAGCTCTGATAAGTCTGTTATATGAAAATATCTGTGTGAGCGTAAGAGCAAGAGATATTCACTCTAAAAATATCCCATTGTTTCATGCAAATCCAAGAAGCAGAACGTATAATGGAAGTGACTTACACAGAGGACATGCAAGACCACAGCTCCTTGTCGTCGTTCCTCATTCGTAAAGATGTCACTAGGGAATTCATGGAGAGCTAGAGAATGAGGAGAAAGAGAAAAATCAGTCACTGATATTTAAACATTTTTAGTACTAAATACAACATGGAAAGAATGGAAATTCTTGAACACAAAAATATGGAGACAATTAATTAATACTTTTTAATGATATTAGCAATTTTATATTTTGAAATGTAAAGGGAAAATTGGCAAAACAACGCTGAAGTTTTTACTATTTTAGTAGCAGTTAAGTGGCACACTGCCAGGCTGGGAGTCCAGAAGACCTCAGTTCAAATCCAGCCTGAGTTCAAATCCAGTCTCAGACACTTGCTAGCTATGTAACCCTGGGTAAATCATTTAATTTTATGCCTCCCTCAATTTCTTCTACTGTAAAATGAGCATAATATTAACACTCTTCTCCCAGGATTGTTGGGAGGATCAAATGAGATAATATTTGCAAAGTGTTTAGCAGAGCTCCTGGCACTTAACAGGCTTAATAAATGCTTCCTTTCTCCCTCCCTCCTTCCTTCGTTCCTTCCCTTCCTTCCTTCTTCTTTCTTTTCCTTGCTTTTACAGGGTAAGAGAATTCTAAGTCTATGATATAATTGCTGCAGGGAACTCCAGCTGTGCAAACCCTTTCCACCAATGCACCTGCAATTTATAGTATTAGAGCTGCCCAGGGGTTCTGAGAAGTTAAATGATCTATGCTCATCCAGCTAGCGTGTGTCCAAGAAAGGATTTTCACTTGGGTCTTCGTGATTCCAGGGATGGCACCTTTACTGCAGTAAAGCACTATTATTACCATTTAGTAGTTGGGCAATTCATTCAACAAGCGTTTATTAAGTGCTTCCCATGTCGTAGGCACATTACAAAGACAAAATCCAAACAGTCCCCGCCCCTAGAGGGCCTTCATTCAACTGGAACAAAATCAGTCCTCTAATATGTTCAGTAATAAAGAGATCATAAGCAAATGCCCCCAAAGTTCCCTTAAACATACGTGATGCCAAACACTTGAAAGAGCAATTGGACCAAGTCTCTTGCCTCATTCTAGCTATAGTGCAACTGGCCCTCAGAGGAAGGTGAAGGCCAGTGGCCTTTGTCTGAAAGCATGGGGACACGAGATTTGGAGAGTTCCAGACCAACAGGGATGGCTAGCATGAAAGCAAATTTGGTACCAGTCGTTCATGCTGACTTGTTATCCTGACTGTGTACAAGGAGAAGAAACTTATCACGAAATTAAGACACTAGTAAGTGAACTCAACCAGCTCTGAAGCCTAGGGCATTGGTGGCCTTTAAATGATTGATCATGTTTTACCATTTCCTACTATATGCACCTCTTTCTTCTTCCCTCTTACTTTCTTTTCCTTTCACATTTCTATTTGTTCCATTTTTCCTCTTTCATTAACTTTTTCCTCTGTCCCCTGTGTGTGCTGGAAGTTCAAACAGGCTTTTCTAGCTTAAGAATTAGAGAGAGAGAGACCCCTGGCCTAGACCTTTTTTTTTTTTTGGCAGAGAACTGATACTACCAGATCTCACTAAATCATGTTCTAAAGAATCAAAAACCTAGAACCAAAATGGGAAAAAATAACCCCAAAACCAACAATTAGAAAAAAATCCAACTAACAGGGCTTTTCCTTCTCTTTCTCTACAGTTATCCTCCCCTAGTTTAAAGGACAAGTAAGATATTCGTTGTGGTAGACCACTTCATTCCTCTCTGGTGCATCAGGATGGAGGTAGGGAGGCTTTGTGCTAACCCCATCAGCCAGAGGAGAAATGAATGTCAGATTCCCTTGCAAAAGATCTCTACCCATCTTGGTTTCCTAATAATAGCCTTCTCCTATGTTAGAAATAGCAATAGGAACTAGACCTGTAATTTAATTGGTATATAGAATGAAGAAATTCCCTCCCCCAATGCCTATCACTGTAATTTCTAGTCTTTGAGATCTGACTGTGACCCTAAGAAGCCAAGTTACTCACTCAGGGTAACCTAGCCAGTGTGTGTCAGAGGTAAGACTTGAACCCAACCCTCAATGGCTTTAAGGCAAAGTCTCTATCCACTATGCCATGCTGTCTCATATAGCAGAAGCAATAACTTCTAAGTTGCCTATTATCAGTATGGTTTTTCCAGTTTCTAAGAAGTTTTAGTTCTAAAATCTATCCACACCCACTGAAAACTTGTTTCATCTTTCTGACATCTGAACTACATAGCACTAGTCTGGTACTATAAGCATAGCCTCTAGTTTATATCTCTAAATAGTAATAATCATAACAGCTAGCACTTGCGTAGTACTTTAAGTTTTGCAAAGCACTTTATTTATGTTATCTCATAACAACTCTGTAAGGAAAGGGCTATTATTATCTCCCTTTTACTGATAAGAAAGCTTAGGTTGCATGAGGTTGTGACTTGCCCAGAGTCTTACAACTAGTAAATAACTGATGAAGAATTTGAATTCAGGTCTTCCTTCCTAACTCCAAGTCCAGGGTTCTATCTATTCCACTAGTTAGCGGCCTCTACTCAGAAGCCAGACTGTCCCTGCCTCTTTTCTTTCTGTCATTTCCACTCCCAATAGTGATGTCTCCTGTATCTGCTCCCCAACTCCAATGAAAAATTCTACAAGATGGGAAATATCTCTTTTTCAAGAGCATTTTGATGTATGTTGGTGCAAAATAACTGAAAGCAACACATTTACCAAGGTAATATACTCTGGGCTTAGGGTTAAAGAAGAGGGGAGAGATGCTTAGGATACTGGACTTATGCATGTGGGGAAAATTCTGGGCAACCTCAAAGAGCAAGGCATCACACTGTTCTCAGAAGCTGTCCTTCGAGGACAAGATTCCTGAGGGCAGGCAGGTTAAGTGATCTGGCAGGCAGGTTAAGTGATCTGCCCAGGGCCCTACAGCTAATAAGTGTCTAAGATCACATTTGAATGTAGGTCTTTTTGACTCCAGGCTCAAGAGTCTATCTACTGCACCACCTGACTTCTCTACCCATCCTCTCTACTTACAAAGTATTGGGGGCACACTGGGGATTTAGAGAAAATAAGGGGAATGGACAGGAGGTAAAGTACCAGCAGGAAGTTCATGCCCATGGGCTGCCTTCACTGAGCTTTGGCTCCTATCTAACTGAGGGGAAGTTAACAGTCTTGCTCTGCTCCTTCTGAATCCTGGCTGCTGTTTCTTAGCTCATAGGAAAGTGTCCCAAGGAAGATAATCATCTTTTGTGGGTAGCTACTGCTAAACAACTGAATTAAACAAAAAATGTAGTTAGTAGGAATACAAAAAGAAGTAAGCTCCTCTCCTTGAGGAGTTTACAATCGAGCTGTAGGGTTAGATGAAAAATAACCATCATTACAAAGCATGGTTTGCAGGTGAATAACCAAAACACAAACTAACTTCTGAGAAATCTCAGAGGAGGACGGTCCTAATTGACATTTTCGACCTGTAGAAGTTTGTCCCAGGATCATGATTCAGGAAGGTTCTGAAGCACAGGTAAGGGGGAAGGGAGCAGTCATTTATTAAGTACCTATTATGTGCCAGGCACTAATATTATCTCATATGATCTTCACAATAACCCTAGAAGGTAGGTACTATTATTTTTCCTATTTTACAGTTGAGAAGACAGGCAGGCAGGTTAAGTGATCTGCCCAGGGCCCTACAGCTAATAAGTGTCTAAGATCACATTTGAATGTAGGTCTTTTTGACTCCAGGCTCAAGAGTCTATCTACTGCACCACCTGACTTATCTACCCATCCTCTACCACAGAAGCCAGAGTGCTGGATATAGAATTTAAAAAACAAACAAATTTGGTTTCAAATCCTATCTCTGATACCTATTAGGTGCAATCATAACTAATACTTATGTCACAGGCTCAGATGAGATAATGTATTAAAGGTGCTTAACAAACTTGAAAGAATTATGTGAATATCAATTATTATTAACACCTGGTGGTACAACACAACCAAAACTAGTCACAAAGTTCAATCTCATATTTATATCATTTCATGAAAATCTTCTCATTGGAACCAATTATCCTGAGACATTTCACCTAGCTAGTTGTACGATCTGCATATTTTACTTAGCCTCTGTCTGCCTCAGTTTATTCATCTGTAGAGGAGCAAGAACATTTACCCTCTAAGGCAGTTGCAGTGATAAATTGAGATAATGCTTGCAAAGTGCTTTGCAAACCTTAAATTGCTATTTACATTCTAGCTATTATTTTTCTTACTGTTCTCTCAACTAATGGTAATTTCAGGGAATCAATGAATGACATTAGATGTTGTTAGTAATATTTAGTTCACTAATTTATCTTTTCCTTCACTTCTGAACCTCTGAGTTTACACTTGGCATGCCAATTTAACTGGGATTGTATGGTCCAAGAGATTGAAATTCCTTAATAACTATGATATCAAACAAGGAAATCCTAGCTTGAAAGTCCTATAACAGTTCCTAATTCCTTGAGCCTCCAAGTGCTCTCATTTTACAGAGCAGGCAACATGAAAGCATCCAAAAGAACTGAGAAATTCTACTTCCAAAGTCTGGTCTTTAACCAAATAACATGGATGGTTTTTGTTTTTGAAAACAGGAATTCTCTGTACCAAAGTGGTTAAGACCAGCAAAGTAAAAGATATTTTGTATTAAGATAAATAAACATCAAAGAAAACCAAGAAGCACATGAATGACTAAACCTAAATAACTGCGAGATAGTTCAATCATTATGCCATTATTTTTCCTTCTGCTGTTTAATTGTACCAAGGCTCCCCCTCTTCCCTTTGAGTACAGTGAAGTGAGAGAAATTATACTTTAATTTAGCAAGCAGGTGTGAAATGCAGAATTACTTCAAGTAAGGACTTACCCTCACTCAGTATTTCTACCGAGTGACAGTTTGTTGTGTTACTTAACCTAAAAAAAGTTTATTCACAACAACACAATTAATACATTTGCTAATGCTTTCTCTCATTGATTGACATTAACTCAAGTGGTTACAAGTGCAAACAAAAATTTTAAACCATTTAAAAACCAATCATTTCGATATTCTATTGATCTAACATTTCTATCAGTTGTGCCCACATTGATGAGTGTAATGTTAATTATGCTAATGACAGTTAATGATCTTCCCCACCCATTACTGGGCCTGACCATTAAGGGAAGCTTTTGTTTTGTAGGAAGGTCCACACCTTTTGTTAATTTCCAGTGGAAGTGTTTGTTTGGCCAGAGGAGACTCTGGGTTGCTGATAAGGAACACCCTCCCAGCCCCACACTAGCTTTCAAAAACCAGATGCTGGTGCTTCTCTCTCTGGTAACTATGTATGTATGTAATGCTCAGACAGTTGGATCTTTCTGTTGGTGTGTAATGTATGCATTGCTTATGGTCAGACAACTGGAAGCCCTGTCTGTTGATCTTTATTTCTCCATATTTTCTCTGAAGTTCAGGGTGCTGACTTTTTTCCCCTGAACTAAGTGAATGATATATGTGTTTGATTAAAGTAGATTATTGATGCCTCAAAAGTTGCTTTCCTTTTAGAAAGGCACATCTAAGAGCCTGCACAGCAGGCCCTCTTTTATATGCCAGGATTCTTGCTGATACAATGAGCCACTAATGGACAGTTCTACCATTCACCAAGATAGTATTAGATTAGGATGCAAAGTAATGGACTACATTCACAGCCAGAAACACAGAATCTGAGAAAAGCCCCCAAAAGGAGAACTAGGAAGGAGAGCTGGGATACATTAAAAATCTTTGTTAGGCTCAATGTTCAATTCTCTTTTAGTTTGCCTTGATAGCTATGAGTCTTTGCAGCATGTATCTTCTTGTTTTGATTTTACATTGCCAACAGCCAGACCCTTAGATTGAAATGCACTAAGACCCCTACAAATGGTGACCAGAACTAACCAAAAGAATTTGGTATAAAGTATATATAATTTGTTATATTATATATAATTATATATATTTAGTGTATGTATATATATTTCTATACTCATCCTAGGGGACTTAGTTAATAACAAGAAAAGCAAACTTACATTTACATCCCTTTAAGGTTTATGAAGCATTTTATCTTATTTGTTTCTCATAATGACTATAAAGGAACAACAACCTTGTGAAGCAGGTAGGATGACTGCCCCTATATGACAGGTGAAGAAACTGAAGCTGAAGGAAAGGTCATAATACTTTCTCTGCTTGATGCTGGAGAGCAGAACTAGGAACAAGTGGTAGGTGGAAGTAGCAAAGAGGTAAACTTGGGCTTGTTAAAAAGGAAAAAGACTTCTGTGAATGAGAGTTCTACAAACATGGAATAAGCCACCTTAGCAGTTGGTAGGTCCTCCCCTCCCTGAAATTCTTAGAGCAAAGACTGGATGACCACTCGTCAGGTTCATTACACTAGAAAGACTTTGTAGGTCTGGGTTCAGCCACATGACCTCTGAGGTCTCCTCTAACAGTGGGATTCTCTGAGAAGTTAAGTGACTTCCCACAGTCATGGAGCTTCTAAGTAGCAGAGATATGACTTGAATGAAAGTCATGAAATCACAAAAGCACGGAGTTGGAAGAGAAATCAGTGGCCATGTCATCCAATTCACAACCCAAAGAGAACCCTCTTCTTCAACGTACTTGAGAAGTGGTCATACAGTATTTGCCTCAAGAACTCCATAGAGGGAAAATCTACTACTTCCTAAGCTGGTCCATTCCACTCTTGGAGAGTTCTATTTAGAATTCTTCTGAATCCAACTTATGCAAAGAACTCTATATGTGTTACTTTGTTTGATCCTTACATTAACCCTATAAGGGAAGAGCTATTATTCTTCCCATTTACAGATGAAGAAACTGAGGCAAAGAGAAGGTAAGTGACCCATTCAGGGTCACAGAGTCAGTGATTGTCTGAAGAAGGGCTTTCCTGACTCTAAATTCAGCACCCTATCCAATATGATGCCTAGCTGTCTTTACACAGAGTCCAAGGGTGGTTATGATGAGCCTTCAGTATGTATCAGTCATGACTCAATAAGACCCTAATCTACTTTCAAATGATTTCCAAGGAGATTAATCCTGGAATGGAAGACACGAAATAAAGTGAGCATGACAGGCTAAAAAAAAACAGCAGCTCTGAGGAAAACTCAGCCAACCGCTTTCAGTCGCTACTTTATACATAATACAACATCTATCTCTGTGTCCCAAATGGGTCAGGATTCATAAGCAGGTTTGGAAAGGTCAGTAAAACCTTTTAGATTCTGCATATCTGCCAAGGGAGTCTCCTTTGCTTCAGTGAGGGGGTGGAAGGAAGCCCTTTCATTTTTCTCCCTCTCACTCCTACCCTTTCTGTAATGCTCTAATTCAAAGTCTAGTACCATCCAGGGAACTCAGGGCCACATCTGAAGAATCACTCTCCAAGTCTAGGTTTGTATATTCTCCTTGGCTAGTGAGGTGAATTATCCCTAGGTCTCAGTAGGTAGTGAGAGGCTGATGCTGAAACTGAGGTCAGTTCTAAAAATACATATTAGGGGTAGATAATTCATCATCCCTGAAATATTCCTCTGGAGTTGGAGGTCAAATTTTCTAATGAATGGACAAATGATTATTCTAGTAGCAGGAAAGACAATAATGAATTCTACAGCTGGAAAAGAACCTTAGAGGTCAGTGAGTCCAACCCTCTCATTCTACCCATAAGGAAACATCCTCAAAAAAGTTGTGACTTGCCCAGGGTCAGTGTCTAATAAGTGTCTGATGCAGTTTGGAACCCAAATCTTCCTGACTCCAGCCCTAGTACCCTATCTATTATACCATGTCTTTCATAAGATAAGATTAGGAGTTTTTTTGATCAGAACATCAAATCAGGGGGACTTAAAGGACAAGAAGAGATTAGGGAGTTAGGTATTATACTAATGTTTCTTTTTAAATAAAAGCAGTTTTCATATCTTTTACATGTCTCATCAGTTCATCTTTGTGAAGCAATATGATTTATTTTCCTAACTTGACTCTCTTATTAAGTTCTTCATTCCTAAAAGACTTAGTCTGAAATACCAAATACAGGAAATTAAAAGGCAAAAATTGCCATTTCTTTGCATCAAGAAAAAAATGTTTACTCTACAGTAACAATATAGGATTTTGGCAAGCCCTATAGCCTAATTAGCTCAGGAGCAAGCATCTGGTGGTTGCAGTGAATGAGTCATGGAGAAGCTTCATAAAGGGAGATAATTTTTTTTTTTTCAAATAATGATAGAAGAGAAAGAAAACTCATCTCACAGGCCCACAGCTCCATCCACACTTAAGAAGAAATACTGTTTAGAGATGATATACACACAAGTCTCAGAATTATAAATATTAAAATGGCAATATTAATATAAATATAATTGTCTTAAAATCTTTTGGCTCTTTAGGCTTATGTGTTTCCTATTTTAAGGGAGAAATTTCCATTTTATCACTGCTGCTTCCCCACAACACTTGTTGCTTTTCAGTCATGACCTCATTTAGAGTTTTCTCATGACTTACTCCTCCCCTTCACAACCCTTGATCTTGACATCACCTAGGATTATTCTGCTTTCCCATTCTTAAACTCTAAAATTCCTTTGTCTGATGCCAATAGCAAACTTCTGTCCTCTGCCTTATGACCAACAACTTTTTTCATCCTTTCTGTGACCTCTATTCCCTTCATCCCTCATTTCTTTCCCAGACTATCTCTACTGAATTGACTAACACTTTTCCTCTCTTCTATGTTGACTAATTAGGTGAATCTTAAATTTATATTGTCTTTTATACTTAATTCTCTTAATTAATGGTCATACCATTTGATCATGCTTTGACCAACACCAGTCTTGACTTATTCTGACTTTCTGCTTCCTTACATACACTGCTTAATACGTACATATAAACACATATGTGTATGTGTGTAAGTATTGAAGAAGTAGCATAAGAGACGTCATTTGAGAAATACATTATTATAAAGCAGCAAACTGGTCACAAAGGTAGGAAGCAGACTTAGGGAAGTAAAGTGTTCTACTGGCTTCTCCCTGCCTGCCCCAAATGGAGAAGATTTCAAGTCAGTCAGTCAAAAAGTATTTACTAAGTTCTTACTATGTGCCAGACCTCTAGCACCTTGGGTGGGTCTTTGGGAAAAATGTGGTCAAGCATTAAATCATTGGCTCCTATCACATTTCCTGGCACATGCTGCTGCTCACTCATTCATTCGTGTCCAACTCTTTGCGACCCTGTGGACCAGAGCATGCCAATTCTGTCCATGGGGTTTTCTTGGCAAAGATACTGTAGTGGTTTGCCATTTTCTTTTCCAGTGGATTGAGGCAAACAGAGGCTAAGTTTCTCTGATTACAGTTTGGTATACAGCATATGCAATTAATAAATGAAACATGTATATAAGCACATACATGCAATACACATGTACATGCACATATGTGAATTCATGTGTGTATGACACAATTGATAAGTGGTCAATTTCAAACTATTAACAACCATATAAAAGAATGTTCCAAATCTCTAATAACAAAAATGGCAAATTGAAAAAGCCCTAATTTCACCCCACAGTTTACAAATTGACAAAGATAAGAAAAGAAGGGAATAGTGTTAGATGAGTTGTACTCACTAAACCCACTAGTACATTGTTGGTGAAGCTGTGAATTAGTACAACTCTTTTGGAAATCAGTTTGGAATTTGGCATATAAAGTAACTAAAATGTCATACCATTTGACCCAGAGATTGCATTACTAGGCTTATATGACAAAAGGGCCATTGATAAGCAAGTCCCTATATATACCACAATATTTAAAGCACTACTTTTTGTGACAACAGTGAATTGAAGTGAAAATAAAGCAAACGTCCATTGATTTGCGAGTGGCTAGGTAAATTGTAACACATGAATATATTGGAATATTACTGTACTGTAAGAAATAATGAATATGATGATGTAGTCTGGAAAGATTCACATGAAATGATGGAGAATGAAATAAGCAGAGCCAAGAAAATAATATACACAATGACTAGAGTAAAATAAACAAAAAGAACAACCACAGAATAATCAAAATGAAGCTTGCAAAATTATAAAGAACAAGTATAACTCCAAAGAAGAGATATGAGAAGTCACCCCACCCCTTTGCAGAGGTGGGGGGTCTACAGATGCAGTACATTGTACATGTTTCTGGACTTTTGGGACATTCTGATCAGTTTTCTGCCTCAGTCCCTTTTTTTCTTTAAAAATATTCTTTCTTACTTGGGATGATTTTCTGGGAGGGAGAGATACTAAAGGAAATTTTGGTGATGCAAAAACCAAAAGACAGCAATAAAATTTTATTTTGAAAAAAAATGACAAGAGGAAGACAGTTCTTTTCAATTAAAAAACATCCAACCTTTTATTTCCTCTTTCCACCTCTCCTCTGCCCAGGGCTTTGTTAGTGATTTTGACTGAGTTCTCTTTTGCCTCTATTTCCTAAATATGTAATTGACTTTTCAGGGGTTCATTGGCTAAGAATCAAGTATGCAGCCACCCCCTATTTCTTTTTCCCCTCTTGCAATGGAATAGTATCTCTCCTCTGCTTCCCTGTGGAGAGTTGACTTTA
The DNA here is from genome assembly GCA_023548195.1 of Bettongia penicillata ogilbyi. NCBI lineage: Eukaryota > Metazoa > Chordata > Mammalia > Diprotodontia > Potoroidae > Bettongia > Bettongia penicillata. The sequence continues at coordinate 2,033,627 of JAJHZJ010000442.1, forward strand.
AGCACTTCAGAAAGTTACAGGCTGGAACTATGCAGATCTTCAGGATAGATAGGTTTCCTGAAGAAGGTCATAGTCAAAGGGAAAAAAGAAAGTATATATTTAGAAAAGAGGAAAATTCAGGCTGCCATGACACATTTGCATGGAAGAACAGAGGTCTGGAGATCAGTAAAATACCAAGCCAGTAAGCCTTATATATCTCCCATATGAGTATACTTAATTTTAAACAAATCTTCAAATGCAGATATTCAAGACACACCAATTAGGAATGATTACTTTTTACAGAAAAAGAATTTGAAATGTGAGTTGACTGAGAGTTTCAATTTACATGGAACTTTTCAAAGACATATCTAACAAATAAACCAAGGTAAATACGTATTTGTCCACTAAAGCACATGTGCCAATATAGCTTTTTAAATATTTAGGTCCACAACATAAGAAATCTTTCCTAATCTGGATGACTAAAGGGAGAAAGAATAAGGAAAGATTGAAAATTAATGTGTTTCTACTGCCTTTCTGTCCTTGGGTCCCTCTTCCCTCTCTATTCCTTGCTGCCCTAACCTCTAGAGTCTTCTCTCTGGGATGACTTCCATCCACTGTGTATACCATGGATAATCCATGAAGGTGGCTGAAGTAGGTGCTGTGAAACTCTTAGAGCTTGATCAGACATCAAAGTTATGGTTATCTAGTGCATCCCGGGCCATCATCAGCCACCTTAACTTTTGTCCTATTACTTGATTTTGATGACTCAGGAAGAAAAAGTGAGGCTGATGACATTGTGCAGCTCTGCTTCACTTCAATCCAATTCATAGACAAGTGAAGACATCACCCATAATGTCAGCGGACCTGCCCAGGGTCACACAACTAATAAGAGCCAGCGTCTAAGACTAGACTGAAACTCAGGTCCTCCTGACTCCAAGGCTGGTACACTATCTACTGTGCCAACCACTTGCCCCAATTGATTCTCTTTGAAAACAAAGTTTGAACTACATTATAGCTTGTACGTAGTTTATTGGTTTGTTTGGTTTTTTTGCATGTTCCCTCTTTTCCCTACATCAAAGAATGTGAATTCATTGAGGGCAGGAACCTCTTTTGTCTTTCTTTGTATCTTCGCCCTTATTACAGTGCCTGGCACATAGTAAGCATTGAAGGATTGTTGAGTGACATTTCCCCGCTGGAGTTCAAGGGTATTTTGAAAAGATTGGCCCAGATTCTGCTGATCAGTGAATAAAGAAGAAAATTAGAGAAAGTTTGGGGAACTTCCCTTTAGAACTCAGAACGAACCTATAATCAGAAAGCCTAAGAATACAGAAATCAATTTGAACCAAGACTATGGTCTGGAAAAAGCAGAACACGCATTGATTAAGCCCTTATTTTTATGTTGATTTCAGCAATTTCATTTAGATTTTTGCATTTATAGTTTGTTTATTCAATAAGCTTAATGCCTTTTGGGTGACAATGTTGTTCTGCAGAGTAAAGCTAGCTGAGTTAATATCCCTTCTCCTGGCAGGGTTTTAAACACTTTGATGAGAGGCCTATCCATTTCTTTCCCTCTAACATGCTAAAATGCAAAGTACAAAGAAATCAGCACAGAATCAGACACAGCCAGGGTCAGACTTGAGCTAGAGCTGGTGTTATCTCCAGCAATTTCCTTAGAGAAGGTTCTCAGGTCTACAGAGTGGTAAGCCCATTCTCCAAATTCTATTCTTCCCTGACCCAGTCTTGGATATTCCTCTGCTTTTGTAATGCTAATGAGGTTAAAGATCTTCCCCATTCATTAATGGTTCTGCCCATTAAGGAAAGCTTGACTAGGGGAGGCCCACGTTTTATTAATTTCTAATGCACTGGTTCTCAAAGATTGCAATACCCACTGACTCTGAAAAATGTATAAATACTCTGAGGTGAGGTTTCAGTTTGGGGCTTAGTTTTTGGAAGAAGATTGGTATGCCAGATGAGACTCTGGGAAGCCACTAAGCATTCCCCTCCTCCACTTACTTTGAAAACCCAGATGTTGTGCTTCTCTTTCTGGTAACTCTGTATGTATGGTCAGACAGTTGGATCTGTCTGTTGATCTGTGATGTATGTATTGCTTATTGTCAGGCAGCTGGAAGTCCTGTCTGGTGATCTTTATTTCTCTGTATTTTCTCTGAAGTTCAGGGTGCTGACTTTACTCCCTGAACTAAGTGAACGATACATGTGCTTGATTAAAGTGATTGTTGACCCCAAAAGTTGCCTTTCCTTTTAGAAAAGCACAGCTGAGAACTTGTACAGCAGGCTCTCCTCTCTATTCACAGCTTTTAGCTCCTAGTCTTGTTTCTTCTGCTTCAACCTTTACCTACCCAAAGAAAGTGAACTTTAGCTCGATGCACATGTGGTTCTATCTCAGAGGCTCATACTTTGGTATGTCTGCCCTCATCAGAAGCAAAGATTATCTTTTCCTCTTTGCTTTATAAAATTATAGAACTGGTTATCTCACAAGGTTACTATTATTCAAATGATGAGGATGGGGGAGTAAGGTAAGGGGAGCATGCTATGAGCATCACTGAATGGAGGACCAGCTTTATATACAGGTAATGCTGGTGGCCAAACTAGGTGAATTTGGCAGGGAAGCACCCCTCCACCCCCATTCAATATGTTTCCTAATGAAACAAAACCCTCAAACACATTCTTCCCCCAAAGCACCAGTTCAGCATGAATACGTTTATGAAACAATAGTAATGATAATAATACTAATAAATTTGTTGTTGTTCAGTTGTTTTAGTAGTGTATGACTCTTTGTGATCCCATTTGGGGTTTTCTTGGCAGAGATACTGGAGTGGCTTGCCATTTCCTTCTCCAGTTCATTTGACAGATGAAGAAACTGAGGCAAACAGGGTTAACTAATTTGCCCACAGTCTGATAGCTAGTAAATGTCTAAAATTGGGTTTTAACTCAAGAAGATAAGTCTTCCCGACTCTGAGGCCCAGAACTCTATCCACTGTTCTACCCAGCTAACTAAATGACTATTGGGATTATACAACCAGCATGTGACAAAGATAGGTATTTCTGACTCTTTATCCACTATAACATGGTATTGAAATTGCTAAATGTCAATTTCTCCTTTATAATTTTCCCAGACCTGGCTTTACCTGGACATTTGGTCCAATGAAGGGAAGCGTCAGTGCTTACACATTGTCTTCCCAAGAAGGAGATGGTGCTGAAGGCCCCCATGCTATTTAAATTCTGCTGCCAACTATAGGTGAGGAGAAATTAGATGGGCCTTTGCTGCTTTATTTTCTCAACACAGCTTCCTAATCACCTGAGAGCGCAGATGGCAGAAGGCCCATTACATCCTCACCAGAAGCATTTCAGTACTTGTTAGCCCCAGAGTTTAAATGTAATTACTTCCTCCTCCTTCCCCCTTTCCCATTTAGAGACACAACAAGACTGTGCTGAGTCGCACCCCAGAGAGAGCTACATTTGGAGAACTTCGGTGAATACATGCAAGCAGTCATATGAATAATGAAAGATCATCATCTAAGGGAAGACAAAGCCATTTGTCTCCTCTGAAGCTGACTGTGACCAAAGAATCGTATATGAATGTGATTCATTCAAGGCCCCAGATCGTTAGTGGCATTATACTGTACAAGTGTGTTAGGGTATATCTTGTTGCAAGCATTTGGAAGTCAGTTTCTTCTTTACCTCTCTGTCAAAAGAAGCCTCACACAATGATTGATAATATTACTTACCAGCAGTAATAGTGGTATAGGAGAAGAGAAGTATACTAAGGAAAATGAACGCTGGATTTCACCCCATAGACAGTAGGTGGCAGATATTTTTAGTGTATTTCTGTGGTTAAATAGCTAGGTGGAGTGGTAGCTAGAACCCTGGGCCTGGAGTCAAGAAGGCTCAAGTTCAGATTCTGTTCCAGATACTTACTAACTGTGTGATCTTGGGTAAGTTACTAAATTTCTACCTGCCTTGGTTTCCTCGTCTGTAAAATGAAGATAATAATAGCATATGACTCCCAGGGTGTTATGAGGGTAAAATGAGATTAAATATTTTTAAAGAATTTGAAAAGTTTAAGGCTATATAAATGCTCTCTATAGTAATGATGATTGTTCCATAGATCTGTTGAAGGAAGGAAGGAGGGAAAGAAAAAATGAAAGGAGGATATATGGAAGGAAGGAAAGAGGGAAGGAGGAAGGGAGAGAAAAGAAGAGAAGGAGGGAGAGAGAATAAAAGAGGAAAAGAAAGAAAAAAGAAAGAGGAGAGAGGGAAGGAGAGAGGAAATAAAGGAAAAAAAGGAGAAAGAATGAGAGGAAAAAGCCTTGAAACATCAAAGAGAGGTATAGCACTTCTTCTCTGAACTAACGCAAAGAATAAAAAAATGAAAATCTCCAAAGCATAAAATCAAAGTTAACATGGGGTGGGGAGGTACAAAGTAAGAGAAGGATTGTGTCAAGAACAAAGATTTAAAGGTCATCTTGTCTCATCCCTTTATTTTACATATAAGAAAACTGAGGCTCAGAGGAGATAAATGACTTGTCCTGTGCAAGTCCCTCCCACTCAGATATTGAGTCTCCAATCCAGGTCCTTTAGCAAAAATCTGATGCATTTCTTTTGTACCATGCTGCCATGGAATGGAAATGGAAAAGAGAAAAGGGAGAGGGAGAGAGAGAGGGAGGGAGGGAGGAAGAGAGAGGGAGAGAGGGAGAAGATCCCAATAGGCTTGAGTCTTGAAGCCCCTTGTGTACGCACAGGTCTAACTAACCAACCAATGTATGTTACTCTGATGGGAGAACAAAATAAGTCCATGCTTCTGCTACAGTAGGGAGATATCATTCTTTATGAAACATCCCACATTCAGCAACTAACTGGGATTCATCGTTTGAATTCACTGCTTCCTATAAGGTAAAACAAGGTTAGAATCTCCCTGGCTTATACTCTGAATGAGTAAAGAGCATTCCAATTTTTAAACTGCTTATGTACTTTCTAATCTTTATTTTTCTTTCGACCAGAGATAGTGAATAGAATAGGAATTTTCTGTATTATTCCTTTATCAAGTTCCAAAGCATAATGATCATGGCTCTTGTTTATTCTGTACACTTAAAAGCAAGCAGATATGATCTGGGCACTGAAAGAATGGATGGTTTCTGTATTTCGGGAGAGAGCAGGAACCAGTTACTTGGGTTTTGCCTACAAGCCCAGCACCACCCCAGTTTCTGGGTGTGAACTTGGCTCTTCTTGTCCATTACACCAACCAACCTGCCCTAGAGCATCTTAGCCTCAATCAGCATCATTAGATTTACATTTTAAATTGAACACTGCAATAAAAAGCTCAGATGTAGAGGAAAGTAAGTACCTGAACCAGTTTGCTCTAAGAGAAAGGAGAAACCTATATTTAGTTGACATTAACAAAGTGGTAAAGACTACTTTGTTTACCATGAGCTTCCTCTTGGAAGGTTTTGCTGACTTAACCCACTCAACTCTGTGACCATTCCATGTCCTCACCTTCCAGCACCTGGGAATCATTCGAGCTTATGCGGAATAAAAATAAGAAGGTATAATAAGGAAAAGTGCTGGTGCCACTTATACTGGCTCATAAGAACTAATTGTTAAATTTCCAGTCTGCGCATTTATACTGTAGAAATCAGCAAATGCTACAAATGAATGCTCAACTTACTGTTTCATTTATTGGTCTAGACCAGAGTCATCAAACATGCTACCTGAGTGGTATGTGGCCCACAACACTCCCATGTGAGCCAGAAACAAATTAGTGTATAATTGGGAAATACTTGACAAAATAAAAAAAATATAATAACATGTATGATAATATGTGGTTTTTTAAGACAATCAACAGTCAGCAATCATCCTTATCTACAGTTTAGTAATGGCCCTTTTTTTTCCTATTATTTGTTTGATACCACTAGTCTAGTCTTAAAGAAGTAATGAAGAACATTTTAATAAAGCAGACAAAACTTTAAAATGTCTTTACCCTCCCCCACCCTGAGATCCAATTGTTAAATATATAGTCAGGCAAACACAACTTCCCTGGAGAGCTGGTTGCTAAGTATTTACCAACACACACACATAACACACACACACACACACACACACACACGATATCCATATTTTATTGGATATTTTGGACATTCTGAATGGGTCTATTTGGCCTCTGTCAATATACAGAATGGGAGCATCTCAAAGAAAGGAGTAGTGTCAGCTACTTCTATTTCTTTAATTTTCACAAAGTACCTCTGACAGTTCTATGCAAACAGTTCAAGTTCCAAGACAGCCTTATGGAATGAATAAACCTCTAAATTCAGATTTAAGAAACATAAGCAGTATAGTACAAAGGGGCAAGGTGTGAAGACAGATGACCTGAGTTTAAATCCTCAGATGTTCTCTCAGGTCTCTTCCAGCTTTAAATTCTATGTTCTCTCATTGAGTCATATAATGGACATGATACTTCAAAAAATATTGATAGTCCTCTGCAGTGATCAATAATTTTTTTAATGGATAATTGGTCTATAGGTACTGGTTTTAGCTATTTCTTAGTCCCAGCACTTAGCATAGTGCCTACCTCTGTTCCTTATTTCCCATGTGACTCTAGGACAAATCAACATCCCCTCTCTGGCCTTACTTTTGCTAGTTTGTAAAATGAGAAAGATGGACCAGATCACTCAGTCAGGAATCATTTGCCCCTGTTATGCACCTAGCACTGTGCTAGGTACTGTGGACACAGACAAAAGAGAAAAGTAACCAGTCTTAAGGATCTTACTGCCCATCTAAAGAAGACAGGTACACATACATATAGATATATACAAAATGGATACCAGAACAAGGTGATTCTGAGAGAAAAGTCCTGATATGTAAAAAAAAGCATCAGGAAAGGTTTCATTTGGTGGTGCATGAGCTGAATCTTGAAGGGAACTAGGGATTCGAAGAGACAGAGGTGAAAAGGAGCATATTCCTGGCATGGAGGATGACCTGTTCATAGGTGAAGAGGTGATAGATAGAAATATAACTTCAGTCCCTCACCCTAGCCCAACTCTTTATCTATTATCCTACAATGTATAAGCAGTAGCTGATAGAGTACTTACATGACCCATGAATATGTAACACACTGGGCCTTTAGTTTAATCAAGTTATTTATCCCTTAAAACGACAGTGTTAGAAATTCGAAGTGGAGGTCAACAGAGTTAATGCCATTTGAAAGGAGTCAATTTTTTTTATTTACAGAATAGAGGAAGAAAAACATTTTCTACCACTAACTAGTCTCCCAGTTGTTGTTTCCTCTAGTCTCAACCAAACATTGAGGTAGAGTCAGGATTTTTAAAAAATGCCTCAGTTTCTTTAAATATAGGGTATTGCATTGGCAAAGTTTGTGGATTCCTCAAGAAAACTATTCAAAATCAAGTAAGGACAGTGAAAGAAGATCTTCACTTTTGGGGAAGGCTTTCAATGTTTCAAGAAATATCCAATAGTATGTACTTACAGAGCTGAGGAGAACCAGAGGCTCTGGAGCTCTTTGTATTTCATCTTGGTACGTAAGAGGAAAGATGAATTTGATGTTTTTCCCCTGTATTGTCTCAAACCCAGGCTAATGACAGTTTCCTTTACTATATACTCTGTTATTGCCAATAGGGCATAGCCTATGAAATCTTACACTTGTTCTAAACCTCATTGAGAATAAGGAATGAGTGCCCTAAGCTTCAGACTATTCCTTCCACAGGATACAGTCACTGAATCCCATGAACATGAAGGAAGGCTCAAAACATAAGTATAAATATGACACTGAGAGAGATGGATGGCAAAGAAACCCTGGGATCCAAGGACATTTTCTTAAATAATTATTCCATGCAGTCATGCAAAGCTCAGCTTGACTAGGCCAGCCGTGGAATGTAAACGTCAAACTTTGTCAAAGAATTTTTAATTCTTGAGAGGATAAATAGGAATGTGTGTGTGATGTGTGTGTGTGTGTGTGTGTGTGTGTGTGTGTGTGTGTGTGTGTATCCTTGAATACATCTCAGGAGTTTTAAGTTTGGTGCCTGACTGGCTTGTATTTTAGAATAATTACAGTTTCTCCTAAAGTGGTGGTGGTAGAGTTCTGGAATCTGAGTCCTCAGAAGTATTTTTAAGATGATCAGTTACACTTCTGTGAGATGGAGCTGGAATAGAGAGGCACTATTACTGCCATTTTGCAGAGACTAACAAGCAGCCACCGAGAGGTGGCCACAGTCTACGCCATGACAGAACCTGAAACCAAGCAAGAACACTGATAACCACTGGCATATACACAATGCTTCAAGACTTACAAAGTGCTTTACACTCATGGCCTTTTGACACAGTTTCTTCATCAGTAAAATGATAGGGTTGGACTAGATGTTCTCCCTTCTAGCTCTCAATCCTGTGGCCTCTCAATGATTCATACAACAAACATGACACTTCAAAGAACACCAACAATGCTATGGCAATGATCTATAACTTAACGTTTAGTTTTCATTGTGGTAGTTGGCTACCAATACTGTTTCCTGCTTCTTTATACTCCCAGCAGATTGTAAGTGCTTAATAAATGGTTTTTGACTGAATGTATATATCTATATGCTTAAGCACATACTTTAGTTCATACATTATGTGCATATCTATACATGTAATATATACACATGTACATACACCTATGTATATATACATACATATATATGTATATATATATAGTACAATATCATGAGGCTTCCAAGTAATCTACCAACCTTTTGGGTTTTTTTGGATTGGCAAATTTGAGTCACTTTTTTCATCGTCCTCTCTAGCTTCCTTTGCATTGAAGTCAGTGAGTATCAAAATTCATGTTAATTGGATTTCAAGTTTCTTGTCAAATACTTCATAGAAATTCTCTACCTCTTTATCAAATGTCAAAGATGGCACATGAGTTCCAATTATCTTCCTGCTGCCCTTTTGCACAAGCTCATCATGAACACTGTAATACAAGGTGATCAAAAATCCCATGAAATGAGGTTTTCTCGTCATCTTTGGAAATCCAATAAAATCAACACCTTTATTTGCTCTTCTAATAAAAAATATGGAGTTAGTCTGTATTTGGAGATGAACTCACTGAGGGAAGTTACATATGTGTTTCACTTTTCTGAGATTTCGATTTCCTTTCAAACTTTAAAGACCAACCTACCATTCAAAAAACCCAAAACTCAGCCCTAATAACACTACACCAACAGTGCATCAATACATTCCCTAAACTCTCCTCTAAATGCACAATCCCCCATATCCCATGATATGTTGTCCCCTTGTGGAGATAGACATACAATTGTTGTTAGTATTAAGAACAGAGTCAGTTCCTCTCTTTCATGTAAACCACATGTAGTACTCAAGAATGCCTACATTTCACCTCTCCTTGTTAAGAAGTTGAAACTGACATTCATACTGAAACCAAGAAGGAGGTTCTAAAAACACCCAGAAAAGTTGTAGACAGTAGTTAGGAATGGAAGAAGGCAGTATTTGCACCTAAGAACCTTGGTCATCCAAAGAAAATGCATTCTTTTTCATCTGTATTTCTTCTGAGGTCCATATCTTTAGATTTTTAAAAAAAAGTCTCTGAAAATGGCCATTACCTTGAGCTTTTTTTGGCTTTCCTCTCCTCAACAAAAACGAAATTGGTTTTACTTAAAAGTGTACCAAGTCAATCTTAATAAGAAACATGAAATAATTTTCTTCAATAACCAGCAAACGAAATTCAAGTGTGTCATCTAGTTTTATTTTCTGTTTTTGAAGTCTGAAAGGTTTTCTTCTCTCAATAAACTCTCACCATTGGAGTGCTAAAATATGGTTGCTGTTTGAGTAAATGATGGGCTGTATTTTCAGTATCAACCCTGACCCATGTACCAGCTACCATCACATGCTTAAGAGTCAGTTCCATTAGGTACAAAGCCATTTACTCTACAGAAGACTGCTGAAAAATACACTCAGCATCCATTTTAGAAAGGTACGGATTTAATAGTCCTGATTTTCTGCCCACACCATGACCTCAGTTTTTGGTCATCTCATTTTTTAGATTTTCCCAGTACCTAAGTACTAGTACATCTAATATGCCAGGGATAGAATAATGAGATCCTGCAATCTCAGAGCAGGAAGGGAATTCAGTGGCTCTCTAATTTAGCAAACCAGACTTGACCAAGAGTTCCTTCTTTAACCTTGCCAACAAGCTATGACTAGCTCATGGAAGTTAGGAAGTTAGGAAGTAAATAGAGTGCTGGGTCTGGAGTCAAGAAGACTCATCTCCCTGAGTTCAAATCTGATCTCAGATTTTAGTAGCTGTGTGACCGTGGACAAGTCACTTAACCCTGTTTGCCTCAGTTTCCTCATCTGTAAAATGAGCTGGAGAAGGAAACGGCAAACCACTCTAGTATCTTTGTCAAGAAATCCTCAAGTAGGTCACAAAGAATCAGAAAAGACTGAAAATGACTGGGTAACATGAATAGCTCACATCAGCACTACAACTCCAAGATCACATTAGCTTTTTTGATTGTCACATTTTATTGTTAGCATGTATTGAATTTGTCTTCCATTAAAACCCCTAGATATTTTTCAAACAAACTACTGTATAACCATACTTCTCTTATTTGTATTTCTGAAGCCGATTTTTTTCTGTACTGAAATGTAAGGCTTTACATTTATGTATACTGAATTTCATCTTATTTGATCAAATCCCATGTTCTGTTAAGATCTTCTTGGATCCTGACATTTAAATCAAGTGTGTTAGTTATCCCTCCCAGGATTGTGTCATCTGCAGATTTGATGAGCTTGCCTTATATCGTTTGTGGAAAGCATTTGTAAAAATGTCAAACAGCAGAGGGCTAAGCCCAGAATCGCTTCATTCTGAAGCTTGATCCCAGTCCTAGATAGCACCCCTGAGAAGTAACTGCTGCTCCCAGCAGCCTCTCCCTCTGACTGGATGGCTCCTCCCCAAACCTCCATTGAAGAAAGGTTCCCAGGCTAGCCATGTCTCACACCTCCAGGCTGCCCCTGGAAACTTCTCTACTAAGACTGAACCTGTTCAGATTCTTTTTATGTGCTGCCTTCCGCTGGTACAGTGAAAGCTCTCTGCAGGCAGGGACTTAATTTCTTTTGATTTGTATTTATGGGTACATGAATGCCTGTTGACCATTGATCATGCCTTTCTCCAAGGATGTGGATTCTTTAACGGATCCATAAACTCATCCATACAGTCGCTCTGTCCATAGAAACATGGATCTATGCCTTCTTGTTCTGTATGACTGCTGTCAACAGATCCCAAAAGGGGATGCACCCCCTGGGCCACTAATGCACTTCACTCATTACTTGTTAATCGAGAGAAAACAGGAGCAGAGCTATCTTTGTAATGGGAGCCCTCTAGGTGGTGAGATTTTGTAGGGTTCTCTTTTCCTCTCCAAAACTTTTCCTCCTAAGTCTCCCATAATTCAACAATTAGAGAATCTTTCCTTTGTCTTTTGAGAAAGCAAATGTGCTTGGGAGGAGGGGCTCCTACCATCGGTTCTTTATGACTCATTTATCAGATCAGTCCAACAACAAGCATTTATTAAGCGTTTTCCATGGGCCAGACCTCTGGCCAGATATCAGGGATCCAAAGATAAAGGGAAAACATTTCCTGAGGATAAGGACCTGGGAGAGAGTGCTTGAGAAGGAGGAAAAGGGTGGTCTGGGGTCCAAAGGCTAGCCATTTCACCATATTGCTTACAACTGCCTTGGTTGAGAGAAAAGAAAGCTGAGATTAAGGAGTGAGCTGCTGAAGCTGGGGGTGAGAGGGGAAGTTTACCTGTTGTGATTTTGGATAATGGTGAAAAGACTGAAGGAGGCAACTGAGAGCTGATTCATTTTGGACTTTGCACACCTCAACTTGCCACCCTTCACCTCTTTCCTGAGCTACTGTGTCCTTGACCATAATCACTTCCTGACCTGTACCATTGTCACAGCAATGCTAGGACCTGGTTTTGACCTCTTCATCCAAACATCAGGGAATCTTTCTTCAGCAGGGTTTGAGTTGGTGTTCTGGCCCTTCTGCAGTCAGCCATATTTTCCTCTGGCCAGGTTAGATTTTATATGGGATTTAATAAGGAGAAACAATCGTGGTGAGAGGCAGTGAATCCATTACTTTGCGGTCATTTATTTGAAAGTATTGTGTCACTGCCTAGGATCAGCTCTCTGTCTGCTTTGTGTCAACTTCAGATTTTCTAGGATGCCAAGGCACCCCTTCTGGAATGTTGTAGAAGAAACACTCATGAAGTCTGGCTGCCCCTTCCATCTCAGCACAGGTACAGAGGAGAGGGCGATGGCATCATTCTGCCAAATGTGCTCCTCACCTCAAGCATCCTCAGAACTTTCTGAATACCATTTCTCACCTCCATTCATTTAACATGGCTATCAGCCTGGGTCACTGGGCAGCAAAGAGAGGCACTGTTGTTCCCGTAGAAACCTGAGGGAGCTGAATATGGTGGAACCACACTACCAAGACAACAAGAATAGCTCTCACATCTACATCTTGTAGAGCACTACTTCTAGCCTGCTTCCATGACCCCAGCTATACTGAGGTCTCTGAATCTACACTTAAAAAATGGCATTTATTTTTATTTTTTTAAAAAAAACAATATTAATAGCAGCATTCATCCTAAATTAATTTGACAGAATCACTCATTTTCAGGACCAACCCATCTCTCCTTAAATGAACCTAGAATCCGAGAAAGCCTGTTAATTCAGGGCAGCCCCTCCTCCAGCATATCAGATTGAGAAAAATTAGGTCACTGGAAAGATCTTAACAATAGTCTTCAGATACTCCCATGAGTAACCCCAGGAGTTCTAACAGTCCTTTCAAAGCAAAAACTCTCTCCATTCTCACAGACAACCAACTATACTACACATACAGAGGACGCTTCATTTTGAGATGTGGGGTAGATTGCTGAGCTCAAAGTGTGCTGTGGGAATTTAGACAGTTATAGGGAAACTTAATACTATTTCCTCAAGGGACAGAGCACTAGGGGATGCAACGGAGAAGCCGGGATGGGTAAAGTAGGCACTGGAGGGTAAGCAGTACCCGGGAGATTTAGGCATGCCCCCCTTACTGTCCTGATGACCAATCCCAAGCTTGCTCTTCGAACCTCCCTATCTCACTTTGCTTATCCCCCCCAAACCATTTTTTTCTTCTCCTGAACAAATACTGGGAGATCCTATCAAAAAGTAACCCATAGTCATATAGGTATATAGGTACTTAGAACTCTTAGAATTCATTAGAACTCATTAGGAGGAACTTAGGTTCTTCAATACACAAGCTTTTATATAAATACTAGACAGAACTGTAGACAAGAGAAACATTTTTGGGACCATCTACAGTAAAATCTCAATGAACAAATGTATGGCTTGTACCAATTCTGCCCCTCATGCAGGTAGCATTCTCTTCACCAACCCAGAGTCAGTTATCCCTAGCTAGCAAAGTGGCCAAGGCTTGGCTTGAAACTTGGGTTACTAGAACTTATCCAATTTATGGAACACTCAGTTAAATGGAATTATTCAGTACTCTGGATTTTGCCACAAATCAGCAGCTGCCTTCTCCCTCTGGAAGCTCATTCAGTGCCTTTGCTCTTCTTATCCTGGAATACCCCTCTGTCCTTCAGCCTCCTTTTCTCATTGGTGAGTTATTCCCAGAGCCTCCATTTTGAGGAAGGATCCAGGTCATTATCCCATTTTTCTCTCCTGTCTCTTGCTTCTGATTCCCTGGCTTTAATCACTCTGTCTCCGTGAGAACACCACCAACCCTCTAGGTTGAACTAGGCAGGCTATAATGTCCTTTCTAGTTTGGAATCTATGATTCTATGTTGCCTTATACTAAGTTTTTGTTGTTTTTTAATGTGTGCAAACCTTATTTCCCCCAATTAGACTGGAGTTTGCAGGAAGTTGGGGACCTATGTGTTACTGATTCTATTTTGTCCAAAATACTTGACACAATGCTCTGCATATAGTAGGCATTTGATCAACTTAAAAAAAAATCACTATCAATTGATGTTTAGAATAATGATACCAGAGCAAGAAAAAGTATTCAAGCAATGGTCCAATGTTTATAATTGGTTAAATTGAGTTCTCAGAATAAAACTTAAACTAACCAACTTCCACTTTCTTAATGGTAAAAGGTATAGATCATAAATTTTGGTTTAATGCCTCCTTATGCAGAACCTTTATAAAGATACCACATCAAGTCTTCTATATCTCCATCAAGATCAGGGATTCTTAACCTGGGGCTCCTGAACATTATAAACATATACATATTCACACATGTGCACATATATGCGCGTGTGCACACACATCTCAAAACCTAAAAAGTGAGCAAGTGAGGCTTGGGTTGGGACTTATTACTGGCCTATCAGTGAGAGCCAGAGTGATCTGGGTTTAAAAGTATAGTTGAGTAGCTCCAGTTGAACTAGGATGCAATCGGGATTCAATGGGTTTTATCAAAGCCTGGTTTTACAGAGTTGTATTTCAAGAAATCATAAATAAAAATTACATGAGACAAAGGAGTTGTCTCCTTTTTTTGGAAAAACACACACACACACCATGATAGAATAAGTGCATAGAGGGGAAAAAATCTAGCCCCCAAACCCCAAGATCTCTTGAGAAGTATTAAAGGTCAAAATGTAAACAGCAATTGTTTCTGTTCTGGCCAGAAACTCCCACAGGATCCCAGGGTCAGCTGCCCTGACCAATGTCTTGCTTCTGGACTCTGATGACTCTGGAGGAGAGAGTGAGGCTGATTTCCACAGCCCTGCCTCACTTAAACCCAAATCAAGATATCACCACACTGATGTCATTGGCCTTCTTCAAGAATGAAGGATGAACAGCAGCAAAGGAAATGATACCGAAATAATTTTATGTATGTATGTATATATACACACACATATATGTGTGTATATATAGATATATACATGTATGTGTAATTATTTCAGTATCGTTTCCTTGGTAATTCTATAAATTTGGCCTTAAAAATATGATTCCAAGGAATCAAGAGATTTCACCAGGCAGCCAAAGGGGTTCATAAAATAAAATTTTAAAAAAGCTCTGAACAAAATCATGGATCAGGATAAATGCCCTGACTTTTAAAGCAAAATGTAAAAAGCTTTATAAACATTATAAAAATAATTTTCAAAGTTTCTATCTTTTTCTTTTTACCTTCACCCCTTGGCTTCATCCTTCTCTTTTATGGTCTTGTTTCTTTTAGGACATAATGATGGATGGGGATGAGGGAATTATATATTTTATAATGTGAGCAAATAAAATTTATATATTATATATATACAATATCAACAACCCCTCAAATACCAAATACTAAAGGAGCAATCCCAAAAGCAGAAATCTTCACTGCCTCCTTGACTTTTAGAGGTGGAGAGTCAGGAAATGGCACTGCTATGCAGGCTAATATTAACTTAAAGCCAGAATACCTTGTTCAGCTCTCTCTTAGCTAGCCTATTTGTTTTTAAAAATTAAAATGATCTTTATTATGAATTTAATTTTCAACAAACATAAGCATATAGAGAGAAGAAAGAGGCTATGACTATCTTCATGCTCTCCTGCCCTTCATCTCCAGTTAGTCTCAGTTTCCCTCGTTTGCACAAATGCATGATGACAGGGAAAGGTTATGATGCTGGAAACTTTATAACAAAGAAAATACACTTTCATATTATCAGCAAAAATGGAACTTCATTATATACAATGTTGTTCCCTCTCACCTTTAAAAATGTTCTCATTTGATTCATTCATTTAAAAAAAAATTCTAAGGGAAGGGCCACACAGAATACTAGCAAAAAAATCCTTAGAAAGATTCTTACTCAGGTTTTTGGAAAGCACTCAGAATAGGATTCCATGCCCTTGATGCCCTCTGACTTCCCTGTCTCTGTCACTGCCTTTTGGACCTACTGATATATTAAAAACTCTGGTGCTTTCTGATTTTTTTTTCTCTCTTCCTCCTCCCCCCAATCCAAACAGTTGTCTTGACTTTTTTTTTTGTCTTGACCTTTGTCTTTTTTTGGTCAAGTTTGTCTTGACCTTTGCCATCTCTTCTGTCTACTCCCATTGCAATCACTCTTGAAGAAATGCTCCTCATTTCTACCCAACTGGACTATTATTCTTAACTCAGCTTTTCTCTGCTTTCTCCTTCGTTCAACTACTCTCTGTATTACTTGCATTTGCTTAATACCCTACACAGGCTCATACCAAATACTACTGCTCATACTGAATAAAATGAAAATTTAGCTTGGTTTTAAAGACCCTTCACAATCAGGCACCACTCTCACTGTCTAGTTTCACAGTACTCCTCCCCACATAGTCTATGCTCCAAATTGGACATATGTCCTACATACCAGTGGTGTCAAACTCAAATAGAAACAGAGGCCACTAAACTATGCCTATGGATCCATATGGGTCACTTAGAAAACCATATATCAAAATTATCTATGTTTTATTATATTTTTATTTATTTTGCTAAATACTTCCTAATTAGATTTTACTCTTGTTCCCGCACACTCGGGAATGTTGTGGCTCACCTGTCTGACCATTCTGCTATATAATATCATCCTGCATTTGTGCTTCTAGCCGTGCTGTTTCCTATGCATGTCCTTCCCCACTAGAGTCTACTGAAATATGACCAGTCCTTTGAGGATCATATGCTGGCTCCTCCCTAAAACCTAAAACCTTTACTGAGTCCATCCATTAGCAATGATCTAGTGTTTAGCTCAGTATAAGAGTTTAACAAATATTTGTTGACTGAATTTGATTCAGTCCTTCCCATCTTAGAGTTCCTATAGTATCTGGTTGTACCATTCACAATTGGGCATTACAGTAGTATATAGGAAGAGTTCATATGAACTCTGAGTCCCAGTCGTGTATGTCACTTCACTGTCTCTCACCTGTGAAAAAGGGCTGATGCTTCTGTTACCTCTCAGATGGTGTCAGGGTAAGAATGATTTGTGAACCTTAAAACACTGCATCAATGTGAAGATTTTGCATTGCGGCTATTTGTCTGAATGTTCTATTTCCTTACTAGATTGTAAGCCACAGGAGGACAGGAACAGTCATTCAATCTTTTTTATGTATCTTAGACCTCCATAATCTCTACCTGAAAATGCTATCAGAATATATAAAAAAAAAGATTTTGAATATGGTGACAGCAACAGACTGAATCTGTTTTTCTAAGACCAACAGAACTAAGCAGACAGAGAGGCTTATCACCAGGAGGTTGATGTCTGAAGGATGAATTCTCTGGCCACAACAAGCTATGAAATAAAGAGAAATATAAAAGGGCATTCAGTCCTTAATGCTCCCTCTCCCTTTCATTTTTGCAGACAGAGTCTGAGAGACGGAAAGTGGGGCAATGGATTCTAGGAATCATACAGTCTTTTAGATTGTCTATAAACTGTAACTGAGTTACTAATATAGTAAATGTGAGATTCTTGTTCAATGACCAAGAAGAAAAAAAAGGAAAAGAGAATGAAGGAAGCAGTAGCTAAACAGCAGGATAATCACAGGTTCTCCTTGGAATGGGAAATAAAGGAGTTGGTAAAGATGATTTCATCAGACATTCAAATGCAAAAATAAGTCTAATTTCAAAGGCTATTTCAACAATTCATTTTGTAGTAGTTTTTAAAAAAATCTTCAAAGAGATCTCACTGAAAAATAATTGCAAATTATGCACCAATGTATTTTGAAAAAGAAAAAGTGGTAGAAAAATTCTACAGATAGCTTGGTAAGATCCTACCAATTAAATTAACATCTATTAACTATTTGGTGATTTCAATGTAAAAATGGGAATAGGTAAGGACAGTGAATAATAGGTTGGAGAAAATGTATCAGGAATAAGGAGAGATGCCAAAGACTCAGAGATTACATGAAAGTTTCATATCTATACATCTTTAACACCTTCAAGAAGAGGTGGTACTGAACATGATGAGCATCAGCTAACACTATAAGAAATGAAACTGATTGTATTTTAACAGCTGATATGTAAATCATCACTGAGTCAGCTGACTCAAGACTCAGACTCTAACTTGTTGGAGCAAAAAATTAAAATTAAGTCAGATCAGGCATGCTCAAGCTAGAAAAGTAAATTCAAATGTGAAAAAGTGATGTCATGAAATTAAAACAAATCCAGTATGACTGTTCCAAAGAAGTTATTGAAGATGAAAATATGGAATGAATGAAAGAAATGACACTGACACTGACTAATAACTTCATATAGAAATTCAAGTAATATAAATAAGGTGCCAAAATGAGATGTTTTAAGAGTTTTAAAGCTTATTTAGTTAGTAGTCACAACTTACCAAGTGGAAGAAATACATAGGAGATAAAAGCAATGCAAGCTCAGAATACTATTAACTCATTTGAAAATAATACAGAGAAAGACAATAGAGGATGATGAACACTTTCCCTATATTAAACAGGGAGAAGTGGTGGAAAGGAACCTTATTGGTGAGAGATCCAACTAAGCAAAGTCAGCTTGAGGGAATGTGAGGTGAAACTGAAAATGGACAAGCAACAGTGAAAGATGGAAATGATCCTCAAAGATTTTTATAATAAATTCTATTCATCATCAAAGAAGGCGCTACTGCAGCTGGACTCCACATTATGATACTGGATGTGCTTACGGAGCAGTTAGGAATGCTACTTAAAGTAAGAAAATGGAAAATCAGCTGGATTAGATCAAGTGTACATAAAAGAGATCCATGCTGGAGGCAAGATAACTGTACAAGCATTGACAGATCAATTCTCAAAGCATCTGAAGTACTGGAAATATAGGAAAGGCATGGGGAAAATCTTGGTGCCTGATATACCAAAAAAGATGACCGGCAGATCATCAAAAATACAAATCCAAATCATAGACACAGGAATGACTAAAAAGCTGTGGTATATAATATAATATATATATATAATCGAATAATAGAAATAGAAATAATAGAAATATAATCGAATAATACTGTACTATAAGAAATAAATATGAGGAATACGGAGAATCAAGGAAGACTTATATGAACGGATGCAAATAGAAATAAGCAAGATTGGGAAAACATCAATATAAATGGATATAATAACCACAAAACAGCAGACACTGAATGCTATAAAACCATATTAACAAAACTTGGCCACGAAGAAGAGATGAGAGATAAGAAAAGATGCCTCCTCCTGCTTTTTTGTGAAGGAGGAGACCATGGGTATGAAACACTGTATATAATGCCAGTCTTTTTTGATGGTTAGTTTTTGGGTACCTTGGAAAAGGGAGTGACACAATGGGAAATATAGGTAATGTAAAAATAAAAGTTACAGACAATTGATTAGAAAATACTTGTGTATATGCCTACTTTCCCATCCATATAAATATTTTATGGGAATAGAATATGCACACATTGAGGATATCTTTGATGTGGGTATTACTGGGACTAGACATTTCACAGTGGACCACATCCTTATCATCTTGTAATTGATAAAAAGATGGAGACAAGTAAAGATCCTACTGTGTCAGAGTCTGGATTTGAACTCAGGTCTTTCTGACTCCTAGCCCAACACTTTTTCTACTGTGCCATGTATGCACCTAAGGATTACTATTGTTTTTGACTGTGATATACAACGAAGTGGACAATCTAAAAAACTGCAAATAGACAAGTTGGGCCCAGAATTAAGCATGAGGTGGAAAATTTCAGAGTTCCTTTGGTAACTCCCAATTCTCCCTACAACAAAGATCTTTTTAAAACTTATATTCTAACATTAAAGTATGATTGTGAGTGGAGAACATACAGTCTCTGTAGAATCAAAACTGAAGGTACACTGAATGGATGTGAGCTGTCTACCAGACATAACAAATGAGGAACTCCAGAGAAAAATAGGAGCAAATGGAAAAAAAACTGATCATCAGATAAAACCAATGAGCATTTATTAAGCATCAGCTATGTGCCAGATACTATGCTTAGCACTGGTCATGTGATGAGAATAAATGATAACTCAGACTAATTGTTCCACTGGTATCCTCAAGGTGTCAAGAGAAAATGGAGATGACCTTCAACACATTGGTTAGACCCCAAAGTTTATGGGATGACATAATAAATGTCGCATAGGATGGGTTGGCCTGGGTGGATGGGTTGTGATCTACAGCTCAACAGGACATCCAGTTGGATACATCTCTCAAGATACATCTCTCAAGATAAGCTCATTGCCTCTAGACTCACCATCATACAGATAACAAGCTTTGACTGACACCTCCTCACTTAGCCTCTTCTCCCCTCTGATTAGAGGGCTCCAGAGATGAACAGCAAAGTCCTCCCAATGCCTTCCTTTATAGAGAGCAGAAACTGGACTTTTAGTTTACTCTACTTTGCATCTGCTGCTCTGCCTAATTTTAGCTCCACAGAATAAAATTCCCCCTTTGTGTGTTGTCTCTCCCTTTCGATTGTAAGTTCCTTGAGGCCAATGACTATCATTCATTTTATTAATTTTACCCCCAGAGTTTAGCATAATGTCTGGCACATAGGAGGTGTTTAATAAATGTTTATTGGATTGGGTTGGATGAGATCACTTAAACATTTGAGTATTTGAGCATCTTCCTAGGTACTCAACAAAGTGTTCTGAGTTTAACACATGTTTAATAGATGTCTGTTAAAATTAGAGCTTGTTGAAAAGCCACATGAATAAAAAGTAAAGAGAAACAGATCCCTTCTGTCATCCTTAAGCTTGCCTAAGCCTCTGCCACGATCTACAAGTATGCACTATTCTGGGTTGCAAAATAAGGGCATGGCAAGTCTCTTGCAGGTAAGCTTTCAAATCATGATGGAGCTATTCAATCCCATCAGAACCTGTGTCCAAGTTCAAAGTCAATGCTTAAAAATGACTGTGGAAAACTTGCAGAAAGTCTCAGAAGAGAGGAACTTACAATAGTGTAACTTTTCTCCTTTCTTGACTTTCTTTGGAAGTCTCTTAAAAATACTGGAACAAGACTTTGCATCCTAATGAATTACTTGAACAAGTTAACAAGATCATGAGAAGAGCCTATGAAGAAAAAAAGGGTGTACTCAACAGTCCATTATTAATGAAATCCATGGATATGAATACTCCAGCCTCAGGTTTTTCAAATTGCATCCCTTAATAAGAAAGCTCTTGCCCATCCAGTCTAATGATGTAGATTAGGATAAAGGACATATAGATGATTACACTTACTTACTTCTCACCCACTGATGGTTTTCAAGGGATTGAACACAATCAGGTATCAAAAAAGAAGAATGTAGAGGGGAACATTGGGAATTTCCCACCCCTTTAATTTATCAGTTGAAAATCTTGCCTCTTTCAAGGTAGGTTTTCAAAATTGATGTGAAACCTACTTGGGATCCTAAAAGGAGGGGGTGCTTGTTTTCTTATGATACTACATTGATTTTTAACAGAGTTTCTATGCCTAGAGGCATTTTTTTCAGCAGGCTCATTTCCATAGTTTTATAGATAAATAATGAATATATGTAGTCTAGATAATTATATAAAACCACTTCAATGCTGAAGGCAGACTAGGGAAGAATCATCTTTGGCCATTATTCACTGTGCTGAAGTTGATCCAACATCTCATGAAAAAGACTTCGGTTTCTGTTTTAAACATTTCTTGAAATCCCACCACTCCCCACTATTGAAGTTCAATTTAGAATAGCTGTCCCATAAGCTCTTCTGTTAGAGGGGGAAAGCCAGTCTTTGGCACCAAAGTCTCCCAATCATTACTGACAAAGTCTCTTGGCTCTACAAAATAGCAAAATATAATCTGAAGAACTAAAACTAGGGTTTTCACTTAATGATATTTGATTTTTTTCAATCTTAACAAACACTACCACTTGGGCACTTTCTTTGAGCCAGCCACTTCCTCAGAAATTGCTCTGAGGAAACTGTATAAAATATC
The DNA here is from genome assembly GCA_023548195.1 of Bettongia penicillata ogilbyi. NCBI lineage: Eukaryota > Metazoa > Chordata > Mammalia > Diprotodontia > Potoroidae > Bettongia > Bettongia penicillata. The sequence continues at coordinate 2,055,567 of JAJHZJ010000442.1, forward strand.
ATAGCATCCTCAATTCATATTTTTTTTGAAGCAGACAGGAGTTATCTTATTCCTGGGGAAAAAGTCACAAAGCCTTATATTTGCTGGTCCTCTGGGATTCTCACTGTAGAAAATTAATTCATATGATAGAAAATTAAGTATTTATGGCAAATAATTCTATAACATTCAGAAGTCTCTTCTTTTGATTGAACTGTTTACACTGCAGAAAAAGTTCCTTTTGATGCTCCATCAGAGACAGAATTCTGGGCTAGGTGGACTGCCCTGAGGGACACCTTATGTTCTTATGACCTCTTGTTGATCAATGAGTCAGGGAAATTTTGAGTGACACAATGGTGCCCTCAAACACATGCCCTTCGTAGCTCTGCAATGGATAGATAATGTTCAAAAGCATCTACTTTCCTGTTGGCACTTTTGATTACTTCAGTCAAACTAGATGAAGGCTGAAAGTTGAATAATGGCAGCACTCAAACCACATGTATTGAAATAAGTCTGCTACTCTTGAAGATAGTAGCCTTAGATAAGAATCTGTTACGTAGGTCTATATCTAGACTTTTTGGGATGTGGTACAATTTGATAAAAGACAGCAATTTCACCCTTAAAAGTTTCAATCTGGTGATCATGGGATCATAGGTTTAGAGTTGATAGAGAACTTAAGAGATCAGATACAACATATAGAATTATAAAGAATATAAAATATATAATATGTAGAATTATAAAATATAAAGAATTATAGAATTATAAATTTAATATATAGAATCACAACATAGAAAACTTAAGAAGTCAAATATAATATATAAAACAGAATATAGAGAATTATAAAAATTAACTGTCCTGAAGCACAGTTATAAAAAAAAAATTAAATTAAGTTTACAGATCCTTGGTTAAGAGCCTACATTAATGGGTCTTGTTAGCAAGGGATCCCACTCTTCATCCCTTTCTTCAATCTTTCTTTCACAGTACTGCTTTCCTCAGCATGGATCTGGTTACTTGATTCCTCTGCTCAAAAATCTTTGGTGAATCCTGATTGCCTATTGGTTAAAGTTCACATTCACACACTTGGCAGTCAAGGCCTTCCATAAACTGGTAGTACCCTATCTTTCCAGACTTATCTTATGCAGAGAACCTGTAGCAAGTAACAGTATTGCAAACACACCCTGGCATGAGGAGTTTTCATTGAGAAGAAAATTTGCTGTCTGTAGATCAACTAAAGCAAATAAGCATTTATTAAGTACCCACTGTATGCCAGGCACTGTGATAAACAAAGGGGATACCAAAGAAGGCAAAAGCCATCCTACTCTTCAAAGAACTCACAGTCTAATGAAAAATGACTATCTGTATGACTGGACCAGGTGTTCTGGTCAGTTTCAAAAAAAAGTCAACAAATAAAGTATTAAAAAACAAGTCAAAGAGGTTGCTTTTGGATTGAATGAATTCACTTTTGGACTGAGTTGATCATGATTTATTCCAATTTACACACAAACATATGTAGATAGATAGATAAGTATTGCCTGTATATTGAATGACACAACAGCATGTAGGATGAACACAGGTAGGAATCCACTGAGAGGTATTAATGGGAAGCCTACCCTCCTATAGTTGCTACAGGATATTTGGCATTGTGCCATTTTAATGACTTCCAGATAGGAGGAGAGTGTAGTGATTGCTGGGAGCTGCCTTTACTCCAGCTTTTAATAGGCAAGGCATCATAGGTGAAGTGAAGTGGATAGTGATATCTCGCCCTTTGTACCAAGTATTTTCTCTTCTTCTAACCTATGTGCAGAATTTTGTAAATCATGACAGATTCCTTTAGTTTAATTTAGTAGCAGTAGCGGCAGCAGCAGAAACAGCAGCAGTAGCAGTAGTAGCAGCAGCAGCAGTAGTAGTAGGAGCAGCAGTAGTGGTAGTAGTAGTAATAATAGTAGTAACAGCTAGTATTTATATAGATCTTTAATATTTGCAACATCACCAATTTTTTTTATCAACATTATGTCTTATGTTCACAATAACCTTGGGAGATGGGTGCTTTCATCATTTCACTTTTGTTTTACAGATGAAGAAACTGAGATTGGCATAGGTTTAGTGACTTGCCCAGGGTCACATAGCTAGTAAGCATCTGTGGTTATACATTAGTGTCTCCTTGTAGCACCTTTCTTTAAAATGTTGGCATTTCCGAGAGAGATAACTTGTTAAGTCCATGATATCTTTGCATGAATGAGGTTACTGAACATTTTTTGTCCCTAATAGGAAAGCTCAGATAACATGAAAGAAAGATTACCTGGAATGATGGGTGGGAGAATGCTGAAAGGAGAACTGAAAAGAAAGGCAAGGATAAACTTTGCCTTGGCACCAGTGTTTTAGAAGAGAACACTAAATGCTAACAAATGGGGGATTTTCAAGCAGAACATTATAATGAAACACCAGGTATATGAAGGCTCCAAAAGTTTAAAAAAAGTGAATTTATAAATTGATATATTTACATGTACATGTATATATATGAATAAAATAGAAGCTCCCTGAGGGCAGGGACTACTTATTTGTCTTTACACTTCCAGTATGTAACATATCTAGACACATGGCATTCACTTGATATAGACTGCTTATTAACTCAGTTAACTGCAGCCTCAGAAACAGCAGCAGCAATATCAGCAGTAGTAGCAGCAGCAGCAGCAGTAACTCACTTCCCAGTCATTAAATTCTATCTTTTACCAAAGGTGGCAAACATCCTAATAATACTAGTGATAGCTAACACTTATATAATGCTCACTATATACCAAGCACTGGAAGTTCTTTACTTCTAGTTCTTCCCTGATCTTCACAAGAAGTCTGGGAGGTAGGTGCCATTATTATCCTCATTTTACAGATGAAGAAACTGAAACAAGCGGAGGTTAAGTGACTTGCCCAGGGTCACACAACTAGTAAACATCTGAGACCACATTTGAACTCAAGTTTTCCTGACTCCAGGTCCAGTGCTCCATCTCCTGTGCCATCTAGCTGCCCCAAACCAGGAAAGCTTATTTACCCACCTACAGGATTTTTAATTTTGTTGGTATAACTCTTCCCTCCACAGATTCGGACTGCAGCCCTTCTACCATGTGGTAGATGGTTTTTTGAGATATACTGAGGCCAGAAAAATTCATCATTTTATAGTCAACCTGGAGGTGAGTTCTCCCTGATTTTAGCTGGGTTATTCCTTGGGGTAATAGACATGTACTCTTGCACAATGCCTTTCCAAATTAGAAAGAAGGACCTGCCTCATTTTGTGCTCTGACAGAATAACCTTCAAGAACCTTGTGTCACCTCTACAAATCTTTCTCAGAAGACTTTAGTAGAACAAAACAGAAGAACAGAAAATCATCAATTAATATTAGTGTTAAATGAAAATTCTGTGAAGTGGAGAATAATGAGCATGACAATGTAACGTTGAACTTAACCAGGTAGGGAGTCTGATGTTCACCTTGAAAAAATTTACCCAGTTCCCCCCAGATTACTCTCCCCTGGTGAATGCAAATATTTCTATTCCTGTGCTTTCTCTTTGCCTATATTGTCATAGAAGGAAAGGGTGATTAACACAATTATTATTACTATATCTATGGTCTTTGGTTTTCTCTAGGTACGTTCAATTATCTCTCATCTCTGCAATGTCTCACTGCAAAGAAAATCAAGGCTTGCTTTGTACTTCAACAATAACAAAATTAAGTGTTGCTGGGATACCTGAAAGGGAAATTCAACAAAAAAGCCAAACATGGAGGCCCGTACTCCAAAGAGATCAGAGAAAGAGAACAGATCCCACACGTGCAAAACTTTATAATAGCTCTTTTATAGTGACAAAGAACTGGGAACTAAGATGGTATCCAGCAAATGGGGACTAGTGAAATGCATTATGGTATGAGATTGCTAGTAAATTCAATTGTGCTATTAAGAAACAATGAAAGGGATGATTCCAAAGAAAACTGGAAAGATTTTTCTGAAGGAAGTGCGCAGAATGAGGAGAACAATTTATACGGTGACAACAATGGCGAGGGGGCATGGATATTGCTATAAGGTTACCAACAGAGAGAGCAGGGGAAAAAGAGAGGAGGTGTATTGGAACATTTTTAAAAAATGCATACCAAAGAACAGAAGGAAGGGCAGAAGGAATCACAGACAAGCAAGACAGCTTTGAAAGATACTTATGGAATTTATTACTTGGAAAGAAAAGCAAGATGTACTTAGTGATTGACAATTTCATGTGCAATTCTTTTTTTCCCCTGCTCCATTGCATCTATGGAAATGTCAATTTTATTTCATGTTTCTGAAAATTCATAATAAAGAAACTCAAAAAGTAGAAGATAAAAATAAGAAAATTCAACAGAGGGATTAAGTCACTTGCCCACTCCCAGAATACTGAAATGGAAGCTGATTCTTTCACAGTTAAGCAGAGTTGATCAAGTTCAGGGCCATGAGAAACCATGCTGTTGCTCTGAAAGAAAGGAGCTATTTGAACATACTGTTCACTCATTGGTGTTTAATCAATAAACTAGAGACTATGGCATCTGGCATCTGGCATTGACCAACTCTTTCTTAGAAACAAAGTACAAATTTCATCTGTGAGAAAATATTTACTATTTAATATTTTTCCATAAAACATGAAGGAACTGTGATTTCTTCAATGTAGGGAACATCAGTGCGGGAAGTCCCTCCACCAACAGCAGTACTGATCACAATCCATCATGACTTAGAAGTTAAGGCTTGTTGCTAAGGATGTTGCTTGAGGCACACTGTGGTTAAGAAAACTGTCTACGGTCACATAGCTGGTAAATGCTAGAGTCGGGGTGGGGAACCTACAGCCTGGAGGTCACATGTCTGTAGGTCCTCTTGTGCAGTCCTTTGACTGAATCCAAAAGTTTGGATTCAGTCAAAGGGCTGCACTAGACCTCCTAGAAAGGCTACATGTGGCCTTAAGGCCCTATGCTAGAGCTTCCCCACCCCTATGCTAGAGGGTAGGATTTGAATGCAGAACTTTGTGACTACAAATACAACACTCTACCACTCTGCCAGGCTGTTTAGAATACAAGCAACCCATGAATTTTGATTCTTTTTTTCAGAAAATTTCTTTATTTCCATGTTACACCTGCAAAGTCATTTGGGCTACAATTCAAACCCATGACTGCTTTTGAGACTCTCCAAGTTTCCACATCCAGATGTCCTGACACCTCACTTGGAAATCAGCTGTGACTATTTTTAATGAGCATGAAGCCAAGCAAATAAGGAACATTTCTTAGACTATCAATCCCCACTGCTTGTCCATTTCCAAATGCTCTGTTAAAACTCTAAAAACCTCAAATATCCCTAACATAGAAAAGGGAAGGTGAACTCCAGGAAATCAGCGTGACTAGATTTTATATTCTAAAACAATTTGTTCCCTCCAGTGCACGTTTAGCAAAAGCTCTGAATAAAAGCAGTCCGATTGTGAGTTTAGTTCCTTTTAAAGGGTGGGTAACTCTCAGATCATCTTTGATTGACAGAGATGGAAGCAAGGGATGGGTGGCAAGGACCGGATCCAAATAAGAATGTGCCTATGTCCTGTAAGTCATAAGGTAGGAGGTGGTGTTGGCGGATGGGCAGAGAGGAAGATAAAAACAAAACAAGGAGATTCAAAATGTAAATTATCATCTTGCTATAAACTTAAAATAAAGGAATGATATATTCACAGCTCAGATAATACATTTCCAATTACCTTAGAAATCATTCTTTGGCAGCTCCCAGGAAAGAACACATAAAATAAAAGCTACGTACATAGGACAGTATGGCAGCTTGCCTTGACTTCATGAATCACTGGAGGGTCATAGGTCCAGAGGTGAAAGGGTCCAACTCCTTCAGTTTATAGATTATCAAGCTGAGGCACAGAAAAGTGAAATAATTTGTTCAGGCTATACAAATTGTAAGCCTCAGAGGTAGAATTTGAACCCAGGTTCTCTGATTCCATAGTTAGGACTCTTTCCATTTTACCACCTGGCCTGCTTAAGATAAGATCCCCTCTTAGCTAGAATATTTCAATAGCTGTCTCCCTAGTCTCCTTGTTTCCAATCTCTCTCTTCTCTAATCCATTGTTCACTTCACCATCAAATTGATGTTTCCAAAATGCTTAGCTAACCATGGCACTCTCCTACTAAAATTTTTTAAGTGGCTCCCTATTGCTTATAAAATCCTCACCCCAGCATTTCAAGACAGCAACCTGACTCATCTTAGCAATCTCAATTTCATTTTATATTTTTCTCCTTTATGACCTCTCAGCTCTCAACAACTGGTCTTCTAAATGGAACTTGTATACGAAGTTATGTCATTAGACCTCTTGCTTTTGCACAGGCTTTTCCCCATACCTCAAATATACTCCTCCTCATCTTTAGCTCTTAGAATCCTTAGCTTTCTTCAAAACACAGCTCAGATGCCACTTTCCTCACAAAGCCTTTCCAGACCCCTAGGTTGTTAGTGATATCTTCCCCTTACAATTCTTTTGCATAACTTTGTATTCATAAATCTGCATAAGTGTTGTACCTTCCTGGTACCTGGGTTCTTAACCCAGGGTCCATGGACTAGACTATAGGATATCTGTGAAGTTGGATTGTCTCCAGTCATATCATCCATGACTGACTCTGTGACCCTATTTGGGGTGTTCTTGGCAAAGATACTAGAGTGGTTTGCCATTTCCTTCTCCAGCTCATTTTATAGATGAGAAAACTGAGGCAAACAGAGTTAAGTGACTTTCCCAGGGTCGCATAGCTAGCTAGGGTCTGAGGTTGGATTTGAACTCAGGTCTTCCTGATTCCAGGCCCACCACTCTATCCACTGTGCCATTTAGCTGTGAAGTTGGGGGATAGAAAAAAAATAAATTATGTATTTATTTTCACTAACTTCTGATTGAATTTAGCATTTCTTTCAATTATTAATTTTAAAAAGATGATTCTAAGAAGGGGCCTATAGGTTTCAGTTGGCTGATAAAGGGATCCATGATGTAGAAAAAATTAAGAAGTCCTGCTATAGTAGAATGTAAGCTTCTTGAAGACAGGAACTATTTCAATATTATATTTGTATCCCTGGCATGTCTGTGGAATTGAATTATTGAAGAGCAAGAGTTACTGATTTGGTTGACGAGATTGGGATGGCAGGTCTTTGGTGGCATTGCTACTGATGGTTTAGCAGGAAGGGAGGAATCTGTGATGAGATCTACATGCATGGCAGGGACATTCTAGGGGAGAACCTTCCCTACAGCACGTATTGTGGTGGTCTTGCCAAGGAAGCATCTGGAGGCCAGCTCTGGAGTGACTGACAGGTGGTGTTTAAGGGCTTAGAAAACAGACAAATAAATAAACATATGTTGTGCGGAGCCTTGGAAACCAAGCATGTTGGGAAAGAGTGGCAAGCCGACTTTTATATTCCTTAAGATACTTCACATGTTGGTCAGATTTGGGAAAACTGGCAGACTGAAGCTCACATCATTAGAATGGAGGTGTTTAACAAGTGTTTTCAGTCTGATAGAATTCCTTAGATTCTTGAAACAGGAAACAAAGCAGGCAATAAGGAATATTTTTTTTCTAAATCTAGCCAGTGTATAAAATGTGCAAGAAGGTCACCAATTTAATGAAGAAAGTATAATTCTGCCTTTTTCCTTGGTGCCAAAATTCCACACAATTTGTGTTCAAGGAGGGGTACTGAGAAGCAGGGCAGGAAGAAGAAATGATGTTCTAGTCTGTTCTTATATTTAAGCACAATTAGACACCTGATTACATTATCAGTCAATATGTCAATCTCCTGAAATCAGTAATTATGATTTATGTAGGCGTTCTGGCTCTCTAATTCATGGCTTGAAATGTGTTTCCTTTTATTTAGCTGCAGGGTAGATCTGATTTGAATATATTTCCCCTATTTGACATTCCTTTCCAAAGAAAGGCTTTTAGTATGAACATACAATCCTTTCAGAAAGAGATGGGATGTTCAGATAAAGAAGCAAGATAAAATTGTGTATAATGAAATCCAACAGAAAACAACACAGAAGCCAGAACCCGATGAACAAATTTATCATCATAAACCAACACATACACTGTACCTAGTGAGATGCAGAGATTAATCAAAAGAAAATCATGTTTCCTGCCTGTCTAAGGGAGACCTATGAAACAAGATATGAACTGGCGAGAGGATAGGATTTGGAATCAGGTTCCAATCCTGACTCTCCCACTTAGTTTGCGTATGACCTTGGGAAAGTGACTTAACTTTGACAGGGTCCTAGCTTCCTGTAATATAAGGGGCTTGAATTAGGAGACCTTGAAAGTCTCTTTATACTCTAAGATTCTATACTCTATATTTTAATGACACAAACCAATAGGAACCAAAACATAGTCCATGACAAGGATATATCCTCAGTAAGGTGTCAGTCAAATATTGGAGACACATTCATTTTATTCTTTGTGGTTAAAAATTGGTGCTATTTTGGGGAGAAATTCTTTCCTAGATACTGGGTTTGCTGAATACAAAGTTTCAGGGGTGAAGGGAAAGGGAGAGGGATGTAGCCAAGGAAGAAGCTTAGACATCTAGGCCCATGGCTCTTCTTCGATATAGGCTGAAATCAAGGGCATTTTCCAGAGTATTAGAGGTTAAGAGCTTGTAGAATTAGCCCTTCAGTCATCTGTTCTATCCATATTTGAGTCAAATTTGCTTATCTGGATACCAATAACATTATGATTCTAGGAAGGAGCCCACAGTTTAAATTTTACTGCACAGCCCAAATAAATACGTGAGAGCTGCCAAAACTGCCTACATAAATCTCTCTGATCTCCTAGGTAACACTAAAAAGAGGGAGACCGGAGGAAAAACTGTTTTTAACCTGAAGATGGAAGCAGCAGAACCTGTGGAAACCCTGGAACAAGAAAACAAGACCTAGTCTAATAACCTCTGAGAGCAAGGCTGTCAAATTCCTACTGGCTGAGAAAGCTGGCAAAAACGGCTTTTGATTCTGCTGAACATCCAACACACAGGCCGACTGGATGACTTGTGTTCAGCTAGGTTAGATGAACAGTTGCTTCCCAGGATTGAGGGGTTCCTTTGAGGAACTGATTTAAAGACTAAAGTGGCTCATATTTCCTTAAGATCAGAGTTGTGTCTTGTGCTGTTGGGCTGTCTTTCAAGACTACAAATGTTCCATCCTGCTGCTCTTTCGTTAATTCAATCCAAATCAAGTGTCTATAATTTTGCATTCAGCACTAATCCCAGTAAAGGATACAAAAGGGCTATCCATCCCTCAAGGACCTTATCATCTAGGTCAAGTGTCAACACAGATAAAAACAATTATAGGAGAATATAAGATAAAATAATGAAGTGCCCAAATATGTGAAAGAGATAGTCAGTGCCCTGTGAAATTAGGAAGGAGTAACATTTGTGTGCATCTAATTGGAGGTGATAGGCTGTAAAGCAGACCTTAAAGTACTGACAAATGTGGACAGATTGGAAAGCATGGAGGGCATTACAACTGGAAAGAGCAGCGGAAGGGAAAGCTCAAAGGTGAGGCTACCTAAAGCTCCTCTTATGTCTTTAAGGCTGGATGATAGATGATAATTTTCCTGAAAAGAACTGTCTGATAATCATTAGTGGCAGACTTTAGCCTACAAACTTGTCTCAAAGTGAACATAACTGAGTCAAATGAAAGCGAGAAGAGCTGTTAGGAGAGTCTGTCTGGGACAAAATAGAAGAATAAAGAATCTACCTGACAAGTGGAAACCTGTCCACAATGGACCTGTTGTGGAAGAGGGTGATATTGGGGCAAGGAGCTCACTGGATCAGTATCAAAAGTGGAAGGGACCCCAGCAGTCACAGCTTGTGACCTAGACTCCCACAAAGAATACCTCCAAATTTTCTGCAATCTGAGGTCCCTTTCTGAAACCGTCTCCAGGAAGGAAGCAGAGAAAGCAAGAGAATGGGCCAGTACTGACATGCTTCCCTCCTGGCCTTGAAAATCCAACAGTTTTCCCGAGTCAGCCTTGAATCCAGGAGGCACGAACTCTGCACCTGTCATTTCCAATTTCTAGGAGCCTGATTTCCATCTGTTTTTCTCCCAGAAAATAATTCTAGTTATTCTTGTGTGCACTCATGCTTCACTGGCTGCCTAAATTGCATTTTTTGAAAATGTAGCCTGTTAATTAAATGAGGCAAAAGAAGAGGGATTAGGCATAAAGTTGGTAATTAATAAACATATACTAGCAGAGGCTCAGCTCCTGTTACAGAGGGTGCTTTCAGGGCAGCCTCTCTTCCCTCCCTCTTCCATGCACTCATCCCTCCTACCGCTCCACCGCCAATCCCCTCCACCCCCATCCCCATCTCCATCCATTGCACACAGATGATTAAGAACCAGCCAGCTTACTGCTTCTCTTATCAGTTTCCTATACAGATGGGATCCTGAGTAGGGCCAGTACTCAGCAAAATTTTAAAGCAGATTAGTTTGTTTTTGGTGCACTTCAATTTTCCTTTTTCTATCCCTTACCCAAGTGCTCAGTGCTCTCATGCTGTCCTCTGATCCTGCAGCAGTCCACTCCCCCCATACTGCTCATTTCTAAGTTCCACATTTTCCCTACGCCTTCCCTACAATGAAAACTTACCCATTCTCCCATATCCATATCTCCCATACCCTTTATAGGTGACTAGCTGGCACACTAACTGTATTGAGCTATTAACCTGTCAGCTGTCTTAAGTAATATCTTTGTGTGTTAACAGAGGCCTTCCACACTTTCACTTAAAGAATGGGAAAATGGGAATTCCTGGCTGCCTGCAAAGTATGTTTGTTTAGTCGTAGAGGAGAAAGGAGGTGGGGGAAAAGGCAGGGGATTTATTGCATACCTCAAAGCACATCCTGTAGGGGGCTGTCTGCTTTGCTCACATGAGTGGCCAGCCCCACGTCCAGGGGTCTGGTGAATCAGAGTTTTATATCAATCTATGCCTTTCTATCTCAATAAAATGGAATTCACACAAGATAAGAAATCATATTAGGTATAGCACACATTTCCATATTGAATGAAGACTCAAAATGTAGTTCAAATTTACAAATGATCAAATTTTGGTAAGTATTTTAGTAAGTTCTACCCTAGGCAACTGAATTTCAGATCAGGAAAAGTGCTGAATGTTCTCCTGTTCTGTGAACTTTGAGGCAAATTGCTATGAATAAACTTCAGTTTTAGCACCGAGAGAATAGGGATAGTTTATAAAGAAGGGACTAGATGTTGATACTCTATGGTCAATGACATACATATTATTCTTTCTGAATTTGTGACTTCTAATTTAGGACTGAGCTCCTTAGAGATGCTAGCATCCATTAATTGGCAAATATTCCTCAACAATCAGAATATCAGGAATCTACAAAAAAGAGTTAATTCTTAAAGCTTGTCCCCTTTAAGATTCGGGAATGAACTACCTACTCCTTGACTTTAGTCACAGTACACAATGAGAATGAGCAAGCTGGCAAATGGACCCAGATTTGCTCAGTCTCTAAATGGCTCCTCCCAGGATGCCAGACAGGTGCTTTGGGAAGGTGGTTGGTTGGTTGTTGTTCTTAGTTCTCAGAGAGGAACAAAATGACATCGCTATGTGTGTGAAGTGTGTCCCACTGTGGCTTATCAGACCAATACGAGCTGGGAAAGATCTCCCGCAGATTGGGCACAAATAGTCCATATTGTGGTGTCCAGTGTCTGAAATTGGATTTGAACTCAGGTCCTCCTGACTTCAGGGCTGGTGTTGATCCACTGCATCACCTAGCTGTCCCAACTTGAACTACTCTTTAATATGACTGCTCCATGACTGACAAGCTGTAGAATCGGCACAAGTATTTTCACTGCTCAGTCTCAATTTCTTCATCTATAAAATAAGGAACTGGAGTTACATGATCTCTCATGTGCTTTTCAGCTAGAAAATTCTCCATCTAAGTCACTGAAACATTTAATAATGGGACCTGACTGAGCATAAAGCACTATCACCCTACCATCCAACGTGGTTCTTTCTTCATGGCTAGAGTCACTTAAGCATTGGAATTAGAAACCACAGGTGGAAAGTCACTTCCATTTCTGTGAAATGATGTAAAAGCAATACCTCATTGCTCAGGTGGAAAGATGCAAGACCCACCTGTCTGTCTCTGTAAGATGACTGGCTAACACACATAGTCTCCCAAACAAGTCAAACTGAGCCAACAGAATCACTTCAGAGAATGGCAAAATGGGTAAGTGCAGAAGTAAGATGTTACTGGTCATCTCTTTCCCCCTGCACAGTCAGAAAGGAAGTCTCATGCTTGCTCTCCTTCACCCTCTTTGATGGCACTCTGTAATTGATCTCTACATGACAGGATCTCAAGGCAACATACACATCACTGGGGTAAGCTGTCATTTTCGAAGGGTTTTTGCTTGCTTTTGTTCAACATTTTTTCCCCTTCTCTCATTGGATTCCAGTGTGCCTATGGTTCTTCTGACATTTAGATTGGCTGGCTAGGTGTTTAAAGTGGAATGATGCTGGACTGGACTTGCCTCTGAGAGACTGGGGTGGGGGTGGGGGTGAGCAGGATAGAGAAGAGCTGGGAAGTGGAAGAGACCCAGAAACAACTACCCATGACCAACGGTTTCCATTCCTCTTGCCAACCAATAGGAACCCAGGGTTTAAAATGGGCATGTCTGAACTGAAAGGCTGTATTGAGACTAGTTCTCACTGGATTTTCACTGGCCTTGAAAAAACTCCAGAAGTTTCTTCTCTTTACCCTTCCCTGAGTCCCTCCCCAACCCCTACTTCTTTTTATCTAGTTTTAACACACAAGCCTCAATTACAAAATGCTGAACAGAACAGGCCTTTGGACCCTCCCTGAGCTGTGGAAGTCTTTGCAGGAGTTGCTGAAGGGAGTTCAAGTTTGTTGGAGACCAAGCAATGCACCACCCCCAATTTGGTGTACTTAAGTAGATTAGGGTCATGAAAACAAACGGAGTGGATGTCTTTTTTTCTTCATTAACTCTTGTTTCTATTTTCTGTACTATACACTGTAAGAGGTTTAAAGAGATCATTTAACCAGCACCCTTATTTTACAAAGGAGGAAAATGAGATCCAAGACTTGTCTAAGGTCATGTAGCTGGTGTTTCCATTAGAAAAAAAATCAGCAAGAGAGGTGATGGAGACAAGATGTAAGGTGCAGAGGAGAGGATGGGAGACAAAATATGGACACATAGCCACAGCTTTGCAAGTAACCACCTAAAAACTGCATAGCCCAGATGTATTCTGGACAAGCTTGCCTCCCTGGAGAAGGGTGTGCACCAAGTACAATGCAGCCTCCCTCCCCAACAAAAATTATGGGGTTTGGCTCAGCAATCAGGGACCATATACAAAGCTGCTGTTACTCCTTTGTAGGATCATAGATTTTTTGCGCTGAACGGGCGTTTAGAGGTTATCTAGTACAACTACCTCATATTATGGAGAAGAGAAAAAGGCCTGTGGTTTGGGAGTCAATCTCTACTTTTGAAGATACTCTTATCCCAACGCTTCATTCTGTAAAATATGGCTAATCCCTGCCTCCCAATAATTGCTAAGAAATGGGCTGGAGAGAAAGCCTTTGATAGATAAATGATATTCCATAGTAAAAGTGACAGCAACTTGTGGTTTTACAACATTTGGTCCAGGATGAAATATGAGGAAGACTACAGGAGTGCCTTTTCTCCCCTTTTGTCTTTATTTTATTCAAATTTTAATTCTCTAGGGAAATCTAATAGCTTTCAGAAAATTTAAAGAGTAGGACTGCTGCCAGCACTGCTTAGAGACTATCATATTTGACAGAGATTAATGTAGACTTCTCTTTTTAGTTCCTGTCTGCTCCCTCAAGCTATTCAGTCTTTGCCTGGCCCAGGGACTCTAAGCTCTTTGTGTTCTGAATGAAGCCCCAGAACCCAAGCAAGCTACAACCCTGTTAGGAGGGTACCCTGCAATTGACTTGCACTGTAATATTGGCTATAGATATGGAACTTAAGAGCACTTTCCTTTTTTTCCAACTTACCTTAAATATCAGAAGGTAGTTGGGCTTTGAGAGGTAGAAAGAAGGGTAAGGAATCTTTTTTGAAAAAATTCATTATGAAATTAAGATGGACAAGCTTGGCCAAAACCATTTTCCAGTTCCTGGCATTCTTTTGGAGAGAACCCAAAGCTTACAAGTCTCAAAGTTTCTTCCCTCAGCATATTTAACACCATTTGAGAGCACCTGTCATCAGAGAAGTCCTTCCGATGACTGACAACATTGGGAATATTGACCCATAATTCAATCTCTTAGGAAATACAGTTTTCTTTTAAACTGGGGGAAGGAAAGAGGGTAAGGGCTGGTGTTTATTTGTATGTGCATATCTGTGTGTGCATGTGTGTTTTCTTCTTTTTAAAACCTAACTGGGCATGGATCAAATTTGGGCCAGTTCTTGCATCTGAAACCCCATTTTTATGTATGAAATTTTAAAAAGCCCAAGTCTCAGTATGTTAAAGGTGCTAGTTGAAGGCAGAAGGAGTATCAGCTGGTATTTAGGAGCCAGAATCACATAAAATGTGACAGATCAAAGGGGAAAAGAGGGTTCCCACTGAGCACTAACAGAATCTATCCCTCTTACCTACATTGAACCACATCCCAAATCCAGAAGAGCCAAGTTATGCCCAGCCAATAAAGAATATGAATGATTTTAGCTTGGAATTCACCATCCCATTCCAAGGGAGAAAGAGCCAAAAGATACAACGCATGATGAACACTCCCAAGATACAACAATATTTCTGCTCCAAACCAGTGGCTGGCTTTCAGAGCCAAAGACACACATGGAACAAAGGGCAAAGTTGGACTAACCTTGCAGAAAATCAGACGTGTTTGGAGAGCTGTCAGTCAATAATCATTTCTTAAGCACCTACTATATGCCAAGTACTGTGCTAAGTGATTTACAAATATTTACTCATTTTATCTTCACAACAACTTTGGGAAGTAGATGTTATAATTGTCCCTATTTTACAGTTAAGGAAACTGAGGTGCAGGTTAAGTAATTTCCCCAAAGTCATACAGCTAGTAAGCTTCTCAGACCAGATTTGAATGCAGGTGTTCCTGGCTCCTGGTTCACTAGAACTCCATCCATTGTACAATTTTAGCTGAAGTTTAACTCCCCCTTCCACCTCACTCCCCCCACCCCACAGTGAGAGTTGGCTTAAAGCCATTAAACTCCACCTTCATCCAACCTTAACCCAAATCTGAACTTCTCCTCTAACATACACATACCTTTTTCTACCTCTCCCACGACATTATTAGATATTACTAGGAGTGACCCCTCAAGTCCTCTCATCTCAGGAAATGTAGAGAATGTCTTTTTTTAGTCTACGTCCTGTTCTTTCTCTACTACAACTCATTATATAGGTTTTGGTGCAAAAGAGTACTTCTTAGGAATAATGGGATAGTTTTAATGAAAAAAAAATTAAAAGATAAACAAACAAAAACTTTGGTCCAATTTGGAATGAATAGATGAACTCACTTCCCTAGACTTTAAATAGTCCTCAATACTACTGTCTTTTGTTCTTTTATCTCCTTAATTTCCAACTGCACTGGACACATGATAGATGCTTGGTAGATGATTGTTGAACGGACAACTGAATAAATATTAAATGCTGACAAATTTGACCTTAGATGTATCTGAGAAAAGGGATGTCTGCCCTTTGAAATTAGATGAGAAAAATCAGTAAACTGTTCATACCTATTAACCTGGAGATCCTATCACTAGGAGAAGTGGAAAGAGAAGTAAACATTTCTTAAGCACCTACTATATGCCAGGCATTGTGCTAAGTCATTACAAATATTAACTCATTTGATCCTCATACAACTATGGAAAGTAAGTGTTTCCAATATTTACAAGAGAAATCAAAGACAAAAAGAAAGATCTCCAAAGTATCAAATATTCATAGCAGCACCTTGGTAAAGTGCTAAAGAACTGGAAACAACAGGGGTACCCATCTGTTTAGAAATGGCTAAACAAAGGTTGATTCCCCACCATCCTTGGATGAAGGTATAACCTCTGTACACTCTGGCGGTAGATCCCATTCATGTATGGGTTGGTCTAGATGGCCCCGAGGTCTCTTTCACCTCTCACATTCTGGAAATTTTTGAAATTATGGCTAACCTGTGTAATGGAATATCACCATGCTAGTAAGACAAAACAAATAAGAGGAATTCAAAGGAAAATGGGAAGGTTTATAAGGACCAAAGTAGGGTAAGTAGAACCAGGAGAACAATATACACGGTGACTACAGAAGCCAAAATGAAAACGACACCAAGAGGCAGCTGGATTCTGAATAACTAATAAGCAATCTTGATCTAGAACAAACAAAAATGATGAAATACAGTCTTTCCTTTTCTGTAGAGAAGTGTCATAGGGTATGGGTGGATAAAGTTTCCTGTGCTGGCAGGCAGGATTGCTATGTCAATTGGATTTTCTTAAGTCTTTTCTTTGCTATGATGGATGGTTCAAAAGAGGAGAGAGTACAGTGGGAAATGATTGCAGTGTCCAAAAAAACACATCAATAAAATTTCAAAAATTAAAAAAGAAATAGTATTTGCTTTCATAAGAACCAGGAGTGTTTTCCTTTCTCTATTCCTAATTCTTCATATTGCACCAAGTCTTTCCCTGTGGCTATGAGATGTGGGCAAAAATTTTAAGATCTTAAGAGTCTCCCAAATAAAGCAGGGAATGTGATTTGAGATTGAAGCTATGAACTATGGACCAGCTGTGTGACATGTGAGAGGAGGGACTTAACAAGCTGGACTGATGAAGTAATGACAAACACCTGTTATGTGGCTGTTTGGAGGTCACCATGGGTCTCCAAACAGTGTTAATTAATACACCCATGGCAATCAGCCCAGCATCAACCATTTAATTCAGTATGCTGTCATTAGCCCAAATGAAATCTCAAAGTCTGGAAACAATGCTGCCTGGGGTTGACACTTGGCACTTTAAGATCAAGACATCAACTTGAAAGATAAACAGTGCCAAACTAACATTGTGCTGACCCACCCACTGTGGAGTCTTTATGGAACATTAATAAACCAGAGTGTAGAACTCTCTGCCCCTCTAGGCTATAAGGCTATTTATATCCCATCACTCATGGTTAGATGGGAGTTAAATAACATGAGAGCCTAGGGGCCAAAGAGACCAAGGGTCCATGCCATGGTGTACTTATTCTGCATCATCAACTTATTAAACAAAGTTCTTTGATGTTGCTTCCAGAATTCAAAACAACAAGTGACCGGAGTAAGGGAAGCATCTGGGAAAAGGGGAAAAGAAAAATATGACTTGGTCATGGTCATGGACATCTGTTTAAAAAAAAAGAAAACAACTGTGACAGCAATCTTGTCTCTCTCACTGTGCGCTTTTAATTCTGGGTGGCCAGAGGCATTGAGATATATGAAAGATGGGTGACTTTTATAGCTTTTAAATGACTGCATGAAAGTAGTTTTGTCCATGAACCAATGAGCTCTGACAAATATAAACATCTTCTTTCTTTCAACAAGCATTCTGACATTACAACCAAGAGATCTGACATGTCACACAATGGAAACGTAACACTCTGCAGTTGTTAATCTCATATTGCTGTCTGAAGTCACAGTAGAAAGACCACTTGGAAAATGAGAGGTGGGGATAGGGGGGTAAGAAATAAAGCCAGTCTTCTAGAGTGTCCGATTTGGGAAAAGGCTTAGAGCAGGTTCTTTATTTTTGTTCTTGGTGGTGGTGGTGGTAGTGGTGGTAATAGTTTTTATATGGAGTTTTATGGTTTGCAAAACACTTTACAAATATATAATTTTATTCTTACAACAATTCTGGAAGGGAGGTGATATTATTATATCCATTTTACAGATAAGGAAACTTGGGACATTCACTTGCCCAGGGTCATGCATGTAGCTAGTAAGTGTCTGAGGGCAAATTTGAAGTCGAGTCTTCCTGACTCTAAGTTTGAAAAGAATGGGTGGTTATGGTGATGAGGTTAGTCTAAGAGACAGAGTTCAGGTAAGGAGAAACAGCCAAGATGGAAAGGTTATCAAAGCCTGGATTTTATTTTATATTTTATTATTTTATTTGAATCTGGAAGCATTTGAGAGCCAATGGAAAAACATGATGTGTAAGATATCTAAGTAGCATTTGATAGAATTCATTCTGGCAGGTCTCTTTAGAATAGGAGCTAATGAATAGGTAAGAGATCAATGTCAGGGAGACCAGAAATATGAGATGACTATTTGATGGAAATGGCAAAGGAGAGAAAGGATAGATCTGAAAGAAATTCACATTGTGGAGGTGGACATCACACATATCAGTAGGAAAGTGGATGCAGATGTTGTGTTGAAGGTGCTGAACTTGGGAACCTTTCAGGATAATGGTGCCAATGCCAATTTCAAGGAAAAAGAAAGTGCTAATATATAGGAAGAAAGGCTCTGGGATGGGTCAGTTACAGGTTGTTAGCTTTTGTTTCTCATGTCAACAGATAATATAAAACAGATCGAGATTACAGAAAGACCATGGAAGACAGATGTAGCCTTTGGAAATGGAAAAACACTATATACCACAGCTGATGCTTGAGAATGGATTTTAAAAATGAAGAAATCATATAGAAGAGACAAGGAAAGGCAAATCTAAAACCATAGAAAATGGAAAGGCAGCACAAATAAGCAAAATGACTGAGCTAAGGAAAAACATGAAGAGAAAGGAAATATATTTTCCCTTTGTTTCCTGACCATCACAATTTCATTTAATTAACTCAGCCTAAGTACTTATTAAGTGCCTATGATGTGTTAGTCTCTATGCTGGGATGCGAGGGATACAAAAGACAAAAAATGAAAACAGTTCCTGCTCTCAAGCATGGGGAGAGCCAGCATATACACATGAAAGTGAATACAAAATAAATTCAGAGAAAATACAAAGTAACTTTAGGGAGGCGAGGAAAGCTATTGGAAAAGATCTATAGCATCTGGAACTTGAGCTGAACTTTGAAGGTAGCTTGAAGATCAGCAAAGCTCTACTCTAAGGTCTGGTACAGTGGAAAGAATATGGACTTAAAAGTCAGGGTACCCAGGTTCAAATCTGTTACTTACTGACTAGAATGTTAGACCTGGAATCAGGAAGACTTAAGGTCAAATTCTGACTTTGACACCTACTCATTGTGTGATAGGGCAAGTTATTTAACTTGTCTGCTTCAGTTTCCCCATTTGTAAAATGGAGTCAATAATAGCAGCTGCAACCCAGGGCTCAGTAAGGATAAAATGATAGAATATGTGTAAGGTGCTTTGCAAACCTGAAAGCACAACTGGTGATTTTTTATTATTATTTTTATCAGTATTTTTAAATGAACCTTTCTGGGCTTTGGTTTCGTCATCAGCTGTAAAATGATGGGATTGCATGATACAGCTTCTAAGGTTCCTCCTTGCTCTAAATCTATGATCCTATGATGCTTCATGGTGGCATAAAGGTTCTCAAAGAGTATGTCATTGAATCAGAAGCCCCAGGAGATCTGAGAGCTTTGCTGGAAAAATGTCGTATGGAGACCAGTGAGAAACTGAATGTCTGCTGTCTGTGAATCAGCCTAGCTAGATTCAGAGAGGCTTATACCAGGTTAGCCATGCGATACTGATTGCCTTAGTCAGAGCAACTCTTAAATCACCAAGAGTTTAGGCTGAGATCTGTGTATAAATGCTATTGAAAGCCAATGACACAGGAGAAACATGTTTTGAAAATGTCAAATGATATTGTCCATATCTGAAGTTCTCAAATAAAACAAGGTATATGTTGTGGTTGTTTGCTTTTTTTTTTTCAACATAGTAGTAATAATAATGGCTCATATTTCATTGCATTTAATAGATACCAAAAATACTCTACATGTTTTGTCTCATTATATAATGACACTCTTGTGAGTTGTCATGTAGGTATCTGATTATACCTATTTTACAGATTATGAAACTGAGGTTTAGAGAATTTAAATGACTTCCCCAAGGTCACACAATAGATAGAGCACTGGACCTAAGTTCAGGAAGACTTAAGTTCAAATCTGACCACAGATACTTATTAGCTGTGTGACCCCGGGCAAATCACTTAACCCTGTTTGCCTCAGTTTCCTCATCTGCAAAATAAACTGGAGAAGCAAATGGCAAACCACTGCAGTATCTTAGTCAAGAAAACTTCACCAGGTACTTAAAAGTCAGATATGACTGACAACAGAACAGATCTCACAGCTAAGAACTATGGTAAAATAGGCTCGGAAACTGAGGCTTTTAATTTCAATATTATTACTTTTTCCACTCAGTCACTTTGAACTCATTCATCCCCATTCTCTTGCCAAATCTTTCTTGACTTTTTTTTTTTTAAGGCAGCTGCCTGAGGTTAAGGATGAGATCTGTGATAATGCAAGAGATACAATCTAAATGATCAGTACAGAGATCTCTAAACAATGTGTGACCTCTGTTCTATTGAAACTGTGCCATCCACTAACCCACTGAGCAAACTGGCCAGTGATTTCTGGAAAATGAGAAGAGCTTGGTGGTATGTTTCAGGCAAAGAGACAAAGAGTCTTTGAATCTGGTCACTCCATTTCCCATGGTCATCACTAGAAATAATCTAGTCACTGCTAATTGATTTGGTGACCTGATTGCTCCTGAAGGAACATGTGAAACAGAACAGATGGTGCCTAAGGCCTAATGGGCGACTTCCCAGGTTTCAGAGAATCATCTGGGGAGAGCAGAAACAGAGGAAATTTCACTGTCACCCTCCTCCTGCCCTAAGCCAACAAGTCATATACAGTATCTGTAAGATTGTGAAAGATGTTATTTCAAAGTCTCTAGGAGAGAAGACGAGGAAGAGAAGAAATGGCCAAGAACAAACAGTCATTGTGTCATTTTGGTTTTAATGTGAAAATGGACAGAATGCTTTATCAGAATGTGCCCTACATTTCAATGGATGATTTTTTTCAATGACTGGGACTTCTCTGTAAGCATCTACTTATAAAATATCACCAATCATCACCTTAATAAGAGAACAGGCAGTGCATCAGAAAAATCGGTGGTGTTAGAGTCAGAGGAACAGAGTTTAAACCTTCACTTTGCTATTTTCTATTGAGTGACTCTGGTCATTTAATTTTTCCAAGCCTCAGTATCCTCTTCTGTAAGATAGGGATTGATAATAGCACCTGACTTGCAGGGTTGTTGTGAAGATATGGGTGTATATACACACATATACATATATACATATACACACATATGTATGTGTAAAGTACTTTGCAAGTCTTAAAGTGTCATATGAATAGCATTATTGTCTGTGTGACCTTAAACAAGTCCTTTGCTTCTCTGGGTATCAGTTTCCTCCTCTGGAAAATTAAGAGGTTGGACTCGGTTCACTTCTAAATTAGCAGTTTTAAATTAGCAGATTCAATGATTTGCTATACTATATGACATGAAGTGATGTAATTAACCTGTTTTCTAAGTGGAAAATTGAAACACATCTTAAAATGATTTTTCCTTCCTTACAAAATGATGGTGAAAATCTGTGATCTTAGAAATGGGAACAAAATCTCTTGAGACTGATGGTATCACATGAACCTTCCTTCTCTTCAACATTACCGTTGTCCTTTGCTTTTGTAAACTTCCCAAGAAATCTGATCTCAGTTCACTAAGGATAGAACATGACAGCAAGGATCCAAGCTGTCAACAAGCAAAAACATGCCCCCAAACTCTGTCCACCACAAAAGCAAATAAATTCATAGGCATTTATCAGGCTGGTTAAAATGACCAAAGGAGAAAGCAACAAATGCTGGAGGAGAGGTCAAAAACTGGGACACTAACTCACGGTTGGTATAATTGCTAACTGATTCAGAGGAATCTGGAATAGGTGTTCCCTGAAGGGGATGAGTAAAGAAGAGATCATCTTGGACTTGGGGTCAGGCTAGACTTGGTCTGGAACCTCATTCCTTACACTTAAGCAATAGTCTAGCCCTGAGCAAATGATTTTTGAGTAACTTCTCCAAAATCTCAGTTCCCAGATCTTTAAAATGGAAATAATGTCTGTCTATGGCACTTACCTATCCCACAGGGATATGAGGATCAAAAGAGTTATGCTACTAATAGTCATAGTTTCCAAATGATTACTTGAGAAGTAAAATGACTTATCCAAAGTCATAACTCAGGTGGCAAGGGGCAGAGCTGAAATTTGAACCAAATTTTTCTCATTTTTAGCACATTACACTATCACTTATGGTGGATGTGGGGGTTGGACATAGAAGGAATAACTCTAAATAAAGAATTATCCATCCATTTTGCTATGAATCTGAGGGGACAGCTTGGGCAGGCATCTCACATTGTTAGCCATAGGAACCACCTATAAATTTAAATAAACTTATAGGGAGTTCACATAGTCAATAGTAGACAATAAATGAGCCAAGGGTGTAGTCCCTAGAAGCCCCGAGGTGAGCTACAAGTTAAATTTAGTCCCCTTTAGTGATTCAGACTATATGATTGGCAAAATCCTTTCAAATGTCTAGTGTTAGATTGCCTCACAAGAAATAATGAATGTGAAGGACACAGAGAAGCATGGGGAGACTTACAGGAGCTGATGCAAAGTGAAGTAATCAGAAACAGAAAAACCACAAACAATGGTTACAACCGAAATGGAAACAAATGAAACTGAACACTGTAATTATCATGGCAGAAACTGAAGATGAAGGGAGAAAATGTACCTTCCTCCTATCTTTGATAAGGATCTGAGGGGGAAAGCATTGGTAGGCATCCTATATGCAAAGGTACAGGAAGCTTCTATATGGAATCAGAGCCTATAATTTGACACAGACTATGGGAATGGGCGGGTAGAATACGGCATATACTGTTAGACTTGGCTGATTGCGTCTCTTGATAAGGAAGGAGGAAAGATAACATGGAAATGAAATAAAAGTGATATTAAAGCAAAAAATACCAATTTTTTAAAAAAATCCTTTATAGGGTTGACATTCTATAATTACAAAACGAAAAGTGGAGATGGAAGGAATGACAAACCTTTTCCTTTTTCCTAATGCCATTCTCCAGTATCTTTTCCTGAAGCCCATCAGAATCTAGCTCTGGATGCAATAAGCTGTCAGTTAATCAAGCTACCAATAAATATTTATTGGGAACCTGCTGTCTCGAGGCTGCACGTGACTCTCTAAGTCCTCAAGTGCCTCTGGATCCAAATTTCACAGAACAAACCCCCTTAAGGAAAGGATTTGTTCTGTAAAACTTGGACTCAGTCAAAAGGCCACACCTAAGGGCCTAGAAGGTTCCCCACCCCTGTGTTAGAAACTGTGTTAAACTATGGGATTACAAATACAAATAAAAGCTAAGAAGTTCCTGCCCTTCAGGAGCTTATACAATTTAACTGGGGAAGACAATACACAAAAGGAATCTGGGAAGTTAAAAGCTGGGAATTGGGGGTGCTGCATGATGCGGAATTCCAGAAAAGCCCAAAAGTACTTTAGCTGGTGGGGAATGGGGAAAAACACTATGCTGAGCCCCGCTCCTGAAACAGAGGGCCTGATGCCCATGGCCCTGCCGTCTTCCAGTCAAAGGGTAAGAAAATTTAATGTTATTTTAGGTCCTATTCTTGTGGCTAATTTGGGGGGAGTAACTAAGGCTAACACTTTTGGGAGTTGCTCATTTCAAAATTAAGAAGCAGAAGCAAAGAATCCATAATAAACTTTCTCTTATGTATTATAGGGGACTCAAGGTAATCCAACATTCTGGTTACTGCAGTTTTACCAAACACATCATCCATGGACTGCTCATTTTCAGAGAATTAGAAGGCAGTGAAAGGTACTTGGCCGTTGAATGCTACTGAACAGAATTTCCTCTTTCTTGGATGATTCAGAAGGCCTTTAAGGATCTTACGGTGCCTGCCTCCCAGTCATTCCTGCGAACAGCGTCATCACTGACCTAGTCAACGCAGTAAGTGCCTGTGAATAGAGGTTTCTGGTTGATAGAATGCTCCAGAAACCTGCATTTTCTTCACTTCTACAGGGCCTTGTGCTCCCTTGAAAAATAAATCAAGGAAAACAGCCATAAAAAGAGAAAAAACTAAAGTTGCCTTCTAGATGTTTGGAATTGCCCAGAACAGACGGTGGGCGCTTAATAAATGTGAATAATAAACCAAAGCAGGTCCCTAGACAAATCCCTAGACAAAAGGCCTACCCTAGCTGCTGCTTCTCTTTTCTAAAATTTTATTAAAAAAAGACAGTGCCTAACTTTAAGGCTCATGTTTGTCACCCACACTGGCCTGGACCATAAAAGCCTCCTGGAGGTAGCCATAGCCAATCAGGAAGCTATTTGAAAGAGGCACACCAATGACCTTATGTCTGGAGCCTGATACATGGAAGGGACTGAGGATGTACAATCCTGAGTGCTGCTTGATAGTCCAGTGGTAAACCACTGTAGAATCAGGGCACTATGGTTTGGGCTTTCCATCCACATATATTTATGATATTTCTATCTTATGGAAACACTGGGGGTAGGAATCCTAAATGACTCTCCATGTGAGATGGTCTAAGGTTCTATGCTCCTCATAAAGACTTTAAGGACAAAGAAAATGCTCCATTCTTTTTCTAAGCATTAGGGCATATTTAGAAAGTAACCATGGTTCACCCTGTTAAGTGAACCTAATCTTCTTTTATAAGTCATGCCAGATATTTTTTTTAATAGTAAAGTTATTATACTGTTAGATCAAAGGAAACCTGCAGAAATAGCTGACCTAGATTTTATCAAAGCACCTAATGAAGTCATGATAACCTTGTGGACAAGATGGTGGACAGAATGACAGTACAGTTAAAGTGATTCAGAACTGTTCAAAAGATCAGACTCAAGAGCAATGATTAATGGATTGATATTAAATTGCAGAAAAGGCTATTACTGAATGACCCAGAGGTCTGTCCTTGGCCTTGTGTTTTAAGACAACTTAATCAATATTTAAGAAGAAAGTAGAGATAACATCATAAAAGAAGACATAGGTAGCATAGATTTATAGATGACATGAAGTTGGAAAGGACTATTAGATAACATACTGAATGGCAAAATCAGTTTGAAAGACCTTGATAGACCAGGACAATTAGTTGAATCTGAAAAAAATTATGGGCATGATCACAAAGTCCTATAGGGAACTTCAAAACATCAATAGCATTTGTATAGAATGAGAAGACACAGCTAGACAATGATTTATGTGAAATAGAACTGGAGGCTAGTGGAATGCAAGCTCAAGCTTATTCTACAAATACGTGACTGTCAGAAAGGTGAGTGCAATCACAGGCAGCACTAACAAACACCCCCAAGCCAGCATCAAGAAGGCTACAAGCCCATTATCTGGCAAGGGTTTCTACAGCAGAGTTCACTCTTCATTCTTGATTACTTAGCCTTTTTTACAGGGAGGAGAAAGTGCGGTTGGTGACCTTGCACAGTCCTCGCTCACTCAAATCAAAGTCAACTGCAAGTTATGTCATGCCATCATCTTGATGTCATGGTCCACTTTGAGAATGAAGGAAAAACATAACCTGTGAGTGAAAAGCACCTCCCCTCCTCGCCCTTCCCTCCTCTCCCCTCTCCTTTCCTCTCCTCTCTGTTCTTGCCTGGGGTGCCATGGCCAAAAGCTGCCCTTTTTCCTTTGGGTTTACTGGCTAGATTTCTTGCTCAAAGATCATGCCTTAAGCCCAATTCACTCCGGAGCTCATAGATTAGACAACAGGTCCCCATCCACCTAACACAGAGTGAATGTAAATGATTAAATAGTAACTGTTTCTCTTTTACCCAGGAACCTGAAGAGTCTTGCCCTCCCAGTTTGATTTTTCAGAAAAATTTTATTAAAAGGGGCCATCCCTTGAGTAGTTACTTAAACAGGCCTATTCATTGAATGGGTGTATCTCATTCAAAATGAGAATCTGATAAGATGTTAGCATAAAATGGCCAGGGTCCCACAGGGCATCCTGGGTCATTTCCAGTCATCCTGATGAATATCATGCCACTGGATCCAGATGGCTCTGGAGGAGAAAGTGAGGCTGGTGACATTGCACAACCCTCCTTCACTCAGATCAGAGTCAACTGCAAGTCATGTCATCATCTTGATGTCATGATCCTCTTTGAGAATGAAGCACAAACACGATAGCCTTTTTACAATGGACATAGAAGGGCATAAATGACACGCTTACCCAATATGCAGATGGAATATACTTAGTTCCAAAATATAAAACTGGACAAGATAGTTAATAAGTTAGGTGGCAGTCTATATCTGAAATGGCCTAAATAAATTAGAACATTGGTTTGAATAAATTGAAATGAAATTTAGGGTAGCTAGGTGTAATAGTGTATAGAGTGGTGAGACTGGAGTCAGGAAGATGCTTCTTCATGAGTTCAAAATAAGTCTCAGACTTATCAACTGTGTAACCCTGGGCAAGTTGTTTAACCCTCTTTGCTTTGGTTTTCTCACCTGTCAAATGAGCTGAAGAAGGAAATAGCAAACCACTCTAGTATCTTTGCCAAGAAAACTCCAACTGGGATCATGAAGAATTGGACATGACTGAAAATAACTGAGCAAATGTGAAGTCTTAAACTTGGGTTCTCAAAACCAAGTTAACAGATGCAAGATGGGGGAAGCTTGCATTCTAAGAAAAGCTCATCAGAAAAAATAAAACAAAACAAAAACTTGAGGGTTTCAATGTACTATATGCTCCAGATTTATCAGAAGTGATATGATAAAATTAACATGTTCAGTTCTAGTCATCATATTTTAAGAACATTGATGATCTCCTACATCTCCAAAGGAGGGTAACCAGGTTAGTAAAAAGCCTCAAGTTCATACCACATGAGGATCATCTGGAGGAAATGGACATAATTAGCCTGAGAGAAAGAAGACTTTGAAAGGCCAGAAGAATTGCTGTCCAGCATTTGTAGGATTGTCACTAGGTGAAAGTTGCAAATGCATAATTCAGTTTGATGAAGTCATTACTTAAATTTTCTTTTCATGTTCACCACATAGTGTTCTCAGATGAGGACTATATTTGAGGAAAGTTTTGGTAAGGTAAAATAAGGTAATGTTGAAGGTCTCAGCAATAAAAACCAATCCCTTGCTTTTGCATAAGGTTCTTTTGTTTCCAAAACACTTTCACTTAAGTTCCTTGATCCTCATACCAGTACTGCTCCAGGAGATTCAGATGCTGCCAGGCTGGCATGGGGCAAAAGGCTTTGGTGATGCTCTCTTCTGAGGATTTTTTCTACCTCTCCCCAACCCAGGTCCCTCTTGTCACTGTTGGGATATCTAGGGATGGGGAGACAATTCAGTTTTTAATGCTGAAACTTTCAACATTGCCTTACTTTGCCTTAACAAATCTTTCCTCAAATATAGTCCTCATCTCAGAAAATTCTGTGGTGAACCTGGAAAGAAAATTTAAGTAACAACTTCATCAAACTGAAATGCCATTCTGGGAAGGCTTAGAATTGAACTCCATAAACATGTCAGCCTTATGAGCAGTTCTGATATATCAGGGATCAGTCAATATTTCTACAATTACATAGCTGTGGTCTAGCACTGTAATTTCACTAGCTAATTAGTTTAGCATATAGCTATTCTCCTTTTTTTTTGTCCAGAGATTCATAACCATTTTTTTTGATGTCCATGGGCACATTTGGCAGAGACTGGTGAAGTCTATGGGTCTATTTTCTAAATATTTTTAAATGCATAAAATAAAATACATATGATTAGAGGAACCTTATTGAAATATAGTTGTCAAAACATTCTTTAAAAAAAACTTCACTGACTCCCACTGCTTTAGTCATCAATAACATTTGTTCAATGGATACTGGAATTTTACAACTACCTTAAAGTACAATACTAAAATTCAAATCAGAAAATATTAATTTAATATAGGAAAGTGGTAAGGGTGCTCACTTGCACCTTATATTTGAGAGAGACCTTCAAAAACACAATGTTAGATATAGGAGAGCTAAATGGTCCAAGTTTCACACCTAATAGAATTTTTGGGCAAAAGATAGAGAGGAAGGAAACAAATATTTAATTAAGCAGTACTATGTGTCAGACACTGTGCTAGATAATTTTCAAACATCTGATCCTTACAACAACCCTGTGAGGTAGGTGTTATTAGTTATTATCTTTTTACAGTTGAGAAAACTGAGACAGAAGTTAAGTGACTTGCCCAGAGACACACAGCTAGTAAGTATTTTAGATCAGATTAGAGCTCAAGTCTTCCTAATTCCCAAGTCCAGCACTCTTTCCATTGCATCATCTATCAGCCTCTAAATAACAGATCAAAGAAAGGGGGAAGAGAACAGGAAATGAAAAACTTAGGTAGGAAAAGAGCAAAAAGGATGTGAGAAAAGAGAGAGATCACCTGTCCTTTTTTACACCCTAAAATTGCTAATGCAAACCACTAACTAGATCAGGCAGGTTACGTATGATCCCCTCCCCACTCAAGATCTCTTCATCTCAAGCTGCTGCCTGAAACTAAATCCATGCCCCACAAACCCAGCTGTCTTTACCCAAATGCACACATGCTCTCATTTTAGGGATTGGATGTTGACAAATGAAATTTGACTTTTAAAACTGTTGAACTCATCTGTGCAGTGACTCTTAATACTCTGTAATCCTTCCAACATTATCAGAGTTTAAATCTCTCTTGTCATTTCACATTTGGTCACCTATTAACTCTTTGCTGACTGGTGGCTTAATCAGTCCACACTTGCTCTAATATCTTCTGTACTAGGAGAAACATTGAAAATGATATGGATTTCCAGAGTTGAGCTCTGAAATTCCTTGGCCAGTGATCATTGTATTAATCTTAATCTGTAAATGGGCATAATGTGTTTGTTTATGCATGTCTAATATCACAGAGGTAATGCATGGCAGAGATGGGATTTAAACATAGGCCCTCAATGAAATATTACCCAGATCTTAGCTGTATCTCCAACTTGCTAGTTATAATCTCCCATAACTAAGGCCATATTCTAGACTCTTTACATCTCCCATAATACCTAGCACCATACTGAAAATAAAATGAGTAATCAATACTTAACTGACTTGCTACTGGGCAGATGATGTCCAGATTATTTAGCCTTGGTAGATATCTTCCCTAAAGCATAGTCAAAAAAGCTTGGATGCTTTAGACATAAATATTATATACAAATATATAATATATTATATATAAATATTATATACAAATATTATATACATATTATATACTGTCTTCAACATTACAGTTTAAGTCTTTTGAAAGTAGTCTCTGTGTCCTACATAAGTTTGTTTCCCTAACACCTATCCTAGGGTCATGAACAAGGTAGGCATATATTTGTTGAATGAAGAAATGAAAGAGAAATATGGTTACACTGATGTATCACCATCATCATTATCTAAAATATTTATAAGGCACCAAGCTACATATGATATGCTAGAATCCAATTCTGCAATCATTCATTAAATACCTACTATGTTAAAGGGTTTGCTAGGTGCTAGGGATACAACAAAAACAATTATTCAACAAGCATTTATTAAATATCTATTATGGCAGACTATTGATAGGCAATGGGCTCCTATGGGTAGGCAATAGGAAAGAAGGAAACAAATATTTACTAAGCTCCTACTATATTCTAGGCACTATGCTAAATGTTTTACAAATATTATCTCATTTGATTCAGACAACTCTGAGAGATAGGTGCTATTATTATCCTATCCTTATTTTTCAGCTGAGGAAACTGAGGCAGACAGAGGTTAGGTGAGTTGCTCAGGATCACACAGCTAATATGTACCTGATGCTGGAATGTTCAGGTCATCCTTTCTCCAGACCACGTGCTCTCTCTACTGCACCACTTACATGTATCTAGGCAGCAAAAGGAATGTAAATAATGAAACAATCCCTACTCTCAAGGGTCTTACACTCTAATGAGAGAGATTAGAAGTATGTGTTCAACTACAACATCACAGGTTATAAAAGGCAAGTTAAGTAGCATGTCAAAGTCTTTGAAGAGTTTATAATTTGCATCAATATTCCCTAAGCTCACATGACTATGGAACACTTTGGAGATTGAAGTAATATTGAAAGATCCTATAAAAATTGGTGCAGGCATCAAAGTATCAAAGAATATACTTGATTTGGAGCTAGAAGAGCCTTTGAAACCTTCTAGTTGAATCCCCTCACTTAAGGCCTCAGATGAGAAAATTGAGACCCAGAAAGATAAAGGGGCTTACTTATCTACAAGCACAAAGAACCTAGGAACAGGAAATATCTCTAGGATGAAATCGGGTCAGGCAAATTTTGGAGCAGCTTACAAGAACCAAAGTATCCTAGCATGACTTTCTAAAAGAAAAATGTCATTAATTTAGGTGTTTTTTTCTTACATTACCCTTCTCCACCCTGTAGAGAACTTCATGGTTCAATGAGATTCTCTAAGATTCTAATAATCCAATGAATCTTTGGTTTCATCTGCATAATGCCTCCTTGATCCCAAATACCATTTATTTTGCTCAACACAGTACCTGGCACATAAAAGATACTTAGTAAATGCTTGTTGACTTCAACATTCACCTTGTATGTATTTTCTACATACTTTAATGTATTGCTTTCCCCGATAAAATACAGGCTTCCTGAGAAAAGAAACTACTTCATTTCTGTTTTTGGGTTCCCAGCAGTCAGCACAATTGTTTAGTACACAGCAGGTGCTTAATGAAAGCTTGTTGATCCTCCACTGGATGGGTGTGAACTTTAGTAGAATGTAAGCCCCTTGAAGCCAGGGACTTTTCCTTTCTTTGTATCCCTATGGAAACTATCAAAGTACCATGCACATTTTAGGGGATGAAGAAATGCTTTGTTGAATTAACTTGAATTGAGTATTTTCTTCAACAAAGGAGATCATAGCATGCAAACATGTCCAGTTCAATTCTTACTCATGACCTTCCATAAATTAGCCACAGGAGGTATACCCAATGTGCCATGAAGCACAGCTTGGGAAAGATTGATTGGAGTAATTTCCATTTTGTTAACCATTAGAAAGATGCCCATACACATTTAGAGTCCCAATATTCTCATGTGGCTAGAATGCTTTCCTAGTTTCCAACAAAGTAAGAATGCAGTAACCCTGAATTTCCTTATATTTATAGTGGTTCTTCAAGATTTTTAGAGAAAAAAGAGCTAACTGGCTAAATTAATAAGTTCATGACAAAGACAGACTGAAAAGCTGAGTCCTAAAATGATTCCTTATGAATGGTTTTCTCCCCTATTGCTAATATATTTTGATATCTAGGACAGTCATAATTCTCCATTTTTGTGCAACAATAAATACTGAGGCTTTAGGGATGGTGAATTATTTTTTAAGAAAATTGATAATATTCTTCCTTTCCTAGCTTACAACTTCTAGTTTACTGAGAGAAGCTCATGTTGAGGAGCTCAAGACATGAGGTTAGATCATCATCCTGAAATGGAAGACTTAGCATTACGACTTAACCACTGACTCAAGTTCAGAGAGGATAGAATGAAGGGGAAGAAGATGTGACTGGTACAGAAGATAGTTGAAGGGGTTAAGTATGGCAGCTCAGAGAAGAGTCCTATGGTATCGGGTTTAGGTATGCGCCTGGGGAAGTTGTGGATGACTCAAAGAAAGTGTGTAAGTATGAACTCCAAGGAAGGAAGCTCATCTCCTTCACTCAGTGTTGGTGCATTGAATCAAAGTTCTGTTAGCCTAGTCTGAGTTACACCTCTGGTCCTTACAAAAATGATCCCCCACTTTGGTTTTCTATCATCCCTGTATTTCTCAGGTTTTAACCTATTAAAAACCAACGTACCTCAAAATAGTGCTCTTATTTAAGAGTGGTGAATTCACAGGCAGGGAGGGTGTCATGATAGTATTTCAAAAATTAAATAATAATGGGATGTTTATGATTCCCTCACAGTTAGAAATCACCATCTTAGGAGTCCAATATGGTGTCAGTTTAACTCTATCAATGCAGCATCCAGGAAAAATAGATGGTTAATAAAGGCTTTCTAAAGAAGAGAATTTTTATTTGAACTTGAATTTTTCTGCCTCCCATACAAGTATACTTTTATCCTCGGGCAGCTAGGTGGTGCAGTGGATAGAGCACCAGTGCAAGAGTCAGGAGGACCTGAGTTCAAATCTCACCCCAGACACTTGACACTCACTAGCTGTGTGACCTTGGGCAAGTCACTTAACCCCAATCGCCTCATCTTAGGTCATCTCTAGTCATCTTGATGAATATCTGGTCACTGGATTCAGATGGCTCTGGAGGAGAAGTGAGGCTAGTGACCTTCCACAAACCTCCCTCACTCGAAACAAAGTCAAGTGCAAGTCATGTCATTATTTCTCTGATGGCATGGTCTTCTTTGGCAATGAAGGATGAACACACACACACTTTTCATCCTAGCGAGGTAAGGTGGAAGAGAATGAGTCACAGAACCTCAAGAGTTTGAAAGTACTTTGCCAATCATTTCATCCTACAAAAACTAATTGAGTCAGTTGTCTTCTAGCTTCCAACTTAACGAACCACAGGATTCAGATCTGGAAAAGAACCAAGGGATTGTCTAGTCCACTTCCTCATTTTACAGATGCAAAAGCAGACCCACATTGATGCCCTTTTGTTGGGGATCCCACTGTCTAAACCACATGAAGATCCTGACTAGGGCTGAGTTTATGTTGTTGTTTTAAATAAAAGATATCTAAAGACTTACCCCAGGAAGACCCACAACTGGAAATCTAGTGCACCGAGCCAAGTTAATTACTTAGGAGCTCGTAAAACTTCAGCTGCAGCAACAACAAATAGTATTAAAAGTCCTTGACTTTCAAGAATAACACTGGAGGATTAGGTGTTTATTGAATAGGCTGTGTAATTAAAATATATGTGTGAAATAATGGAGTTCCACTAATTTTTTAATTATGAAGACTACCTACTATTGCGTCTCCCTTCTCACTGATTCTTACAATGCTCCCATGAGGCAGGCAACGTCCTCAGCATTTTGGAGACTAGAGAAACAACAGTGGAGAGTCATTTCTGCCCAGAAAGTGTTATTAGAGTCAGGACTAGAATTCAGTTCTCATATTTATGGCTTCCTACACACAAGAGATCTAATCTTATCTCTAGGAACTCTCACTACTTAAATAGCTTGAGATTCCCACACTTCTAGCAGTTATTCCTCCACTTAAGGGAATGTGTGGAGATAAAAAAGGAAGTAATAACAAAGGGATGATGATGATGAGTGTTAGTATTCAGGATGCATTTTAAGGTTTGCAAAGCACTTTGCAAATATTATCTCATTTTATCCTCACAACATCCCTGAGTGGCAGGTACATTATCCCCATTTTACAGATGAGAAAACTGAGGCAGAAGGCAAGTTAGATGACTTGCCCAGGGTCATACAGTTTAATAAAGGTATAAGGGCAGCTTTGAAGTGGCATTTAGGTGCTACAGTAGACCGAGCACTGAGCATGGAGTTAAAAAGACCTGAATTTAAATATGACCTCAGACACTTACTAGCTGTATGGCCCTGGGCAAGTTAATTAACCACTGTTTGCCCCAGTTTCTTCAACTGTAAGATGGGAGGATAATAGCACCTACCTTTTAGAACTGAATGATATAAATTTGCAATGTGCTTAGCACAGTGCCTGGCATAAAAGAGGAGCTATATAAAATCTAGCTACTACTATTATTAGAGTCTTTCTGGGTCCACATGCTGCACTCCATCCACTGTGCCATCTAGTTGACGGGCGCTATTGCTAGACCTTCACACCAATACTGTGAAGTAAGTAGAATAAATGTTATTATTTCCATTTGACAAATAAGGAAACTGAGATGGTAAGAAGCTGAATGACCTGCCCAAGGTGACAGAGG
This sequence comes from Bettongia penicillata ogilbyi, assembly GCA_023548195.1. Taxonomy (NCBI): domain Eukaryota; kingdom Metazoa; phylum Chordata; class Mammalia; order Diprotodontia; family Potoroidae; genus Bettongia; species Bettongia penicillata. The sequence continues at coordinate 2,089,496 of JAJHZJ010000442.1, forward strand.
TAATAGGTGGGAAAATCAAAACTCCAACCCAGTTCTTTTGTCTGTAAGTCTAGGGTACTTTCCACTCCAAGGGTTCTTGACCTGGGGGAGGGGGCCCCATGAGCTTGTTGAAAATTGCATTTCAGCATATAATGAGTTTACTTTGTGATCTTATGCATTTTATTTTATGTGTTCAAAGACACCATTTTCAGAAGAGATCCACAGGCTTCTCCAGATTGTCAAAGGGGTCCATGACACTAAGTAGATTAAGCAACCCCTATTAGACTGCCTTGTGTTACTGATGACTTTGAGGGAAGGAGCCGTAATAGATAGGAAGGGAAAGTCTTCTGGAAAAGGAAAGATTATAATTGAGAAGAGAAATCTGCATATCTGAACATATGTTTCTGAATTCTCTCAGGCAAAGCATCCAAGCCTCTGATATGCACCCTCAGTAATATCCCCAGGGATACCTCCTTTCCAGTCAGGTCAGCATTGAACTTCTCATCTGTATTTTAGGAATGACAGCCACCCACACATCACACACTATATTCTTCTGCTTCATTGATTCCACCAGCAGGAAGGTCCTTTTTCATAGGAACTCCCTTTATGTTCCCTTCTCCTCAATTAGTGCTAAATCGGGGGACAGAAAGCCCATTTTGCCACACAAAGAAAGAAGGATGAGAGGAAGGCCTGCCCAGCTATCAGATTCTAAATCAAGGAGCCCATTAGCACAGATATTCTGGAGGAAATGGCAAGATTGCATTTTTTAACTTTGCTTCCTCTTCCCCAGTCACTTAAAACTCTTTTATACCTAGTCCCTAAAGGACACCTGTTTCTAAGGGAATCCCATTCTGACTCTGGTTGCTCGTGATCTCCCTCACCCTCGAAATAACTTTGTATTCATTTTATGTATAATTAATAATTTACCCTGCATCTTTATCCCCTCTCCCACTAAATGAATGTCATTTCCTTGAGAGTAATGACAATTTCGTTTTTGTCTTTATAGCCCTGGGGTTTATCCAGTTTTGGCATGTTCTAAGTGCTTAATAAATGTTGCTGAATGTATGAATGAATAAATGAATGAATGAATGGTTGCATGGTCATCCAGTCCTTGCTTAATTGAAGGGACAGAGGACAGAGAAATAAGTAGGGGGAGACTCTTAAGTAGAGACAGTCAATTGGGTTAAGATATGGAAAGGAAGGAGCTTATTTAATACCTGGGCTTTCCTCTCTATCCATTCATATCATGGGCATAGAGAACTACCCACTTTTACTTTACCCTGACACTGCAGTCTCTGGCAGTGATGATTCCCTGCTCAATGGACCCAATTTTCTGAAGAGAAGACATATCTTCTGTAAATTTTCTTGAAAGATGGATGTAGCTAGGCAAACTTGTAAAGTAGAAGTTTGTCTTTGGTGCCTTCCTACTTCCCATTCTTCAGCTTTCTCCATCTGCTTATATATCTCTTCCCTACTTTCCGGTTCTTTTTTGGGGTTCTGACTAAAGGTGAGTCATCTCACTCTGGAAAAACCATTTCTGCTCGTAGCCTCACCTTGACTAGTCCCCACCTAACTTGGATGTTATATGTTGGAAACCGATCAAGTAGGATATAAGAAGCTCAGCATCGTTGCCCATTCCTAAAATCACAAGGTCTCAGCCTCCATAATTTGCTACTATTCATGGGCATCAGCTAATAGGGGACTACATCACCAAGACGCCAGTTCCCCTTTGGCATGCTGAATACCACAGAATTTCAGAGGCAACAAAACTATATCCACTATCTACATTCAACCATACTGCCAAATACTTTGAGCCTTAAATTTAGGTTTAGACTAAAAAGAAAAGAAAAGCCCAAACCAATGAAACTTAAGGGGCTAAATTCTGCATCCAGTGTCCCAGATATGGCTGGATGCCTCAGTAACACTTTGTCCTTATTTGTTTAAATTTAAAAGAACTTAAAAAATTCCCCTTTTGCTTTGTTCTTTTGGAAGCCCAACCTCAGTCAGCTACTGTTTATTAAACTCATCTAATCAAAGTTGTAAACCAACAGAAATTATATCCAGTGTAATTTTTATTTCAAATGCAGTATATCACCTGCATGAGGCACTGGGGATTGGGGAGTTGCTCTTTGATGACTTGGTAAGGCAGTCAAAGACAGTAAGCAGCTCTGATTTGTCCATCCATGTTTAGCTATACATTAATTATATATATATATATAATATGCAAAATAGCATAATTATCCACTGATAATTAATTCATTACTGCCCAATAAGAATATATATGCAGTATGACTACAAGTTTGCTTCAATAGCTGTTTTGTTCTTTGGATTCCATTCTCTTCTCTTTGTAGCCTCTTCCTTGGAGATTTCAACCACTCTCACTGCTTCAGCTTTCATTCCTGTGTGGATGACTCTTCAAATCTATATTTTCAGCCCTGTCTTTTCTCAAGTCTCAAGAACTATATTTCTAACAGCTGGCTAGTTAGCTCCACTTGCTTATCTCAATTAGCACCTTAAACTCACCAGGTTCAAAACAGAACTCTAATTTCTCCATTATCTTGTCCCCTTTACTCCTGACTTCATTTTTATTTTCTTTCTATTAATGCACCCACCATTCTCCTAGATGCCTCAGTTTGAAACTTTATGCATTTCAGGTTTCTCCTTTGCCCGAATCGCATACATGGACATTCCAATTTCCTTCCATTCATTGCCTCCATAATATATCCATTGCTGCCACCCTTGTTTAGGGATTGCCTTTCTCCCTTTACTATTTTAATAACCTCCTGACTGGCCCTATTGACTCTAAGTCTTTCCTCCTCCAGTCCATACTACACAGTGTCCTACAGTGGGTTTATGATTTCATCTCTGTGAGTATTCCTTTTGCCTATTCAGAATATGAAATAAAATCATCTTGTATTTTTGCCCCTGTTCTGTATATATCTTCTAAAAAGACACTATCCAAGACACTGTAGTCTTTCCTCTTCTTTTATTTTGGGGCAACCTATGTGACAAGCTTTGTGTCTCCCATTCTTGCTTTATGCTTGGTGATGGTCCCTAATGACATTTTTTATGACACTTCTAATGTGACACTAATATTCAACCTACTTACCTTTTAATATATTTTCCCATGGTCATTTGGGTTATTTATAACTCTAATTCTTCTGAGCTTTTGGAATTTCATTATTTGCAGCAATATAGCATCAATGACAGAAAAGTGGTGCCAGAGAGATAAATTGTGGGAGTATTGAGTTTAGGATCCCTGAAAGTGCTGTGTAGTTTCCTGAACATGATCCAGCCCAAGTTCTTTTTCCTACTTAATTTTAAAATCTATATGGTGATATCTAGTTATAGAGGATGACTGAGCATATTAGTGTTCCATTTAAAAACCTTCTGTGGATTCTCATGTTCTACTGAATAAAGTTTATATTCTTTCATTTGACCCATGCACTTCATAACTTAGTCTCAACATAGTTTTCCATCTTTATTTTTCATTACTCCCATTGTGTACTCTATGTGCCAGCCAAATTAGATTATTCACCATTTCATTCCATGAAGGATCAAGGGTTACTGAATGGTCAAAAGCTCAGAGCCACTTTCAGAACAAAATGATTTAGAAGGACTTTTCCTATGAGGGGGCAGATGTTCAACTCAATGACTGGAATCTCAGACTACCCTTTGCAAGGATTTCTCCCCAGCTCCAATCTACCAAACACAGAAATGCATTTGCCATGAACCCGGGGGATCATCCCAAGTCCTATGGAGGTGACTGGTGCTGTAAGCCTATCTATGCTGATATTTTTCTCAAGCTTGCCAGAAAGACTTAGGAGAGTTATCAAGATAGGAAAGAGGAGAAGGAATGAATTGATGCCCAGGATCCTCAAAATTGGCCTTTCAGTTCCTTCATGAATTTAAACTTGACCACAGGCTGACTAGGAGAAAAACTGTGACTTATATGAACCACAGAATCTCAGAAGAAGCAGAGACCTCAGGGGTCACCTAGTCTAAGACATAAGAGAACAAGAATCTTCTCTACACAAACCTGATAAACTGTAATATAGTTTCTACTTGAAGACCTCCATAAAGGAGAGCCTCTGAAGGAAGCCTGCTCCATTTTTGGATAGTTCTAAATATTAGGAAGTTTTTTTTCTTGCCCTGAACCTTACTTTGAGAAGAATGTTGGAGAACATTGGACTGGTGGGTGATAAACATCACTCACAAAAAGTGAAATTGACTATATCTTAACCAAGAGGAAAATACTGGTTATCTACACAGGAGCTAAGCCTTTCCCAAATGTCCTTTTGCCTTCGTTGTTGCCCTCTCCTCTCCCCATGTCATGGACCTCATGTACTGAGCTCTCTCTCTCTTCACTCTACACTACCAAAACCTGGATCTGCTACCAGTTGTTGAACATTCAGCATGAATTGAAGTCTTTGGGTGTTTCTTACAGAATATGGCTTTGTACCATATTAAAAGAAGTTTAGATATCATTGAAGTTGAGGGAGGGGGTTTGAGGAATGAAAGGGGGGTATTTCATAGTCACTCTGAAATCATACCATGGAGGTGGCTATCTATTCCACTAAAGGTTAAGGCTGGTCATGCCTGAGATGTCTTTGCAGTAAAGTCATGGCTGACTGGAACCATTATAAAAAAGTCATCTTACATTTTGGCAGTAGGTCTATTCTCAGAAAAGCAAAAGAAAGTGGAGCAGCAAGAACTGTCTTTGCCTGACAAACAATAGACTGAAACTAGGAAAAAAAAATACAAGGGAGAAAAGAACATGACCCTGGGGAGTGATATTAGTTCACTCAAAGAGGCAACAATATCTAATCCCTTCCATTTTTTCCAGCTGCTCCTTGCCATCAGATGCCCGTTCAGCTGAGAAATCCTTATTAACCTAAGGAAGATGCCAGGAATTGGAGTGGGGAGGTCAAGAGAGGAATAAAAGGAGAAGCTCTGGCTGTGTTCTTTGTCCCCAGGTCCCTTCTTAGAAGATTACTTAGGAGCAACAGAGATGATGTTTACTGAGCCAAGGCCAATTAGCTAGATAGTCAATGTTATCTGTTTTGGCTGAAGAGCTGAATGACTTCATACCTGTGGTAGGTAGGTAATTCAAAGGAAGAGCCTGTAGTATTAAAGAAATTTTAAAATGTAAAACTGTAGAATTTAGATCTGGAAAGGACCTTAGAGAGCACAAGATCATAGGATTTATAGCTGGACGTAATCTTGTCAGCTCTTTCACTTTACAAATGAGGAAACCAAGGCCCAGACAGGCTAAATGACTTATTTGCCCAAGGCCACACTGAGAGCAGAGGAAGGATTTGAACCTGTAGCTTTAGACCCCAAATGCAGCCTCTTTCCATTACACATCATCATCTAGTCTTGTTGTTGTTTTGTCATTTTCAGTCATGTACATCTGGGGTTTTCTTGACAAAGATACTGGAATGGTTTGCTATTTCCTTTTCCAGCTCATTTTGTACCTCTGGAAACTGAGGTAAGTAGGGTTGAGTGATTTGGCCAGGATCACACAGCTAGTAAGTGTCTGAGGTAGGATTTGAACTCAGGAGGATGAGTCTTCCAGATTGTAAGCCCAGTGCTCTCTCCTCTATGCCACCTAACTGCCTGTCATCTACTTAGTTAATCCACCAACATTTATCAAGCCCTTACTATATGCCAGGCATTGTGCCAAGAGCTAAGGATGTAAAGAAAGGCCGAAACAGTCTTTGTTCTCAAGGACTTCACATTTTAATGGGAGAGACACTATACAAATTAGATAGGGACACACAAGATATACACAGAGGAGATGAAGGCATGAGGGAAGGCACTGGTGGTTAGGGTCTTATCCCAATTCTTTTTTTCTCATAGATGAGAAAACTATGAAACAAAGATATGACTTTTCCCAAGATCCTTTCGATTAAGTGCAACAAACCTTATTAAGCACCTAATATGTACAAGGTACTCTCTGAGAATGTATTAAGCGTTGGCTCTATGAGGTTTGGGGATCTACTGGAGAACAAAGGGAATAAAGAAACACAGCCAACCTCCTTTCCAGTTCATTGATTGACTGAGAGACCCCAGGTAAGTCAATTATCCTCTTGGAGATTTTCCAATTTATAAAATGGCGTGCAAGTCATTTCACCCAACATGGGAGGAAATAAGATCTCGTACTGCTGTACTTTGAAGAAAGGGTCTCATACATATGCAGGAATGCTCTAAACATACTCAATCAGTAGGCCATACCTCCCCACAAGCATTCAACCAAGGCAAGAGCAGGCAAAATGATTCATGCTAGAAACCACAGCCCAAATTACCCCAGTGACAGGCCTTGAATGGACTGTACCTTTTCCCTGAAATTCAAATTCTGGGAAACTGTGTGCAAAAAAAGTCCAGCAAAACACAGCAGTGGAAGACAGTGCAAATCTGTCATATTAAAATAGACCCAGGAAACAAAAAAGAAAGAAAGAAGAAAAGGAAGGAAGGAAAGAAGGAAGGAAGGAAGGGAGAGAAGGGAAGAAAGAAGGAAGGAAAAAGGAAGGAAGGAAAAAGGAAGAGAGGGAGAAAGGAAGGGAAAGAGGGAGGAAGAAAGAGATAAAGGAAGGAAGAAAGGGAGAGAGGGAGAGGAAGAGGGAGAGAGAGAGAGAGAGAGAGAGAGAGAGAGAGAGAGAGAGAGAGAGAGAGAGAGAGAGAGAGAGAGAGAGAGAGAGAGATAGGAAAAGGAGTCAACATTTTAATATTTGTTGGTAATTTTATCATGTATCCTGGATAATGAATTGATCCATTTTACTCTGAAGCAGAAGAAAGAAAGAGATGTAAGAAAAGACAACTGAAATGATTAGACATCCATGAGACAAAAAAAAAAATCTTTTCTTAGAAGGAGAGATTAAAGGAAATATGGAGGTGACTTTTTAGGAGTGAATCTAGAAGCCTAATCTTTCCAGAAACAACTCCCATTGGTGCCAAGGCCTCTGGATTTGTGAGACAAAATAAAGGGAGCTATATGACACAGATAATAGGGAAGGAGTGACAGCCAATCAGGGGTCTTATAGGGTGCCCCAGAAAGGAATAAAGCAGGGCACAAAGACCAAGTATATACATGCAAAATAGATAAAGTGAAATACTTTGTCTGGTAACAAGTAATTAACCTGTAGACCTTCCTGTTGTCATATGTTATTAAGAAAGGTGCCAAAACAAATTAGACATTGGTGGGGAAGAAATCTGTACTTAAACTGGTCACAAAGGGATAAGATTACAAAAGCTATTAATCGTCAAGCTCTTTCTGTTGGCATAGAGCTTCAGGGTAGTTACTTAGCTAAACGGGGCCGTGATTTGTCAGGTCTTCGTGGAGGCCTATAAAGGGTACTTGGTGCTTTCTGGAAGAGAATTAGCTCTCCAAGGACCAAAGGACAGATAGTACTTTTGTCTAAGCCAGCTACTTTTGGGGTAAGCAAAATACAATTAAACAAACCAGATTCAGACCACGCCAGTGTGAGGTCCACAGGAAGGCTGGGCATCCCCTAGAACGGACTATTTGCAGCCAGTGACTAGGATGACCACATCTCTGATTTCTAGATACGAGCCCCTAAGGCAGAGCGAGCAGTCAGTAGAGGCTAAGGATTTTTATCAGTGAATATAATTGCATTTGGGGCAAAATGTGCTTTTTGGAGCTGGTTTGATCAATTCACAATAGAAGAAATCTTTTTTCCCTCATTCCTTTTGGGTTGGAGTTCATGAGAGCCCAGAAAGAAGAAAGTTGTTTTTTGGTTTTGTTTTTTTTGTTTTTAAGCATGAAGGATATACACAGTAACAGAGACAAGGGGAAAAAAACAACATAAGGCATCACCCTGAGGACCATAGCACTAGAACATTTTCTAGCTGATTTATAGGACTGAAGTAGGTCAAAAGGTCTCTTCTGAAATGAAAAATAGGTCCCTAAAGGTGCACCAATTATTACAGAAAAATCAATAAGGCCTGAAGCCTGTGATGGCATCTTTCCCGTAGGATGGGATGGGGGCGGGGAAGCGTGCCATTGATCATTCTGAAGGATGAGTAGGATGGTCCCAGAAGCAAACACAGGCCATCTTCTCATACCTGCACTACTGTGGCATTGCTCAATCCAGGTCACTAACTGAAATCTCCAGAAATAGCCGGGATGACAAAGGGGAAATAACCAAAAATAACTGATGCCTTCTTCTTGACAGTGCTGATGAGATGCTCAGAGGACTCCCAGCCATGGGGTAGTAATACCCAAGGCGCACTGAGCATGCTCTTTCCCTGTCTGGCATGGCATGTTCTCATGTGAAATGATAGCTTAGGACCTCTTACTACCTATCAGCACCTACCAAAGTCCGATGGTTAGTAACTGTGCATCTGTGCTCCCTTTTTCAAGTTCAGATGAAAGTAGACTTTATCCTGTGAAATCCTTTGTAAGGCTCTAAGGTGAATAAACAGGAGTTGCTGCTCTCTCAATCACAAACTCACTGAGCAATTGCTTAATGAAACCTTGGCACTGAGCAGAGCACATGTGACATTTGCCCTTTGGGGTTATATGGTCCTCAGGACAGGCCAGGAGGAATACCGGAAAGGCTACTCTGCTGAAGTGTCTGTCTGCCAAGGGGATGCAGGATTCCTCACTGGGCTTTCCTTTTCTAAGCTGTAAAATGATGGGTTAGGCTCTATGATCTCTAAAATCCTATGGCACCTGCCCTTTTGCACAATCCTTTCCTCCCAGATTCTCTGTTTAAAACCACAAATATTTCTGGCAAGTTGATTCCCTGACACCTAACTGTGAATGAACTTGTTCTAGTATTTAGAGCAGAAAGGGACCTTAGAGGACAACTAGGCCAATCTATTAATTTTCCAGATAAATACTTGCCTAAGGTCACACTTAGAGTAAATGACTCAGACTCTGACCTTGGGGTTCAAATCCAATATCAGAAATTTGCTAGCCATGTAACAATGATAGTCAAATTTCTTAATCTCTCAGACTTTATAATTTCCTCATTTATAAAATGGGGATAATTAAATTTGTATTACCTACTTCACAGGGTTGATGTAAGGAAAGCATTTCACAAACCTCAAGGTGATATACACATATATATTTCCACGTAGGATGCTGCCTGTGTAACATGGATTCATGATAGCAGGCAGCTAAATAGCATAGTAGAGAGGGTGGTATACTTGAAGTCTTATTCAAGTCCTGCCTAATACAATTATTAGTTGCATGATTTTTTTTTGGAGGGGAGGAATCTCAGGGTTAAGTGATTTGTCTCAGGTCACATAGCTAGTAAGTGTCTGAGGCTGGATTTGAACTCAGGATCCTTCTGACTCCAGGGCTGATGGTCTATCCACTGCACCACCTAGCTGCTCCATTAACTGTGAACAAGTCACTCAACAAGGGCCTTACCTGGAAATCAGAGGGCTGGACTCCATGGCCTCTAATATCCCTTCTAGTTGCCTGACATAGTAGGTGCTTAAAATGCTTTTTGATTTGTGAACTTTCAGTTCTAAATCTAAAATCTTATATAGGAAAATAATTGGACACTTGAGGGTGTCAAAGGGGGAAGTGGAGGTACCAAGGATGGATTAATTTTTCTGTACTTTATATCCTATATGGCACTGCCCCTGATGGTTATTGCTTTCCAGGTTTGTGTTTCCTTTGTGTTTCCTACAACGGAAGATAATTTCCTCTAGCTTAACTGGGCTAGAATCAGAGAAAAGGGGTGTGTGTGTGTGTGTGTGTACATATATATATATACACATATATATGTACACACACACACCTTCCTTGAAGATTCCCTTGAAGTTGGCAACTCTGTGGTATAGTGTGGAGGATGTTAAAGTAGGCAACTGGGGGGTATAGTGCATAGAGCACCAGGACTGCAGTCAGGAAGACCTCAATTCAAATATGACCTCAGATATTTACTAGCTGTGTGACCCTGGGCAAGTCACTTAAATTCTGCTTGTCACATTTTCCTCATCTATAAAATGAGGATAAAATACCTACCTCCCAGGTTGTTGCAAGCGTCAAATGAGGTAGGTGAAAATTACTTATCCCAATGCCAGGCACATAATAAGCACTATTATAAATGTTACTTATGATTATGAATCACCTAGAGTCAGGAGACCTGGGTTCAAATTCAATATCAGAAATTTACTAGCTATGTAATAATGATAGTCAATTTTCTTAACTTCTCAGATTTTTAATTTCCTCATTTGTAAAATGGGGATTATTGTATTACCTACCTCACAGGGCTGATGTAAGGCAAGTACTTCACAAATCTCAAGGTGATATACACGCACATATACATATATGTGAGTTTAATATTCAATGGTGGTGTAAAGGGGGTTTACAGTCTGGGCATCTGACTCTTGGCTATCATCCCCAGCTTTTCTAGATGAATGAATAAAAGACTTATTTTTATCATTACATTGTTACATTAACTAATCTAGTTTCTTTATAAAGTGTCACTAAGTACTACTCAAAACAAAAGAAAAAAAGGAGGAAAGGGGCTGTTCTTGGACTTTGCCCCTTTATTCATTCTCCTTCCAATTAGTTTTCTGATCTTATTAGAATCTTGCAATTTAAAAAAAAATATTTTTCTTCTTAAAGGTATTTTATCAATTTCCCATTGTTTTTCCATTTTAAGGACTATCCTGCCACCAAATCCTCTTTTATAACAGAGAAAAACAGTTAAGCAAAGCAGGATGACAGTGTCTGATAGAAGGTATAACATCTCCTACTCCTAGACCCCAACTTCTCCAACAAGAGAAGGGACATGTACTTTATCATGTGTTCTCTGGAACCAAGTGTGATCCCTACAATGAAAGGATCCCAATTGTCATCAAGGACAGTTTTCCTTTGTTTTCAGTCATTGTAACTAAGTAGCTTTTACCTTTGTAAGGTAGCTAGGGGGCCCTTTTCTCAATTCCAGTCGTGCTGGGAAATGATTGCTTGGTGAAGGTGAACTGAATGCTTGTGCTTCTCTTGATTTCTCCTCCACAAAGGCTCCTATGTTTCCTATTGTGACAGAAAGCCATTCACTCTCCATTGTCACCATTGCTGAGATTCCTTTCTCCAGGCATAAACATTTCTGAATGCCAATTTATAACTATGGGATTTAAATAGAAGTCTTCCCTAATTCTTAGCCTATTAGGGAAAAATAGGTGAAAAAAAGCCCTCTATGTAGTAAAGTAGTGATTATTTTAAGTTTATTTTTAATTAAATTTCTACTTTGTGAGGGGAGGAAGGGAAAATGTAGATTTTTTCTTAAATCATCATCCTCTTGGAATTACATCCATAGTCCATTAAAAAGGACCCTGGATACATTTATATAACCAAGTGAACACAATACTAATGATAGACTAGGAAGATGAAAGCTTGGCTGAACAGATGGCAATATGCTGCAAGCAAGTCATCTGGGGCTGAGAGATCAGACAAAGACAAGGGTCCCTAGTGGTGTGATGGAAACACCTCCGGGAGTCAGGAGACCTAGGTTCTAGTCCTGGCTTCTTGAAAAGTGGAAAACTAAAGCAGGAAGGAACTTGGGAGATCATGTAGAACAACATCCTTTCTTTACAAAGGACACCAAAATGCAGACAAGTCAGGAGATTCGCCAAGGTCACTTATGAAGTTAATGCCAGGGCAGGGGCTTTGGGTTTTGGGACTCAGCATCCTATACTGTCTGCTGTTTTCCTATAGTCAGTCAAGAAGCAGCTGTATTAGTTTCATGGAGTCACTTAATCTCTCAAGGCTCCAGGTTCCTTCATTACAGAGTTGGAAGGAACCTCAGAGACCATCTAACCCAGACTGTCAATCAGTCAATGATCACCTATATTAAATGCTTACTATGAAGCAGGCACTGGGTTAAGCAAAAGAAATGTGAAAATAGTTCCTGCACTTAAGGAGCTTATCTTCTCCAGGGAAAGACAAAGAAGAAAACAACCAGGTAGAAGCAAGATAGAAAAAGAATTTTGTTATTGTTGTCATGTCTAACTCTCTGTGACCCCATTTGGAATTTTCTTACCAAAGACACTAGAGTGGTTTCCCATTTCCTTCTCATTTTACAGATGAAGAACTGGGGCAAACAGGGTTAAATGACTTGCCCAGGGTCACATAGCTAATAAGTTAGTGTCCGAGATCCGATTTGAATTCAAGAATATGAGTCTTCCTGACTCCAGTCAGGCCTGATTCTTTATCCACTGTGCCACCTACCTGTGCCAGTGTCACAGGCAAAGGCACTTATCACTGTTGGGACTAGGAAGGGGTTCCTATAGATGGTAGGATTTAAATTGATCCTTGAAACAGGGAACTTGAGAATTCCCTGATGGTATAATTCTAAGGAATTCCTTCATCCAACTCTGTCTAATCTAAGAGTTAAAAACCTAGAGACTTTCTGTAAAAGCAACATAGTTGATTTTCACTTTCATGAAAATTAACTTCATAAAATAGGGATGATACTTATAAACTGATGAGCTTCAAGATGGATAAAATAATGTATTTTATCTAAAGTACTGTAAGGCTCAGACTGCTACATAGATTTCTGCTTTTATTATTATCATTATAATTATTAACAATATTGCCATAAACCATATAGGAATGACTGTGGAGCGAGCAAGCTCTGGAGTGATATAACTGGCTGAAACAACTAACATGATAGAAAATGCTATTTTTAAGATGTTCAGTGATTCAGATATGCTACCATGGAGTTAATCTGCAGTTATTAAGCTCTGTATTACTTTACTATTGAGAATTAATGAAACATCTAACACTAGGCTGGGCACGAGGTGCTTTGAAGGGTAGCTAACTGATGTAGTGGATAGAGTGCTGGGCCTGAAGTCAGGAAGACTTATCTTACTGAGTTCAAATATGGTCTCAGACACTTCCTGGCTGTCTGACCCTGGGCAATTATAGCACCTACTCCCAGAGCTGTTGTGAGGTTCAAATGAGATAACAGCTGTAAAGCACTTAGCAGACTACCTGGTACACAGTAGGCAAATAACACATGCTTGTTTCCTTCATTGTGTGCCAAAGATGGAGACCACCATTTTTGGTTTACAAGCATCTTGGCAATGATGAGTTGAATGTCATGTCTGAGGTTAGAGAGTTCAGTTACTTTTGAGTTACTTACAAGAAACATACAAAAAACAGAAGCTATTTTTCCCAATAGGCTTACTGAATATGTTGTTAACTTCTCATATGAAAAATTGCTTATACGGATTTTCTCTCTCCAAATTTTGCTAGAGAAAAGAAATTTATATTTACTTGAGATCAGTTGGCAGATCAACTCAGCCACAGCTTTTTAAATGTTCATGAGTTTCAGACTATCTTCATTTTGAGATTCTGGTAATCAGGTCTGACTATAGGCAAAACTGTCAAGTAGGCAATTATTCTTTAATCTTTGGACCTAGCATCATCTGCACTTCTTCCACAATCATTCTCCTACATGAGTGTTCTTGACCTGTGAATATTCAGATTTAAATTTCCATCTCTGACCTCTCTCCTATGCTCCAGGTCTGAATTTCTACCTGCTGGCTAGAACATCTTCACTTGTATGCTCTTTTATTACCTCTAGCTCAAGGAGTTTTTCAGAAAACAGATGAAGAGTTTAATTTCATGTAATAGAATTATCTGAAATTAAACTCTTCATCTACTCTGAAAAATCATTGCTCCCTCTGGGCTATCTTGGTAATAATAACAATTATTATTAGAGTTAATATTTTATAAGCACTTTAAGGTTTGTAAAAAGCTTTACATGTATTAACTAAGTTAATATTTACAGCCCTGTGAGAAATGTGCTGCCATCATCATCATCATCATCATCTTATTTATGAGGAAATTGAAACTGACAGAAGATAATGGGTCTGCCCAAAGTCAAATAGCTGGTAAGTCTTTAAGGAAGAATTTGAATTCAGTTCTTTGTGACTCCATTTTCGTAACTCTACTATGCTCCATGGCTACTATCATTTTGTTATTTCAGTTCTGGTGCCATCCTCAGTCTCTCTATATCACCCAGGCTCAAACCTTTGAGTCACACTCTCTTTTCTTTGGTCATCATATCCTGTCAATTCTTTCTTTTAAATATATCCCTTTCTTTCCATTCCCACTATCACCAACTATATCCAGACTTTGACTAGGCTTTAGCAATAAATAGCTATTGTACCTAAGGCAAACTGTCTTTTTTAAAGACCTCAATTGAAAGAAAAGCAGCTGCCTCCCAAGACAATCAAATCCATGTGACCTTCTCCAAGGTCACACACAAAGATACAACTTCCTATCAAGGCATATTAGATAAGCATGCCTTATTTATTTATCAAAGATGTTTGACTTTTATTCAACTCCATTTTCAGATAGCACTCATTGTCAGGAAGTTTTTCATTATTACAGAGTCAAAAACTGTCTTTGAAACTTTCACTCAAGGACAGAACCTTACAAGTACTTAAAACAGTTCTGAAAGCTAGGCAGAGCAGTAGAGAGAGTGCTAGGCCTGAGTCAGGAAGACTCATCTTCCAGAGTTCAAATCTAGCCTTAGACACTTGGTAGCTGTGTGACCCTGAGAATATCACTTAACCCCATTTGTCTCAATCCACTCCAGTATCTTTGCCAAGAAAACCTCCAATGGGGTCATGAAAAGTCAAACACGAATGAAAAAGAACCAAACAACACCAATCCTAAATTTTCCTCTTCTTTGGTTTAAATATCTCTAAGCTCCTTTGATTGCTCCTCACTTAGTATAAATCTGAGGCTCTTTATTATACTTGCTCACCCTCCCCTGAGAGTCCCAGTTTATCAATATAATTTTCTTTGGCCTGAGAGAGGTATTTATTTTTTTTCAAATTTATTTTTAAAAGTTTTCAACATTCACTTCCATAAGTTTTAAATTTTCTCCACCTCTTATCAATATGGTTTTAAAATGATAGTGCCTAGAACTGAAATCAATGCTCTAGAGTAATCTGACAAGGGCAGAGTCTCCCTAGTCTTGGACGTTCTGCCTCCATGAATTCATCCAAGAACATTTTTGGGGGCTGCCATATTACTGTTGACCCATATTAGTCTCCTATTGCCTCCCATCTTTTTCTTAAGATCTTCCTTATAGCTATACTTCCCTCATGTTATACTTTCAAAGTTGATATTTTAAACCCAAATATAGGAATTCCCATTTGTGCTTTTAAAATTCCAGGTTACTAAATCTCCAGTTAAGGAAGAGGCCAGGGCAGCCATCTCCTCATTTCACTGGCGGCTGCACTCTGTTAGATTTATTGACTTTACCATGCCCCTGGCTGGGTGCCCTCCCCTTTACCCTGCCTCCAGCATTCTTTTGCGTGTTATTTTCTCCCATGTGATCATCAGCTCAGTGAGGGTAGGGACTGTCTTTTTTTTGTATTTGTATCCCAGCTAAGTAGTTAGACTGTATTATACAGTACAATGCCTGGCACACTGCACAGTTATTCAGTTGTTTCAGTTATGTCTGACTTGTCATGATCCCATTTGGGGTTTTCTTGGCAAAGGTACTGGAGGAGTTGGACATTTTTTCTCCAGCTTATTTTACAGATAAAGAAACTAAGGCAAATAGAGCTAATTGACTTGCCCAGGGTCACCAAACGAATAAACGTCTGAAACCAGGTCTTCCTGACTCTGGGCTCGGTATTTTATCCACTGTGCCACCTAATTTCCTGCCTAGAACATAGCAGGTGCTTAATAAATGCTTATTGACTATGGATAGACTATTAACTTAGGTCCAGTATTCTAATCTTTCAAGCAACATATCCACAATTTTTAACTAAGTATGTTGAATATCTCTTCTAACAACAACAATATTAATAATAATATTTATATAGCACCTATGTTCCAAGTACTGTGCTGAATGCTATTAGCTCAGTTGAGCTTCACAATAACCCTCAGAGTAGGTGCTATTATTATCCCCATACAACTGAGGAAACAGCCTAGTTTTAGTGACCTGTCCAAGGTTACACATGAAGACATAACTTCCTGTTATGGCATATTAAATAAGCATGTTTTCTTTGACTTTATTCAAGCTATTGTTAAAAACCCTAAATGACACATAGCCAAGAACAAACTTCTGGAAAACTTTCTGATAGATCTCCTTCCAAGCTGATATTGACCCATTAATAATTACTTTTGGGGTCCTGTCATTCAACCAGTTCTGAATCCAGTTAACAGCATCATTGTCCAGTCCCCAATTTTCTTTAAGACTAATGCAAGAGACTTTGTCACCTGTTTTCTTAAAATCTAATATATCTATAGTACATATAGCATACGCTCTCAGTCTTCATCTTCTCAATATCTTACAGAAAAGTCTAAGCTCAGCTGTGAGGCTAACTGATAATTATTATATCAAATAATGAATCATCTATATGTCAATCTGTCATTCTCCTAATCCATACAACCATCATGAACATCTGCTGAACATCTCTACTTGGATATCCCATTGGTACAAAAAGTCAGCATATCTAAAACACAGATCATTAGGATCATTCCTTCCTCTGAACTTCACTATTTCCCTTGAGGGTACCACCATCCTACCAGTACACCCAGGCTTCAAACCCAAGAGTCTAGTTCTATGTTCGCCTCTCCCTGACCTTCAAAGACTTTCTAGGTCATTTGCTTTCACCTTCCTAGTATCTCTTATATCTACTTTTATTTCTTTACTCTCACACAGCTATCACACTCATTCAGAAGCAAGTTACCTCCCTTGGATGGACTGTTGTAATAATTGTCCCAATTCAACTTAACAAATATTTATTTGTGCTAATCACTATGGCTTCAAAGACCAAAAGAAAATTATACATTTATATTTATATATCTACAGAAACCTGCATATATATGTATATACTCAGATACATATACAAATCTGTAACATAAATATAATTTATTGTTGTTGGAGAGTGCTAGGTGACAAAGTACAAAGAATGTTAATCTTAAAGCAGGGAAGACCTGAGTTCAAATATGGCTTCAGACACTTGTAAGCCGAATGACCCTGGGCAAGTTACTTAATTTCTTTCTGTATCAGTTTCTTTGACTGTAAAACAGGGATAATAAGAGCACCTACTTCACAGGGCTGTTCTGAGGATCAGATGAGATACTATTTGTAAAAGGCTTGGTATAGTGCCTGGCACATAGTAAGCACTTAATAAATATTTATTTCCTTCCCCTCTTTCTTACACAATGAAATACTTACATAATGTAATGTATATAATTGTATTTCAGGTATATTATGTAACACTTGTCCTTTACACGTTTTCAGCTGTATCCAATTCCTTACAACCCCATTTGGGGGTTTTCTTGGCAAAAATACTGGAGTGGTTTGGCATTTTCTCATCCAGTTTCATCCAGTTTCCAGATGAGGAAAATGAAGCAAAAAGGGTTGTGACTTGCCCAGGGTCACATAGCTAGTAAGTGTCTGAGGGCAGATTTGAATTTAGATCTTCCAGACTCCAGGCCCAGCACTCCATTCACTGGGCCACCTAGCTGACCCTTATGTAACAATAGATGGTATTATATGAAAATGGATAATCACATTAGAAATGTGCTTCATATAGTAGGAATAGATATTTATACATTGGTATAAGGTTTGTAAAATGCTTTACATATGCTTATCTTATTTGAACTTTCCCAAAATCTTGTAAGATCAGCATTAAAAGTATTATTATCCCCATAACATGAATGAGAAAACTAAACCTAGAAGCAGACAAGCAACTTGCCCTGGGTTATAGACCTAGTAAGTATCAGAGATAAACTTTGAAACCAGTGTCCTGATTCCAAGTTCAAAGCCTTGTCTGTTATGACTCACTGTGAGTGTATTACTGAAAAGATGGATATAAATGGGGAAGAATTAGGTCTAATCGTTTTAAATAGCCTAGACTATTTGAAAGGATCCTATCATCCTTCTGTAAACTAAAGAATTTCTGAATTGCTTATAAACAACAAGGTGAAATTTTCTCTCTTTTTGTTAAGGCTGGATTTCCAGAAATCAACTTTTGTTACAAGTCTATGGATAAATCTGGAGGCTTTGGTTTTTATACCTTTCATTTTTATCACTTAACAAGCACATTTTTGTATCTATCTTTTGAGGGCAAACGGCAAGGGAATGCTTACTTATTGGGATAAGAGGCCTGCCCAAGGGGAGGGAACACCCTTATTTTCACTACAAACATTTTTCTTTCAGCAACTTTCCCATCACCTTCACAGTTGCAAAATCAATACTGAGAAGTATGCACAGAAATCGTTAGACTATTTTTTCCCTTTGAAATCGGCCCATCACCTTCTACACTAAGAGGAAGTTGGAACTGCATAAGTAATAAACACTAAGGCAAAAATTAAAATTATGCTTTATTTTAATGGCATATAAATTAATGTTGAATTATGAGAAGATTCCCCTGAAAGTCACAACATAACATTTACAGGACTAGCAAAGGCAATCTGTCAGTTCTTTCAATGGGCCAATGCAGGAGCTTTGTCATTAGCATGGGTATTGGGCAATTTGAGATAGTGCTGACTGCAAAATCTTCTCCCTTCCCATGATACCAGACTGTCCTGAAAAATACAGCTGTTTCAAAAACTATCATAATGATACATGTAATCAGTGAAGATGCGTATTACAATATACTCTACAATGGAAATAGGGAGATTTCCTTTCTAACCATGCCAGTCATCTTGTAGATCCTCTTCAACACTTCAGTTACAAAGTTATGGAAAAGTATCACAGGTCAGCAGATCTCAGAAAAAGGAGGCTTTCAGACCTGTGTGTACACACAGAGTTCCCTGGAGTGGATCCCTGGCATTTGGTATACACAGTATCTCTGAGGTCTCTGGGTCTCTGGTAGTTTCTCTCTTCTAAACTCACTTCTAAATCTGAGTTTCCATGATTCTGTGTTCTAGGAATATGATGTACTATGTTGTTTTGTATAAGAAGACTTTCTTAATACCCTTTAATGATACTTTCTCCCTTCTCAGATTGTCATGTACTTATCTCTTTGCATGTTGTATTATCCTCTCTAGACAAAATATAAGTGATGAGGGCAGGGACCATTAATTTTGTCTTTAAATTCCCAGTGACTAACAAATAGAACTTACCTAGGAAGAAGAAGAATAGTAGAATTTTTTTAAAAATTTCATTCAAATATATGGCTGATCTGAAGTGAAGAATAACTTTCATCTATTCTCAGTGTCTGCCATGGCCTCCAAGCCAGTGACAGTGACCTGACAGGCATGTGTAATAACCAGACTAGATATTCTGGATCCAGAGAGCTGTGATGAGGGTGTGTGTGTGTGTGTGTGTGTGTGTGAGAGAGAGAGAGAAAGAGAGAGAGAGAGAGAGAGAGGGAGGGAGGGAGGGAGAGAATGTGCTGCCTGTTGCTACCGAGGACACCACTCTCCTAGTTACGTAGGTTTGTATCCTTAAAGTCCTCCTGGATTATTCTCCCTTACCCTACACTCCCAGTGAATTGCCACATCTTGTTTCTTCTAAGTCCTCAATACCTCTCACATCTATCCCTTTCTCCCTAATCACCTGGCCACCTCCCAGTTTTAACCTTTATCACCTCTCACATAGACTACTGCAAGAGCATATTAGTTATTCTGCTTTTTTTTTTGGTCATTTCCCCTCCAATCTATCTTCTACAAAGTGATTGAAGTGATTTCTCTACCTTTTTCTATAGCTCAAATTTGGCCATGTCATTCCCTTGTTCAGTAAACTCCAATAACTCCCTATTATCTCTGAGATGAAACATAAATTCCTCTGTTTCTCATTTAAAATCCTTTGTAAAAACTGATTCCACCTTTTATATACAGCATCATTACATTGTTACTTCCCTTCACACTCTATCTACAGTTGATCCAAATTGACTATTTTGCTATTCCTCACCTGTGAAACTCCAACTCCCATTGTTGTGCTCTTGCACTGGCTGTGCCCCCAGTGCCTAGAATGCTCTCCCTCCTCACCTGTGCCTTAAAATCCTTGGCTTCCTTCAGGATTTAGCCCAAATGCCATCTTCCTCTGACAGTTTTTCCCATTCCCCTAACTGCTAGTTCATTCTCTTCTAAGGCTACATTCCTTCTACTATTTATGTATTTTGTGAGTGCTGAATTATTTATATGTTGTCTACACCATGAGAATGAATAATCTGTGAAACCAAGTACTGCTTTTCCCCTTTTTCTTTACATCTTGAGTGTTTAACTTAATTCCTGGCACTAAGTAAGTGCTTTGTAAATGTCTGTTGGCTGACTGCTTATATAGACATATATAGAGGTGGAAGAAGGGGGCAATGTCTGCACACCACAAGACAACTGTGCCTATATATGTGTGTATGTATATACATATATAATTTACATACATATGTATGTAACTATGTATATATACACACAAATGTATATGTGTAAATATATACATAAATATATGTATATATATGTATAGGTTCAAATAGTGAAGGTATTAAAGGTTGTCCACATACATAGAGGCAGCTGGGTGCTATTTTGTATGGAACACTGGATCTGAAGTCAGCAAGACTGGAATTCAAATCCAGCCTCAGACACTTATTAGCCATACAAGTCTGAGCAAATTTGTTTAGCCTCTGTCTGCCTCATTTCCTTCATCTGTAAAATGAGAATAACAACAGCATCCACCTCCCAGGGTTATTGTGAAGTGTTTGCCTCAGTTCTCTCATCTATAAAAAGAGTAAAAATAGCACCTACCTCCTGAGATTATTATGAGAATCAAATGAGATAATATGTGTAAATTGTTTTGAAAACATAAAGCACAATATAAAATCCAGCCATGATGATAATGTAGGGCGTATTACAGAATCTAAGTATATCCACACATTCAGGGAGGTTTGTATAATTACATGATTTGTCCAATGTCACATCATAAAGTTATGCCTAGAGTCCAGGCTGCCCAATTCCCAGCCAATTGTTAATTTCTACAAAGGTCTACCATATTCTAGCCATTGATGATACAAACAACAGAAACAAATAGTCCCTGTACACAAGAATCTTACATCCCATTGGGGGACATGACATGTACTTATATAGAGTGTTCTAAAAGTCTTAGTGCTGTTTCAAGCTACGGAAGCACTAAGACTTTTGGGACACTGTAAAAATTGTATGTGTATATACAAAGTATATTTATTGTACATTTATTATATGTGTATATATAAATATATATGTATGTTTATGTACATACATACAAAAACATTCAAAATTAAAGTAAGGCAATTGGCAGGGGTGAGAGAGTAAGAAGATACTAGCAGCAGAGTATATTAGAAACAGTCCTCTTTCTACAATATTACTATGTACCACTTTACATCCTCTTCTTTTAGATGAGACAGTTATGGTACCTACCTTGCCCCAGAAAATGCCCATGATGTAATTCCTGCAACCATTAGGTGATCAATAGCTTGGGCTGCCCCATAGGACTCCCTTGGCAGGAGTAATGAGGTAGCTCCCCCAAAAAAGTACAAATGCAAACACTGGCTTCAAGTCCAAACCAAAGTCAATCCCTATTCTCCTGAAACTACTTACATTATTTCACTTTCCCATAAGGGACAGGCTTACAGCTATATCTCAGACTTAAAAATAGTATTGATCGTTGTCAGCGTATTTATTCATACATCAGAAAGACAAGGTAGGCTTTAAATAGGCACCAGGTCTAGCAAGAGGTGGGACACTTCCAGAATTCCATCTCTGCAGAACCTTTTATCTCTCTCAGAAACCGAAAGCCCCTAAATATAGGCTTTCCATTAAAGATTCAGGAGCTCCAGCAGCTATTTATCAAAGTCATGGAAATCAGAGACTTCCATCATTGCAAAATGGTTGACATTTGTTGCTAATAAGCTTTATTGCACATGTTGTATTGCCATTTGAAGAAAAAGGGAATGCTGAGATTACAGAAATATACAAGGCAATCCCATTATGCATTAGTTCACCAACCTAAATGGAGTATATGGGCCCTGATCAGCATTCATGTACTGACCGAAAGCAGGACAGCATGTGCTATCTTTTAAAAGTAGTATCTTTTAAAAGATCTTTTAAAAATAATGTCCTTATTACCAAAGGAAACTTCTTCACCTTAAGTTTATTGTCTCTTTTCTCTCTGCTCTTTTATATTACAGCATTTTCTTCATTGTTCTTTCAGATACCTCAGTAGTCCTGAAAAAAAGGAGCTTTATAAATGTCTGAGAAGAAGGAAGTCAGAATCCCTCCTAGTTAAAAAACAAACCAAAAAAACCTCCAATCAAAAGTTTAAGAATCAAGGAAAGCGGTATAGATTTGGAACCTGAGTTATTCCTAGGAGACATCACATTTTTCAACATACTACATATGTATTTATAGTTTTCTTAAAAAAGAAAAAAAAACACAAGAAATTTAGTTTTGCTTAAAAATGATTCCATGTTTACTTATAGTAACTTAAACACAGTACAAAATAAGGCATTTAATGATAAAGCAGAAAAGAGACCAGGAAAATGGAATAGATGGGAATAAGGAGACCAGAATCATTCCTTTAAGTAGCTGGGTGATCTTAGATACATAACAATCAATGGATTTCATTTGTCTCATTTATCAAAGGAGGGGACTGAATTGTAATCTCTAATATCCCTTTGAGATTGAAAATTCCATGATTCTTTCGATAGGAGTACCTGAGATGAACCAGTTACCACAATTTATTACTAAATTGGGGTCTGTTTTCTGAAGCAAAGACAAAAGACAAAAAAAGGGTAAACAAATATTTTGGCAAGAAGAAACATACAAATTCTTCTGCAGAGATACAGAGTATCCTGGAAGGACCCTAAAACGGGGATTTATTTTATGTATCAATTGACACATACATACTTGTATATATATCTTTGTATAAAAGAGATATAATGGACAATGTTGAAATAAGCTCCTATTTGCTCTCCCTGCATCAAGAATCTCCAGTCTGCCTTTCCCATTGCTCTCAGAGTGGTTTTCCTAAAGCACAGTATGACTGTCACTCGACACATTTTAGTGCCTTCCTATTGCCTTCAGAGTCAAATACAAACTTCTCTGTCATCAAAAGTCCTTCACAGCTCCAACGGACCTCTTCAATCTTATACGTCCTATCCCTCTTCACACGATCTATGGTCCAGCCAAAGTTGTCTTCTCTTTTTCTTCACATAAAATGCCCCATACCTCACTCAAGTGCCTTGGTGCAGGAGGTCACCCTTGCCTGGAAAGCATTCCTTCTCTCTGCTCCTTTGAAGGTTTAACTTCTTTCCAGTGTTATCCTGTGTATGAGACCTTTACTGATCTCTCCAGTTACTAATGCCTCCCTCTCCCCCAATTGGCTTACATTTATTTTGTGTATACCTATCATATGTTTATATATGGACATGTTCTCTCCCCTAATAGAACGTAAAGTCTCTGAGGGCAGGAGCTCTTGTATCCTTAATATCTAGCACATTGCCTGACATACAGAAAATATTTCATAAATGCTCATTGACTGATTCATTATATTTGACTTAGAAAAAGAGCAGAAAAGTAAAACTGACACTATGTAGGAAATTTCACTGTTCCATTAGAGAGTTGGGCCCTATTGCACAAGAGTATGTGACCTTAAGGAACATGCTAATAAGTCAGATTAATACCTCTCTCAAATTTCTTTGTTGTAGGAGAAAAAAACAAACAGACAAAGAAACAAAAAACCCCACAGCCACACAATGGTGTATGCCAAAGAAGGTAGTTCTCACAATGGTCCTGGCAGCAGGAGGGGTAGTCTTGATACTTGTACCAATTATATCACTTGCTAGTTAATAAGGTTTGGGGAACCAAGTATATCCTTTTGCTCTCCATATCTTCTAGCAGTCCCTTAGAATGTCTACAAATGGGGAGGTCAAAACTCTAGAATCAGTAGAGCGAAGGCATTTCAATGGCAAGTTTTCATAAAGTGATGAGTCTGGCAGTGAACTGGACATTCCTCTAGCCTCTGTGACAATCAGGTTTTAAATGAGCAATCCAGCGGGTCAACAATCATTTGACAGCGAACCCGCCTCTTCCCAGAGTTCTAATGGAATGTTCTGAGTTTCCTAATGAGATACATGGAGAAGGCTGCTGTGGTACCACCAGAAGAAATAATCTGTAGTTACCTGTAGCCATTGACAGGGACAGTCAAAAGTCTTGTGTGATGTACCCTGTGTGCTTTGACTGTGCCACTTGGCAGGTCCTTTCCTAAGTTCTGTCCTGAAAAGATGCCCACAGTAAGAGGATGCTCTGCTGAAGAGTTACTTTTCAGTTTTGAGGCCAACAGTCTCAAGAAACCTTTTTCACTTTCTGTGCTATTCAGCACCAGTGAACCCCCTCCTTTCAATGGTAACCAGATGGAGAGCTGACTTTTATGTGTGTGCATAAAATGGGAAGGGGAAAGGAAGAAAAGGATATTTTAATCTATCAACAATTAAGTGCCTGCTATGTTCCAGGCACTATGCTGGGTGCTGAATATTACAAAAAAAAAATGACTCCTGTATTTTTGGGGGGATAATCATTTCACCTTCCCAGAAGTACTTGCTTCCCTCTATGTCTTGAAGAAATGCTTTCAGACACAGATAACACTATAGAATACTGTTTTATTCTCTTTAGAGAAGTATCCAAAATAAGTACAATAATAATGATGATAGCTGGCATTTATATAGCAATACCACTGAGGTAGGTGTTACTATAATGCCCATTTTGTAGATATTATTATAATACACATTTAATAGATGAGGAAACCCAGGCATACAAAGGTTAAGTGACTTGCTCAACCTCACACAGTAAGTACCTGAGGCTGGATTCAAACTTGGGTCTTCCTGACTCCACATATTTTATCCACTTTTACTGCTATTTTATTGTGAATTTGAACAGTATCAAATAAACCACAATGCTTTGAAATTAAATCCTGGGTAAAAGTGTAATTGGTGGTATATAACATGAATAACAGCTCTCTAGATCAAATAAGCTAGAGCTCTGTAGACTATAAGCTCCCTCGTGGCAGGGAAATAGTCTTCCTCCCTCCTTCTCTTCCTTCTTTCCTTTTCTTTTCTGTGTTTCTATCCTCAAGGCCAAAAATAGTACATTAAACATACTGGGGTCTTAATAAATGTCTGTTTAAGGGAAGTAGAGGGAACCCAAACAAATGTCAGACCATCTGTCTAACTTCTTCCCTAATTCCATCCTCTTACTCGATTTGATTTGCCTTGTTCCCCGCTATACTTTTACTAGCAACTTAGCTCCTTCATCCCTCTTTGGTTTTCTTATACTTGACTCTCCTTAGTACACTCTATGGTTTGCTGACACTGGCCTTCTTGCTCTGTCCTCCCACATGACCACTATTCCCCCTCCCCCCCATCCACTGACTCCAAGCCTCTGCACTGGTTGGTCTTCGTGCCTGGAATGCTCTTCCTCACATTCATATACTGATTTTTCTGGCTTCCTTCAAGATTCAGCTCAGTAGTACTTGTCTGTAATCTCAGTTACTAGAGAGGCCAAAGCTGGCAGATCTCTTAAGTTCAGGGATTGTGGAGTGGAGTTAACTATATTGACTGAGTGTCTATACCAGACTGCTTAAGGAGGGGCAAACTTGCCCTAGTAGGAAATACAACAGGTCAAAATTCCTGGTCTGATCAGTAATATGACTGAACTTATAAGGAGCCTCTGTACTTCTAGCCTGGCAGAGACTGGGAGACTTAATTTAATTTTAAAAAAAAGAAAAACTCAAATTTCATCTTCCGTGAGAGTCCTTTCCTCTATCTCTCCTATCCCAACTAGATCATCTCTTCCATGGTGGATCTAGTGGGGAAGATGAAGGAGAGGGACTCTTGCAGAAGGTAAAATTTGAGGTTTTTTTTAATTAAACTGTGCATCCTTGTGTCCTTGTGTGTATGATCCCACCATACACCATCCTGGTCAGGCCACATGTGAACCACTGTGTTCAGTTCTGGACCCCATCTGTGAAGAAGGATACTCATGAGCTATATAATCTACCCAGAAGATGGTGGCAAACATCATCAGAACTAGCACAGTTCTGCCCATAAAATTAAAAAAAAATAAAATTAGTGAAAAAGAACTAGCGTAGTTCTACCAGAGTTTGGCTCAGGTGCCAATATCAGGCTCAGCATCTCGGCCTTCTCCACCTGTAACCTACTAGCCTGGGTCTCTGAGTCTCTTTCCCTCAGGGCAAACTACTTCATTATCTCAGCTGGCAAGGGGATCCATGCTACCCATGACACCCCGAGTGACTGGGAAGGAAGAGAACACTTTCAAGGGATCTCCATCCCCAACCCTCCGATAATGTGAGCTATAGGTGTACTTATATTGTATACATACTTGTTTTGATGTTTTCTCTCTCATTAGAATATGAACTCCCTAAGGGCAGAGAATGTTTTTGCCTTTATTTGTATCTCCAGACCTTAGAATAGGGCTTGGCACATGGAAAGCACTTAATAAGTGGTGCATTTGGGAAAGGATGTGTGTGTGTGTGTGTGCACATGCACATACAGACACACACACACACACACTCAGATGGCAGCAGCAGAAAGAAAATGAACACAGGAGGGGAAGTCATAGAAAGGGGTGATAGTGGAATTTTTTCCATTGCTCATCCCAGCTTTGAGTACACCCACAGACCTAAACATTGAGCTCAGACTAGCAAGCTGGGCTGGCTAGGGTAGTTGTTGTGACGGACCTTTCAGAAGTGCTGGGACAGGTATCTACCAAAGAGTCTAACAAAAATCTCTGAACTACATCCACTGCCTCAGTGGCAGCATTTTTTTTCTTTCTCTTTGCTTTGCAAGAAAAGCACTATAGGTACTTTGGATGAAAGGGATTTTGTGAGAGACAAAGCTACAATGGAAAAGGAAAAGAAGATGTAAGAACCCTTTTCTTCTACTTTTAACTGTTAATTTGAAGAGTTTACCTGGTGAGCCTAACATCACTTCTGAGAGGCTGTGTGGCAAGAACTTTTATTCCTGTTTCACAAGTGGAGGAACTGAAGCCTGGAAGAGTTAAATGATGCAGATACTTTCTCAACTCACCAAATGACATGGTCACAAAAGAAATGTTGTTGTTCCCCTAAGCCAGTCCATAGCTCCCTTGAAATGCCCCTGCCTCTGAAGCCTTAGAAAACTTTCAGGGATTCCTGACTTGTCATGTCTCCTGCTTAACTTGATTTGGTGTTCTTCAGTTGGTAAAGACCAGAGAGCTGAGGCTACAGTGGAAGAAAGACAGTGGGTGAAAAACATCCCAGTGTACAAAGAGGAAACTCTTCAACAGTGCCTAGATACTTACTAGGTAGAGTTAGGGAAATGACATCTTTTGGGGGAATCTCCCACTTGTTCAGAGGAAACTGATTATCAAGGTCTTTTGGGGGGTTAAGTGACCATGGTTTGAGCCAATTTTCAGGTCATTCTTAGGGAGTCAAGATGTCAAAAAGCTGGGATCAGGAATGAAGAGACAGAGAAAGAGAGGGACACAAGGAGAAAAGAAGGGAGAGAGAGAGAGAAAAAGGAAGAGAATGAGAAAGGGAGAGAGAAAACAGGGAAGGAGAGGGAGGGAAAAGAGAGACAGACAGATAGACAGACTCACCTGGTCTCTACTCTGGAAGAGTGTACAAAAGCACTTAGTGCACACTAATATGACGTAAGGGGAGGAGGTGGACAGATAAAAGGAGCTAATGTTACACATAGCTCTTGTTGAGATATGTAGGATCCTAAGTGTTAATACATGAAGACTTTCTCTGTAATAAGGTGTGAATCCCTAGGAAAAACATGTTCACACTAAAGTCCATCTGCCTCAAGCAGCCTTCTGGTCTATTGGAAAATTCCTACAATGCCCCCGGTGGAACCAGCAAGACAGAAAGAAACCAAAAGTCAAGGGAAGAAGTAAAAATAACATCCTCTTAATAATACATGGATGCCTGGCCAGTCCCAGGCCATGCCTCAAACCATAAGCTGTAAAAACAGGGAAGGCAGAACTGAGCCTAGAAGCTGTCCTGATCCTAGAGTGGGAAGGAGACACATCACCTCCTTGAAAAGTACAGGCACATCTATATTCAGGACACAGAAACTCCTCAGGTCCTGTGCTGTAGTGCGATCTGCTCACTTGCCTATCTTTGTACCTTTAGTGCTTGGCACATACTAAGTGCTTAATAAACGCTTGTTGACTGACTAGGAAAATATGCGCTGAGATTTAAAACAAATATATGACCTGAGATATGACTCTAGCAAGAATTTTAAAATCATATATTCTCTTCCTTTTCTCATCCATCACCCTAGATATCTATCCTAGTTAAATTGTCATACAATGAGGTTTGAAAGAGTCTTTGCACTTGGTAAGAGAATTCCTGATTGCTCTTTCCTTTCTTTTGGACCAAAGAAAGAGTTTGAAGATAAAGACAAGCACACAGATTTAGAATCAGGCAAACATGATCTGTACCTAAAAGGGTAACATTCTGCCTCCAGAGGCAATGAGTTACTTTGAGTTCCCAAGAAAATTGAACTCCTAGAAACTACTGGGAAAAATCATGCATGAATATGTCAGACATTTGTGACTATAATAGCATGCAGAATCCTGAGTGTGAGAATCCTCTTCTGGGACCCTGCATTTCTGAATGGTGAGCACTAACCAGCTCATTGGAAACCAGCTCAGAAGAAAGCTTGGGTAGATGCTTGCTTGCCATGTTGTAGGAGACATTCCTTTGAGTGTGTGCAATGGAATAGATGGTCCCGAGGTCCTTGCCAATTCTGAAGTTAGGTGATCTTTGTGAATAGCAGTTCTGTCGCTTACTATGTGCTCATGGGCAAGTAACTTCACCTGTGAGCCTCAGTTTTTCATCTATAAAAAAGAGATAATAATCATACAATCTATCTCAGAGTGTTGTTGCAGAAAGAAGTTCTTTGTAAACCTTAAATCTGAGTTAAGTAAAGTAATAAACATCATAGATTTTGATCTGCAAAGACCCTGCAAAGGATATCTAATCTGATCATCCCATTAAATAGGTAGCAAACAGAATACCCAGATGCTCTCCTTGAGGGTAGGGATTGTCATGTGCTTCTTTTTGTATCACCAGTGTTTGGCACAGTGCCTGGCACATAGTAGGCACTTAATAAATATTTACTGATGGATCGATTAAGATACAGTTAAATTCTGTGGCATTCATTCTGCGGATAGAGGCATAACTACACACAGACAATCTCAGAGAAGAGAGCATGACACTCACTCTGGGCCCAGTCACGCATGCAGAAAGGACAGACTAAGGCTTGATTCTTAGCTCACTGATGTGACTAATTTGCTTTGAGAATCTGGGACATCTGTTAGGTTTTGAATCATGGTTTCTCCATCTGTAACAATGCTTGCCATACAGAACTGGGGCCATCTCAAGGAATCCCTGAGCTTGTGATGATGTTACATACCCCAGTCTTCTGCTTCCACAGCCTTGTCTGCATCTTATGGTAGCTTAAGCCTCACTGACCCATCATGACATACAAGTGGAGATAAAATACATCAGTGAGTGTGTCCTAAAGCTTTCTTTCTCTCCCTCCCCTGCTCTTTCTCTTCTTATAATAGTGCAAGAACTGTTCTGGTCCATATGCCCTGGAACCATTTCTTCCCACCCACCCTCTCCACAAACCTCCAAAAGCTTACATGAACTTGGACTAAGAACTTAGTTCAGGGTTCACTTGCTGAAAATTGACCTCAAGTTCCTCCTATAGTTTCTACAAAGGAATTGGACTGTCATTCTTTTTGGGTTCCTCAGAGTACACCCTTCTCTTCCTTTTCTCTGATTAATTTCACACTTACCAAAGGCCTGTCCTATGCCTTCATCAAAGGCCCAGAATTCACCTAACAGCAACTAGCACCAGCAGATACTGGAGAGCATGTCACGTGATATACTTTGAAATAAAAAAAATTGGGGACAGCTTACTTAAGGAGTAACATTCTGACTTAACTGCAGAAACAGTCTACCTTGGTTCTAACTTTTACTGCATGAATATTCTTCATTTTAAAGTTACTTAGGAAATATTTGTTGAAATGAATTAAGTTTAATACTTTCATCCTTACTGTTCAGAGATGGTTTAGGTGTGTTTCTACCTAAAAGCACTGCAATGAATTAAACCAATTCCAATTCAATTTTTAAGAGATTAAAGAATCTATGATGTCACATAGAGCTAATATGGCATATTTAGATAGTTGGGGACCCTTACTAACTGGGTAATCCTAGACAAGTCATTTAATTTCTGCATGCCTCAAGCAATTCCCTATAATTTAACTACTAAATTATAAATTATTTTCAATCTGGCTCAGTGAATGAATGAAAAAGCATTTGCTGAGTGCTCACTATATGCCAAACACTACGCTAACCCCTGGGTTATGAATATTAGTAAGCAGATTGTCCCTGTTCTCAAGAAACTTATATTCTAACGGGAAAGGCAGCAAATATAGTGGGAGTTGTGACCAGGAAGGAGTATTTTGGATATACCTTTTCCAGGAATAGTAGAGGAGTCACAGAATAACTAATTAACATGTTCTTTCCAGGAATAATAATAATTTGATTGTGTAAAAACGTGTGTAGGAGAGGAGGGTACTCGTGAGACTGCACGGCATGGAGCTGATTGGGAAGAAGCATGGAGGGCTTGGGTCTGGTGCTTACCCATCAGAAGCCCAGGGCTCCAGAAGAGGGTTCCCACTCTCAGGATTCTACATGCTACTATAATTACAGATCTCTGACATTCATGCATGAGTTCTCACAGCAAATTCTAGGAGTCTAATTTTCTTGGAAACCCAAATGAAGAAATTGCAAAAGAACAATAAAACAGATCTTGTTTCTTCATATTTCCTAAATATCTTCTCAATTAGAAGGGCACTGAAAGGAAAGGGAAGGATTAGGAATGATTTTAGGAAATGTCTCCTTTCCCAAGCCTACTTGGAAGTTGTGAACCCCCATGACCCTGGCCTGGGAAGCATTTGAAATAATGATAATAGTAACAACAACAGTTAACATTTATATTGCACCTACTATGTTCCAGGTATTGTGCTAAATGTACAAATATTATCTCATATGACTCTCACAACAACCCTGAGAAGCAGGTGGTATTATTCTACCCATTTACAGATGAGAAAACTGAGACAAGTGATGGTTAAGTGGATAAAGCTACTTGAGTTCAATTGAGCATTTGTAAAATATAAATGTGGAAAATATAAATATGGAAATATTTATATGGGAAATGTGGAAAATATAAGTACATATTTGGTTTGGGGACAGGTAATGAACTAGACTCAATATTAATTCATAGAATTTTAGATTTCAAATTACCTTAGAGATCATCTAATCTAACCCCTTCATTTTACATATGGGGAAACTGAGGCCCATAGAAGTTAAAGTGACTTGTCCAAGACAGAGTTAGTCTTCAAGCCCCGTTCTATTTTTTCTCAGTTCCATTTTTTTTCTATTCCACCATACCATACTTCCTAATTTTGATGGCACCTAAGGCTTCCAGGCCTCAGTATCCTCGTTGGATTAAATAACTTTTGTTAATACCACAATTCCTTGTCTAAAGAATTGAAAAAAAGTATCAATATCAAAGGGAGTTGGTCTAGGGTAGAGAAGAGGGTAAATCAAATCCTATCTTTGCCCTCATTAATCATCATAATACATCTGAGAAGGAAGCGGCTGAAAAGTACCCCAGTACCCCAAGATTTAGTCCCAGGGAACTGAGGTTATTTGTCAAAGATCACAGAGTTAGGTAGAGGAAAATCCAAAGGGAAATAAAATTCCCACTTGTAATGCCAATGCAATATTCACAGCACCTACAGTGGCTATGAATATGCCAGCATAATTCTGAATTGCAAAATATAACAGACTTTCCGTATGGAAGACAGAACCAAAATATTTATTTAAATACTAGAAAGACGAATCCCAATACCAGAAAGCCAAATCCATCATAGCAACAAAGAAATCTATGCACAATAACAACATAGAGGGTACCACCATTCCCAAGCCTTCCCCCTGCCAGGGCCTTCCCAAAAACATACATTCGCAGCTCGCTACCTGCTTCCTTTCTCTGCCTCAGCTCCAATTGTTGTGTCCAACTTCCTCTCAGCTCTGTTCCACCCTTCTTGCTCCATTCATTTGCTCCCATCACAGACTCATGTGACTGAAGCAGGTCACATGGGCCTACTAATGAATGGGAAAGATCTTCCCATTATGCAAAAATACAATTACAATGCACCATTCCATCTCTCCAGTAGTATTTGAGGTAGAGTTTGCCTAACTACATAGTGCTTTGCACTTAGCTAGAAATTAATAAACATTTGTTGAATTGATTTGAATGTATTATTTATTGATAGATGAGATTGATAACTTTGAATCATTTCTGGCAAAAGCAGTCTTTGCTACTGCCAAACAGAATAACAGAAGAGAAAACAAGGCCCACTTGATTCCCTTTAAAGAGCCCTAGGACAGGATAAGAAACTGATCTCTGCATACATTAGTACTGCCATTATTTGGGTGTAATCGACAAGGGAAAATGAGTTACTTTAGCTATGGTTCATAGAAACAACGAAGTTGGTCTGAAGTCAGAGTTTACATAGGATGAAGGATGGAAGAGTTATCCAGGCATCTTCTTGGATGAACTTTCCAAAGGTGTAAGGCACTGGAGTTAGCCTGCATCCTGTCATACAGTTTCAGGAAGTCATATTTGAGCATATTGATGAATTTCATGAAATCAGACACTGGAAGGAGGAAGAATGCTTGAGATTTAGAGTTAATGCAGCATTATTAAGAGGCAGCACAATGTCATAGGACATGAGACCAAGAGTAAGGAAACCTATATTCCCATCCTGCCTCTGACACTTCATAGCTATGCTATATAACCTCTCTCAGTAAGTGATCCCCTTATCAGTTAGACAGGAGTAATAATACCTATAGTAACTACCTAACAGGCTGGTAGTGAGGCACTCAGTAAGCATCTATTAAGGGCTTACTCTGTGTCAGATATTGTGCTAAACACTGGGGTTAAAGGCAAAAACACAGTCTCTGTCCTCTAGGTCACATTCTAGTATTGTTAAGGCTCAAATAAAGTAACAGATATAAAGTGCTTCACAAATTTTAACTTGTTATAGGAATTGAAGCTATTTATTATCATCTTCATCATCATCATCATCATCATCATCATCCTCCTCATCTCCCAGCCTCATCAGGATTTACTGAAACATTTCATCATGATACTGTGAGCCCTGCTCACCTTACTTGCTAAAGTATGACATAATTATTAAAAACCAGAGGGGAGCCCCACATAGTCTACTTCTTAGAGAAAAAAAGACAACTAGAATTTGCTCTGGAAAGCAAAGGGTCTGCCCAATGATATAGTTCCCTTCCCAAGGGGAGTGGGAGGTGTAATCAATAACTAAAAATCCCTTTAAGATACAGGGTCGAAAAAAGGAAAAGGCACCATGATCAGTTCTAGTTGAAATGATGTCACTAGGCTCTCTCTAAATATTCAGGACCACGGCTACCTGGGTTCCAGCCGCATTTGCTGTTCTTATGGATTTTCTCTTAAGCTTTATTGTTTTCCTGGAAGTTATCTTTGCTGCTTTTTTTTTTTCTAATGCTAGGAAGCTTGCAGAGAAGCTATATCTGCTACATTCCTTCCATTATATTAATCCTCAGAGAAAAATCCAACTTCAGTTTTTAAACTTCTGAGAGTCATTCAACCTAATTCAACAAATGTGTATAGAAGACCTACTATGTGTAAAACCCTGAGCAAAAGTACCATTTTATCTTTTTGGTTCCTGGAAGGAGATACCTACCAAAATAATTCTTTGTGAACATTTTCGTATATGGGGAATCACTCAATAGAGCAGAGGCTTTGAAATATTTTTTGTTCCATGAACTCCCTGGCATTATAGTGAAGCCGACAGGCTCCTTCTCAGAATGATGCTTTTAAATGAAAAAAATAAAATACATAGTCAATTAGCATTTATTAGGTACCTCTGTGCTATTCATGAAGAGCACAAAGAAAGGTAAACAATAGCTCCTTCTCTTAAGTGGTTCACAGTCTAATGAAATAGACTTACATGAAAATAACTAAATATAAATAAGATGTATTTACATATATTATCTATAATATATATATATATTATTTATGTGATAAACTGAAGGTGATTGATGGAGGGAAGGTGCTAGAATTACGGGAAATAAAGCCTTCTCTTAGGAGAAGTGATTTTAGCTGGAACTTGAAGGAAGCCAGTAGGCAGAGATGAGAGGGAGAGGAATCTAGGCGTGGAGAACAGCCCCCACCCCCAAAAGTCTGAATCTAAGAGAGGGAGTGTCTTGTGTCAGAAACAGTAACGAGGCCAGTGTCATGGGATCACAGAGTATATGATGAGGAGGAAGTTGTAGGAAGACTTGGGAAGGTAAGGAGGAATCCAGGTTGTGAAAGGTTTTGGATGCCAGAGAATTTCATATTTGATCTTAGAAGAAACCGCTAGAGCTTATTAAATAGAGAAGTGATGTGATCAGATCTGCCCTTTAGGAAGATTAATTTCACAGCTGAATAAGGGCTGGGGAGAAACTTAAGGCAGGAAGACAAGCTAGCAGACTATTGCAATAGCCCAGATGTGAGGTAATGAGAGATTGAACCAGGGTGGTAGTGGTATCAGAGAGGAGAAGGGGGCATATAGGAGAGATGTCAGAATGGTAGAAAAAACAGGACTTGATAAAAGGTTGGATACAGAGAGTGAGAGAGGGTAAGGAATCAGGAATGTCAGTTAGGTTGAAAGCCTAAATGATTGGGACAATGAGGGTGCCCTCAGTGGTACAAGGGAGATTGGAACATGGGAGAGTTGAGGGGAAAGATGAGTCTAGTTTTGGACATGCTGAGTTTAAGATGCCTATAGGACATAAAATTTGAGATGTCTTATAGACAGTTTGACATGCAAGTCTGGAGCTTAGGAGAGAGGTTAGAACTGGATAAATAGAGAATCACATTAGAGAATCATTAGCATAGAATTTATAGTTAAAATCATGCGAGCCTTTGAGTCCATCAACTGAAATAGTATAAAAGGAGAAGAGAAAAAAAACCCCAGGACAAAGCCCTGAGACCACCCAACTTTAGTATGCATGAAATCCAACAAAAAGGATGGAGGAATCCAGTTATATTGAAATATAGTTTTATATGTGTATGTGTGTTTATATGCACATATACACGTATGAACATATTTATTTATTTAAAAGACAAGTTTACAGACCCCAAGTTAAGAAACCTGCAATAGCGTTCAAGAACTGAAAGAGACATTAGAGGTCCAACCTCTTCATCTTAAAAATGAGCAAAAATGAGAAAGATAAAATCACCTGCCAAAGGTCACATAGCTGATATATGTTGGTGCTGGGGCTTGAACCTTGGTCTTTATTAACTTTTTTCATGGACCTTCAAGCAAAATCTGAAGCATCCACATCTTACGTGGTAACCTGAAGGGAATGCCTTGGGCAGCCGGTCCTTGCCATGGCTTTGTTATCTCTGCAAAACTACCAAATGCAGGACTCAAAAGGAGAATGGCTGAATATCCCTTTTTCAAGAAAATCTTTATTCAAGAAGGTAAAAAGTATTTGCATATTCATAGGGGACAAACTCTTATTTCAAACTCCAAGATCATGCTAAGTTGCTGAGTGAGTTATTTCTTTAGCTTCAGAGAGTATTTTTTGGGCATCTGGACAATAGCTACGCTAGTTAAGTAAACAGGAATGTACTGCTGCACATTTAACCATGACCCTGACTTGAGTCTAACATCTATCCTGGCTTCATTCTATTCTAATATAAATTTTTTTTAAATGAAAACTAACTTCAGGAAATTAATCCACCAACTTAGCCAGTGTTTATTGTGTGTTGGCTACATGCCCAACACACCATCTGTCAATATGACATTCCCAGAAATTATGATCATCTCAGATTACCTGGCTGCATCCAGAAAAAGGGAGGTGGTAGACTCACTCCACTATACTACCCTGCCTCAGCCTTGCCTGTTCTGGACTCCTTTTGTTTCTCAGGGTTATATCTTAAGGTGGGCATCCTGAGACATGGCCAAAGAAGGTTAGAGCAGTAAGGGGCTTGGAAATCATGTAATATTAGAAAAATTGGGGATGTTTAATTTTAGAAGAGATTTATGAAGAGCATGACAGTTGTCCTCAAATATCTGAAAAGCTATCATATGTAAGAGGGATTACAGTTATATTGTATTACTTACTCAAGGAGGCATACTTAAGATCAATGAGTAATAGCTCTAAGGAGGCACATTTTGGTTAAGTGGAAAGGAAGAATTTCTTCCTGCAGTCTGGAATACCCGAGTTCAAGTTTGGCTTCAGATACTTCCTAGCTGTGTGCCCCTTGGATAAGTCACTTAACCTCTGTCTGCCTCAAAGATTCACAACCTCTGAAAAAGAAATAAAAATAGAGCCTACTCCATCAGCACTTTGCAAACTTTAAAGCACTAAATACATGCAATTCATTCTTATTGTTGTTACTATTAATAATAACCCTTAGGGATAATAAAAATGGAACAGACTGCTTTGAAAAGTAATGAGCTCTTTGTCTCTAG
The DNA here is from genome assembly GCA_023548195.1 of Bettongia penicillata ogilbyi. Lineage (NCBI taxonomy): Eukaryota > Metazoa > Chordata > Mammalia > Diprotodontia > Potoroidae > Bettongia > Bettongia penicillata. The sequence continues at coordinate 2,126,067 of JAJHZJ010000442.1, forward strand.
AAGGGTTCAAGTACAGAAGTTTTGGAAAATCACATTACCTTTCAGGGACATTGTAAGAGGAATTCTCGGTAGTCTGAACCATCTGACTGCTAAGGTCTCTTATATGTGAGGTAGAATGGGAGAAGGACGTAGATCCCATGTTGGGAAGGTACATTTTATGTTGGAAACTAGATTGTGGAGATTCAGAGAAACTGTTTCCATGTTATGAAAGGAAGTCTACATTTTACACTATAAACCATATAGTTCCAACAAGGAATATTTTTGAATAGGGGAGTATCAATGATTAGAGCTCTACCTTGGTCAGGAAGATTATTTTTGCAGCTGTGTGGAGGATGGGTTGGAGCAAGGAGAGACTGTAATGGCCCCATAGTTGGAGGTTATTACAATAATCCTGGGAGAATAGTAACAAAAATAACAAGTAATTCATATTTATGTTGGGTTTTAAGACTTGCAAAATACTTCACATCACTATTTCATTCTGGCTCTTACAACAGACCCGGGACACAAGTGCTGTTCTCGTACCCATATTACAAATGAGGAAACTGAGACTCAGAAGTTAAAATCTGTGCTTGGCTAAGATTACAGAGTTAGTATAGGCTGAAGGTAGTATCTATGTCCAGGTCTTTGGATTCTGAGTAGCCCACCCTCTGCACTCCACTGCACATCTTAGGAAGGGTCTGAATGAATGTGGTAGAAATGTGAGTGGACAGGAAGGGAAGGATGTGAAAGAGAAAGTTCCGTGCATCTGTAACATTCTGTGGATCAGAAAGATAAATGGGGCACTGCCTTGAATAAACATTTAACTTGATGTGGATCACGGGCTCACGGTGAGGATAAAGAGACACAAGGATTTCAGCGTCTATTCACGACTAATTTGATTTCGGTTGCTCCCCCATAGTACACAGGTAACCCAAAAGCCAGTTTACCCTTCTCAGGACCTCATACGATGGGGTCTTCTATAAATACTCAGTTAAATCAGATCTGCCTCTAAGTCACTGGGGGCTTCGAGTATATAATTAACCTCCCTGCCTTGTGGCTTCTTCAACTATGAAATGGTAATATTGCTAAACTTGCCAGATTGCTGGGAGGAAGAATTCAATGAAATGCAGAGAAAGCAGCCTGCAAAATAAGCAAACTGGCCAAGTCAGCACATCTGCCCATCCCCCTAACAGTGGCAGGCAACAGCTACTTCCTAGGGGCACATCCTGGTGCTGTGCAGGACTGGCCAGGTCAGGGGGAGTCTGAGTGTGAGGTCATTTCAGAGGCACTAGGAAACAGCTTTTTCTTCCCAAAAATATCTCCTTCAGATGCCCGCCGGTGTGAGGAATTCCTTTTACAGGAGAAAAAAATCTTAAATTGAACACTTGGAGACAAGGAAAGGCTTCATATGAATGTAAATTATAATTAGGGTAGCAAGGTGGTTAGAGCGGATAGCTCACTAAGACCTAAATCTAAATCTGACCTCAGACACTTCCTGGCTATATGATCCTTGGGAAGTCACTTAACCCCGTTTGCCTCAGTTTCCTCATCTGCAAAATGAACTGGCAAACTATTCCAGTATCTTTGATAAGAAAACCCCAAATGGGATCGTGAAGAGCTGGACACAATTGAAAACCACTGAACATAAAGCAGTCATAAACAGGGTTTAAGATGCAGATAACCCTGAGAGGAGTGACACCCACAAAATGAAGCACACACATTTTGGGGAGTTGGAAGGGAGCTTAGATGCCCTCCAGTTCAACCTGAAGCAGAAATCCTCTCTACGACATTTCTGATAAATGATTATCCACTGATGAGGAACTCACTGCCTCCAGTAGTAGTTCATTCCAGAACCACTGAGAGAAGCAGAGAATTTGAAGGAACCTCAGACACCATGTAACCTCACCTATGAGTCTGAGTAAACTCTAATTAGGACTGCTTTTTCCCTTATATTGAGTTCAAATCTGCCTCTCTGAAGTTACAATTGATTGCCCCTAGCACCAAGCTGAGCTCTTGTAATCCTCCTTCCTCATGGGAATCCTTGAAAAACTTGAAGATAGGGGTACTGTTTTTCCCTAAGCCTTTTCTTCTTTAGGATAAACATCCCTGGTTTCTTTTTAATACTTCTTACATAGCCTTATTCCCCTATCTTCCTCTGAATATGATCCAGTTTGCCAATGTCCTTCCTATATTTGTTCTTGGGGCCTTTTCCCTTTCCTCTTCTATATTCTGAAGGCATATGCTTGTGTTTGTCCTTCGTTGCCAAAGAAGACCATGCCATTAGAGAAATGATGACATGACTTGCACTTGACTTTGTTTTGATTGAGGGAGGGCTGTGCAAGGTCACCAGGCTCACTTCTCCAGAGCCATCTGAAACCAGTGACCAGATATTCATCAGGATGACTGGAGATGACCCAGAATGCACTAGGAAACCTTGGCTCCATTAGGCCTATTCAGGTACTCACTTATTACCCACTCATTGAATAGGCCTGTTTAAGAAGGGGATGGACCCTTTAATGAGGGAAAGAAAAATAAACACACTAGGCTGGGAGGGAAACAACAGTTACTATTGATAATCACTTGTAAGCCAGGAGGGTCCAGAAGAGAGCCCTTAGGAAGGGGCCCAGTGTTTTCAGAGATTCAGAGTGCAATAGGATTAAGGTTTTGGAAAAGGAAAAGGAAAAGGGAAGGGAAGGGAAGGGAGATTATATAGATAAGTAGAAAGAACCGTAGTGGCCATTTTATCTAACCCCTTCATTTTACAGACGAGAAAACTGAGTCCCAGAGATTAGCACAAGATCCCAGAGATAGTAAGAAGCAGAATTAGATTTTGAACCTAGGTTCCCTGACTCCAAATCCAGTGCTTCTTTCATTGCATGACTTGCTGAGTGTGGCATACCTCTCCCTACAAACAGACCCGAAAGTAGGGATGGATCCTGGACTTACGGTTTCATTGGTGGAAGGAATTTCCAGGTAAGGAAGCTTTCTCTAGCAATGCAGGCCAGTACCTTTTCTGCAATTTATAGTCTCAAAAAGTTGTCTAGAGTTCTGAAAGGTTAAGTGACTACCCCTGGGTCAAATAATGTGCCCGAGGTGGGGCTTCCAGACTTCGGTGCACTATACCATGCTGCCTCTCGCAGATGATAATCTGGATGTTGTTGAGTCAGAAAACTCACCTCCTGCATCTCACCTCTTCCCACCTGCACAGCTACCTCCCTAGTTCATTGTTGCTCAACTAAGTTATTGCAATAGCTTCCTAATTGGTTTCTCTGCCTTAACTTTCTCACCACTCAGTCCACATAATAAACTTTTGCCAAAGCAATTTACCTCTAGCTCATATCTGACCTTGGGATTTCCCTACTCAATCACCTCCAGTGGTTTTCTACTGCCTCTAAACTCCTCTGTTTATCTTTAAGGCACTATACAACTTGGATCCAATTTATCTGCCCCATCTCATTGGACATTATTTTCCCTTCCACATTCTTTCTCACACATGACATTCCATCCTTGCCTCTGTCTTGTCTCTCTTCGTTTTATTTGTAGCTCAGGCACCATCTTTTGCACAAAGGCTTTCTTGATCCTTCAATTGCCAGTGTCCTCCCTCCCAAAATACCTTATATTTAACTGCTTTTTATCTTTTTGTATTTATTCAGCATATCTTTATAACTGTTCTTATTTCTCCAATTAGAATGCAAATTCCTTGTGAACTGGGATTGTTTTATACTTTTCACGTACTTAGTGCGTAGCAGGTACTCAATAAACACTTGTCTGTTGATTGGCTGAAGGATGGAGAGAACATAAGGGAATAGGACACAGTGGTATCATGAGAAGAGAACTCTAGGAGTTTTACACTTATTTTAAATAAAAAGATGGAAAACCTTAGAAACTCACCTTAATCTTGTCTAAGAAATGAAAGCTATGATATAGAAAAAGGGAAAAGAAATGTGAAAGAGAGTCAAAAAAGGGAGAGATAGACAAGGACATGTGGAGGAGAGGCAGCAAGAGGGGGAAGGGAGATATTAAAAAGGAAAAGGGGAAGGAAAATAGAGAGGAGGAGGAGAAAGGAGAGGGAAATGTGGGGATCAGGGGAAAGGGTGGAGAACACAGTAATACCTTGATCTTTTTTCACAGACAGATAGAAAGAGGGAATTTGGTAGGAGTTGGGAGAAGGATCTTTTTCAGAAGAGTTTTCATGTTTGAGGCTTTAAGTAACTCTGGGGACTTCCTTTGGGGAGCTTTGGAATTAATGGTTACTCCTTTATTGATTCTTCTCTGTTTTTTTTCCCCCTCTTCTATCATGCAACATTACAAACTGTATGCTCGCAGTTTAGAAGTCATTCTCAGTAAGTGGGAGAGTACCGTAAATAGATTTTTTTAAAAGAAGTTTCTTGGATAGCTATAGGTAATCCAAGAAAAGTCCCTGAAATATTCCCTGCCCTTCAAATCATAAGGACCTCTGACACAAGAGTTTTGTTTGGTTCTCAGTACTGAACACAATACCAACTAATCTAAAAGCATTTATTAAGTGCCTACTATGTGCCATGGATTGTACTAGATACTGAGGATACAAAGACAAAATGGAGACAATCCCTTCCTTCAAGGGGCTTCTATTCTACTCAAGAATATTAGCTTGTATTCCACTTCATAAGTGATCTGAACAGGGTAGACGGTGGGGGAGGGAGGGGGGTGGTGGCCGGCGCGGGATGGGATTGTCACCTTTGCTCTGATGGGCTCTTAAATGCTAACTGACTGACTAGCAGATTGCTGATCCTTGCCTGTGAGTCTGAATGAATCATACAAGAGGTGAAGGACAGAAGGAACATGACACAGAGGAGAAACTGGTATAGAAAGAGGAGTCAATACATGGCCAAATCAAATCTCCCTGACTTCACGAATTACCCCTGACTGATTCCAGTTCTTTTTAAACCCAATGACTAAAGGAGAACCTTGCTGTCCTAGTTGTAGTTCAAAGTCTCTGCTTTTCTGTCTCCATCTCTGCAACAGGAGAAGGAAAGGATGAGGAATCTAGAGAGAACTCCAGACATGAGTGACCAAATCCTCATGGTCTCTTCATATGCTTAAATCCAGCTGACTGAACTGCTTGTTGGAGGAGTTTAATAAATGTGTATCGAATTGAACTGACTGGGTCTGATCAGGCTGGCATACGTGGAGACAAAATGACAATCTCACTTTCTGTCTCAGGTGGTACTGCTATACAGGGAAGTAGAGGTGATCAGGAAGAACTTAATGTATGGGCTGAATGATGACTGCAACATTGAGGCCTGGAGGGAGTACCCTAGATCCAGAAGACATTTTCATGAGATGACAGTTCTGTCCACTCTAATTATTTCCCAGTCTTTAGAATGCTGCATAATGCTACAAACACAGCCTTCTGAAACCCCTCAGTGGCCTTAAGCATTCTCCCTTCCCCCACCCTGTAGACCAAAAGCCACAAGTCCATCCTCTACCATCTGTTGTAAGAGGAAATCCATTTGTTTTAACTTGTGCAGTGATGAGTTCCGACAACAGCAGACACAATTAAGAAAGAAGTGGCTGAAAGGCTATGCATTAGATTGCCATCTTTGATGGGAACCACTGATAAATGGTAACCCCCTGGAAAATTACAACCCTGTGCTTTAAATAAAGTCCACATTCTCTTCCTCTGGGCTCTTCAAAAATTGGTCTGTTGCTGAAATAGAACTGCTGCACTTGTGGGATAAGCCTCGAGCCTCTTATCTCTCAAATGAAATGGGTCCCATGAGCAGGGTTGGGTTTCTTTTGTAACATGTTCATGCTCTGTAATAAGAAATGGTGCAGGCTCCTGAAAACAGCTGGACAGAGAAAATCTACTTTCATAACATGTAGCTTTTAGCCTTAATGGATCTACAGAGATCATAATACATGAGGAGGAAAAGGAAGAGAGAGGAAGGGATTTCTGGTCACCATTCTGGTCACTCTGTATCCCTCCTTTCCCACAGCAACTGCCTTTTATAAAGGTTGAAAGTCAGGACAAGGGCTAGAAATACTGTGACCAAGTTTGATTTTAGTTTGATAACCACAGATGCCAAGACACTGCTCTTCCCTCATTCCCAAAGTCACTGGAAAAATTCATGAATACACTTATAAAGGGGCAGAAGGGAAAAGGCAGTCTTAGAAGCTGAGTACTTGAACAGAGTGATGGAGATAAGCACACACACACACACACACACACACACACACACACACACACACACACAAAGAAAGTTACTTATCAACAACCAAAACTGTCTGCCAACTGACATGGAGAATTTTCCAGGCCTTGCAGTCTTGAATGTGTCATTCAAAGTATCTGCTTCAGGGAACTACTTTCAGATCTTTCATTTACTTCTGCCAAAGCAGAAAATTTTCTTTAGGGACAAAAAGTTGCCCTCTCATGAGTGACCTGGGGGTTGCCTCCTGACCACTTCTGCATGCCCCACATCAGTACACTCCAAAAAACTTCGTTGGCAGTCACTGGGTATAGTTATAGGCTGACTATATAGCTTTGCATATATAAAGCAAAGTTATATAGCTTTGCCCAGAGATGGAGTAGCTGGCTTTTCTCTGTGCTACGTCTAGGTAGCACACTTTCAATCCTAATCAGAAAAGCAAAGGTAGGGACCTCGGTGTACTCCCACAAAATAGCAGAATTTCGAATCTTGAAGGGAGTTCACAGGCCATTTAGTGCATTTACCGGGACAGGAGTCTCTTACTAAAACTCCCCAATAAGGAGTCAATTCAGCTCCTGCCTGAAAACCTACAAAGAGGGGGAACTTGGTACTTTTTGAAATATGCCACCATATATTTGGATACTTTTAGTTGTTAGGAACATTTTTTTCACAGTAGCACACCCCCAACTTCCACCGTAAGTTCCTAGTTCAATTATTCTCATTGGGGCCAAGCAAAACAAGTCTCCAATGGCTTAAAATCTACTGCCACAGAGAGAGTATAATATAGCAGAAAGAAAGCTGGAGTCACAGTCAATGGATCTGGGTTTAAATCTTACCCATCACTTACTCCATTTGTAGTAGTTTGGACAAGTTATTTAACATTGTTAAACCTCAGTTTCCTATCTATAAAATGAAGAGCCTAGACTGGATGGCATCTGAGGTTCCTTCCACCCCTGAATCTGTGCTCCTTTCAGAGGAGAGGGATCCCGTAAGAGTTAAATCAGATGAGATTACAGATAGAAAGCACTTGCAAATCTTAAAATACTAGAATGGTAGCTATTGCTGTCACAGTGTCTGGAATATAATAAAGGCTTAATAAATGCTTGTTCCTCCTCCCACCCCACCCCACCCTTTCCATTACTATTACTATTACGAGGGCACTGGAGCACTGCTCCCAGCTCAGACACTTGCTAGGCAAATTCAACCTCAGGACTTTGGGGAAGTGGGAAGATGGATGTTTGTCTTTGTGCTCTTGGGAAGAGAAAGTTCTACACTCCCATAACTTCTTCCAGCCCCATAAGAGTTTGGTCACCACAGGAAGAAAGTGATTTCTAACATTTGATTGCCTCTCTTGGGTCAACTATTAGGGCATGAGAAGATGGCATGATAGACTGAGATAGTCAACATCATGATGCCTGAGGTTTCATCACACTTGAAATCCAGGAGAAACCAAGAGAAATTAGAGTTGGACCTTTGTACAAAACTTTCCCTGACTGCTTCAATGCCAGACTTGCATTTCCTCTTCTCCTCTGCCTCTGGATCCTTTCAAGGCTCAGCTCAGGTTTTTTAAAGGAAATTTTTCCTTGGCCCTCACATTTGTATTATTTTCTCTAGCCTTGAATTATATTCAGTTTACTTATCTGCATATATAGGGTCATAGAGTTGGAAGGGTCCTCAGAAATAATCTAGCCCAACAATCTCCTTTTACAGCTAAGGAAACTGAGGATCAGAAAAAGTGAAGGAAATTGTCCAAGGTAACACAGAAAGAAAGGAGGCAGCTAGAAGTCTAACCGTGTTATACCTGCCCAGTAGAATGTAAGCCCCACAGAGGGACTCTTTAAACTTGGTCTTTGCATCGCCTGCATCTAGCAAAGTGCCTTACATGCTGTGGCTGCTCAGTCATGTCTAACTCTACATGACTTAGGCAAAAATCATCCCATCTTCTCGGGAAAGATAATGGATTGGTTTGCCATTTCCTTCTCCAGTGTGTCTCCCTGCTACAGAGAGGGGGTTGGGGCAAACAGGGCTTAACTGTCTTGCCCAGAATCACATAGCTACCAACTATCTGATGCCACAGTAGAACTCAAATCTTCTTGACTCCAGATCCAGAGCTCTGTCCATTGTATCATCCAGCTGCCCCCACCTTGTGCAAGGCAGGTGGCTTCATAAATCTTCGTTGACTTGAATCTAGCTGTTTAAACTATCCATTTGGCATTAATTATGTATTGTCTCAAGTTATTAAAATACCTACTGTAGTCATCACCTATTTCTCCAGCAAGATATAGATTCTTGACAGTTACAGTCTATATCTTAAATGGGATCATGCATGTGAAAGCAATTTGTAAACAGTAAAGCAATATAAAAGTATGACATAATAGCAGAATTATTTTATTGTGCCTCTCTGTCTCCCCCATAGCTCCCAGCAAAATGACTTGCATGTATACATTTAATGAATTAAAATAGTTATTTAAACAAAAAATAAAAGGCATCTTAGCCTTTTTTATACCTACATCATTTTTCTCCTTTGTCCCACCAAACTTTTTTTTCAAGAAACAAAGTTGGTCCTAATTAGGACCAGCTTACCAGGTCTCTGACCTGGAATGCTGAAAATTAAAGGGAGTTGATAGTGATACTCCTTCAGCAAAAGGAATTAATTGAGTTTATCCTATAGTGAGCAAATAAAAATTAATTATTTTAATGAGCTCTTTGTTGGCCCTGTCAAAGGGCTCTCCAGCAGCAGTCACCCCATCAGGGTCCCAGTAATCATGACTTTGATCCTACAAAATCTAGCAAGGTTCAAGTAATGATCCAGGAAGCCAAACAACACAGAAGTGTATAAGTGCTGGGATAGGCGAGGAGGGAAAAGGAGCTAGAATTTGCTTTAGAGAATGCAGAATGATAGTATAATCAAAAATGGCTTCAAAAGGGGAATGAGTTCAAAGAGGCTTCGATGAAACATACGTAAATTCTTTCTGCCTGACAAATTAGGGAAATGTTTGGCCAAAGGCAAGGAAAAATATGGACTCAAAAAAGGTTTTTAAATGGTAGCATGAAGCAGTCCAAACATTATGTTGGGCTGAGCATTATAGAAACTGGGTGGTAGACCGTGACCTTTCCACTGTTCTACTTTTGACCCTAGAGATCTCTGAACTCTTGCCAACTCAGCCCAAAGCTGCCTCTCCTAAATACCTGGTCAGAACCTACCCCATGTGCATCAACAGTATTGCCTCTTCCACAGGACCTTAAGTTCCTGGAAGATGTAGATGTGGTCATTTAATTGTATTCCCCTAATGCTCTATGCAGTATTGAACATTTTGTAGGTGCATTCGATAAATACTTGTTGAATTGAATTGGATCGAACCGTTTCTATTCAAAATGTGAGTAGAAACACATTAAAACAGGCTTCTTTTCCCTTCAAAGCACAATTAGGTATTGGCATGAGTGCTGACAACTGAACTCCATCTCAGGGAGTAAAATGAATGCCTTTCTCCGAAGGGAAAAGAAAACAACGATAACAACAAGGTTTTGGACCTGATGAGTGATTTGGAGAAGATGAATAATCCTTATTATCCACAACACACATTTATTGGAAGTCTGCTACATGCCAGGCACTGCACGATGGCCCAAGGGTACCAAAGGGCATCAGACATGAATCAGTAGTCCAGGGTCCTACACCACGAGCCCTGGGCAGTGATTCAGGGAGGCAGCAGAAACAGGCAACAGCTCATTAGCAGATGCCAAAGGAGACTAAGCTCAAAGACATGGAATTAGTCTATCAATTATCACAGGTACAGAGCTGGAAGGACTTAAGGATAACTGAGAGTCCCAGAGAAGTAAAACTACAAACAGCCTATCTACCTATTTATCAATCTATCTGCACACACATAGAATATACATAATAAATATGTACATGAGATATAAATATGTACAATATACTAATATTACTAGTATACTCTAAATAGCAGAGAAGCAACTAGATGGTTCAGTGGATAGAACACTGGATCTGAAGTCAGGAAGACCCAAGTTCAAATCTGACCCCAGATACTTACTAGCTGTGTGATGCTGGGCAAGTCACTTAACCTCTGTTTGCCTAACCTCCTAGAGAAGGAAATGGGAAACGACTCCAGTATCTTTGCCAAGAAAATGCCATGGAGAGCATGGTCCATGGAGTCACAAAGAATGATTGGACAACAATATAACAGTGCAGATAGAATCTGAACACAGGTGCTGATATTAGAGCATGTTACCATGTTGCCAAACCATCACTAAGACAAAGTAATGACCCACACTATTGCTTCCAGACAAGCCAAGTCAACAAGCATTTACCCAGTATCTACTAGGTGTGCCAAAGCATTTCGATAAACCCTGGAAGTTAAAAGAAAAAAAAGGTAAAAGCTAAAGCCCCCAAGGAATTCACATTCTAATGGGACATTTCTTGAATTGTATATTTCCTTTTACATGACTTGGTTTCCTTTTCAGTTTTTCCCCAGTTGTTCATTTTCATCTGTGTAAAAAAACCACGGACTAGGATGTACATAGTGTGATTTGGTCAGTTGTCTCTCTGAGACCTCTGTGCAATAGCTCTGGATATGACCTCTGCCCTGGTGTGGTTGGGGAAACAGAATACCTATGTAAAAAGACCACCAATAATTTGTGCTTTTGTTTACTCACTTTTCAGTCATGTTTGACTGTTTGTGAACCCATTTGAGATTTTCTTGGCAAAGATATTCGAGTGGTTTGCCATTTCCTTCTCTAGTTCATCTTACAGATGAAGAAACTGAGGCAAACAGAGTTAAGTGACTTGTCCAGAGTCACACAGCTAGTAAGTGCCTCAGGAAACTCAGTCTTCCTGACTTCAGGCTATTCAGCATTCTATTGTCCACATCACCTAGCTGCCCCAACAGTCCACAACATAAGGTGCTTAGTGCCAAGTGAGTCATGTGAACACCATAAAATCAATATACACAACAGTTGCTTTCCTAGGTGTTTACCATATTGATCATCACTTGACTGAGGTATAGAATACAAGAGTGTCCATGAACGTAGGGATGATCGTTTTTCTAATGAGGAAATTAAAGGTCATCAGAGTTCAATAGCTTGCAGTAGAAAAGCTGGATAATCATTTGTACGTCTTAAGTAACTACTCCTTTGATTGTATATAAGTCATGTCCTGGTCACATGTGGCTTTGACGGTTTTGTGCCCATACATGTACACTAAAATGTGTCTTCTCCACAGCATTGCAGAGAAGAAAGGACACTAGATTTGAACGCAGCAGAACTGGGTTCAGATCCTACCACTTACTACTACTCATGCTACTTACTACACTTACTCATGCTACTTACTATCTGTGTATCTAATGTTCTCTAAGGCTGCTCTGGTTCTAAAGTCATTATTCTAGGATGATTTCCCATTTGGTTTCAGCTAAGTTATTTGGGTTTACACCACAGAAATAAGGTCATCAACCACTAGCTTCCTAGGAATGTCATGAGAATGAGGCAGGAAGCCCCTTTTCATCACCAAGAGACTTTCATGTACCCCAACTGTAATTAGTACTTACCTAAAGACAAATCATATATTAAGAATTAATATAATCCACTTTTGTGATATGTAGCTAGCATATTGCAATTATATCATGCCTAATAAGAAACCCAGATTTCTAGACTTTTACATGGCTTTTATCTACAAATATTAGCTTTAAAGTTAAGCTGCTTGCTCTCAATCTTTCGTGCATTTAATGTTTAATTAAAAAGCTCCTGGCACTTATTCTCGGCTGCCCTCTAAAAATTTGTTCTGAAAGTGCATTCTTTGTACTGTCACCACAATTCTTTCCTTCCTAGATATTTTCAGGAATTTCACCTACCAAATAAATCAAGCTTTAAAAAATTGATTTCTTGGGGTTTTAGGGAAGGCAGAATGTTCCTGTTGGCTGAGGTGTGGACTTGAAATAAAATGGGCTTATTCTAATTTTAGGTCCAACAGTCAGTCACCAAGTGAGTATCTTAAGCTATCATACTTTCTGTTATATTGGTGTCTACATCTGGAAAAAATAGGATATTTATAGAATAGTCTATGTTGGTCTTACACTTAGCTGTGAAATGGATTGCTATAATTACTTCTCTCCTAGAGTTGGGGAGACAGAGGATTCCAAAGGTTAAAGGACTCCACTAAGGTCACAAAGCATGTCTATAATAGAGTCAGGATAAAAAATGATCTTCTATTGTTTCCAGGAGGAGGGAAAACTCCCTTCTCCAGCCTGGGGAAGGGTGAGAAGCATGAAGCATTCCAACTCAGAAGCTTGTAACACCAATCTCACAAATAGCTTGACCCAAGCAGAATGTCACAATCTTGCTTGAAATATTGCTAGAGGCACATGATATGAAACTGAATTTTAGCAGAGTCTCAGAATCAGTCCTGCTTTCAGTGATGACTGCATAGTTGCTTCAGATAGAAAGTAATCCACTCCCAAAGGAGAAGCCAAATGAAAGCATAGAAAATAATGCCATTTGTTAAGAATGTACCCTTAGATATGCATGGGACATTAGATAGCTAGAATATATTTGACATCAGAGAAACTTTGCTCAGATGACATAGACTAATAAATAGTCTCTAATTTTCTGCCATCCTATGATGCCTGTTAGTCAGTCCCCAACTCATCACGTTTCATGCCAACAGCATAAAAGTACCAAATAATGTCTAATTATTTGCCCAAGAGTAATAAACTCATGCAAATATGTCTTCTGTCCCTATGTTCCTTTGTTCAAGCATATGTTTGATTTCTACAGTCACAACATTAAGCAGAGCTGGTGGAATTCAAATTCATTCATTTTTTCTGGGCCCATACCTATTTTAACCAAGTTTCCTTTCCCACCTGGGGACACAGTGGATAGATCTTTGGGCCCAGAGCAGGAAGACTTGAATTTGAATAGAATCTCAGACTCTTACTGGCCATGTGACCTTGAGCAAGTTTCCTTGCTTCAGTTTCTTCAACTGTAAAATGGGGATAATAGAAGCAGCTTCCTCCAAAGGGTTATTCAGAGGATCAAATGAGATACTATGTGTAAAGTGCTTAGCACTGTGCTTGGAACATAGGAGATACTATGAAAATGCCAGCTGTTGTTATTATCATGCATATCATGTACTTTGCTCACTCTAGTCAATTTAGTGAAACTAGATTGTTCTATAAATTAAGGGGATTATTTTTTAAATGAATTTATTTTTAATTTACAACATTTAGTTCCCCAAGCTTTTGAGTTTTAAATTTTCTCTCCACTCCTTTTCCCCTCCCCAAGATGACATGCAATCTGATATAGACTTTACATATACATCCATATTACACATATTTTTACATTAGTCATGTTGTAAAGAAGAACTATAACCAGTGGAAAGAACCATGAAAAAGAAGAAACAAAACAAAACAAAAAAGAGAGAGAGAGAGAGCAAATAGCATGCTTCAATCTGCCTTCAGACTCTGTAATTCTTTCTCTGGATGTGGATAGCATTTTCCATCATGAGCCTTTTGGAGCTGTCTTAGAACCTTGTATTGCTGAGAAGGAGGCAAGTCTATCAAAGACAGTCATCTCACAATGCGACTGTAAGCGTGCAGTGTTCTTCTAGCTCTGCTCCCCTCACTCAGCATCAGTTCATGCAAATTTTTTAGGTTTTTCTGAAGTCCACCTACTTATCATTTCTTATAGCACAATTGTATTCCATTACATTCATATACTACGATTTGTTCAGCCACTCCTCAATTGATGGGCACCAAGGGGGTTAATTTAGATGGCCATAAGGTCTCATACAACTCTAATATTCCATGAGTCAATGAGTATAACTGATCGGTCTTCGTGGTTTCATTCCTGAAGTTCAGGTACAGACCACTTTGCTCAATAATCTCCAGTGGCTCCCTGTTACCTCTGGGATGAAATATAAATGTACCTTCTTTGTCATTTAAAGCTCTTCACAACTCAGCTCCATACTTCTTCCAAAGCCTTATTACTCCCCCTCCCAACCCCTTCATGCCTTCTTATGTTCCAGACAAAGTAGTCTTCTTTCTATTTCACATACAACTTTCTATTTCCTGTGTCCATGCCCAGAATACACATCCTTCTCATCTCTGACTCTTAAAATCTCCAGGTTTCTTAAAAAGTTCAGCTCCAACACAACCTCCAGACTTTTCCTGATTCTCACCCCCAGATGCTAGTTTCCTCTACTTGAAATGAGCTAGTTTTCACTTGGTATGTATTTTGTATGTACTTATCTGTGTATGTGGTGTTTCTTCAAATAGAATGAGTATTCCCCCAAAGCAGGGACAGTTTGATTTCTTTCTTTGTATCCCCAGTTAGCATAGCATCTTGCCTATATGTTTTTGCTGTTGTTATATAGTCATTTCAGTAGTGTCCGACTCTTTGTGAAACCACTTGAGATTTTCTTGGTAAAGATACTGGAGCAGTTTGCCATTTCCTTCTGTAGTTCACTTTACTGATGAGGAAATTGAGGCAAACAGGGTTAAGTGACTTGCCCAGGATCACACACTTAGTAGCTGAGGCCAGATTTGAACTCACAAAGAGGAATCTTCCTGACTCCAGGCCTGGCACTCTATCTACTATACCACCTAGCTGCCCTATCTTGCCTATAGCAGGTGCTTAGTAAATGCTTGCTAGTTGATCATTGTCAATCAATTGACTACTTGAACCATTTGTTTCATCATCATGTCACCACAGCCTAAGTGAGGGCAAATGGGGAGAAGATACATGTGAGTATTGAGTTTTCTGGGAAAATAATGAACCTATCTGAATCCTGGACATGACAATTATTGGCATGGCAGAGGCCAAAGTTGCTGCTTGGTAACGTTACAAGGAAGTAAAATAAGCCAAGGGCACAAATAATTCAAAAGTGTTGATCAAGCAACACACAGAGCCAGAGGAACTCGATCCAATGCATTTTCTAGAGAGAATGACAATGATATTGTCCAGTTTCACTGGCTACATGACAGACTCAAATGCTTTCTCCCGCTCCAGGCCAAAAGACAACCTGAGAATTGCAGGCAAAAACTTCAAGTCATGTCGACTTTTTGTTAGCAAGGGGCCTGCAATTTAGACTTGGAGTGGTTCCTCAGGTTCAGCCTAACACCCTGCTCCCTCTTTCCATGCCTGGGCTGGGAAGTTCAATAAAAGATCAAGTCGTATCTCATGAGGGAGATGTTGTGTCTGTTGGCGATGTAGCGTTAAGATGTGGATCTGAAGCTTATATTGAATAAAAGTAAGTGGTCTTTACTGGTGGGGAAGAATGTAAATGAGGGGGCAAGAGGCCTTATTTTCTGGAAGGTTGTTTCACATCAAGAAAGCCACAGCACAGTCAAACAATCCCCATAGCCCTGGCTCAATATTGCTTTCTAGATGTGATCAAAAGCATTCTAGAAAGCAGCAGTTGGCAGCGGCAAATTGCATGGTGGGTGGCCAAGAGGTGCAGCTGTCCATTACAGAGGCAGAGAAAAATGGATCTTACCAGGGAATTAACTAACTTTGTGTTCCATACCCTATTTCCTACATAGTAAAACTAGCATTTATATAGTACCTACTATATGCTAGGCACTATGCTAAGGACTGTGCAAATATTATCTCGTTTGATCTTTACAACAAATCCAGGAGGTAGGTATTATTATTATCTTCATTTTACAGATGAGGAAACTGAGGCAGATAAGTCACACAGCTAGTGTCTGAGGCTGGATTTGAACTTGGATCTTCCTGATTCCAGCCCCAATGCTCAAAAGCACTGGTATATATATGTATATGGGTGGATGGATACATAAGACATGGTGATGCTGATGAATTAGAAGTTTAAATTCCTGATTTGCTTGGGAATGACCACCAAACTGCTAGACTGTCTGAAATAAATAATAATAGCTAATATTTATATATCACTATATGTTTTACATAAATAAGTGCATTACTTATGTGGCACTTATTAATTCATTTGCTTCTCACAACAATTTTGTGAAGTGGGTACAGTTATTATGCCCATTTTACAGATGAGGAAGCTGAGGGATATCAAGGTTAAGTGACTTGCCCAGTATTGAATAGTTACTATGTGTCTAAGTAAGGATTTCAACAAAATTTTTCCTGATTTCAAATGTAGGACTCTATCCACTGCTTCACTTGTGTTTTTATTGGCTCAGTGTAATGAAGTCCCAGAATGGAAAGGTGTGGAAACTTGATCCATCAGATGGTTTGACATCTCATCAGCAACTTACAGTTTTAGAAAGTTGTCTAGGGCACCCAGAGGGTAGTTAGGTGGAGCAGTGGATAGAGCACTGGGCTTGGGATCAAGAAGACTCATCTTTATGAGTTCAAATTCAATCTCAGAAACTAGCTGTGTGATTCTGGTCAAGTCTTTGTTTGCCTCAGTTACCTCATCTATAAAATGAGAAAGAAATGGCAAACCACTCCAGTATCTTTGTCAGGAAAACCCCAAATGGGGTTCGCAAAGAGTTGGACACAACTGAAACAACAAAAACAACTCAGAGCTTTAGTCACTCAACCAGGGTCACAAAATTAAGATGTGTCAGAAGCAGGACTGAAACTCAGATCGTTCTTGATTTCAAGACTGTAAGTTTATCCACTATACCATGTTGCCTCTCAAATGCATACATTCACATCTTCAATTTACTCTTTTGAAGAAAGAGGTAACTTCTAACTCTGTCAGATTTTTGTTCAAAATCCAGTGTTTTTCTCTTTATAGTTGAATATCTAGAACTATTCAGACACCAGAAACCCTCTACAGTCATCAAGCTCTCTCTCTCTTTTTTTTGTTTTTTGATTAGAGACTTACATGTTTAGACAAAACAGGCCCCTAGAGTTTAACTTTGAACTTATGAGAGGGGACAGTGAAATATCACTGAAGTTATCTCCATTCGCTTGTCAAGAAATCTGATTTTTGTGCAGCATATCCTTCAAAGGATGCTAGAAGATTATGGATTTGGGGATGAAAAAGTCTTACAGAGGCGGTTGACTCCAACCTCCATCTTTTTCATTTTTAAACAGATAAGGAAACTGAAATTTAGGGAGAGAAACTTACTTGTCTAAGGTCACATAGGCAGGAAATGGAAGAAGGAGAATCTGAACCTAGATATTTGGATTCAAATTCAGTGCTCTTTACCATGGTGCCTCTAAGAATCTGTGCAATATAACCTCATTAACTTTTATTGATTGTCTATGTTTCAGAAAATATCTTCCAAAGCATTACCAGGGAGAAGGAAACATTTTCAAAGTTCAGGAAGTTGTCAATTGCATTGAAAATTCATCTCTTAAGTCCCTACTTAAGGGCTGCTGGGTGGCACAGGAGTCAGGAAGACCTGAGTTCAAATCTAGCCTCATATGCATATTAGCTGTGTGACCCTAGAGGAATCATCTAACATCTGTCTACCTCAGTTTCCTCAACTCTAAAATGGGGATAATAAAATGAGATCATTGTAAAGCACTTAACACAGTTATCTGGAACATAGCATGTGTTATGTAAATGCTAGTCATAATTATCGTTATTATCTTTGTCCGAGCCATTGTATCAAGTACTTAATGAATGAAAATGAAAGAAAAAAAAATTAAGTGCTTACAATAGGTCAGGTACCTTATTGAGTGCTGAGGTTCAACCAATCAATCATTTAATAAATATTTATTGAGTGCTTATTATGTTCCAGGCACTGAGGATACAAAGATACAAGTGAAAAAAACTTTGCCCTCAAGGAACTTATATTCTAATGTGAACATGCATAGATGTGTTTACATAATTTAGGAGAGTTAGCCTTGGGTTCATATCATGATGAGAGAGTTAGCCCTGGGCACTGGAAGACCTGGGTTCAAATACTGCCTCCAATACCTCTGTTGGTCAGGTAAGTTTCTTACTGAGAGTTCCCTATGCCAAACAAATCTTAGATCTAGTCCAACACAGTCTCAGTCTCTGGCTCCTACATAATATATGCAAAATGAATGAGAGGGATTTGAGGGAAAGAGTACAGGAGAAGCTAGGAGGGGAATTGCAGGATCATAGAGTTGGATCTAGAACTGACCTTGGAGGTTATCTGACCAAATCCCTTCATTTTAGAGGAATCTGAGGTCTTAGAGAACCGACTTGTTCAATGTCACAGCTAGTTAATGCTTGAGGTTATCCCAGTTATCCTTCATTCTAGGTCCAACACTCTCCCCATTCTACTACTCTGAGGTGGTGCCCTGAAGGAAACTAGGAATTCCGAAAAGTAAAGGAGAAGAGGGTAGCCACTTCATATTCCAGGAACAACCTTAAGATATAACCAGGTCACAAATTTCAGGGCTGAAAACTGTGCCTAGGTTGGAAACCTTGTTAATTTCAGGGGAGACAGTAAAGAGATATGGGTTTGGATCTAGACAAGGGTTCTAGTTCCATAAAGAGTTTCCCCAACTTGCATCACTCAACTTCTTTCAAACCCTAGTGCTGAGGTACACATGAATATTATGCCAGGCTGTGTGCAAGTGACCCTGCCATCCATACCTTGATACTTTGACTATAGTAATTTCCTGGAAATGGATATTACTTAGCAGGAGGGGACAGAACTGAATATTTAGATATCACAAAGTTAGTCTTTGGATTTCTAGGAACAAATAATCTGTTTATTTTGGGTGTAGGGTTACTTTTGGTTTAAAACTATCTTTTCACCCTAGTTTGTGAAGGACTGAGAAAGAGTGGAAGATATGAAACTGAGGTTGTTAGCTGGTCAGTCAGATGGCTAACTTTGTTCCATTACAACAGAGGGTACCCCCAAGTCTTATCAGCTATCTTATAACTGCACCATTAGTTACAAGGAGAATTAGTTTCTCATTGCAAATATATCTTCATATCAGGGAAAATGTCTCACAACCCATGACCTACTAATGAGATGACCTATTTTTCTCCCTCTCTTTTCTATCCTTTTCTTCTGTTCTCTCCCTTTACCATCCCTCATTACTATGGAGGCCATCAGAAACTCATTCATGGCTCTCTGTTCCCTTCCTAGCATTAGGATAAATAAGGGATTATTGTTAGTCACAGAAAGAACATCATAACAGATTGGGGTATGGGTTGGAGTCTCAGAAAAATGTCCACATTGGCATCATTAGTCATGGGAAATACAGCATGGACTTGTGGAAAGGGAATCTCCTTGTAAAGTGAGAAGTCTTTCTTTGCCTTTGCCATTTACTACAAAAGCTGCTTAATTTATATAGACTAATTATTCAATCAATTGGCAGATAATTGTTAAATGACAACTTTGTATTAGGCATTGGGAATACTGGCACAAAGAAGGAAATACTCCCTGTTCCCAAAGAGCTTCCACTTTAATGAAGGTGAGAGCAGGGACAGATAAAAATATATACAGTACAAATACAGAGTAAATAAAAACAAATGAATACGAAGTAGTTGCCTATAATGTCACTCGAGAGGGAAGACATTAAAAGTTTCAGGAATCAGGAAAGGTTTTAGCTGTACTCATCAACTAGCCTCTGAAGGGATATCAACACAACAGCTTAAACAAATATTTGGGGAAATGGTGACATTGCTAACGAGCAGCTAGCTAGTGCAGGGGAAAGAGCACCAGCCCTGGAGTCAGGAGGATCTGAGTTTCAATCCAGCCTCAAACACTTGCTAACTGTGTGACCCTTGGCAAGTCACTTAATCTTGTTTGCCTCAGTTCCTCATCTGTAAAATGAGCTGGAGAAGAAAAGGGCAAATCACTCGAGTATCTGTCAAAAAAACCCCAAATGTGGTCAAGAAAAGTGGAACATGACTGAAACAACTTAAAAACAAAGAAGTTGCTAATTCAGCAGTCATTTAAATGCCCCCAACACTCCCCCCTCCCACTCCCTCTAAAGATTAAGGCAGGATACCACACTAAAATCAGTTTGACTTATCTTTCCTCAGGTCTGAATTTCTCCTTCTAAGAATGACTAGTGGCTAAAAAATGACTGGCAGGTGTGATAAATCCTCTTGAGACAGCAATTTGTAAATGGAAGTAGAAGCCATGTCAATGTAATGTCTAACCTTTAGTACCCTTAAGCAACATCTCAGTAACCTTGTTTTATTATTCCAACCATCCAAGATTTCATCATCAAGGAGCCTTCCATTGCTAGCTGAGCAGCAAAGGCATCCTTAAAGAGAGAGAGGAGGTGGCATACACCAGGCAAGCCAAACCACTACTGCCATCTTTATCACCACATATCCCAGGACACCTAGTTCAAATGCCTTGGGAACCGCAAGTCACCCAATCAAGCCCCTGCAGCCATCATCTGAGAAAGCAATCCATGTAGAGAAGGTGCCAATCACCCTTACCAACTGAAAATCAATTGAAAAGCAAATAAGACAACTTATTTCACTTCTAGTAAGACACCCTAAGGGAAAGCTTGGTTCATGTTCCAGGTAAGTCAAATTATCATTAGCCCTTCAACGACTGCCTCTTTTAAAACCCCAATGGAGACAACTCAGAATCCTGAATCCAAGAACTTTGGGAATAGCAGTGCCCTACAGACCATCAGTCCTGCTCTTAGGCTAGGCCTCGTAGCCATCAATGAGGAGAGTAATCTTTATGGAGAAGGAATTCACCTTCCTAGTCACCGCAAACACCAACTACAGACCAACTGCCACTAATGGGAAGGAAAGCCATACTCCAATAGTACCAACACTTCTCACCAGCGACCCTACTTCCATCCCAGCTCTCATAACCTACGAAGCAATACCCATAGGGATAAGACCCAGCAATTGCTTCTGAGGTGATATAGCCATAGCTATCAAATCCTAGAAAAGATTCTTGCCCCCCAAAGTCCTTGGCATTGTCAAATGGTCCAACATCAGAAACTGGCATGATTTCATCAGTGGAAATGATGTCAAATAACCATCTGCTTTCCCAATACATCTTAAGAACCATAGGGCCTTTCCATCTAACTTATGGCTAAACCTTCTATATGTGTTGTGTCTCACATGGGAATGTGAGCTCCTTTAGAGGAGGAACTTTCTTAATTTTCTGTGCTTTGCACATAATAAACACTTAATAAGTGCTTTTAATAATTAATTTATGTATTCATGTCACATACTACTTCATAGAGAAAGATAGTTTAATGGAATTGAACACCTAAAAAAAAAAACTTTACGGTTGACTATTAGAATGGGGAAAAGGACTGGACCTGAGATTTAACTGATGAGAAAATTTCCTCTACCAATGCAAATAAGTACCTTCTCTGTAACTTACAGAGCCAGAAAGTTGCTTAGACAACTGGCAGGTTAAGCAACTTGCCAAGGGTCATCTAGCCAGTCTGTGTCAGAGGTCACAACTGAACACATCTTCCTGACTCACTATCAAGTACCCAAGTTCAATGGTGATTTACCCTTCCTGATTCTCTGGGCTTGACACCTGAGGTGGATACCAAGGACAGAACATCACTGACTTCACATTTTTAGGGTGAAGCTCAGTGCCCAAGAAATGGGGGAAAAGGCTGCTCCTGACAGTGTTGTTGTGGCTATGGCATACGTCAGCTAACTAAAATAAATTTGGACCAAAGAGCTTCAGTTAATGGTTTTGTGTAAACCAAGCTAATGATGGACATGACTTTGGCTAAACTCCAAGTATAAATCAATCAACACCTAAGTATTTCTTGAGAACCTGTTAAGTATTCAGCACTGTGCTAAGTGCCCTAAGACTGGAGCCCTTTGCATAAAAGTTCATAATTTTATAAACATCTCTGGTGTTCTGGCTCTCAAAGATAAGATCCCATAGGGTGGGGTGTCTGTTTCAGGTGTGAAATCAGCATTCTGCTCAGCAGGCAGCTCCCAATTAATATGGAATGTGTTCTCTAAGACTGTACATAAAGTGGTTGTTTTTGTAATGCCTCTCTCTTTACTCTTGAAATTCAGAGGTTTCATTTGATCATATAATGAGAGCTGGAAGGTCATCCAGTCCAAAAGCCTCATTTGTCAGATGAGGAAAAAGTTCAGACAGGTTAAGAGACTACTTTGTCATGCAGAAAGGAGAGCTAGGATTTGAACCCAGATCTTTTGACTCCATACTGATCAAGTGCTCCTTCCACAGTCCCACTACAATCATACAAGCGATGGTTAGATCATAATTATAACCATAGGTAAGCCCTATAACAGCTAAAATAGGAAAGCAGAGCCTTAAGTTCCCCCCACCCCGACCCCAACCCACTGAATCTGAGCTTCTCTGAAAAAACTGTACAGCACTGATCTTAATAATGAACAGTAGCCAAGGTGCTTGATTTTTAAACCTTTCATGAGCTGTCCCCTTCTTATGTTTCCACTCTTCTTATACCCTAGTTCTCTGTCCCCTTACACACACACACACACACACACACACACACACACACACACACACACACTGATCCACTGACACCTCTTTTCTGTTCCTCACACAATATACTCTGATATCATGGCTGTCCCCCAGGCCTGAAACTCTCTCTTTCATTTTCACCTCTTGACTTTCCTCACTTCCTTCAAGGCTCAGCTCAAGTCTTGCCTTCTATAAAAAGCCCTAAGGTGGCTAGGTGGGGTAGTGAATAGGCTCAGGGCTCCAAGTCAGGAAGACCTGAGTTCAAATCCAATCTGAGACATTGTGTGATTCTAGGCAAGTTACTTAGTGTCCTCATATGCAAAATGGGGATTATAATAGCATTGACCTCCCAGGGCTGTTTTGAGGGTGAAATGAGACAAAAATTTTAAAGTACTTAGCACAGTGACTGGCACAAAGTGGGTGCTATATTAATGTTAGAAATAATAATTTCTTAATTTTGGGGTCTTTCTTCTTATATGATCTCCAATTTACCCTTTATATATTTTATTTGCATACTTTTACCTAACACATGAGGAACTTCTGAAGAGTAAGAATTGTATTTTTGTTACCTTTTTGGGGGGACAAGTGGGACTTTCTTTTTATTTCCCATATATATAAATATTTATTGCCTTGCTTTGCCTTCAGAAAGCCTATAGACCCCTTTTCAGAGTGATGTTTTAAAAATATAAAGTAAAATACACAGGATTACAAAGGAAACAGATTATACAGAAATATAGTTATCAGAACAACACACACACACACACACACACACACACAGAGTTCACAGACTCCAGTTTAAGAATCTGTATAGAAGAAAAATCCCAGGGCTGAGGAGAAAACTCTTCGGATGGCTCTCACAGCATCAAGAAAGTATAGTTTCAGAAGAAGAGATCATTATTGGGAAAAGATTCATATGTAAAAGAGTGTACCCATATCAGAGTAGGGAAGGGTTTTCATACTGATTTATGAGGTCTTATCTGCATCTGGAGAAGTGAGACACAGAGGACCTGCACAGTCCTCCTTCAATTAAAACAAAGTCAAGTGCAAATCATGTTATGTCTCTGATGGTATGGTCTTCAGCAACGAAGGATGAACATGATGAGGTCTTCATAAATAACACATTTGTAAGCAAAGACCTCCCTGTATTTGACCTTCTAATTATACTTTTATTTGATTTTTTCCTTCAAGGAAAAAGCTGAGCGCCTATCTGTTGAAAAGATTACTTATCTCTGTAATCAGCCAAGATCAAACAGGACCGATGCAAATGATATGCACTTGAAAGGAGGATGCTGGGAAAAGGACAAGGCAGCAGGAACTCTATGAAACTGTAAATATTAGAGACTTCTAACCTTCCTTTTTTCTAAGCAAATGGCAAGTTCTCCAATAAGGTCGTTAATCAGAAATGTCTAAAAATAAAGGCCCCAAATCCCAGAAGTATCCGTCTGATGTAGCAATTGAAATGTTACCTCTTCAAGATGAACTTTTTTCAGCCAAAGTCTTAGGAAAAAAATATTCTCTAAGTTAGTTCCTCATGAAGCAGCAGATCCTTGTCTGTTTCATATAGTCCTTCCTAATCAGCAAGCATCTTCTCTGCCTCCCTCCCACACTGGCAGACATCTATATCCAGGAGAAACTAATCTATTCTGAGGAGCTGGACCACTTCTGTGTACTGTAACTTACATGGGACTGGAACAGAGCAATTATGTGACTCCTTTGTTTACTTTTCATGAACATATCCTTTACATCAGATATCTGACAAATAAAGACATAGTGCCAAGTCTCTATTAAATCAAATAAGAATAAAGTGCTTAGCACCATGCCTGGCACACAGGAAGTACCCTATGTAAGTTTATTATGGTTGCTGTTGTTAACGTTGTTATCATTGGATTGTTTTCTTCAAAAACCACTGAAATTTGTGCAGCGAGGCTGTCTTCTCGGTCAAGATGCAACCCATCTTTTACACACACAGTAGAGGAAGATCTCTGCATATATCCTTTTGCTTCCCCCCTTCTCTTGCATTATAAACTATAAAAGGAAAAAAAAATGACACGATGGGGCAAAAAAGTACAAATAGATTCATATCAAATGCTGGAAAGGGGACAGATGAATGAGGCATAGATGTCATTTGAAAGAGTCAAAATAATGGCTCTATTATCATTACATCTTCTTCAACATCAACATTTTGTCTATTTTTGAAACATTCTCTTCATGAGGTATAGGCATAGTCCTAATCATATGAAAAACATTCTTTTTATTTTTTCCCTAAACAGTTTTCATTTATAACTACTGTAAGAATGGTTTGTGAAAGTCCTAGATTTCATAATCTTCTTAGTTTGAGTAAGTGCTGCTTCCTTGGCTTTGACCTCATTTCAGTTCCCAGACTCTGTCAATAAAATTAGTGTCAGAAACCGAGATTTTGACCATCTTTCATTAC
Organism: Bettongia penicillata ogilbyi; assembly: GCA_023548195.1. Lineage (NCBI taxonomy): Eukaryota > Metazoa > Chordata > Mammalia > Diprotodontia > Potoroidae > Bettongia > Bettongia penicillata. The sequence continues at coordinate 2,151,005 of JAJHZJ010000442.1, forward strand.
TAAAGATAAACAGATGAAGAAATCAACTTGGCAATATAACACCATAGCCAACTTAAAGGGCCCTTCCCAAGCATACCCTGGAGAAACTCTACATCTTATTAAATCTTGTTTGAATGAATGAAAAGTATTTATTCTTTACCCTCTGCAAAGCACTGGGGATATAAATACAAAAACATGATAGTGATTGCCCTCAAGGAGCTTATATTTTCATAGAGAAAACAACATATAGAGGAATAGTGGGTAGAGGAGAAGTTGCTGTGTGGGAACTCACAAAAGATAGGAAATGAAAGTAGGTAAATAAAAGATGCCAAAAGAGAATGATCCATTAACACATCCTTTCCAGAGTCAATGGTAATGGAGATTTCATTATTGTTCCCAAAGAAAGAAATAGAAAGTGGGGGACAAGCAAAGGGTAGCAGGATAGAAAATATCCATGATCCAGTGCCTGGTACACTTAATAAATGCTTTGTTGATCTACTGATCTCTTTAGCCTATCTATCTATCTATCTATCTATCTATCTATCTATCTATCTATCTATCTATCTATCTATCTATCCATCCATCCATCTATTATCTATCTACCTCTGTCTCTCTGTCTGTCTATATATCCATGCATCCATCCATCCATGGTGCAGCTTCATGGTCCCAGGGAATATAGAGTCTAATGGCTTAGCTCCTCCCAAACATGGTGTCTGGGGATTCTATTTGAGAAGAGTAACAGGAGAGAGAGAACAATCAAAACTCAACTTCTATGATGAAAACAAAATCATGCAGCTACCTATCTAATGAAATTCCATCTTTTTCCTATTCTGATACACAGCCACCATCAGAAGGAAGTTCACAGAACTAACACCACTGATGTTTCTTGCAATTCACTAAACTGCACCCATGTTTGATGATATTGGGTCAGAGATACTAGGTCATTTTTAGGTCCTTTCAAGTCCCTCTCTTTTAGTAACAAAGTAGGCAATTTCCCTAACTGTATAACTCCCTATATACTTGTCAATTCATCATTCAAGAGACACCAAAACGACTGAAGATTCATTCTTATTTTGTTGCCAATTTGTTTTCTCTTTGCAGTGTTTGGGATGGGGAGGGATAGTAGATTAACCTTTATCTTGGAATTCTCTGTGCTATGACCTATATAGAATTGAATTATATTAGGAAGGTAGAGAAAATTCATGGATTACCATAAACATAAGGAAGATGTGAGGAAGGCTTATGATATATTTGAAGGAGCACCTATGGTTAGTTTATGGGAAGGCATAAGTGAGATGGGTTGTGACCTGTATTACTGGAGTGCATGTCTAAATCAGTAATCCTTTGGATTACTGAGGGATGGGGAAAATTCAAGGGTCCCTTTTAGAGAGTTCCCACCTACTGTCACAAAGTCACTGCTGTTGACTGATTGCCAAGATAAGGTATCTGATGATTTGAGATTTTGACAAAGGGGTTAGTCTGTGATGTGTATGTGAGCAAGGAATCCAGGTGAGAAGGACCATGTAAGTACAAGATTAGAAGTGTTGGCTAAATGAAAGTCAATAGAAAGAACATGGACTCAGAAACTAGAGGGCCCAGATGCCAATCCTGATTCTTGCTACCTACTTAATTTTGAGCAAGTTATTTATCTTCCCTGGGCCTCAGATGCCTTTCTCACATAAATGAGAAGGTTGAATCAGATGACATTTGAAGTCTGAACTATTTCTCAGGTTCTGATCCCCTGAGCTTTTGCTAGGAAATCATCCCTTAACACGAGAGAGGCACTGGGAAAACACTATAACAGATTTTCAACTGAGGGTCCCCAAAGCAGTCAGATTCAACAGGGGGTGAGATGGATGCTGAGGAACCTGCCAGGGCTGAGTAGAGAATTTGGAAATTCAAAGAACACTGCGAGCAAGTCTTGTCCTTTACAGAGCTAGTGGGCATTAGCTGGCATATCTCGCACATGCACACGCACACGCATGCCACCCCCTCCTCCCCCCACAAACAAAACACCACCTTAAAACCTCTCCACACCTTTTTCTGCCCTTTCTGACTTTTAAAAACTTCCAAATTTGTTACTAAGTTTTTCAGGATGCCCATGGAGGAATGTGTTTATTCAAAGAAAACAAAATGGCTGAATTAGAGCAGTCAGTTAATAACTAATAATAAGCAACTGACTCTGTTAAAAATAATACGTTGCTTCAGCTGAACCATTTTCCTTCATCCTATACTACTTTTTCAGCTTTCGAGTATGTAGGCACATTCTACATTTTATTGACCTTTATCTATGATCATCACTAGCTAAGGTGTAACTGCTTTTATAGTAAGGTAATTCTTTTTGACACCTTTGCTTGACAGCTGTGACCTTAAGCCCATCTAAAGTAGAAGCCAGAGAACAACAGCAAAGAATTCCCAGTTCTGAAAGGGATATATGGAAATAGCCAAGATCATCCCACCTGGACCTGTAGCCACGATGAATGTGGAACCATCATAGATGATGGGAAGTTTAGGATTATATTTAAAGTAACTTTATTTCAATGAAAACAATAGACAGTATTTATAGAGGGCTTGAAGGTTTGAAAAACATGTTTGGTTTATCTCATCTGAGCTTCCCAACAATTCTGGGAGGCAGGTGCTGTTGTTACCCTCCTTTTATAGAAACTGAGGATTTTATATGACTTGCTTGAGATCTCTGCTATGGTTCAGTCATTTTTCAGTCATGTCTAACTTTTTGTGACACCATTTTTGTTACTGTTTTTTTGGCAAAGATAATGGAATGGTTTACTCTTTCTTTCTCTTGCTTATCTTACAGATGGGGAAACTGAGGCAAACAGGGTTAAGTGAATTGCCCAGGGTCCCACAGCTAGTAAGTGTCTGAGGCTGGATATGAACATAGATTTCCTGACTCCAGATCTGGCACTCTATCCACTGCACCACCTAGCTGCCTTCTAGAAAGTGCCCGAGATAGGACTTAAACTCAGAGTAAGACCAAGCCCATACTTAATCCATTTAGGAGAAAGTGATAGAGTGCCACCTAATTCACATGGATGGTGGTTGTGAGGAAGGCTCATTGCAAACTTTAAAGTGCTCTATACATGTGAATTATTACTTATCATCACTATTTTAAATGGTTAATGTGCCTCATATTCTTTACATGACTCAGGATAATAAAGTTCCTGCTACTGGATGGTATGAAACTAGGCCTTGTTTATACCTTCAATTCTGTGGGAAGGGGAAAAAAATCATCCAGTCAATGTACCTGCTATTTTTAAGGCAACCAGTAAGTAATGAGCTATCTGATTGAATGGAACTGGTTCTTTTCACAATTCTACACAATAATATTTACACAATGCCTTTAGTCAGCCTCCATATTGTGCCTCTTACATCTACATTTATCCTTCAGTTCTTGCCATCAACCCAGTTCCTGCCCTGATTACCTCTGGCCTGAACTATTTATTGCTAAATCCAACTTACTTTCCTCTGTGTTCCTATCTCTTCCCTCTTGAATCCACTCTGCACCCAGCTGCCAAAACAATCCTTCAAATACAGTACACAAGTCAAATACCATCACCATCCTACTCAAACACCTTAAGTAATTGTCCATTCAATTCAACCAATATTTATTAAGTCCCAATGAAGTGCAAAGCATCATGCTAGGTGCTTAGAATGCAAAGATGAAAACCACAAGAAAAAAGACCTTTACACAATAACTTTATTATGTATTTAAAAGGAAAAGAAAGCTGTATATAATAGATTTGCAGTTTCATGTGCAATCATCTTTTTATTATATCATGTTATATAAATGCTTGTTTTATTCCAGAATTAAAAATAAAATTAATAAACTCTAAAGGGATTTAGTCCCTAAGGGATTTATAGCTAATAGTTCTATGTGGGATAAAATAGAAACCCCACAGTCTAGCATTTAAGTTCCTTTACAATCTAACTCTTCCTACCTACCTTCCCACACAACTTTTATTTTTAAAATTTATTTTCTGCACTGCTAGTAAGTATCTAAAGCCAAATTTGAACTCAGGTTTTCCTGACTTAAAGGCCAGTGCTCTATCGACTGTGCCCCCTAGCTTCCTCCTCCCAAGCATACCCCCACATCTTTTCATGCATTTTGTTTTTCAGTCACAGTGAATTACTAGTTAGTACCTAGTCTTATGCTTGGATAGACTTTGAGAGATAGTGGAGGACAGAAGGGTCCGGCATGCTATGGTGCATGGGGTCACAAAGGATTGGAAATAGCTGAACACTTTTACAACAAAAAAACCTCATTCTGTCCTGAGCCTCATCCCAGGCTGTCAAGTATGAAATATACTTTCTCCTTCTCACAGGTTAATCAACTCCTTCTCTTCCTTCAAGGCCTATCTCAGAGATCACATCCTTCAGGAAACTTCCCCTATCCCCCCCTTAGCCCCTGTCACTCTGAAAATGATCTTTTCTCCTTAAGTCTTCTGATCGCACTCTGTCTGAGCATTGTCTCTGCCTTTCATTGCTCCATCTTGTATATCACTTATTTAGATCTGTGTTCTCTTCTATTAGATTTTAAGTTCTCTAAAGGCAGAAGCTGTGCCATGTTTTAATATCTGTATCCTGGTAGCTGCCCTAGTACCTAACACATAGCAGGTGCTCAGCAAATGCTTAAAAAATTGTTGAATTGAACTGACTATCATCATGGAACCACAAGGTCACATTTAGAACTAGAAGGAGCCTTGGAGACCATTGAGGGCAATGTCTTCATTTTGTAGATGGGAAAACTGAGGTACCAGGAGTTTGAGTAACTTGGAGAGAGGGAAAGGGTGGGAGAGTGAGACAGAAGGACCCAGAGAGGGAGAGGCAGAGATACAAGGTGAGAGAAAGAAGAAGAGGAGAAGGAGGGAGTGTAACATGGAAACCATGTGTACCAACTTGCTATAGATTCTTAAAATCCGCCTGATAATATTCCCTATCACCTATGCACTTGGGTTTTTTGTAAGGAAGAGGCTAAGAAATCATCTCACATCATATGTTTTCATCACTATTCAAAGGGAATATATGAGTTTGGGTTGGACTAGATAGACTAGATGAACTGAGGTTCCTAAAACTTGCAAATTCTGTGAAGACTACAGACACGTCTGGACCTACACAGGATGGGCGTCCCTTTCTATTTAATGGTTGAGCTCTTTGACTGAGATCAAACAAAAGAACTAGTCAAGAATCCTATTCAATGGGACCACTCATCTTAAAGCTTCTCCTCTGGGAAAAATACGCAGAAAAAAGTAAGTAGAAAAAAATTAATGAAGCAATTGTTCCTAAATTCAGGCTAAAAAAAAAAAAAAGACCAGCTATGTTTTTCACTATTAGTGGATGAAAGAAGTATATGAAAGAAGGCTTCCAGAGGAAAGTGGTACCATTGCCCCCCGCAGGTCCCTCTTTTCTTCTGGTCCATGGATGCAAATGGACAGTTCTTTTAGAACTAGAGAGCTTCCTCTTGAAAATTCAGTCAGTGAGCCTGACTCTTTTCAGGCCAAAGCTACAAAAAGGCCTCAGCGTTCACAGAACCATCATCTCTGCATCATCAGTGGCTTGAGAACAAGGATTGTCTTTTGCCTTTTTTTTTTTTTAATATCCCCAGCACTTAGCAGAGTACCTGCCTGGCACACGGTAGGCTGACTTAATGTTTATTAGCTGTAAAGCTAGAGAACAGGCAAGGATGGAATAGTACGGAGAGGAGAAGCCAAGGACAGCTAGGAGATTCCTTCTGGGGCAGGCCTGGGCCATAGTCATTAAAATCCCACAGCAGGGTGGGGGAAGGCCAAGGCCTCAGGGAGGATTACACCAAGTGAAGGCAAAACTTCAGAATATCTCTCACCAACAGTTTGCAGACTTGCTAGAGCAGAGCTCTGTTCTTGAGAGTATGCCCTAAATAAATTGTTTAGGTAAGACTCCAATTCAATCCCACAAACATTGATGGGAGTGCCTTCTTCCTGTATGCCATGTAGGTGGTTAGTCCTTAGGACCATAAAACAGAGACAAAACTATTCAAAAGGGTTCAAAAAGCCCATAGGGAGGTTACATTCTAGTGGGAGGGGCTGCAATATCATCAGAAAAGGAAGAAGAGAATATTAAGAACTGTGGAAATTAGGAAAGCAAAAGAGTTGAATGATAATGGGAGTTAAGGATTCTAAGAGGCAGAGGTGAGGAATGTTTCAGACATAGAACACAGTCTATTAAAATAGAGATGGAAGATGAGAGATCTTAGCCTCGAGGTGAGAGATGGCATATTTTGTTCTGGAATCAACCAGTAGGTTAGTTTGGCTGGAAGATAAATGCATGAAAGGGAGCAGCATACAATAATCCACCAAAGGGAAACAATTCTGAAGGGCTTTAAGTACCAAGTGAAAGAGCTTATATTTTATCCTAGAGAAAATGGGGAGCCACTGAAAGTTATTAAACACGAAGCTTATGCTTTAGAAAAGTAGTCTGGAAGTTGGATTGCAGAGGAAGGAGATTAAAGACAGAAATCCAATTAGGAAACTCTTGAAATAGTGAGAGGTGATGAAGGACTGAAGTAGACTGGTAGCTGTGTGAATGGTGAGAAGGGGAAAAATGGGAGGAATGATGTGTAATTAACAATCAGGTAGAGTGGTAGAGAAATCTGTTTTCATTTTGTTTTTCCTCTTTCTTTCTCTCCTCTTTCTTCTCTCAAAACATAAAGCAAGAGTCATTCCCTTGTACTTGTAAGCAAACAGCCCAAACCAAAAATAAGACATGTTAGACCAAGAACTAAAGGCATAGGTTCCCCAAGTATGGGATAAGCAGTGAGAAAGCAAAGTATGCCGACAGGGGCAGAGGGATAAAAGGGAAAAGCAAACTGCTGCCTTCCCAGGTCTTTCTCTGTGCCTCCACTTGCCTCATGCCTCAAATACTATTGACACAGCCTCTAAATCTCTCCTTCCAAGTCCACAATCCTATAGTACTGACCTGTTCTCTATCCTAAATAATCACATGTCCAATGCACCTCACCCTTTTTCTAAACTGCACTGACATGCTATCTTCCTGAAGCCCAGGCAGAAAATGAGAGATTTATTTTGAGGAAATGCTCCCTGCTTTAAGGGTGACATAACTTTAAATCAGATGACGATCTCATAATCAGCAACACTGAAGATGCTTTTTATGGGCTAGCCTGAAATAAAGATGGAGCAAATGCACTCTCCACTTTCCTATTAGGGGAGATTTATAGCCCTTTCTCATGAACTGTATATAGATTCTGCTGGCCAGGGGCATTATTTATTTAGCAGATCAGCACTGCTTCTAAGACAGCTCTCAATGAACCTCAACACCAGGAAAAAGTCACTGCATACAGAGACCTGTCCTAATTCTTGTCCTCTTTCCACTCACATACATGGAATGAGTCTCAAAGAGAAAATTCAGATTTCCTGAATTTAGGTAAAATTGAAATGAACGTTTTTCTCCTTTCCAAAGGCAAATCAGTGCTAACATACCGCATTTACTTGTATTTATTCTCTCTCTCTCTCTCTCTCTCTCTCTCTCTCTCTCTCTCTCTCTCTCTCTCTCTCTCTCTCTCTCTCTCTCTCGTGTGTGTGTGTGTGTGTGTGTGTGTGTGTGTGTGTGTAAATACTCATTAAAAGGAGAAGGGGGGGTATTTGAATTCAATTAATCAAAGCTTTTTTTAAGCCCTACTATGGGCCTGGCAGCTGCAAATACGAAGACAAAAACACTTCATTCCCTTCCCTCAAGGAACTTGCTTTCTCCTGGGAGTGGGGAGGCAGGGTAGGAGAGGGACCAACATGTTCAGAGATGAATAAATACAAAATAAACACAACATCATTGCAGAGGCAGGAGTAGTGAGGAAAATGAACAATAAGGGGAATGAGTAAAAGCCCCTTGTAGGAGGTTGCTCTCAAATCAAAGGTGGAAGGGGGCAAGGATTTCCCAGAAGTGAGGAGAGAGAGCATTTCATGGGGGGTAGCCTATATAAAGACATGGAGATGGAGTTGGAATTTCTCATATGGCCAATAGTAAGTAGGCAGTTTGCCTGGAACATAAGAGAGAGGAGTAATGGGTAATCAGCCTGTAAGGATGGGTTAGAACCAGATTGTGAAAGGCAAACAAAGAAATTTATAGAAGCAACAGGAAACCATTAAAGCTAGAGATAGTGCTTGGACAGCAATGAACCCAATTCAATGAATTCAAAATCTAGTAAGCACTTACTGCAGGTAAAGTACTATGTTAAGCCCTGGGAACATAAAGACAGAAAAATACATAATCATTGCTCTCAAGGAGTTTACCACTCAACTGGGGGAGATTAGAAAGATACATGTAATTACAGTATAAGGTAATAAGCTCTACATGCAAAGGCAAGATCAAAAGTGCAATGAGGACTTGGAGCTATGTGAGACCAGGAAGGCTTCATGGTGGAGGTGACTCATGAGATGGGCCTTGTGAAGAAAGAAGAGATTTCCACAGTGGAGAAGTATATTTAAAGAATGGGAGACAGCCTTCCATACCTTCTTTTGGTTGCTTTCCCTATCTGCAATCATTTCATTTTTTCATCAGAGGAGCTTATAAACAGCTGGCTCCTCCATTTGCTTTTTTTTTTTCCAAAGAGGATTTACTTGAAATAGTTCATGCTTCTTCAATTACTCCTACCAAGCCTTCAGTAGATCAGGACTTTACCCATTGGGAGAAATTATTCAAAGAAAAAAATATTCTTTTATTTCCTTTTCAAAGTTAGGGTTGGGAGAGAAGAGAACCGTTTAAATTGGGTTTCACAGGAAAGCCTCCCATACAGATAAGTGCAGACCAGTGAGAACAAAGGGACCGTCATCATCTTGTTCCTGGAAGCCATGCCTCTCCTAACGGAGATCAACATTGCTCTAATTTTCTTGGCTGCTATATTACATTGTTGATTCATATTGAGTTTGAGGTCTATGAAAATCTCCAATTTCCACCTCTCCCCCTCAGAAAACCCTATTCTATACAGGCCTCCCCAATCTACTTCTATTGTGTTTCACCTTTGAAGATATACATATATATGTGGATGTGTATGTATATATATATATATATATATATATATATATACACACACACACATATATATATATTCATGTCTATTTTATTAATTGATACCCATAATAGTTCTGTGAAGCAAGTTAGACCTAGACTCCATCCACTCTTCCAAGTCTGACATACATTCCTTCCTTACGCCTACTTTTCAACAATCCTGAGCCTCTTCACAATTTAGCTTGAATACCACTACATGGAGCCTTCCCTGATTCCTCTAGCTATTGCTTGAAGTTATCTGGTATTTATCTTATATACCTTTTGTCTAGAATCATATATGTACATGTTGTTTCTCCTGTAGGATAGAAGCTCTTCAAGGGCAGAAGGTTTCATTTTTTTCGTGGTGTTTCCAGAGTCTAGCACAGAGCGACAAAGTAAGTGCTTAATAAAAGCTTGCTGATAAATTGATATTATGTGCTTCATATTATCACAATAGGTTAAGCAGAGAACATTTGTGAAGCTTTACCCTTTTTTCTGCAAAATATAAAATCACAGTCCATAGAAATATTCCATTTATCTTCCTCTGAAATATGGTCCCAAGTCCAGAAGTAGGTGAGTTCTTTGTCCTTAAATAACTGCTATGATGTCCTTGAACCAGAGCCACATCCTTTATAAAGAATAAATCCTTATGGGGCCTCTCACTCTAACTTAACATTAGTCTTGTTATATATATATGTATATTTGTATATATATGTATATGTATATTTGTATATATATGTATATATATTTAGAAATGATAACAAAGTCCTGAAAAGGCTACTTAGCTAGTTTCTGAGACTTCAGTAAGATTATAAATAGCTAGCTAGGAGAGGCAAGGGACAGTGAAGTACAGAGAGACAGCAAGAAATAGGCATGACAACAGGATAAATAAAATCTGATAAAATTGCCAAGAGTGGCGATATATAGACAGGACTCATTGGAAAAAAACTTGATTTTGAAAAATATTGAAGGCAAAAGGAAAATAGGATGGCAGAGGATGAGGTGGATGGATAGCAACAAACATGAGCTTGAACAGATGTCGGGCAATAGTGGAGGACAAAAGGACCTAGCTAATTATGGTCCATGGGGTCACAAATAATTGGACAGGACTGAACAACACATTCCCTTGTAGTTTCAAGGTGGATGCTCATCCATCTTTCTTCCTTATCTCCACCTCTTGGGAACTCTATTTTCCTTTAAGTCACAGCAGTATCACCTCTTCCTCTGGGCTCTTTCTGATACCTAAGGTTTTTAAGATATTTCCTTTTTGAAATTACATTGTATCATTTTACACATATTCTATTCACTAGTCCATGTCTATGCTGCATCACTCAAGCTCCTGGAGGGCAGGGACTGTTTCATTTATGTCTTTGTATCTCCAGTACTTGCCACAATACTTCTAGTAGAGTTTAAGAAATGACTATTGAGATCTGTTAAATTTAGAGTCTAAAGGACAATAGGTTACATGCAGAGGGCACTTGATGGCTACAAAGTACTTACTTTATTTATATTATCTCATCTGATCACCCTATATTGTGGAGAGAGATACATCCCCATAAAGCAAAGTTCAAATTTTTCTTTGGATTAGGGTATTCAAAAAATGATATGGAATTTGTACATTTTAATAGATCACAACTCATTCTTTGCTTTCTCTAAGAGGAGGGTTTATTTTCCCCGCCTGAACTACTTGCCAAACAAAACCAAGACCTTCCTCCCTCACATACTGTTTCCATCCCTTCCCCTTACCCAAAAGGGAAATTAAAAAAAAAAGATAATTTCAATAGAATATGCATCCAAGCTGAAAAGTCATTTGTCAGATTTAAGCCCATCACGTAATTTCACAGCCAAGTCATAAACACATGGAAAGCGGCCCTCACCATGAAGCTGCTGACAGCCCTGGGCTGTGGCGACGGCAGCATGACTGCAGCGCCTCAGACCGTATGGACACAAACATTGCACAACATGAGGAAGAGGCCAGGCACAGCAACAGCTATTCCAAGTATTGCATTGCTCTTTCAACCTTTGGGATAGTTGAGCCCTTTTCAATGTTAGCCTCATCCTTTATAGATACATAATTAAAGTCTTGCCCCATGATGACTGACAAAAGGTATATAATCCCATAGGTACCAGTGCAGAGTAAGGTAGGGTAAGGAGGAAAGGGAAATTACTTGGCTCCAATTCCTAAAGGATATGAAAAAAAATACACTTTAGTCTTAGGACATGTCAGAAAGGAAGCAAGGGAGGGAAGACAGCATAATACAATGGAAAGTAGGCTAGGCCCAGGAAACAGAAAACTCAAGTTTAAAATATACCTCAAGGGATCAACCTGTTCAACCTTGGGGAAGTCATTTAACATTTATGTGCCCAAGTTTCCTCATCCAGAAAGTGAGCAGACTGGACCACTTCCAGCTAAGACCTTTGATCCTATGATCCATAGACTTGGCCAAGTCCCATAATTTCTTGGAGCTTCAGGTTCCTCACCTGTAAAATCACCTAATTTTAAATGATCCCTGAAGGGTCCCTTCCAGCTCCAAAATTATAATTATTTGAAGAGTGCCTAACCTTCACCAATATTCACAAGGGATTAGAGACACCAAGTAGAGGTATGATTAGTTCAAAGTAAACAAATGAAGGGGTTGGCATGCAAAGTGAGTGGCAGCAAAGTGCCATGGACCAAGCATTGGATCTGCAGCTGGAAAATCCATAGCAGAAGCCCAGATATCACACTTACTATCTGTGTGACTTTGAGCAAGTCATCTAACATCTCTGGGCCTCAGTTTCATCATTTGTAAAATGAGGGAGTTGGTGTATAGGATCCCTAAGGTTCTTGCAAGTTCTCATTTCTAGGAGGTCATTCTTTCATTACATGAGGTATTTGGACTGATAGGTCAGTACACTTAAAAGTATAGGTATATCAGCAGAAAATTTTATTTTTAATGATATAACTCTAAAACCTAAATTGAAATTTCTCTTTGGACAATGGCAATTAAAAAATAAAAGGATATGGGAACCACATAGGCTGATCAAGTATGTCCTCAGCCTGTGTTTTATCTGAGAAGAAGGATTTGTTTCCCAAGGAGGAATACTCCTTTTCTTATTAATACACTTCCTTCAACCTCAAACCAATAGGAGAACCAGTTTTGAGGAAAAGAAATTCTGAGGATCCTAGAACTGTAGAGATGGAAGGGACCTTAGGGGCTGTCTACTCCAACCTGTGCTTAAAAAAGAATTCCCATTATAACGTATCTCACAAGTGGTCATCCAACCTCCCCGCTAAATGTTTGCAATATAAAAATAAAACCTTTCAATGAAACTTTTTTTTATAAGAAGTACTCTGAGGAGGAATCCTCTGCTACCATTCCACTGTTAGGAAATTTTGCCTAAAGGCCTTGATGTCAAGTTTCAATTGGATTTTTTCAACTCTTACCTTTTGCTTGTAGTTCTACTTCATGTTACCAAACAGAACAAATCTAATACTTCTTCAACAAGACAGGTTTTCAAATACTTGAAAGCTATTGTGCCCCCTTAAATATACTGAGAGCCTTCAAAAAGTCCTTCTAAGAAGTGGACACAAGGCCCTTCACCAACCTTCCCCGAATGCTCTCCAGTTTGCCAATACCCTTTCTAAATTGTGGTGCTCAGAGCAAAACCCCAGGCTCCAAATGGGGTCTGACCAAAGATAAAGGTGATGAAGCAAGTGCTTAGCACAGTGACTGGCACATATTAGGCACTTAAAATGCTTATTGAATTAAATTGAACAATTATCTCTTTATTTCTAGAAGCTATGGCTCTCTTAATGTATAGCCTGATATCAAGTAAGTCTCACTAAATGCCGTATCACATTGTTCCTTCATATCATTCTTGGTCTATTAAGACTTTCCAGTCTTCATCAAACAAATCTTTCTAAATGCTCTCATCTTTTATTTTACGTACAAAAATCATCCCTTCTGATACAAGGCCTTTCATGGCAAACCAAGTGCTAAAATTTTAAATTAATTAAGAATCAAAAATAATAAAACATTCTCAATGGAAACCCTCTTCTGCTGTTATTTCATGGCAGGGATATGACCTTCAGTTGTTAAAGGCTAGGGCATTAAACTGTAATTTCTAGCAAGTTCTACAAATCTGTACAGGTTTTAAAACTGCACAATCTAAAAATGCATTGGGCTCCAATCCAAGGACCAGCCTACCTTCTCAGTACTCAGAGACTCATCATCAGGTGGGCCACCTACTGTTTGAATTTTTTTATTGTGTTTACTTATTAAAATCATTTAATGAGGCACAGAAGAGTTGTGATCTTTGTTATCACAGCCTGGATCTTGACAAAATAATGAATTCTTGAAATTTTGAAGAAATAACTTAAAAAATACTTTATAACGTATTTCTTTCTAAAGCTTCAAACAATCAAATCTATCCACATGCGCTTTTATTATCAGTGGGTCTGTCAGACAGCAACTTTATTAAGCATACCTTGTGTGCTGAGAGACAGTGTAGCCTGGTGCATAGAAAGAGCTAAGATAGGAAGACCTGAATTCAAGTCTCTTCTCTCCTATATACTAGTTTTGTGACAATGAGAAATGATTTTGTGGTGTCTCAGACACTCCCCTATGAATCTAAATGGCAAGAGAAACATAGATCTGCTTTGGTGTAGGGTGTTTCCTTATCATTTCTTGTTACTTTATTCAATGAAAACACAGTTTTGACCCAATATTAAAACAAAAAATGCCAAGTCACTGAGAGATTAAATGCTTTGACAAAAGTCACAGAGCTAAAATCAAAGAATTTAGGAATTCAAAGAGATCTTAGTGGCTAGGTCATGGTGTGGTAGGAATTCCACTGGATTAGGTATTAAGAGAGCTAGGTTCTAATTCTGATAGAGATGCTAAGTTAGCAGGGAAATTTATAATTTAGGGTAGCTAGGTGGTGCCGCGCATAGTGTCCTGGGTTCAAATCCAGCCTCAGACACACTGTGTGACCCTGGGCAAGTCACTTAAACATATTTGTCTCAGTTGCTTCATCTATAAAATGAGCTGAAGAAGGAAATGGCAAACCACTCCCATATCTTTACCAACAACTTCTAAAAGAAGTCAAGAAAAGTCAATCATGACTGAAAATGACTGGGCAATAACAAGAACAATTATTTCCTGGGCCTCAGTTTACCCATATTCAAAATGGAGTGATTGGAACATTTGTTAAAGTCCCTTTCAGGAGGCTTCAAAATTTATGATCCCTTTCTCCCTGAGCTTTTCCCTTTCCCCAAGCCTAAGCTTTAACAACTGTGATATTGTTACTAGTGATTAACAAATGAGATTCTGGAAGACCAAGAATGTTTGTGTCAACACAAATACAGAAAGACAATTCCCAGAAGCAGAAAAAAATAGCCCTGAAAGTTCCTCCTTTAGCATCAAGCCATTAAAAAGATCTCTGGGATGTTTCCCATTTAGCTAGTTCTTCTAAAAGGGGCATTATTCCACAAACTTTTTTAAAGCCTCCGCTATATCTACCAATGCCTTAATTATGGTATACAACTCCCATAGCTTTTACAAGCATCCCTTATCATGCTGTTTACCACAAGCAGGCATTTCTGCTTTTGTGGTCAGGGAAGGGTGTGAGAAAAGGAAGAATGAAGGGAGGAAGCAAGATAACTAGAAACTTAAACGCCTGTAACATCTGCCTTACATGGATGGTATCTGATATACATCAGGGAAACAAGAGAGTGTTGGGTCCCCAAGCCTCGTAGGGGCTCAGCCCCTCACCAGAGTCACAGAAGGGTTCAGAAAGTCAATCAACCCTCACCAATAACCAGTCACGGAAGAGACAGAAAGGCAGCCAACTCTCACCAATGCATGATCGGTGGTGAAAAGCAAGGCTTGGGTCAAACCTAATATCATAGCATCCAGTTTGCTTTTTGATGGAAGTAGAACCTGCAAATTCAACCCTCATTCCCTACCCCTACTCTGGCCCTCAAGGACCAACAACCAAAGTCCAGAGTAGGAATGAACTGGTTTTAATTTAACATGAATAGCCCGCTCCTATTAAGTCAAGTTCCTTGTGATTATTATTATGATTGGTAGGCATTATATATTATATATATAGTGCTTTAAAGTTTAAATATATATATGTATACATACATACATATATATATACAAAGCAATCACTTATATAGCTTTTAAGACTTACAAAGAACTTCAAAAATAATATCTCATTTTATTCTCACAATAATCCTGAGAATTAGGGGCTATTTTAATCCTCAGTATTATCATCTGTATCATTATTTACAAATGAGGAAACTGAGGCAGACAGAGGTTAGGTGACTTGCTGAGGGTCCCATAGGGAATATTGTCTGAGGGTAGATTTAATCATAGGTCCAGTGTTCTATCCACTAGATTATCTAAAGGATGTCATGTGATTTAACCTTCACAAGGGAGGCAGGTACTACAGCTCTTACTCCATTTTATAGAGGAAGAAACAGAGATTATGTGAAATTAAGCTCCTGGCCCATGGTCACATAGCCAATAAGTCTGGAAACAAACCCAGGTCCCTCTATACTACATAGTTGGTGTTTTTAACCCTTATACAATGTTATACTTTTAGATGGATTAAAAACATTGCACATATAATAGAAGCCCATAATTACCTGGCATATTATTTACAAGGATCCAGATATGTCACAGGTTGAATCATTTCCCTGAAATACTACTATGAATAATAGAAGGTAGTTGGTAATTTTACAAAGTAGTGACAAGTATTTTTAGTGCTTTACCATGCCTCTATGCCCAACAGAGAGGCAGCTAGGTGGTGCAGTGGATAGAGCACCAGTGCAGGAGACAGGAGGACCTGAGGTCAAATCAGATACTTGACACTCACTAGCTGTGTGACCTTGGGCAAGTCACTTAACCCCAATTGCCTCATCCTGGATCAGCTTCCATCATCCTGATTAACATCTGGTCACTGGATTCAGATGGCTCTGGAGGAGAAGTGAGGCTGGTGACCTGCACAGCCCTCCCTCACTCAAAACAAAGTCACGTGCAAGTCATGTCATTATTTCTCTGATGACATGGTCTTCTTCAGCGATGAAGAATAAACACATACATGCCCAGCAGACATGATTCAGTTATCAATGCATTGTATCTAAAGCCAGAGACATCTTCAAGTATCTGGAGTGCTAACCAGCTTTAGTCCTTTGAGATCACGCAAAGAATTACTGAATCTTAGAACTAGAAGGGACTTGAGGTATCATCTAGTTCTAGGCACACTTGAACAAGAATCCCCTCCCACATCATAGCTCATAAGCTATCATTCAGTCATTCAGTCTTTGCTCAAACCCATCCCTCAGGGGAGGAGGATTCATTATCACCCCAAGGCAGATCATTCCACCCTTGGAGAGCTCCTTGTCAGGAAGCTTTTCTTGATACTGAGTCTATCCTTCCCCTCTTTACAATTTCCTCCTACTGCTCCTACTTCTGCCTTCTTGGGCCAGCCAGAAAAATGTCTAATTATTTCTTCTTCCAATATGTGATAGCCCATTCCCCATCTTAGAAATCACTTATCTTTCTGCCTTCTGAATTTTGTTCTTGAGAACTTCCTTTCTCTCTTGGGTTGACTTCCCTGAAGAATTTTAATCCCAGGGAGGCTTCCTATTCCTTAAGAAGCCTTTCACCTCTGAGCACAGAATTAGAGATCATTAGAGCAGTCAGGGGCCTTGGAGGTCATCTCATACAATATATTCATTTTAGAGATGAGGAAATTAAGGACCACAGAAATTAAGTGATTTATCCAAAGTCATACAAAACTGGCATGTGATGGAGCCAAGAATCAAATCTAGTCTTCCAACCCAAAGTCCAGCGCTTATGAGAAGACAAAGTGAACTAAAATCTTGCTTTCCAGTGACTTAGTCTCCTCCAAACCCTTCATGCACCCAGCCAAGCCTTGTTCAACTCAAGTCTAACTATAAACTCTTACTGTGGTTTTTCAGTCATTTTCAATCATGTTTGATTCTTTGTGACTCCATTTGGGATTTTCTTGGCTTAGATACTGGAGTGGTTTGCCATTTCCCTCTCCAGTTCATTTTACTGATAAGGAAACTGAGGCAAACAAGGCTAAGTCACTTGTCTGGGGTAGCACATATAGCATCTGAAGAGGAGTCTTCCTGACTTCAGGTCCACCATTCTATTCACTGCACTACCTAGCTGCCCCAAACTCTTATTAGCATTGCTAATATTTTATCAATAAAACCAAACATCATCTTCTGCCTAAGAAAAGCAACTGAACTGCTGACTCAGTGAAGAATGCGCTGACAGCTCCTCTATGGCGGGTTCATGTCCCGTTGCTTCTCCAACGACAACATCACTCAAATTTTATTCACAGCTACGGGGTTTTTGCCTTTAAGCTTCATTTTCTCCTTCCCCTTCAATGCTGTTATTTTCATGATCTCCGCCCTCTATTACATTGTGAAAGGTTTGTAAGTTGCAGGATGCCCCCTCATTTCTGGACTTTTCTTCTTTCTCTATCTCTAAAATAGATTTACCTGTGAGAACTGTAATAGTCTCACATATTCACTTTGACTTAAAATGGAAGCCTTGTCTCCTAGCTCTTGATGGAAAGAACATTGGATTTACATGTGAGACAACATGGATACCAATGTCATTTATTAGTTTTCAAGAAATCATTCACTTTATCTGAACCTGTTTTTTCACAGAGATCCAGAAATCCAGGGGTAGATGAGAACAGAGCTGCTCATCCAAGTCCAAAAGGAATCCTAACTATAACAAACCTGACACATGGCCATCCAATCTCTGTTTAAGACCCCCAATAAGAGAGAACTCAAAGCCTCTAGGGGCAGCTCATTCTATTTGGGGGTAGCTCTACTTGTTAAGAAGTTTTTCCTTAAATCAAGTAAAAATTTGCCTCCTTGGATTTTTCACTTATTGCTTCTAATGAGGCCCTCTGGGGTCAAACAGTCCATTAACTCTTCCAGAAGACAGCTTTTCAATTACTGTTTTCAAGTGAAATGGACCACCTTAGGAGGCCAGTCAGTTGATAAGCATTTATTAGGCACCTATTATGTGTGAGGAGAGGAGAGGAGAGGAGAGGAAGAAGAGAAAAAAGGAGGGAAGGAAGGGAGGGAGGGAAGAGTCCTGCTCTCAAGGATCTCATAGTTGAGAAGAAGACAACATACAAACAACTATGTACAAAGAAGATATATACAGGATCAATCAGAGATAATGAACAGAGGGAAGGCACTGGCATTAAGGAGAATCAGGAAAAAAAATCACAAAGAAATTAAGATTTTAGCTTGGACTTGAAGGCAGTCAAGGTATACCTCAATCAATAGGGCAGAGCTCAGGACATACTCTAAACAGTAATGAAACTTCTGTATATACTCTCCGTTTATAAGGAAGCTTATTTTGAAGGTCCATAAGGAAACACACAATTATCCATAAGTTTATTATTCACAGATTTTTAAAAAAATGCCATGATCCCCTCTTCCTCCACTATGGCCCACTATGCCTCTCTGTATATTCAAGAAATATAAGTTATTGCTAGTATTATTCAAAAATCAACATCATTTAGTAGGTAAACCTTTTACAGACACATTGCATTTCAAAGGAAAACAAAAATAATATTTGTATAGATGTTGGTTTGAATAATCCATGCCTTTGCTGGGTGGCCATTCATATTGTTATAGAAAATCAAAGTAACTATTGTCATCTAATCTTTATTGAGGCTGGTAACCATTCATGTTGGTGGAGAAGGGAGGGAGGGAGGAAGGAAGGGAAGAAGGGAGGGAGGGAAAGAGGGGGAGGGGGAGAGAGGGAGAGAGAGAAAGAGAGCCTATGTAACTATAATCTAAGATATTATTTGAATATTCAAATTTTAATTCTATCCCTTATTTTCTAAGTACCAATGGTCAAGCTATTTTATATCTCTGAACCATGATGACCTTTTCTATAAAATGAGGGGGATTGGTCAAGTTGATCTTAATGTCCCATTCATCTCTAAATTCTGTGATCATACCATCTTGCCACACTCAAACCTCTGGTATAGTCCAAAGCAGCCATATAGCCCAGGAAGGATAAAGCCTATGAGTTTTCAGTCTAGGTCTTAGCAGAGGAGAGAGATAGGAAGAGAGCCTTATAGAAGCAAAAAATGGTTAGACACAATCAGAGGCATGCTAGTAAATATTTAAAAACCAATTCTGGGAATTGTTTAACAACCAATGGAGGAAACGTAGGAAGGACATACTTTTAAGCTTAACCTGAATTAACATTTTCTCCCTCAATTTCTTAAGACAATACAATCAACAAAACAATAAATCAAGCTCTAATTTGTAACTTCTGCCAATTTTTGAGGTATAAATACTCACAATGAAAATTTAACAATCAACTCTGGGAGTCCTTTAGAGCTGGTATCAACATACTGGAGCACAATTCAAGTGCCCCTTCCCTGCCAAGGAGTGAGCTTGATACTCCAAAGGCCCAAAAGAGGAAAAGAAGACAAAATAAGTTTTTGTCTCCTCTGTATCTACTATATAAAAATTACAAAGTCTTTTCACAAACATTGTCTGATGTGAGACTCATAACATCACTGTGAGGCATTTAATACAGGTATCATTATTTCCATTTTAGAGAAGTGGAAGCTGAAAATAAGTTGAGAATAAGTTAAGTCACAAAAAGAAATGATGGAATAGAACTCACAACTCAGGACTTTTGAGTCCAAGTCCAATGATCTTTCTACCATACCACTTTGCCAACTCTATAAAGCAAACAATGGATCTTAACCATCTTGGAGCTACCTTTGAGCTAGGATTTACATACTAGGCACAGACATATTCTGCCTAACTACATTTTTTTGGTTTCTGCTAGGTGAAACATTACAGAGGGCTATCACTTCCACAGGAACAGACAGGTAATCAATACAGTAATATTACTGTGGGATTTCATGCCTTTACACTCATATTTGATTATAATGTATTGATGATGATATAAAATCTTGCATAAGTATGTTCTTTAGGGATATTTTCTGTGATATATGTTTGTATTATCTTTCATCCTAGGACTCTCAAGTGCCCGTATAACTTATAGAATATACACTGATGCTGAGTGAGAGAGCTTTAAAATATGCATACACATATACATATATATACACACATGTATACATGTATACACACTATTGCCTTCTCACTCACCATCAGCACATATCCTATGAAATAAGTTATATTTGCTCTATTTACAGAGAAGGTAGCTGAGGCACAGAGATGTTAACAACTTGTAATGTTAATGGAAGTTGAAGATTTTCCCTGTCCATTAAAAGACCTCAAGTGGAGTCCATTAAGAGAAGCTTGCTTAGGGAAGGTTTGTTTGCTTGAAGGCTTTCACACCTCTAGGTGATTAGACATTAGTTGTCATGCCTTCTGGCTCTCTATATTCTGAGGTTAGCATTTTGCTTAGGGGCTCACTCAAGGGAAGAAGGTTCCTGTGATTTGGCCAGACGAGACTCTGGGTATCCCCTCCCCCCCTTGAAAACCCATATGTTGGTGCTTCTCTCTCTGGAAACTGTGTATGTAAATAATGGTCAGACAGTTGGATCTGTCGGTTGATGTGTGATGTATGTGTTGCTTATGGTCAGACAGAAGCCTTGTCTGTTAGTCTTTATGCTATTTTCTCTGTTTGTATTTTCTCTGATATTCAGGGTGATGACTCTTCCCCTGAACTAAGTGAAGGATATGTGTGTTTGGTTAAAGTAAGATGGTAGATCCCTTAAAAGTTGCTGTCCTTGAAGAAAAGCAGATCCAAGAACCTGGAGGAGCAGTTCATCCTGGGTATGCTAGGGTGCTTGCTGTTATGCAACTTCATCAAGGTCATATGAGGTAGAACTGAGGCTAAAACCAAGGTCACCCAATTCTGGGATCCTGCAGTTTATTTATTGCCTTCTTCAGCCTATAGTTAACCTATATTCTTACTAGTGGTTTTTTTTTTCATTTGATCACATTCACTTGTATTATTTCTCCCCTAGTGCATTAGCATTTTCCTCTGCCCTTGGGGCTTTAGAGATCTCTGTGGATAGGTACCCAGACAACTAGGAGGTAAAGCAAAACATGGAAGGACTTTTTAGATTTCTACCTCCAAATCTCCCATCTCATTCAAGCTGATGGAGTCAGACTCTACTGGCCCTTAGGGCGATGTGCAAGGTGTTTTCCCTGAGGATAGAGTGTCTGCTCAATTTAGCCTTCTCTGTCTTGTTTTGCTTTCTTTTAAATTAGTTTCAGTAAGAGAATAACAGATAGAGTTTTCAAAACCAAATAAAAGAAATTTCTTCCCAAACACTAGAATAATATTCCTTGTTGAAATTAAGTCTGCCTTCAAAGAGTTCAAAACCCTTAGACAAATATTCTTACTTGAACTCCAGGTGACATATCCATAGAATTTCCCTTTTGCTTACAATGGTAGACCAAAGATTCAGAGAAAGGTGAAATCACTTGTCCAAGGTTGGAAAGCAAGGTGGTGTTTTGATTTTTTATAAATAGAAGAGCATTGCTAGGCTGCCTTGGTCACTCTTTCATCACTCACTACCTCTCATACTTGCATACCCAAGACTTCATTCCTTATACCCCAGATGTGATCCATTCATGTCTCCACCCTCTAGTTCTTCAGCAGGAATACAGGCCTGCCACTCACCCCCATGTTCCAGGGTTCCCTAACTTTTCCCTTTCAGTTCCATACACTTTGCAAAAGGCTAAAAGAGGCAAAGTCTTTGTGAACTCATCTCCAGAAATGATCCTAAAATGGGCAAGCAATGATTTGTCATCAACTCCATGTTCATGTTGGATCCATTATTAGAATACCCTCTTCTCTTCTTTTCTCTCCCACCTACTAAAATCCTACATTTCTACCAGGGCTTAAGCCTTTCCAGACTGCGTTGGCACAGTGACCTTCCCTTTCTTGAATTCCTATGGCATTTACAATCCATTTTAAACAAACTCTTACAGTTTCTAGTGGTTATATATAAATTAGTCTGGTTTCCTCATCTAGTTCCTGAAGGGCAGGGGATGTGTTTTATTCTTGTATTAATTCTTTTTATCCACCATATTGCCAAGCACACATTAAATAATCAATACCTGTTGACTAAAGGCAATGGGAATGGCTGACTTCCCTCTCCTCTAACCAAACCACAGTCCCTCTAAAACCTTGACACATTAGCAGCAGCATCACAGAACTGCAAAAATGTTAAAGTTCAAAAATGTTGAACTGCACTTCAATTCAAATCATATGACAAGCATTGTACTAGATGTTGGGTATGCATACACAAAAATAAGAAGGTCCCATCTTTAAGAAGCCTACATTCTCTTCTAAGAAGACAACATAATTTATATTTACTTATCTCTATATATTCTTCAGGAGAATTTAAGGTCCTTGAGGGTAAAGGGTGATTCATTTTCACCTTCTTATCCCTTGTTGTTTTTTCAGTCGCAGCCAACTCTTTGGGACCCCATGGAACTCATATTCATAGGGTTTTCCTGGCAAAGATACTGGAGTGGTTTGTCATTTCCTTCCCCGGTGGATAAAGGCAAAGATAGATTAAGGGATTTTTCCAGGATCACATAGGAGGTAAATGTTTGGGGCCATCTTAGGTCTTCCTGACTCAAGATAGTACTTTATCTATTGAGCTGCCTCTTCATCATATCCCTACCACTCAGCAAAATAGCTTGTATAAAACAAGAATTTAATAAATACTTGTTCAACTGAATTGAAGCAAGAGGTTAATGTCAGTTAGTGTCCTCACAGAACAGTGGGTTCCTAAGATCTTTTTTGCCTATGGCTTGTAAGGAGCCATAGAGAATAGGGATATAAGTTTAATCAAATTCACAGGAGATTCAACTTCAGCATGTGATAGTAAGTATAAGTACTATACAATTCGCAGAACATACTCAGTGAACCATTGTCACAGAATGTATTCATCACGAATAAGAAGGCTTTTATGTATTCTTCGTATTGGAATTAGTAAGTATGGACTCACAATGTATATACAATCCACAGTTCCTTCACACCTCGGGGATACTGGAGAAGGGACTGCCTAAATTCTGATACCATCAGCCCCTAGAGCTCAAATCCAAATCCTGATATCATTACTAAAGGCAGACATTCTCTCCGGAGACATATAACAGATGTAATTAAAGCATCTGGATTTCTGGAATCCTTTTTTTCTTTTTCTCTTTCTTTCCTCCTCTTCTCTCCTCTCTCTCTTTGTCTAAGAGAGTCAAAGAAATCTTTTAATTATTCATGCCAGCCTATTTAAGTACCTGGACCTACTTGCTGTAGTCACCACATAAAGGCAGAGAACAACTTCTTTCTTTCAAATCTTTAGAGATTATGTCTCCATCAAGTCTTTATTACCCACTTGAGAGCAGACTTTAAGGAAATTTGGGATTTCCTAGAGCATTTTTTGACTGAATGCCAAGATGTTATCGGAGACACAAAGAAAATATGTTGCAATATCTCCTTAATAATGCTTCACTTCCTTTGCAAAGGTCTGTCTTGGAACTTGGTGATTATGACCTGCATTTGGAATATATCACATGCACATGGCCAAGCTAGCCATATACAGATGTGGCTTAGAGGTCTCTGAACTTTATCATTTCTCATTATTATCACTTTCAACAGTGGCCTACCATGGTTGTTTGCCATGGTTGCTTGCTTTTATAAAAATAAAACTCCTGATTTGCTACCAAATAGACTGGAACCCCCTTTGCTACCCTTGGACAGAGGACGATCTCTCTTTGCTGAGTGTGCACATAGTGGTAACAGATTCTGCTCAAGTGGTGGAAAAGGCCTCTGATTGCTATGCTGTGGTGTCTGAATATGCTACATTCTCCCTTTTGGACAAAGATTTTTATGAGAGAATTCACTTGTCAGAACTCATTCTCAGACATGTGAAAACTTTTAATAACTCTAAATCCAGCAGTTGTGATGATGTTTTTTAAGTAGACATTACACAGCAGAAGTAGTCACCAAGCTTTGAAGTTTCATTCTAGAAGAATTTATCTTATGTACCTTTAACAGAACCTGGAATTTTGGTCAAGGTTTCTCTTTGGAAAAATAAAATTACATATTTCTAACACTCATTTATGTCTCACCTGCTATAAGGAGACAAGTGAGAAAGGTCCCTGGTCTCTTTATTAAAGTTTTGCTACACCGAGCAAATGAAATATAATTCCACTGAAAGTAATGAAAAGATATTGGCCATCCAGCACAAAGGTTGCTGGTCATGAAGGCCTTTCTAGATAATCCAGGCAAATAGAATGGTAAAATTTGCCACCATCTGGAAACAGAGGCCCAGCTGGACTCAATGACACCAATAATGTGGCCCAAAAGACATGTGTAATTTGAATGCACTCACAGCATCCCTTCCCCCTCTGCTTCTGACTTTCCAAACTTTGTAAACATGACTCAGTGGCAGGTTCACCTTGGAACCTTCCTCAGTACCTGGAACTTCCTCATCCTGGACTATCGCTCTTGCAATGCTGGTCCCCTTCTCTCATCACTGAGTTCTTCCTGGGACCTCCATTTTGGGAAGGGTCCCTGGGCATCCAACCTTCAGGCTTCTCCTGGCTCTGGCTTTTCAGACTTTGGCATCCTTCCCCCAAGAGCCTCTTGCCTCTCTCCTGCCTGTCCCTCAATCTGCTAACTGGTATGTGTTGTCTTCTCCCATCAGAAAGTAAGTTCCTTGAGGGTAAGGATTGTGTTCTCACTGCTTAGCACAATGCCTGACTCAAAATGAACATTGATAAATGCTTTTCTGCCTGCCTGCCATAAGCCTATTTATATAGCTTCCTAAACAGCTACTAAAATTCTCACAATCCATTCAACTTTTGAAAAAATCTTTTAAGAATTTTTCTTCAAAGTATAAGTACCAAGACTTTCTGCTCATTGTTCTATGCAGATTTTAGTAGCTTCATATTAATTTCCCCCACCCGCAAAGAAACTTGACATTCTCTGCCCCATTATTTGGAAACTGGTTTGGTAGCCCTTAGGAGTGGGTGCCAACTGTGACATCTCCCAAAGGAAAGACTTTAGCATCTGTATACAGTCAGTTCTGCTATAACTTGACATAGGTATTTCCGAAAAGACACTATCCTTTGCAAAATAGGGGAAGTGGGTTAGGAGTATGATGCTCAAAGACTTTGATAATAACATACAAAAAAAATAAAAGCCTAACTAAAATGGTAGCACAGATACACACACACACACACACACACACACACACACACACACACACACACACACACACACCATGGCCTTGTCCTTGACCTAAGCCCCAGGCTTCAGGACCAAATAGGACAGGCTGCAACTCTAGGCTTCCAGGCCAGATGCTATATGGGAAATGGATCAGTTCTTCTCCACTCATAGCTCCTAGCTCCTACTGCAGAAGATGATATACAACCAATTTTACCTTAATAAAGACCTGAAGTTTGATCATGGAAGTGGTTTGAAACTTGTAAGTTATTATGAAAGGGGGCAGTTTTCTTCATTCCTACTGTTTCTCCAGGAAAAAATCTAGCGGAAACAAACTCAAAATTGATATTATGATCAAAATCTTTCCTAGTATATCTATTGCATTGGAACTAATGCACATTTTCAAAACATGTTATAGCAGAACTAACTGTACTTTAGTTAGATTAAGTCATGAGACCTATGAGTCTTAAAAGTCTTAATGTAGATAACTGCAGCTCAGAAGACTTCTAAGAAGTTGTATTAAGACCAACAGAATAAACATTGCATAGACATTGACTACCATTACATTTACATTTAGGTAAAGTCAAAGGAATTTCACAAGTACACAAATGGATTAAGAGAGGTGCAGAGAAATGGCTTTTAGAAATTTTGTTGAAATGTACGTTACAATTTTTTTTTCCTATTTAGAAGGATGAAGGAAGAAAGGATCGAGGATTTACATAGTACCTAATATACGTCAGGCACTTTGCTAAGCACTTTTTACAAATATTATTTCATTTGATCTGATTTGATTTTTCTCTTCATTATTTTCTTTTTAAAAAAGTATTTGTTTATTTTTGACATTCTTTTTTTTTTAAATTTTTAGTTCCAAATTCTCTCCCTCCCTTCTCCCCCTACCCCAGCAAATAAAATATCAACTAATTATATACGTGAATAAAATATCAACTGATTATATATGTGAAATCAGGGAAAACATATCTCCACATTAGCCATTTAAAAAAAGCCAAATAAAAGTAAGAAAATTATACTTCAATTTTCATCAGAGTTCATTAGTTCTCTCTAGAGGGGGATAGCATATTTCATCATGAGTCTTTTGGATCATTGAAGCCAAGTCTTTCCCAATTGATTATCATTACAACACTGCTGTTACTATGCACAATGATCTTGGGGTTCTTCACACTTTGCTTTGCATCAGTTCTTATAGGTGTTGTCATGAGTTTTTCTGAAACTTCCCCTCTCTTCCTTTTTTATAATTCAGTAGTATTTCATCAAATCATATGCCACAACTTACTGAAGAGTTGCCCAACTGATGAGCATCCTTTTAATATCCAATTCTTTGGCATAGAAAAAAGAGTTGTCATCAATATCGTTGTACAAAAAGCTCCTTTTTCTTTTCCTCTGATTTCTTTGAGATACAGATCTACAGTGGCATTGCTGGATCAAAGGGTATGCAGAGTTTTAGAGCACTTCAGGTGAACTGTTTTCCAGAATGGTTGGTTGGTTGGTATTGTTGATTTGTCTGACTCTTCATGACCCATTTGTGTTTTCTTGGTAAAGATACTAGAGTTGTTTGCCATTTCCTTCTCCAGCTTGTTTTACAGGCAAGGAAACTGAGGCAAACAGAGTTAAGTGACTTGCCCAGGGTTACACAGCTAGTAAATGTCTGAGACTGGATTTTCCTGACTCCAGGTCTGACCCTCTCCGTACTATCAGCCTAGCTGGTCGCACCAGTTCACAACTCCACCAACAGTTTATTAGTGTACCTCCAACGTCTATCATTTCTGAGAGGTATTTCTTAGAGTTGTTTTAATTTTCATTCTTAAAATATGGTTATAGATAGCTTTGACTTCTAAAAGCTATCTGTTCATAGTCCATGACAACTTGCCAATTGGGGAATGACTTTTACTTTTCCTAAATTTGACTCAGTTCCCCATATACTTGACAAAAGAGGTCTTTATCAGAGAAACTTGGGTGTAGATTTTTTTGATGTTACTTCAATGTCTATGATACATTTTACTAAATGTAGTTTCCTTGATTATCTCTTTTAATTAGATGTATTTTTTGCTTTTTACTTTGTCTGAAATCATGGTTATTATCCCCTGCCTTTTTTTACTTCAGCTGAAACATATTAAATTTTGCTCCAGCCATTTATTTTAACTCTGTGTATTTCAAGTGCACCTTATAAACAATATATCGTTAGATTCTGTTTTCTAAACTATCCTGCTATCTGGTGAACTCACCACATTCACAGTTATGATTATTAACTGCATATTTACCTCCATCCTTTCTTTTCTGTTTGTACTTCTCTCACTATTTTTATCCTGTCCCTCCTCAAAGTCCATTTTGCTTCTGACTGCTGCCTCCAGTAATCCATCTTTCTTTTTATTAGACTCTTTCTTCCCATATCTATATCCTTCCCCTTTTATTTTCCTATTGGGTAAGGTAGATTTCTATACCCCTCTGGTTATGTGTGTATATAACTAATTCCAAAGAGAGTGAGGTTCAAGAATTTAGAACTGCCTCCCTGCCATTTCCCCCTCCACTAATAAGAACTCTTCCTTGTACACCACTTTTATGTGAGGAAATTTCACCAAACCTACCTCCCCCTTTCTTTTTCTCCCAGTGCATCATCCCTCTTTCACACCCTTTCATTTTTTTTTTTGGATATTATCCCAACATAATTGACTCTCATTCATGCCCTCTTCTCAATACAGACTCCTTCCTAACTGCCCTGATAACTATAAAGTTCTTAGGAGTTAAATGTATCATCTTCCCATATAGGAAAGAAAACAGTTGAACTTTACTGAGTCTCTTATGATTACTGTTTCATGTTTACCTTTTTATGCTTCTCTTAAGTCTCATATTTGAATGTCATAATTTCTATTCAGCTCTGGGCATTTCATCAGGAATGCTTATAAATTTTCTGTTTCACTAAATGTCCATTTTCCCCTGGAAGCATTACACTCAGTTTTGCTAGGTAAGGTTATTGTTCATTGTAGTCCTAGTTCCTTTGCCTTTCAGAATATCACATCCCAAACTCTTCACTCCTTTAACATGGAAGCTGCCGAGTTTTGTGTTATCTTCACTGTGGTTCCACAATATTTGAATTATTTCTTTCTGGTTGCTTATGATATTTTCTCCTTGACCTGGGAGTTCTGGAATTTAACTGTTACATTCTTGGGAGATTTTGTTTCAGGATCTCTTTCATGAAGTGATTAGTGAATTCTTTTAATTTCTATTTTACTCTCTGGACCTAAGATATTGGGGCAATTTTCCTTTTCAATTTCTTGAAAATGATATCTAGACTCCTGTTATGATTACAGTTTTCAGGTAGCCCACCAACTCTTAAACCATCTCTCATTGATTCATTCTCTGGGTCAGTTCTTCCAATGAAATATTTCACATTTTCTTCTATTTTTCATTCTTTTGACTTTGCTTTACTGTTTCTTAATGTCTCATGGTATCATTAGCCTCTACTTACCAAGCTCTAACTTTTAAGGAATACTTTTCTTTGTATTTCCTTTTCTATCCAGCTTATTCTGTTTTTTTAAGGAGTTCTTTTCCACAGTGAATTTTTGTGCCTCCTTTACCATAGGTCAATTCTATTCTCTGAAGTTTTATTCTCTTCAGTATTTTTTTTTGTGCCTTCCTTACCAAGTTGTTAATTCTCTTTTCATAATTTTATTGTATCACTCTCATTCTTCCTCCTAATTTTTCCTCCACCATTCTTATCTCTTTCTTTTACTTTCCCAGGAATTCTTGTTGGGCTTGGGTGAGATTAGTATTTTTCTTCGAGGTTTTGTTTACAGTTGTTTTCACATTGTTGTCTTTTGAGTTTTTCTCTGTCTTCCCTGCCAACATAGTAGCCTTTTATGGTAAAAGTCTTTTTGCTGTTTTGCTCATTTGAACTGTATGTTAAATTTGGGCTCTGCTCACCTAGGTATGGGAAGGTACTGTGCCAAGGGTCACACTTTTTTGTGCTGCTGCTCTCAGAGGCAGTTTCAGGGTTATGCAATTTCTTGATTTTTCTAAAGTGGTGGGATTCACACTGTTCTCCTGGTTGGTGCTCTGGTTTCTACCTAGGAAGGTGCCCTATTCTACTGCAGCCATAAGCACTGTGCTCCTCTCCACCTTGGAAAGGTAAGCAGGGCCCTTGATCCCCTTTGACTGACCAGCAGTGTTCCTCTCCATCCTAGAACCATGAGCTGGACCTGCTCATGGGCAATACTTGCCAGGCAGTGCCAGCTGTACCCAGTTCCAGCAAAGGGACCTCTATAATCTCTTTCTGAACAGTTTTCTGATCCCCTTTACCATCTCTGGATTGAGAACTCCCAAAGCTTTTAGTGTTTCTGCTACTGCTGCCACCTCCAAGGTACACCCCAGTGCTCCATCTGTACTCTGGGCTGAGCCCAACCTTGTTATTACAGACCTGATGATCTTGTAACTTGTCTTGTACTAGAAAAATATCTCACTCTGACCTTTTTGTTGACTCTGTTGTTCCAAAACTTGATTTGGGCAATTATTTTAAAGTTGTTTTGGTGGAGAATGTTGGGAGAGTTCAGCTAGATTGCTATCTGTACTCTACCATTTTGGCTTTACCCTCTAGGAGAACATCTTAATAAATGCTTCCCCTTTTTAATTTTCTAATAGTATATTGTGGATAGAAAGCTGGATTCTGAGTAATGATGGAAGACCGGAGTTCACAGTTGAGGTTTTCAGGACACTGTATTCAGCTGGTTGTCTTCTTAGCTTTCTGACCCTTCCATCTCGGTCTTCTTTCATAGTTCATTTTCCATATCATACCACCTAACTGTGGGTATAGCTCAAACTCTAACCTGGACACTGCATACCTTTGATGAGATGCCCTCCTCATTGCCTGAGAGCTCAGCTATCATCTCTATGCAGATGACATCCATATCGATGTAGCCAGTGCTAGTCTCTCTCCTGAGCTCCATTCCAGAAGCACCAAATGCCTATTAGAGGTTTCAAACTTGATGGCCCAGAGGCATCTCAAATTCACTCTAAAACAGAACTAAGTAAGCTTCTCCCAAACTTATACCACTTCCAAAATTCTCTCTTTTGTTGACAACACCACCATCCTTTAGTCCCCTGTGTACAACTTCAGACAATTCCACAACTTCTCTATTTCAGCAGTCTCACAATTCAGTTGTCAAATCTTGTTAGGTATATCTCTGCAATATCACACACATATATATTCATACATACATATATGCACAAATACACACACATGTACACACACACTATACATATATCTACACATATATCATATCTATATATATCTAAACATATATCTATATATATCCACACATACATATATATCCTCTGCTCTACTCATATACCCACTATTTTAGTTCAGTTCTCATTATCTCTTACTTAGATTATTGTATTAACCTCCAATTTGGTCCCTGCCCCAAGAATCTACCCCATAATAAGTTATCCTTTACACAACTGCCAAAATGATCTTCTAAAGCACAGATCTGATCATATCATGTTCCTACTCAACAAAATCCATTAGCTCCTTATTTCCTCTAGGATCAAATACAAACTTTTCTGTTTGATACTTAAAGTTCTTCATGACCTGGTCTCTTCCTATGTTTTCAGTATTCTCACACTCCTCTCCCCCATACTCTCTGAGGTCTGGCCCACACTGGCCTCCTCAACGTTCTGCACAACACAACGCTCCATCTCTCATTTCCATGCCTTAGCCATGGTTATCTTCCACATTTTGCATATATTCTTGCTTCATCTGCTCCTCTTGAAATGTTTGCAATCTGAGGACTCTGTTCATATGCCACCTTCATTAGGAAGCCTTTCCTTCTCCCTCAGCTAGTAGTACTCCCTTCCCTCCCCAATTGTCCTGACGATATTAGGTATATAATCTTTATGTATTCTTAGTATACATATTGCCTCTTCCATTAGCAAATAATCTCCTTGGGAGCTGTCTTTGTTGTTGTATACCACGAGTTCAGCATGGTACCTGGCATGTAGTAGGTACTTAATGATTGATATGTAGGCTGTGTGACGCCCCTTTGATACTCATTACCTGCTTTACCTCTCAGTGCTTGGCAATCCTTTATGGCTATAAATAGTGGAACGATTGCTGTTCCGCTTTGGTAGCAGGAATTTCCTCACCAAAATGCTCCCCATGAAAGAATCACAGGTAAGGATCATAGCTCTACAGCAAGAGGGGACCTTAAAGATCTTCTGGACTCTACCTTCATTTTACAGTTGGGGATACTGATGATTAGGGAGCTTAAGTTACTTGACCAAGGTCAAAAAGGTATTGTCAAAGATAAGACTTGAACTCAGATCTTCTGGGGTCAGTAGTCATATAAAGAGTATACCCTATGCATCAATACTTCTGGAGCAAGAGAGGTGACATGGTGAAACCCACACTTTAGAAGAGCAAGTTAGCAACTGAGTAGAGGACTGACTGGACTAGATATAGCCATGAGGCAGGGATGCCAACCAGAAGGCTAGTGCAATAGTCCAGGCATGGATTGTTGAAGGACAACACTAAGTCAATTGATTAATAAGATGTTTTGGTCAGCTGACTCTTTAATTTGGAAACCATACTTGCTTGTATTTATGAAAAGCCATAATTTAAGGATCTAAGGTCAAAGTTATAATGGGCTTAAAGTGTCTTCCTGAAAAATGCCATATTTGATATGAATTGTGCTTAACATAATTGTTTTGTTAGAGAACAGGTACAGAAACAATAGGCTCACAAGTAAATAAAGAAAAGAAACAAGGAAACTAGTATTTATTAAACACTTACTACGAGCCAGGAGTGCTTTTGCCAATAGTTCTTCACTTGATCCTCACAATAAGCCTGGGAAGTAGGTGCTATGATTAGCCCCATTTTACAATTAAAGAAATTGCAACAGACAGAGATAAAATCATTTGCCAAGAGTCACACAACTAGGATGTGTCTACAGCTGGATTTGAATCCTGGGTCTTTTTGACTTCAGGCCCAGTGCTCTATCTACCGCACCATGGAGGTGTTTTTGTGAACACAGAGTAATTTCTACTCAAATGTGAACATTTTTGAAGATTATGAGAGGCACCGAAGACGTGAATAAAGTTAGAAATTCTAAGAACCTGAGATGAGGAAGTACAGCCTCATACAGAGGTCCAGGAGGCAGAAGAGGATAGATCAGCGGAGGCAAGGAGACCAGTTTGGCCAGAATATCGAGTGGAAGAGTAGGGATGATATGGATAACAGTGGATTATGCTGGGCCTTTTGATGAGGAAACTCTCTCCCCCAAAGAAGACCAGCAATACTTCTACATGAGAAAAGATAAGAGTCTGTTGTGGATATGTTGAGTTTAATACGTCTATGGGACATCCAGTTAGTGATGTCCAAAAGGTGATTGGTGATGAAAGACCAGAGGTCAGAAGGGAAGTTAGGAGTAGAGAAATAGATCTGAGTCATCTGCAGAGAGATGTAATGAAATTCATGGGAACTAATGAGATCATTGTACAAAATTACATAGAAGGAGAAGAGAGGATCTAGCACAGAGCCTTGGAGGATACTCACTATTAGCAGTTGCAACCTAGATGAAGATATGGCAAAGAAGCCTGACAGGTAGAAAGAGAACTGAGAGAATAAGAAGATAGAAATCTGATGCAAACCTATTATCAGTTTCTTTCGAAGGCAAGTCTTGAACCTAGACCTTCTTGGATCTTAGACTGGCTCTTCCTCTCTATCCATCACATTATGCTTTCTTACACAGCACACTCTACTCTTTCCCAGTTTTCCAAGATGTTGTGCTAGAAGGTCAAATGAGAACTGTATATTCCATCCTTGAACCTGACTGAAGTAGAAAAATCTTCTCAACCACCAATATTTTCTTTGCTTTATTCTCTACTATCTATTGTACCAATGACCATGAATATTGAAGAAGTCTGGTTTCAGCGATCTGATCACATTTTCTTAGCTGACTTTTTGTTCAAAAGTCATAACTCGTCAAAGCTCAATTTTCTTTAGGTTTAATCATTTCTTTCAGTCTTGGAACCAGAGATCTATTCTCATAAAAAACAGCTTCCTTTGGGTGCTCCCCACTGATTCTTGGGGCGTATGGCAGAAAAACGACAGCTGAGCATTAATTCTGTCCATGGAACGTAGAAGTGTTGGAGGGAGAGCAGCAGAGCAGGCCTATCATGTTGGGCATCTACTGGCAGTGGCCAGTCCAAAGATGGCATTTGCTGATAGCAAGTGCCAAATTTGTTCCTCCTCCTCCTCCTCCTCCACTCCTGGCTGCTGTTTCCAATTCTGATTGTTTATCTTTTATATTTATTCTGAAAATAATGCAATGTGCTCAGCAGAGATATGTTGAGAAAAGGCAACATGCAAAATATTATCAACTGGCAGGTCACGGGGAGTTTAATGGCTGTGAGCCAATCAGATAATGGTTTGCAAGCTGTTATTTTACACGTGGGGAAGCATGTGTGCTTCTAGATTGTGAGTAGATGATGGCTTTTTCCCTCCTTTTGCTAGAGACTAAGTCAAAGCAAATTTCAAAGTAACCAATCTATACCCTGTGCGGTGAGTTAGCTCAGAATATGCTAGTAGGCTATGCTAGCTGCAGAGGTTTTGTGTATATATTTGTATTCATTTTGTTTTGTAGTTTAATTTGACATTTCATCCATGAGGGAAATCGAATAGTCCAAATTGCCTTTACCATATCCTCATTCCTATCCTATTGGAAGTATTTTTCCATGAACTTGTGGCTCGCTCTCGCACCCCAACTTGTCTCTCTCTTCTCTTTGTCTGGGTTACTCCCTCTGCTCATATAATTTCATTAGGCCCTAATTTCATTAGGTTTAAAGGAAAGACACATTGCATGAATTTGAACATAAATAGCACAAGGCAAAATTCTCAGGCCAAAATACTCTAAACTCCCAAGTTACTGGGGTTGGGAATCTGGACCAAATACTATACCTTCTAATAACAAGGTTTAGCATCCAAGGGAAGTTTCCCCATAGAGTTGCAGAAAAAAAGAGATGGTTAGTTCCATGTATATGTCTAGTAGAAAATAGAGAGAATTTTTAAAAGGGAATAAAAGAAATGCTTTTCATTCATCTGTTCAATAAATATCTATTAAGGGCCTTCTATGTGCCAGGAACTGTGCTAAGCGTTGGGGATAGAAAAAAGGGGCAAAAAAACAGTCCCTACTCTCAAGGAGCTTAGTGTCTAATAGGGGAGACAATACACAAACATATGTATAAAAAGCAAGCTATATGCTGGATAAATGGAAAATAATATAGAGAAGGCACTGGAATTAAGAAGGGTTAGGGAAGGCTCCCTATAGAAGATAGGGTTTTAATTGGGATTTAACGTTCTCAAGCACTGAGAGTCTCTAATATGAACCTAGGGTATACTGCTTAACATGTAAAAATAAAATAGTCCTTTGGAAACATCTAACAAAATTAAACCTCTTTTGCACTGAGCTGGAGTGATGAGTCTGTTAGAGATTTATGAAAGCTTGAATATATGAGGAGACTGGTAAACTGGAACATATGAGTTTTCACTTATTTTAAGTATAGCCCACATTATTCAACCCAGCTGAAAGGTGGCCAGAGCTTTGAGAAAAGAAGATGAAGTATTCTAAAAGTGACATGCCATTGTTCTTCCTTTGTCCTCCTTTGCTGACTTGCACATCAAACTTGTTTCATTAACTAGTCAAAACAAGATGGTCCCATCTGCAAGAAGTTGCAGCTACCTGAAAAATCAAACAGTCCTTGCTGCTAGGTACACTTTAAAACCACCAGAATCAGCCGAAGTTTGCAGCTTCCTCAACAGAGCCCAAGGGAAAATACAAAAACATCTTGCCATTCTCTGGCTATTGGCAATTTTTTCTCTTCTGGCCAGTCAGCTAACATGACACCCGTGGGGTTCGGAAGGAACATGTTACAGAAATTCAATGTGGTGTCATTTTATGGAGTTTCTAACTAAAACCACATTCTCCACTGAAGAAAGGAATTTGGAAGGGGAAGAAAAGATAATTTAGGTGCTTGGTAGGGAAGCAATTTTTAGTTGCAATCCCTTGGGATGGATGCCCACTGACTCACGAGACCAGTTTGTGGTATGTAGGGAATTCATGCCCGGGAAAGGACCAATTATCCCACAATGACCCTTTAAGACCAAATTAATTTCCTCCCTATCTTTTAAGAATTTATATGTACATTCTGTTAGGGAGGATTAATTTCTTCTATATCTATTGAAAAACATGTACATTCTCCTTGAAAGAATTAATTTTCTTCATATATATTGAGAAACTATATATATACTTTCCACAGAAGAATTACTAAATTACTTCATGTGGGGGTGTGAAATGAACCAATTAAATAAAAAACTCTGGTACATATTGAGGACAGCATCATGAAAACAAAAGTGTATATAAGCTTCCATACTGCTCCATCCAGCCAAACACTCACTAACTCTCCAATAGCAAAATCAAGGAAAATTTTGTGGGATGTTCCCCTGGCAACAAACCCATAAGCCAGAGGTCCATTGTATTCCAAACATCCCAGCTTCCTTCAATGATCTGTTATGAATACATTTCCCATTAAGTCATTTCAACTTTTTTTCAAAACCGATTTCTATGTTAGAAATATTTTTATTACCTTTCAAAGTAACCCTTTTCATATTCATTGCCAATAGGACAAGAGAATGTATCCTTTTATTTGACTTAAAGTTTTTTTTTTTCTTTTAAGCCTCGAAGAATATCTTGTGAACGAGGTAATGTGGATTCACTCAATTCATAATCTCTGAAAGTCAGTGTGGAATAGAGAATTAAAGGGTTTGGAAGATTTGAGTTCAGATCCCACCTTTGATACATGCTTGATAAGTGATCCTGGGAAAATTATTTAATATCTTAGTGCCCCAACAACTCTCTGCCATGATATGCTACAGTGCTAACACCATATCTGTACTGGTAGAAGAAACTTCTCTTTAGGAGCTCCCTACATTGCTGAATTCACAGATCTTGTCTCCCTCCACAAAAAAGTTGTTCTTGGCTTTTATGAGCTCAAATTTTATCTGTGGTCCTATTTTAGCTGGTCTTCCATACTAGCCAATACCCTCACCTAGTATTTGATCACTGTAGCTTCCTACCCTTTCATGGTCTTTCTCTGTCACATCTTCTCGGCATAGTGGATGAAGTATTGGTCCCGCAGTCATAATTCCAAGACTGGATCCAGCCTTGGACAATTATTAACTGGGTGACCTCAACCCAACTTCTACATCTGTAAAATGGGAATAGCAGTACCTACCTCTCAGGGTCGTTATGAGAAATGGGATAATATTCGTAAAGCACAGTGCTTGATATGCAGTAGATATTATATAAATGTTAGCTATTACTACTGCTGAATTATTATTCTCTCACTATGGGGGTGATGGCCAGAACTTCATGTAAGCAGGAAAATGTTTCCTGACAATGCATACAAGTATATGTAAACATATACATTCATACATTTTTTTTTCATAGTGGTACAAGTAATAGATCCATTTTTTTCAGGGACTTGATGTCTGTAATATTCTAAATTCTGTCAGCCAGATGGGGAGGGTTTTTGTTTTGGGATGTTTGTTCTTCAATTGCCTTGTTTTGTTGTTTGTTTTTAATCCCTGGTGTCTATTGATCCTGGGCTTCCAAAAAGGTGTTCTAAGTTTTCAAGTATTCTTGAACAATATTTGCTTTTC
This sequence comes from Bettongia penicillata ogilbyi, assembly GCA_023548195.1. Taxonomy (NCBI): domain Eukaryota; kingdom Metazoa; phylum Chordata; class Mammalia; order Diprotodontia; family Potoroidae; genus Bettongia; species Bettongia penicillata. The sequence continues at coordinate 2,187,992 of JAJHZJ010000442.1, forward strand.
AAATAGTTCTTTGCAGTCATTTTCCTAACAAATGCCCGTGTTTTATCATAGCTCCCTTTTCTATAATTGAATAACTATGTGATGAGTGTCTTTGGTTTTCCTCCTGCCACCAGAATGTTCAGTTGAATTGTGTTGTGATCACCATTACTTAGTGGCTCACCCACAAATCTATCCTATGCCACTTCCTGCTCACGGCTCAGGATCACATCCAGTACATTCCCTTTCATTTTAGATTCTAGAAAGAGCCTTTCTACACGTCATGAATAAAAGTCATTATCTTCAGTTTTGCTCAGAATTCTTGGATAATTAATGTTCTCCAATATTGCTACCCAGAGGCAGGATGGAATACAATAATTCAGCATTTCTCAAATCTATTTAGCCATAGAACTCATAGGGAAGGCAATCTGGTATAGTGAAAAGAAAACTAGATTTGGCATCAGAAAACTTAGGTTCAAATCTCAGCTCTGCTCCTTTATACCCATATAACTTGGTCAAATCATGTAACTTCTCAGGGCATCAGTTTCCTCATTTGTAAAATGAGGAGGTTGAGTTAGATGACCTCTAAGATCCCTTCTAAGATATAAAGCTTTGATCTTATGAAATACACAGATAGAATAAGTAATTATAGATTTAGGAAGTTGAGGATTATAGACACTTTAGAGAGGAGGGAACTGGAACTTTTTGGAGAATAACAAAAAAAATTAAGTTGGGGGGGAGGAGCCAAGATGGCGGAGTAGAAAGACTCACGTATGCTAGCTCCGAATCCACAGCCCATAAATTTCCTGTAAAAAGAATTCCCCACAAATTCTGGATCAGTTCAAGTCATAAGGGACTTACCAAAGGTGAACTGTTTACATTCCTACATGGAAAGACAATATTTGTAACTCTTAAAACGTTTCAGTATCTGGGTAGTTGGTGGGACCACACACAGACGTACACACACACATATGCACACACACATGTACATGTGTGCACACACACATACATACATGCACGCACACACAGAGACAGGGAGTACCGAATGAATTGAATAGGATGGGACCATATCTTAAAAGAAATTAAGGTAAAGGGTGAGAGAGAAATGTAGTGGGAAGAGAGAGGGTGAAATGGAATGGGGTAAATTATATCTCATTCAAGAGGCAAGCAGGAGACTTTTTAGTGGAGGGAAAAAGAGGAGAGCTGAGAAAAAAACCATGAAGTTTACCCTCATCACATTCGACTACAGAAAGGAATAAAATGCGTACTCATTTTGGTATGAAAACCTATCTTACAGTACAGGAAAGTGCGGGAGAAGGAGATAAGCAGGGAGGGAGGGATGATGGAAGGGAAGGCAATGGGAGAAGGGAGCAATTTGAAGCCAACACTCGGGGAGGGACAGGATCAAAAGACAGAATAGAAACAATGGGGGGCAGGATAGGATGGAGGGAAATACGGTTAGTCTTACACAACACGACTGTTATCGAAGTCATTTGCAAAACTACACAGATATGGCCTATATTGAGTTGCCTGCCTTCCCAAAGGGAATGGGTGGGGAGAGAGGGATGGGGAGAATTTGGAACTCAAAGTTTTAGGAACAACTGTTTAGTATTGTTGTTGCTACTAGGAAAGAAGAAATACAGTTAATGGGGAATAGAAAGTCATCTGGCCCTACAGGACAAAAGAGAAGATGGGGACAAGAGAAGGGAGGGATGATAGAAGAGAGGGCAGATTGGTGATAGGGAAAATTAGATTGTTTGGTGTATTAGGGTAGGGGGAGGGGATAAATGGGGAGAAAATTTGGAACCCAAAATTTTGTGAAAATGAATGTAAAAAGTTAAATAAATAAATTTGTATTAAAAAAATTAAGTCAATTTTCAGAGTAAATAATTTCTGTTTACATCAAATTTTGTATATACTATATATGCATATATGTGTTGGAAATATATATGTAATTTCCTACTGAATATTTTAAAGGGAAAAATAGTGCTAGTATAAATGTCCTATGGAACCCTTAGTTACTGTATAATAGAGATCCATTGAACACAATTTAGGAAATTTTGGCACAGTGGGAAAAACATTGACCTTCCTAGTCCAGCTAGGAGTCCAAGTTCTAAACCAAATCCTGTATCCTACCACCATAAATTGTCTCAAGCAAACTACTTTGACTTTTTAGGTTCCAGTTTCCTCATATTAAAATGAGAATGGTAAACAAAATGATCTCTAGTGTACTTTCTGGTCAGTTATATCCTGGTACCAACTCAATCTGGTTCTTGCTTTTTCCAAGGAGATGATCTTTAAATTTTCAGTGTGAATATTTATACCTTGGAAACCTGGCAAACAAATCAAGGCTTGATTTGTTTTGTTGATTGTCTAGAGCAGAGTTTTCCAAACTTATTTGGCCTACTGCCCCCTTTCCAAAAAAAAAAAAAATTACTCAGTGCCTCCCCCAGAAATCTACTTTCTTTAACCCTTCAATTGTTTTTAAATTAGTATCATTTCAAAAAAATACATTTTTTAAATGATGCATCTTAAAGTTAATAATTTTTTGTAAAGTTGTATTCTTTTCCTACATTGAAATTTTGATGATCCAATACTGCATCATGTAATCATATAGTATATTATAAACAAGTCATTGCACACACATATTCCTCCAGTGCATGCTGGACTTCCAACAACACGAGACACACTCCCCTGCCAACATTTGCTTTTTAAGACCCGTCGGTGGACTTGACAACTAATTGGTTATAACTTGCATTTTGTGTGTTTATTTGGAAAATAAAGTATTCAATATGACTTTAACTCTGTTACACAACAGATGAAATGGAAGAACAGAAATTTCAAATTTTTTTAATCTTCTCTTCTTTCCTTATGCTTCCATTGACCTCTTATTTCTATTCAATGCCCCTATGACTGTACCCAAGGCTACTACTACTCTCCTCCATAGTTCCAGCACCCCCCCCCAGGAGGTGTATCACCCACTTTGGGAACCTATGGTATAGACTTAAACTGATGGAGAAAATGTTACTAATACAGGTGAAACATAAATGGTATGTCCTGCACACATTTAACAACAGTTAAATATTGTCAAATATTTTCTAGCAACCTCCTTTTTCCAGTTTTACCATTCTAGGATTCTATCATGTTTTAGGTTCACAGACTCTCAAGACTTGATGAGACCTCAAAGGCTGTCCAACTAACATCCCTAGAAAAAGGGACCCCTGCTACACCATACTTGGCAGGTGGTCAAGTTACTGCTTCATGACCTTTGGTGAGAGGAAACTCATTACTTCCTGAGGCAGCCCCTACCACTTTCAGATAGCTCCAAACATTACCAAGTTTTGTTTTGTTTCCTAATCTCAAGCTTAAATTTGTTTTGTTTTTTTTTGTTGTTGTTTTTAATAAATTCTCTTCCTAGTTGAGCCCTCCAGGTATAATCAGAGCTGTTGTCTGGTTTTCTGCTTTGCCCATTTGATTCTTGCTCTTTCTGGAAGCTGCATCAAATATACTTCATAAACTGACATAGCTTTTTTTTCCCCCACTTTCATAGTTCAGCTCTACTTTGTCATCCCCATTTACCGCAAACATAACACTTAATTGACTCCATTACTATAAACCCTCTCATTATGAGTCTTGAGGGGTACTGTCTTAATCACAGATCCTTTGGGAGATGATCCTAAGATTACCTTCCTTCTCATTTGTGTATGTAGGAGCTTGCACATGTAAGCATGTAAGAAAGGAAAGGTTTAAACTCTGAGTCCATGGAAAGCTAAATTTAGCTTCGATTAGTATCTGATGCTATAGTCATTCTTCTGTACGAAGATTTTCAAAGAAGACTGAGGTTTCTCCAGAATTCAACACCTTTTGAAATTTAGAAAAAGGTTGTATGATGTTCCATTCTAAATGTGTTAGTATTTTAAAAGACTGTTAAATAATGAGCTAAAATACTGAATGCTTTGGCTCTGTCTCCTCTCCATTTGAAGAGCTGTAGGCACCTCAGAAATGAATTTTCTTAAATGGTTTCAAAGCAACTCAAGAAAGACAGAAAAATATAGTCACTAGACTTTAGCAGGTTCCACAAGGTGGTTCAAAATCAGATTATTTTCAGATGGGCCTTTTCAAAAGTCCACTTACTATCTCTGACTGATGATTTCCAACCCATGCAGTACAATAAATGGTTCACTGATCAAAGCATGAATATATTTCCAAAATCATGTTTTAAACCCTTTTCATTACTTAACACAAAGATTTCTCCACAATAAAATACCTTCCACGATACTGTTAGTATGTAAAATCCCATTAGACTTGGCAGTCACACCTTTCAATCATCTTCTGTAGTGAAGTGAAATAAATTTTTTTCATATACTTCTCCAGGGTTCTGTATTTTTCTTTAAAATAATAAAATAAAAAAAAATAAAAAAATCCTGTTGGAAACAACACTGAAGCCAGATCTGCTACTAGGAATTATTGTATTTATGCCTGGGATGGCTTTCAATGAAAATATTGAAAAAATACCATTTTAAAGGCAGAATCATTCCTATGCAGTTGAAATTTTATTTTCACCATTGTGGCCAAACCAAAATAATCTTTTTTTTTTTTTCAATTATTTTTCTGGACATTTTACTAAGAGGCCAAACTTGTGAGCAGTACCCATGAAATGGCATCTAACTAAAAATGGATCAATTTTCCTAAAAATCACATGCTTTTATGAAGGGACTGGAGAAAAGTCTCTTGCAGAAACATAGCATCAGCTATCAGTGAAGTCCTCCAATAAGATTCTCTTGACTTTCTTCTTAAAGATGTCTTATCTCTTCGGTTTCCAGGATACTCACTAAATATTTGGGTTGACCATCATAATATTATGTTCTTTTTGGTCCTCAAGGACCCTTATATTTTTGTCTCTGTATCCTCCTGCACATAGTAGATGCTTAATATTTGGCTGTAAAACTGAATTAAATTGAACATATTAGCTGATAAGACTGATCTGCCCAAGTTAGGTCACTGTCCTTAAGTGGTTTTTCCGTCAGTGCTAACTGATTTAAACAGTCATCCATATTCCCTGACTTACTCTTCCTTCTGACTGGTAGCACGCATTTGTGAGATAACTGGTCAGGGGTTGGGTGAAATCAATTACTTGAAACAGAGCAAAGTTAATCATTTCCCATGCAAAATGAACCCCAAAGTTTTAGCCTTCTTTTTCTTCAGCTCTGTGCCTTAGCTAACCAAGTTTATTTACTTTATTTCAAGCCTAAATTGACTCAACAAATACCCACGTAGTAGGTGCTATAAACATATTGAATGAATGAATATTCAGTGACTGAAAGTAATAAAAGTATGAGTGGGAGGATTGTGGAAGAAAAAAAAAAGAATTGTAGTTAAATAAAGGCATCTCCTTAAAATTCTAAGTGACTTTTTTAGAAAAGAAAGTATCCTGATTATCACACCCACAACTCTTAAAATTATAAGATAGGACTGCTAATTTGGAGCTGTTTTTCATTTCTGGTTATACCACCAATGTTTCACAGATACAGAATTATTCTCCTATCACTAGTCTCCGAACTACAGAGTCCTGAGACCATAGCAAATGCCACAGTGGGTCATATCATTGTTCTATACAATCCCGAATTATTCCATCTCTGACAACAATCTCTAAGGTACCTTTTAGGAAACAGTCAATAAATTATCCTGTATGAAGACATCCTTGAAAATCAGAATGATCAGGGGAGGGCAATGTGGAATTATGACAGGAACACTGAATTGGGAGCCAAGGGACCATTTGGAGGTGTGGCAATAACTAGGAGTAAAACCATGGGAAAAATCACTGTTAAGCTCTCCAAACCTCAGTGTTCTGATTTGCAAAATTGAAGTTGCAGACTCATTTCTAAGTTCTCTGTGAGCTGTGAGCTGCTACAATTCTTTGAGCCCAGGTGACACAAGACAATGTTTCCCATCCCTATAGGAATATGACATATTCCAATATATTTTCCTGTAGGAAAGTACTTTTAGATCTTAGACACTGACCCAGAGTGTAATATTCAGCAATTCCTTGAGTCTGGAGTCTATTTCTTAGATTAAATTAATGTCACCTCAGATGCTCAGCTAGACTTAATGTATTTGTGATTAATTTTCAACTCCGCTAAAATCCTATTCTAATGTCAACCAAACTAGCCTACTTGATATTCCCAGAACTCAGTTTTCCATTTCCACATGCTGTCCCCTACCTTCATCATCAGAAGGGTGGATGAAATGTTCAGGTTATTTTAATTTACTACTGGAGCTCAAGAAGACTATTTACTATTTACTTTTGTTGGTCCTGTGTGTCAGGACCAAGAAAAATTAGACTTGGTTATTTTAGTATTCTACCTGCTATCAATTTTACATTGAGGAATCTATAAATTCCAGTTGACCTTTTCAGCTTTTTAAAAATTGGTGAAGAATTTCTGGTCCTTTCCTGGTCCTTAGGAATTTTTCCAGGTCTCCATCATTTCTAAAAAAAAGTAATAGGTTAGGGTCTTTGAAATGATAACTGAACAAACCCTGGGATTCATGAGGTCATGCCTGGTGGTATTCCTCATTTATCTCTTGCGAAGGGAAGTGAGATTACATATCTAGTTAGACAAAATGATGACAGACTATATGTCATAACACAAGCCTGATAACACACTTTCTTATTTGCTAAAAATAAACCTAAGAAAGATCAATAGGCTTGGTCTAGAGAGGCAACTTAGATGAATCCCAAATTTGAGATGACCAAGTTGGACTAGGTACATGTATATATGTGTATGTACATATGTGTATATATACATGTATGCATGCACTTTATATGTGCATGCATATATATGTGTGTATATATGTATGTATGTATATATATACACACACATATATGTAGAACAGTCCTTCTTCACTCAAACCAAAGTTAATTAAAAGTCATATCATCATCTTTTTGATGTCACAGTCTTCTTTGAGAATGTAGCACAAACCACAACCTGTGAGTAGTCCAAACTGCTTGACTGGTGATCCAGCTGGTCAGTTGCAGTTGGGCAACTCAGCCCACCCTCTATTCTCCTCTCTTTTCCTCTTCTCTTCTCTCCTCCTCTGACTTTACCTGAGGGTGTTCTGCTCAAAGGAGGATAAATTTTGATTGCCAAATATTACCTAGTTAACTTGGGCTTTACTGGCTAGATTTCTCAAAGACCAAGCCTGAAAACTAATTCACTGTGGATCTCATAGATTAGGCAGTAATAGATCCTTGACCAAGCACTATTTAATGGTTATTTTTTGGGTCCTCCTAGCTCAAGGTGAATGTAAATGGTAATTGTTTGGCCAGTAATCCTGAGGGTTTTCCTCCCATTTTGATTATTATTATTTTTTTAATTAAAGGGGCCATCCCTTGACTCAGTTCTTAAAGAGGCCTATTCACTGAATGGGTGTTGACTCACTCAAAGTGAGAACTTGGAAAGACTGCTTAAAAGGGTCAAGGTCTCTCACTGCATCCTGCACCTTCTCCAATCATTCTGATCTATATCTGGCCCCTGGACCAAGAAGACTGTGGAGGAGAAAGTGAGGCTGGTGACTTTGCATAGCCCTCTCTCCTCAAATCAAAGTCAACTGCAAGTCATGTCATCATTTCCCTGATGTCATGGTCCTCTTTAACAATAAAGGACAAACTATACAACCACAACACAATATAAATATACACATATATGTATGCATAGGTAAATTGTGTAGATATACATATGGGTGGATATGGATATACATGTATATGTACAGAGTATAGCCATATGGATACATATTTATAATTAACTTATTGCATTATTCTGTATTTTAATGTATTTCCTCTCCTCATTAAAAGCAACCGCAACAAAACCTTATAAAATATTTCCCTGCTGTCTAAAATATGGAATTTTGCACTACTGTTGAAGACAGGGCCAAGATAGGATTATAACCTCAATTCAATACCCATTTTCATAAATGATTAAGTGGACTTACATTGTGCAAGTTAATGGTAATACAAAAATAAAATCCATTTCTCCCCTGAAAAAGTTTCTACTGGCAGGAGGGGTAGAAGAAAAGTCTACATTTTAGCTTTTAGAAGTTATATCCACTTCAAATGTTAAAGGCACTTTAATTTGCTATTGGTGGTATATGATACAGTCATTCTAGAAAGCATTTTGGAACTATAGCCCAGATGGTACTAAACTGTGCATATAGTCTTGTTTGACTTAGCAATAACATTATTAGGCTTGTATTCCAAATGTACAAAAATATTTATAGTAGTTCTTTTTGTAGGGGTGAATAACTGAAAACTAGTGGGTACTCATCAATTGGAGAATGGCTAAACAAATTACTACAGTGTATGAATGTAATGGGATGCTATTGAGCTGTAGGAAATGATAAATGGGATGATTTCAGAGAAGCTTGAGATGACTTGTATGAATTGTTATAGAGAACAATGAGCAAAACTAGAACAGCTTATATTAAATAACCTTGTGAAGAAAAAGAACTTTAAAAGACTTAAAAACTCTAATAAATGCAATGATCCACCATGATTATAGATATATCTACCTCCTGTAAGAAGTTGATGAACTAAATGAATAGAATGAGATCCATGTTTTTGGATGTGGCAATGGTTGTTTTGTTCAACTATGCATATGTGTTTAAAATATTTTTGTTTTATTTCTTTTTCTTTAAATTAGGGGATGGAATAGAGTGGAAATAAATGCTTCTTAGTTGCAAAATAATTTTTTGAGCTATGCAAATGGTCTCCTGTTCTTCAATGAAGGTAAAACTTTAACAATTTCATCCAATATCACTTCTCTGGTTTATAATGATACTTTTTTTTCAACCACATAGCATCTCCCAGTGATTATTAAAAAATTATTTTATTCTGAACTTAGAAAATAAAATAAGCATTTCCATAATACAGTAGGATAGGAAAAACGATGGCTGCACATGAAATTGCAAATCTATTATGTGCACTTTGCTATTCCTTTTAAATATATAATGAAGTTATCATGTAACTCTTTTTCCTCTTTTTTCTTCTCCCTCTTCCCTGCCTTAGAGATTACTACCATTAGACACAAAAGGTTTAATATCATCAAGGTAAAATTTGGTTGACTCAGCCAATAAAACGAAGAGGAAAAATTGAGGCATTTTTTTCCTAAAATGAAAATAAAGTATGATTTGAAACTGAGTATTGTACAATATTCATTTAAGTGTCTGTTTCTGACAAACTTTTTGGCTTCTTAAAAATATGGCTTGGCCCTGTAGATTAGTACTCTGCTTTCTTTCCAATTTCTTTGATTCCCAAAGAGTACTTTATCTCTAGGTCAGGCTTCAAGATCTCTCTCCCCCCCAAAAAATTATTTCATACATTTGGCGAGAGCCTAACTGGCTATGATTAAAAACAAATCATTCAGACACTGAGAAAGTAATATAGCTTGAAGATGCTTTATTGATGAGCAAAAATATTGAATGATTTAATAGCTGAACTTTTATACATTAAGAGTGTATGAAACATGACAGGGAATGAGATGAATTTTGAAATGAGGTTAAAATGATCCTGAAAACATTCATTCCTTTGAGTCTGATTGAAATATACATACTGCACTAAGTCCTTAGCCCACCAACATGTGTATGAAATACCTAATATTTTCTGCTAATGATAATGGCTATTTTCATGGAACTACCCTTAGGGGACAAATTCCATTCTAATTTCAGGACCATTTATACAGTACTAACAAATGTCCACAAGTGTATCTTCAGGCAGTATTTTTTTCCCAGTATCTGGATTAGAAGAGCAGGATGATATTCTGAGTGGGAGAATGTGGGCAAAATTGAAAGGGAGTTTTATAGTACTTCCCCATGGGACATATTTTTTCCAGTGCTAATTACCATCACTTGACATAACTGCAAGGTTTTTACACACCATATGATTCCATGATATCAGTGTCAAAAAAACCCACTGTACTCCATCAAGCTGAAAAGCTCACACCATCACAAAGGCCAAGCAAGTCATTTGGTCTATGCTGGATAGTGCTAGGAGAGTTGAGATAAAAGGATACTGACACAGACTGTGTTTCAGTTGCAACAAAGGGATTAGGACAATTCAAGGTGGTAGTCTTTCAATTCAAGGTCAGTGGCATTTATTTGTTTTTTCCTAATCTAATGTTATAATTTTAAAAGACTGATATATCAGAGGCAGTTACTATCTGATCTGTTTTTTTAAATATATAACTATGATAAACAACTAGAACTAATAAATATCCCTTGAGAGGTAAATATTTCTTTCAACTAGTTCAGCTAATTCTTATTGGCTACTAAAGAGGTCATCAATTTCCTCTTCCTAGGCACTAAATTGTGTCTTGCATGATTTACCATATGTCACCTGCACAAACAATTGGCTCCTGGTGGCACTTATTTGTGCTATATACCTCATCAAAAAACCCATCTAACACCAAAAGTCTGGTAGATATTGTTACAAAATCAGAGAATCTAAAAATTGGAAAGGACATTTGAGGCAACCGTGTCTAATTCATACCTGAAAAAAATAATCCTTTCTATAACATGTTTGATAAATGGATCTTTGCTTAAGGAGTTCCAGTGGAAAGGAACTCAACCTCTCAAGGTAGTTCATTCCATTATTGGGTAGCTTACTGGTAGGAAATTTTTCCTTACACTAGTCACCTAAATTTGCCTCTATGAAACTTCTATCCTAACTGAGGTTTTCCTTCTCAGATCATTTATCCCTTTCTGCATGTGAAAACCATTCACTTGAAGACAGCTATTATATCCTGACCCTTCTTTTGTTCCCTCCCCCATCCTTCTCTTCTCCACACTAAATCTTCTCTGCTGCTTGACAAGATCCCGATAATCTCATTTAGAAATATGTAGGGGGAAAAATGGTTAGTTGCTATCTGCCATTTCTAGTCAGTAGTCAGTGACTGTTCTTCTGCCAGAGTAACAGTCTTGGGTCAGGTTTGTTTAAAAAAACAATAGGTGATAGAATGAAAGCAGTTTCTCTTCCCTTTGCACTCAGGGGGAATTGGTTTCTACAAGCACAGAGGGAACACAGAGGGAACAGGTGAGCCTTGGAGTGCTCACCAAATGACAAACAGGGACCTGAATATTTGATTGAGACACAGATCCAAATGCTTGCATTATTTTTTTCCTCTCAGGGAAAGGTTTGCACACATTTGGCACTCACACTTGTCATTCAGAATGAAGATTCATGAGGAAACTGTAAGCAAAAGGCTGGTGTCTGAGAACACTGCATGCTAACCAAGAGACATTATCCAAGGAGTGTGAGACCCTTGTCTTGACAGATAGAGTTGGTAATCAAACTTGACGTTACAAGTATATTTTTCTATAAAATCATTACCCTTTGGTTTCCAGGCACATCTCCATTTATAGACCTCAGCTCCTATGTTCATAAAGCACACTCACTTTGTCAGAAGGCATCACTAACACTTTGAAGGATGGACATGCTCACTCTCAGTGTGACTCAAAAACATTTAGACTGAGAGAGACTGCTCCTTAATCCTCCACGAAACCCTGAACAGTGATTAGTACCTTTTGCCTTACCCACCCAGGAGTCTGTGATGCTGTGTTTCCAATGGCTGCCATATGGGGAGAATGATAGAAAGTATATGCTGCTCTGACAAAGAGCAGTTATAGCATGCAGCCTCCAAAATCATGGCAATGAAGGTAATATAAAGAAAATGCTCAAGGAAATCTAAGATTAATAGCTTTTCATTTAAAAATTCTTTTCATGTCAACCAAGCACCAAATTTGCCCAAACTGGTTTTAATAGCACTCTGCTCTGAAAGACAGATAGATTGTAACAATATGAGTGTTCACTTACTATTAATAATTATCAATATTTTATTTACCATAGAATAAGAAAAAAATAAATGCAAAGAATCATAGTGGGAGAATAACTTGAGCCAGGACCATTTCCATTTATACCCCCACTGAATAATGAGATTGATGATGAAGATAAGAGTAGTAGCATGAGCTCACTCATATAGAGTTCTATGATGTTTATAGGTTACAAAGTTACTTTGAGTGAGCTACTGAATCATGAAAACATAGGGCACACTTTAGCTCTCAATGCATCCAGGGATGGAGATTTAAAAAAAGACTCCATTTTGATCCCAGAGATAGATCACTTTGGTTCAAGCTGCTCTCCCAAATGTCAACACCATCTCTTCCTTGTTATAGTGTAAACCTTGCCTGGGTTTGCGTGTCATAGAATAACGCTGTTGTGTTTTATCATTGTTTTTTGTCCTACTTCTCCCCAACTAAAGTTAATTCCATTTTGAGGAACTTACTATATTTTTGTGCATGTCATGGACTGCCTTAGGAAGCAATAGAATTATCCTCACTAGAGACCTGAAGCAAAAGCTGGAAAACCACAAAGGTGGAAGGTAGAAGGGACTCTTGTTCAGGTATGAGTCAGATTATATTGTTCCTGAGGCCCCTTTCAGGTCCAAAATTCTGACAAAAGTTGGGTTTGCACTCATCTACTGTGAATCACCACTTCATTCATGTACTTATGGAAGTTATAACTGGAAGGAAACTTTACAATCAAGAATTTTTTGATTGTACTTTATGCCTTGAACTGTGATATATGGTATAGAAAAGAAGTAAAATGACATAATCCTGCCCCTTAAAAAGCTTAGAGTCACAATAAGGAGACGTGTCAGGATAATTGGCAGAGATCATAGATGCTAAAGGAATTAAGAGAAAGACTCAAGGCCCTTGTCATCTACCCTTTGTCCCACATCCAGGGCCTGACATACATGTTATGAAGTCACTTCTTGGTCTTCTCAGTTGGATTTGGCTCTAGCTCTATAAATTTAGTAGAACATACAGAGTGTTCATTCAGGCCCACTGTAACATATCATCCATTCTAATTACCACTTTATTGTTGGTAATAGCCCTTATTCTTTTGCATGAGGTCAAACTGAGGAGGGCTGTTCTCTTGGTAGGCCTTGGATAATCACTGATTTCTCCTCCCTTAATCAACTTAATCTGTGGTCTCTGGCCCTGCACTAAAGAAAAGGGTGGATTGACTTAGAAAAACTCATTGAAACAAACATCCGCCAACAATCATTTAAGCTTCTTGCTTTCGTTCTTAATTCTCATCTTCATTTTCAGGGCAATTTGCAATTTGGAAAGTGCACCCACCCATGCACACATGCATACAAACTCACACGAGACCAAGCAATGGATGAAAATGGGACTTGAATTTCTGCCATTCCTGAGGCCAGACTCTTCTGCCTACTTACCCTTAATCACTACATGCGACTCCTTTGCAAAAAATATTTTAAGTTTTCCACGACAAATAGTTATATAAGTTACTTTCTTAGCCAATAAGGAGAGGAAGAATGAAGGAAAGAAAATTAATGGTAATAACTTAAAAATGAGGATAGTTACATCATATGTTCCAGGAAGCAAACTGTTTCCCTAGATAGCAAGTCTTCACCCCCAAAATATTAGTGAATGTCTCTGTGTTAATAAGATAACCACAAGTAGGAAAGATAACTAATTTCTCAATCTTATGGGGGAAACTTCCTGCTACCTATAAAGTAACTCCTTTTAATATTTTTCTAAAATGAAACATACTTATTCCTGACCTCTATGTCGGAGGATCCCCAGATTCCTTCAAAGTTCAGATCAAAATCCATCTCTCACAAGAGGCTTTTATCCCACCAGCTGTTCGTGCCTGTCGCTTAAATTACCTTGTATGTGCCTTTCATATCTTTAATATATTTGCATATATTTTATATAGAAGCTAACATGGCATAGTGGACAGAGAGCTGGCCTAGGAGTTAGAAGTCCTGAGTTCAAGTACTGTCTCTGAAATACTTTGTCTTTGTAACACCAGACTAACTATTTAAAGACACGGGTGCTCTAGACACCCAATAACAAATGTCGCAGAGAAAGCATCAGCCTGCATTGGCAGAGTGAGATGTCTACTATGGGAGTTTCCTAGATCAGTGTGAAATTACAGGTTCCAATCTCTTTATTTTTGTACGCACTTCTATGCCTCTAAGTTCAAATACAAAATCATCTGCTTGAATTCAAAGTGCTTCGTAACCTAGCCACCTCCCCCTTTCCAGTCTTCTTACGCCTTACTCCCACCATGTACTCTTTGATCCAGTGACCCTAGACTCCTGGCTGTTCTGCAAACAAGATAGTCCATTTCTCGGCTCTGGGTATTTTCTCTGGTTGTCCCCCATACCAGGATCATTCTCCCTCCTCATCTCCGTCTCCTAGGTTCCCTGGCTTCCTTCAAATCCCAACCAGAGAAAATTCAAACCTCCCTTTGAGAAGAAGCTTTTCCTAACTCCTCTTAATTCTCATGCCTTACATTTGTTAGTTATTCCTATTTACTGCGTGTACCGCTTATTTGTGCATGTGTATTTGCTTGTTGCTTTTTTTACTCGTTTTCCGCTTCACTAGATTGGGCACTGCTTGAGGGCAAGGACTATCTTTTGCCTCTTTTTGCGTCCCCAGCACTTAGCACAGAGCTTGATGCATAGAAGTTGCTTGATAAGTATTGATGGACTGACTGATCTATTGTTACCCAATAGAATGTAAAGTCTTTGAAGGTAGGGTACGTTTCATTTTTGTCTTTTATCAGAACTGTAGAACTAGAAGGAATCTCAAATAGCCCAGTACCTAGCACAAGGCCAGCACAAAATAAGTTTTTAATAAATACTTGCTCACTGATTGATGGATTGAATCTTATCTTATCCAATTAGGTTATGATACAGGAGGATTTTTTAAAATTGTCAAAGCTCACAAACCTATAACAGGATATTAGAATCCATGGATAAATGATATGTCAAATGAAGGGGTTGGACTAGAGGACCTTTAAGATACTTTTTAGGTTTAAGTCAGAGAACCTGGGTTCAAGCCCCTGCCCTGCTCCTTACTAGCAACCATGGGCAAATCATGTGATATCAGAAGTCTTCAATTTTCTTATTTGTAAAGGGAGGAGATTGGGCTACATGGTTTCAAGATTCCCTCTAAGTCTAACAGCTATGATTCTTAATTCCCAGCCTTAGTTATCCTAAGTTCTTTTTCTCATTTCAACTCTAGATGATTCCCAGAACAGATACCCACTATGTCTTTGATCCATATTGTTTTAAATAGTATGGTCTTAAAACAGACTTGGTATCTAAAAGAGACTATTAAAAAACTGATGGGGAGCAAGGGCACAAATCTCATGATCTTGGTGAGACAAAGGTTGGAAGAGGCAGAGGAAAGGAATCCTTTCCCAATTGACTATTGGTGTTTGTACCACTTTAAATCCCAAAGTATGGGACTTACTTATTTGAGATCCTCCCACTCCTGTCAACACAGGACCCAAATAGCCCATCTGATTTAATAGAAGAAGAGTGATTTAGGGGAAAGAAAAGAGGGCTGGATATCAGAGTATTTGTGTTATATGTCTGCTTTTTATCTCAAATCTCTACATCATTATGGACAAAATCACTTATCCTGTCTCTGAAGATCATCACAGATCACAAATGTTAGAGATGGAAGGGACCGTAGAGGTCATCTAGTCCAATATTCTCATTTTACAGATAAGAAACTGGGGACTAAAATATTTAAGTGACTTATTCAAGGTCACACAAGGAAACTCAGTTACTCTGATTTCAAATCCATTGCTCAGTATCATGCTTTCTTAGTTTCCTCAACTTTCACATATGGATATTAATTCACAAAATTACAAGATTTCAGATTGGAAGAGTCAGTAGTCACATTTTTTTAAAGAGGTAATTGGGGTTAAGTGATTTGATTAGGTTCACACAGCTAGCAAACATATAAGGATGAATTTGTGAACTTGGGTCCTCCTGACTCCAGGGCTAGTGCACTATCCACTGCACCACCTAGCTGTCCCAGTAGCCACATTTTTCAACCTATAACTAAGAATGGTCCTCTCTTCAATATATCTGATAAGCAATCATCCAGATCAGTAGTGTTAAACTCACACAGCAAAAGGAGGGGACACCAACACATACAAAAGGGTCTCTGCAGGCCACATATGGATTTAGTTTTAAAATGCAATGTTATCTATGTTTTGTTGTATTTTTATTTTGTTCAGTATTTCCCAGTTACATTTTAATCTGGCGATGGCAGCTTTCTGGTGTACTGCAGAAAGGCTGTGGTGGACATTTCTGATCTAGACTTTACTTGAAATCCTTTAAGAAAGGGGAATCTACTTTTTCCTGAAACAACCCGTTCCAGTTTCAGATTTGAACCCAGAACTTGTTGACTCCAGATGTGGACAGGGCACTGGATCAGGAAGATGTCAGTTCAAATCTGGCACCAAACACTTACTAGCTCTGTGACCCTAGGCAAGTCACTTAATCTTGTTTGCCTCAGTTTCTTCTTTGGTAGAATGGGCAGAGAAGGAAATGGTAAACTACTCTAGTATTTTTCCCAAGAATACACCAAATGGGGTCAGAAGAGTCAGATACAACCGCAACAACTGAATAACCACTATGATCAACACAAATTTGTAGAGCTGGGATAGGGTGAGCAAAGTTTATAAAGAAAAGGATGTTAAATAGAAAGGAAAAAAGGGAACGGAACCAAATATTTCCGTTTTGTCTATTTTGTTTTCCATATGGTCTACAGAAGAGGGAGGGAGAAAAAAGAAGGAAATGTCAGAAAACTGATGGGATTTCTGTGAGTGTGGACAGCAAGAAGACCTTATTATAGACATCTTTGTTTTTAGAATCACTTCACAAAGGAGAAAAGTAAGAAACCCTAGGTGGAGATGCTGATTATTAATTCTGTTGGAATGAGCCCAAGGGACATATCTGCAAGTAATTCAGATCTCAATGATGTTTGATGTACATTTCAAGCCTTTAGAGAAAGTGGATTTACTTTGGAGACTGTATCAGAAGAAAATGAGCAATACTGCTAGAAGAACATTTTGGTGATCCCACTGAGCAGGCCAAGGCTACGAACTCAGCTGGGATTAAGAGTAAAGCAGTGATTATGGAAGATATGGACCTGATGAATATGAATGTGTTTTGACATACTAACACTTCCAGTAAAAGTAGTTGGCATGCTTTAAGTTTTACATAAGGAAAATAGGGTGAAGTAGAAATGGAGATTTCTAGCTCTAGTTTTAGAGCTAGAGAAGACTTAAGAGATCATCTGGCTGAAACCTCATTTCATGGATGAGGAAAACATGGCAGAGGAGATAGGTGTTGGACATGGAGTAAGAAATTTGTTGTTCAGTTATTTTAGTCGCATCTGACTCTTTCTGACCCCATTTGGGATTTTATGGCAAAGACACTGGAGTGGTTTGCCATTTCCTTCTCCAACTCATTTTATAAATGAGGAAACAGAGGCAAAGAGGGTTAAGTAACTTGCCCAGAGTCACAGTTCGTAATTGTCTGAGGCCAGATTTAAACTCGGAAAGATGAGTCTTCCCGACTACAGGCCTGGCACTCCACCTACTGTATTGCCTTGTGGCCCAGAGTCAGGAATAGCTGGGCCCAAATTCTGCCCAATATTCTTTCTAGGTACATGACCTTGGGCATATGCAGTTAATATAAACTGTTAGCCTGTTTGCCTCAATTTACTTGTCTGAAAAATGAGGATAATAACAGCACCTATTCCTAAGGTAGCTGTGGGGCTCAAATGAGATTATAATTATAAAGTGCTTCATGTAGTGCTAGTATATACCATACCTTAAAATTTTATTATTTCCATATAGTATGTTACTATATACCTAGAGTATGGCACATGTTATTCTATATAAATATTATATAAAAGTATTATATACATGTGAGCTATTGTTATTTTACTAATGAATATAGGTTTTTAGCTCCAACTAAAGCTATAAGAGACCTAAGAGATCATGATTAAACTTTTCATTTTATAGATGAGGAAAGCATGGCAGAAGGAAAGGGCATTAGACTTGGAATCAAGAATACCTCATCCCAAATTCTACCTAAGATACTTGCTAGATATGTGACCTTGGGCAGGTCACTTAATTACTCTGTGCCTCAGTCTCCTTATCTGTAAAATGCAGGGGTTGGACTCAAAAGCCCTTCCCAGCTCTAAATCTATAATCTTGCGATTCAAGGCCATAGAGATGAAAGGATCTGCTCAGAGTCACAGAGGGAGCAAACAGCCAACAAGCTGGCATCTGAATAGAGTTGTCTGAGTTCAAATCTAGAGTCCTTTCCATTGCACTTCAATGGAACTGAACTCCAACTACCGGGGACTTTTCACTGCTGGTACAAGATAGACTCATACTGTAGATGTGGCTGAAGCCCATCTGTATGCAATATATAGTCATGAAAAAGTATTTTAGGTATAGAAAAAGAGGGTACAGAAGTACCTCCTGGGGGATGGGAAAGAGAAAAGGGATTGCAGCTGTGCCTGATTGAAGAGCTCAGAATGAAAGGGAAAGAGAAACAACAGAACATCTGGCTTAGAAAATGTGAGGGTGTCTGTTGTGGCTAGAAGAGAAGAAGAAAGCGCAAGAAGGGGACTTTGGAAACATACCAGGGAGGAAAATAGGATGGACAGGTTTTAAATTGGGATGGGGAAAAATGAGAAGGAAAACAAATAGAACCACTAGGAATGGCAAGAGGAAAAACAACAAAGACATTGAAGAAAGGAGATGCCTTCTAGGGAACAGTGAGTCCCTTTGGTGCTCACATCTCATCAGTATCCTCAGCCCCTCTGACTGGAGGACAGAACATAAGCTCCAACACTTCCATTGGTGGAGGAGGACCAGCACAGTCTTCTCATTTCCCACCAAGTGTGTTGCTTTTGGATTTTGTTTTACTTCTCTGCCATGGTCCCATACTGGGTACCTTCTTCATCTCTCCCCACATCTCAGCTTTCCCGCATCCTTTCATATGTTTTCTCCTCCCTCCCCCATTATTAGATTGTAAGCTCCTTAAGGACAGGGGCTCTTTTTTTAAATTTGTATCTGTATCCTCTGTGCTTAGTAGAGTGCCTGGCACATAGAAGGTACTTAATATTTAATAATTATTGAAAGAAAGAAGGTGTTTATTTTAGAAGAAAGAGTTTTACCTTCTCTCCACAGTGAAAGAAAAGAAGAATACAGTGGCTATTCACATAAATGAATTCAGTCTAGGCCAAAGAAATTGAGAATAACCGTTTACAGAATACAGGTCCTCAAAGGAGAAAGAATATGGTAAGGTAAAAGTAGTATCAAGACTGAGAAAGGAGACAAAGTAGAGCCCTAGTAGTCAAAGGAGGAAAATGAAAAGTTGGAAATAAGCCTTCCAAGGCTAAATAAAATCACACAAATATAAGAATAGTATATTCTCAAATGGGAACATGTAGCTCAAATAGCATAAAACACAGAAATGGAGCCTGTGAGGCTGTAGGAGATGAGAGACCAAATGTGATTTTAGTAAAACAAACAAGACTGAGTCTACACGGAGTGGAATTTACCATATCCAAAGTGATTGGGTTTGGACAAAAGAGGGAAGGAGCAATATAGGAATGGAACTCAATAAATACACTGCGGATGTTTCCAAGAAATAGGAAATTTGGGTTAGGAGATATGTGACTGTAGAGGTAAACAGAGGAGAAAACATCAGACATGGGAATACAGAAGATACATGAAGGAAACATTTTATTTAAAGATATCGCCCTTTTCCTGTAATGACAAGCAGGATAATGACAGGAGATTTTCACTCTACCTTGGGATAAAGATTATGGAGCTGGAAGTAATCAAAAAGTGGTATATGAAGTCACATACCTAGAATGAGTCTGTAAAAATGCAGCCCAGTAAATGTGTATTTAGAACACTATCTAAGAGATCAGGGGGATATGCCTTCCCTTGCCCCCCTTAAAAAAGGGGAAATGAGCTAGGAGAATTGATGAGATCATGCATAAAAGGGAGGTTTTAAAATGTAAAGAAATTTACTTTTTTTGATATTCTATGAGATAAAAGCTAAAATGAATCTCTCTAAACCTTAGATTTGATGGTGGCATACAGGGAAAGAGCAAATTTCTGTTAAAACAGGAAGGACTGAAAAATATGGCAAGAGGAATGATCTAAGGGAGGGAAGTCTGATTCTCCTTTTAAGGCAGAAGACACTGGTTGGACATGCTAATATAAAATACAAGAAAAACGCTTGAGGCAAAGTGAAGCCATTAGTGTGGCCCTGGGCAAGTCACTTAACCTATCAGCCTCTGTTTCCTTACCTGTTAAATGCATTGTAAACTTTAAAGCACTACATAAATGCTACTAATTACTGCTGTTGTGTCATTATTATATTTTTGTTATAATGTTACATTGTTGTATTGTATACAATGTTCAATTTTAAAGAAGAATTTTATGGGGTCTCACCTGAATAAAGGAAGGGTTATAGAAAAAAAAAGGAAGAATCCCAACCTTGAGGATAATGACTATGGAAAGAGAAATGATCCAGATATAAAGGCTCTGACCAGGGTTCTCTTCTCTTTTCCTTCTGTAATATTTCACTGGTATCATCAAGTAAATTATCGTGAATCCTCTATTGGGAGCATTAGCTCCCATGGATTCAATTACTGTCTCTATGCTTACAATTCTCAGATTTATTTATCCAGCCCTAACGACTCCTGTTTCCATCTTAAATCTCCTCAAACCCAACACATCCAAAAGTGAACTCATCTTACCCCTCCAAACTCTCCTGACTTCCAAACTTTTTTATTACAGTTGTGGGAATCCCCCTACCTTCAGTCATCAGGCTCTCAGCCTAGTGTCATGCTGAATCAATTACAATCTCTCACCCCCCATATCCAGTCAGCCATCAAGTCTTGTCATTTCTTGCTTCACTTTTTGTTGGTCAGTTGTTTTCAGTTGTTTCTAACCCTTCATGACCCCATTTGGGGTTTTCTTGGCAGAGATACTGGAGTGGTTTGCCATTCCTTCTCAAGCTCATTTTATAGATGAGGAAATGGAGGCAAATAGGATTAACTAACTTGCCCAGGTTCACACAGCTAGTAAGTATCTGGTGTCAGACTTAAACTCTGGGAGATTCATCTTCCTGACCCCAGACCAGATGCTCTATCCACTGCCCCACCTGGCTTCCCCTTCTTCCTTTACGACCTCTCTCCTTTACTTTCCACTCACACCTCTGACACTGCCACCAGCCTAATGCAAATTCTCATCACCCGAAATCAAGACCACAATAACTTTTTGATTACTCTCCTTGCCTCAAGTCTCTTTCTACTCCAGTCTATATTCCATCACCTGTCAAGTTGATCTTCCTAAAGCACAGGTTTAATCACACCATGCCTTATTCAAAAAACTCTGGGTACTTCTTATTACTTCCAAGATCATATATAAACTCCTCTATTTGGGATTCAAAGTCCTACACATATTGGTCCTGTCCTACCTTTCTTGTCTTCTCATACCTTATTTCCTCCATATAGGCTACGATCCAATGTTGCTGGACTCTTTGCTATTCCTCACACATCCTATTTCCAAACTCTGTATTTTCACTGGCTGTCCTCTATGTTTGGAATTATCTCCCTCCTCACCTGATACATAAAGTACTATATAATATCATGACTGGAGAGGATCCCTTTGGCCACCTGTGCTGTCACACACTTGGACAGGCATCCCTTTTAGAACACTGGTGACAAGTGTTCACCAAGCCTTTCCAAAGGATCTCCGAGGAGGGGAAACTCGATACTATGCCAAGTTATTGTTTGACTCTTGGGTAGCTATAACTGTTAGAAAGCTTTTTTCCTTATATCAAGACTAAATCTACCTATTGGAAATGTCCACTCATTGGTACTAATGTCCTTTGTGGACATGCTGAATGAATTTATTCCTGCCATTACAAGACATTTCTTCAAAAACCCGAAATAACTGTCACGTCTCCCTCAAGTCTTTCAAGGTTTTCCTATCCAGTCTGAAAAACTTCCATTTCCTTAATTTATCATCTTAGGGCAAAATCTTAAAATATTATTTGTCCTTTGAACACACTTTGACCTATCAAAGTCTTTCTATAATGTGGTGTCCAGAATTGAATACAACATGCCAAATATGATCTGACCACTACAAACTACAGAATGCCATATTCCTAATATTGGATTCTATGTCATTTATAATGAATTAATCAATCAATTGATTGATTAAAATGAATTGGCTTTTTTAAAAAGCGGCATCATTTTGCAGTTCACTCGAAGCTCCAAATCTTGTTCAAGTTAACTGCTATACAACCTAATCTCCTCTGTCTTATACTTTAGAAATTCATTAATTGAATTCAAGACACAGCAGACAGAACTCTGGGTCTAGAGTCTAGGGTCAAGAAGACCTGAGTTCAAATCTTAGCCCATATATTTACCAGTTACATGACCCTGGTCAAGTAACTTAATCCCTGTCTCATTTTCCTCATCTGTAAAATGGGGTTAATAATAGCACCTACCTCTCACGTTGTTGTAAGGGTCAAATCAGATAATATTTTTAAAGCACTGAGTGAAATTTAAAATGTTATACAAATATTAGCTATTACTATTAACACTATTAAGTGTCATCTTAATAAGAGTTTGAATTTATGCAGTACTTCGAATATGTCCCGTAATTTGATTCAACCCAATGATCTAGTCTGTCAAGGTGTCTGGAGACTGACTCTATTATCCAGCACAGTACCTGTTGATCTCAGCTTCATGTCATCTGCAAAGTAGGAAAGTATACTGTCTCTGCCTTCATCTAAGTCACTGATAAAAAATGTCAGGGAGCATGAGGACAAACATAGATCCCTGGGGAGTTCTGGTAATGACTTTTAGAATAAAAATCCTGTGCAAATCAAATGAGATTGGTTGTGAAACCTCTTTGTCAAGTTCAAAACACTATAAGAAAAGTATGTGTTTTGTAGCAAGAGAAGGCATAAGAGAGTCTTGAGAAACACAAAAAAAGTTTGATATATTGTTTTAGAATAGAAGTCATCTTTATCTTAACATATTTTCCTTGGAGAATGGAAAAGGTAATTAAGAGTTCATGGAGTTGATCTGAGTTCAATTCAACAAACCTAACTGGGCTGATAGCTTGCTCACCCTAGGGTAGTAGAGCAATAATAATGATGAGACCATTTATACAGCCCCTCAAAGTTTCGAAAGCATTTTATATGCATTAATTATTTAAGCCCTATGACATTCCTATGAAGATTTTGAATTGGATAAGCTCCTCAGAGAGTCTAAGTAATTTTCCCAGGGTCACATAGCTACTAAGTGTCAGTGGGGAGATTTGAACTCATGATTCTCCTGAGTAGTAGTGTAATGAATTTTTCAGGAGAGATCTGAGTTCAAATCCTGCCACTGGTGATTAATAGCTATGTGACTCTGGGCACATCACTTTACTTCACTAATCCTCAGTTTCTTCATCTGTGAAATTGAAATAATAATATCTGTAATAATTATTTTACAGGTTTGTTTTGAGGAACAAATAAGAACTTTTTAAACCCTAAAGTATGATATAGTTATATGAAAATCCAGGAAGTATAGAAACTTGTCTGTAACTTAGTACAGAGGTCTCAGGGAGTTAGATACAGAGAAATTGTGACTTAACGAGTTATACAGATGATAGCAATCATGATTATTATCACACTTTGCTTTTTTAAAGAAAAGTGAAGTTGCAATTTGGAGTTGTGTAGGAATTCATTTATGAAGACTGCTTCTTATGCATACTGGGAGATATCGTTACTTGGGTATATGTTTTTCTTCTCCCAGGACAGACAAGTTTTTGGACAGAGCAGGACCAGAAACATGTCAAAGAATAGATTGTTTCCCCTCCACCCCCACCCTGCCTTCCCTTTCTGGACCACTTCCCTCCATTTAGAAAGGAACCAGATTTCCCTACTGAAGTCTGGGGTTAAATGAAAAATTCAAGACCAGAATTGAATACCAGCTGTCTGAAGTGATAATCTCATGGAAAATGGACTGAATTAGCCAAGCAACATCCAGTGAAATATGAATATCATCATGATTACCTCCCATTTATAGGCCAACCTCATGGGATCGGGATGATCAGGGCTGCCAAAGAGAATAAATCAATTCATTCAAATTAGGTTGGGTGACTTTATTACTGGCACTGTGAGAGTCAGGCTTGGAGCCTTCTGAAGAGTCCATTCCCCTTCTTTCCTCTTTTTTTCAAGGAAGAGCTTGACAGCAAGGTATGGGAAATACATTTTGGCAGGACTGCCCACCGTAATTGTACCATAGTTTCATGCCTGAATTTTGGCAGCCTTGCCATAGAGACGCATGCCTGCTAGGCTCTAGCTAGTGGATCAGTGCACTATATTAAAATAACTCATCAGCACTGCTAACTTAGAACAGAGAGGAGCCAAAGGAAAGGGTTCCTCTCTCTTCTATTTAGCTTCCCTATATACTAAAATGAGCCATGTTGGTTCATAGAACAATTTCCAAGGATGAGGTGGGGGCAGGGTGAACGGTAAGGATATTTGGAAGAAAAAAGAGAAAGTAAAGGGAACCACAGAAAACATCGAGTTCAGACCCCCTTGTTTTATAAATGAGGAAACTGAGCCTGAAAAAAGTGAAATGACTTGTTCAGGATCAAACAATTTAGAATAAGTATCTGACGCAGGATTTGAACTCTAATCTTCCTGACTCCAAAAGAACTATCTACTATACCACCTAGAGACCTTTTAAAAAAATTGTTCAAGTTGGCAATGCTATCAATCCTCTCCTGTTATTTCCATGAGGTCTTGGGTTATTGGAGCCAAGGAAGAGCTGTTTATTACTCCTACAACTTCAGCTGCCTTATAAATTTCAAGAAAAAACCTGAGTTAAATGCCAGTCATTCTACAATCCAGAGTTCCCCAAATATTCACTAATAAAAGGCTTTTTTAGTCAGCTTCTTCAAAAATAGGAGAGTTATTTCTTTCTAATCACTATAATTATCATAGCAGGAGTTCGCTTTCATTCTTTCGGTTTAAATTATTTTGGAATCGCGTTTCCTCTCCCTTGTAGGGTCTGGATCAGGAGTTCAATTGTTCTTTGATCCATAAATACAGTACGGTCTGATGGATCCATGTCCAGGTATTTGATCATTCCTACTACATTGTAAACTCCTTAAGAATAGTGACAATGCCTCCTGCTTCACTGCTACTACCATCTTCCCCCCCATCCCCAGGGCTTAATGTATTGCATATAGTAGGCACTTAATAAATATTTGCTGAATAATTGCAATTTTCTTCCTACGGTATCAAATGGACTTTTGGTAATCATGGTCATTCACTTCAGTCGTGTCTGACTCTTTGTGATTCCATTTGGGATTTTCTGGCAAAGATATTGGAGTGCTTTACCATTTCCTTCTCCAGCTTATTTTATAGATGAAGAAGTTGAGGGAAATGAAGTTGTGACTTGCCCATGGTCACAAAGCTAGTAAGTGTCTAAGGGCAGATTTGAACTCAGGAAGACAAGTCTCCCTAACTCCAGGGAAGGCGCTCTCTTCTGTGCCACCTATCTGCTCTCTATTAATCCTATGGCCATAATGAGCTACATTCTTGCTTAGGAGATTATTTCTTCGATATTCAGATGCTACATCCTGGAAAATATATACACAAATATCGATTTGATGTAGCAACTGTCTTCTGCATTTTTTCCATCAGACATAAAGTAGCATTTTTACCTACATTTATAGGCACTGGTGTACAAATATATAAATCCAGTTAAATTCAGAGAACTTATTGTACATAATATATTACACAGTTGGTTGACAGTTTCACTGAAAATTCAGACCCCAAAAGATTCATGACCTATAACAAAAAGCAAACCAATACAGGGAAGATTTTTTTAGCAGTGGAAATGATGGTTGTGCTAGAGAGCACCATCAATCGAATTAACCGAAGAAATTTCAAATGTCAGTTGACTGGCTACATTTCACAAAAAGACACATTTCTTTCATTTGAGATTTTGGTATGTCAAATCCCATTCCTTATTTCTATATCCCATATCAAACAAAATGGCTATTTTTTTCCAAGTCACCATATTGCTAAAGGAATGTGGATTTGCCAACATAAAAAAAAATTATCTGAAAGGATAGAGTATACTTCTATAAATGGGTAAGAACTCAAGACTCATTTCTTTTGGGAAGCCTCACCCTCCACTTGGACGTCTATAGACTCTGGCCTAGATTGAACTTTCTGGAAGGGGGAATTAGATATGAGAAGAAAAAATCAAGAAAATTGAAACATACCAATTTCTTCTCTCCAGTGTGATGCTATCTTACCTGCAATATTCTGTGGTTACTTTTCTCCTCCCCTCAGTGGACCTTGTGAGGGACTACTAAATCAAAATAAAGGCATAGATGGATAGATTGACACAGAAAAAAGGAAATTGTCTCAATATACAGACAAGACTGGAGAAAATGCCAGATACCCTATCCATCTTATTTTTAGTTAGATGTAAAAGATAGTCCAATGAACACCACAAGTCAGATGCAACTAAATGCAATTCAATAAACATTTATAAGGCACTGTGCTAATCACAGTGGATAGAAAGAGGGAAAAAAACTCAAACAGGTACTGCCACTAAAAAGCTTACTTTCTATTGGGGCACAGGGTAGAAGATAACATATACACAAGATGAAAACACAAGTTATATACAGAATAACACAAAGAAATTTCAAGAGGGTATACTAACAACTGGAATGGAGGTTATGAGAATGCTTTTGTCTCAGTCTATGAATACAGCATTTTCATTAAACTCAACTTCCCATATCAAAGTATTATAGGGTCAATGTTATGGAAAAAGTGAATATTCATACTATCATTAGAGATGCACTATACATCATCACACAGATCAGGGCTATGATAGGATAGAGGCAACATGGTATATGAGGTAGATCTCTGGACTGGGAAGGAGCAAGACCTGGGTTGAAGTCCTCCCTGAAAACTTTACAGACTTGGGCAAGTCAATTAACCTCTCTGTGCCTCTGGCAATTCCCTCTTTTTTAACTCACAGAAAGTGAGTTAAAATCCTTCATGTATTCCCATCTGTCTGAAACTGTAGTCTATAAATCACGGGATCAGAGATTTAGAGTTGGTAAAGTGCTTAGAGGTCAATTAGTTCAATTGCCTTCATTTTATAGAGCCAGAAGTTAAAGGCCACAGAGGTCAAGCAATTTTGCTAATATCACACACATATAATTTGGAGGGGAGATTTAGACCCAAACCTTCTAACTTCAAATCTAGGACTCCTCTTTTTGGACCATGTTAAATTTTACTCTTTATTTGGGAAATATTTATAAAAGAGCAAAATATTACCACTAGCTAGAGAAAGATATCACAGGATTTAAGGTCAAAAGACCCAGTTTGAAAAATAACTCTATCATTTACAACTTGTGTGACACTGGGCAAGTAAATTTACTTCTGGGGGCCTGTTTCCTTATCTTTAATTTGAAGATCCTAGACTAGATTTTTCTCTAAAGAACTACTTTAAATTTACATATTTCTAAAGTTTTCTATAAAATGCTATAATTTTTATTTTAACTATTAGGTCTCACTTGTAGAGGGTCATTTGGATGTAAGGCTACAGAGAAAAATATATCATCAATGAGGAAATCCTCTAAAATTCTCCTGCCTCTAATTAGCCAACTTTGCAAGATCTATAATTAATTCATATATAGTAGTTAAAGCAGAGAAAGTCTACTTTGCTGGCTTCAGGGAAATAGATATCAATTTTCATTATGAAAGACACTGAATCCCCATTCCCCAAAAAACTATCACACCTAGTAGTAATAGAAAGAAAGAATAGATGTTTGAGGAAAATGAATAGAAAAATGGGAAAATAATTTTTGGGAGTAACCTATCTCATTATAATGTCTTCTGAGATCCTTCAGCAGTCATTTTCCAAGGTAGTTAAGAGAAGGAATATAGTTTTAACCCCATATAAATTCATAACTGGATATGGTAGAATGTCTTTGGTAGTTGGCCTTGCTGTCCTTGGCTCTAAGCAAAAATTCTAATTTTCATGTTATTAAACCATTATCAGTAAACATACCACAGTATGTTTACTTTTAATCAACATTATCTAATTTTGTTTCCAATTGCAGAAATAGTGACACTTTTAGCAAACCCTTCTTAGTTCTGAAATTTTGGGAAAAAAAGCTCATAGTCAACAGATGAAGTGATGTTCACCTACCAATACCGTCTCAGTGAGCTTTCTTGGTACCTTTCCTTTCTGACTCTCAACAGTAGCGTCCTAAAATCTCACATTCTTTGCATAAAAATGCCAAGGTCTAACGCCCACAGCGTTTCTATTGTTGAGTTACGGAAGAAAACTAAATCTAAACCAGAATGGCAAGTCCTATTCCTAAAACACACTCCTCTCCAGGTTCTGCAACAGTCACCTTCTTTGCCCATGATAATGAGCAACAATAATAACAGTTTTAATTATTATAGCTACTGTTGTTATGATTGTAACAATAGCTGGCATCTATATAGCATTTACTATAGACCTGGCACTGTGCTAAGTAAACGCTTTACAATTATTATCTCATTTCATCCTCAAAGTAACTCTGGGAGTTTGGTGCTATTATTATCTACATTTTACAGTTGAGGAAACTGAGTCAAACACAGATTAAGTGATTTGCCCAAAGTCACACAGCAAGTAAGTGTTTGAGGTTGCATTTGAACTTGGGTCTTCCTGTCTCCTGGTTTACTGTACTACCTAGCTACCTACAACAACAACCCAGTAATGGTATTCAAAGATCAGAAGCATGAAAAATT
This sequence comes from Bettongia penicillata ogilbyi, assembly GCA_023548195.1. Classification (NCBI taxonomy): domain Eukaryota; kingdom Metazoa; phylum Chordata; class Mammalia; order Diprotodontia; family Potoroidae; genus Bettongia; species Bettongia penicillata. The sequence goes on from JAJHZJ010000442.1 coordinate 2,216,731, forward strand.
CTGGTTTCCATGTTGCTAGCAGATGATCAATTGAAAAAATAAACTAATTTTAGGACTTTCCTACTAAGTTCCTAACATGGGCAGCCCTAGCTATGCTTCATTTTCCTCCCCTGTAGACTTCTGGCCAGCCACCATTCGCTTTGGTACTTTTACTATATTGGTCACTCCATATCTGGATAGATCTAAGGAGTTCATCCAACCACATTCAAGTCTAGAAATCACTCTTCCCACAGCCAAGACACATGTACATGTAGTACATAAATGCTGGGCAGTCCACAAATTTTAAATACAAATAGATCCTGTTTCACTCATGAGACTTTCAAAGACTGCATTAATATCCCTGGATTTCCTTGTGGCAGTAGTTGTTTTCATAATTCTCTGCACAAGATTTTCCATGACAACTGGTTTTCCCAGATGCTTCTTAGGGTCCTAAAAATGCCAGTTCATTCTTTTACCAGAAAGGAAAAATAAAATAAATTCTGTCCCAGTATGTCAACGGCCATGAGATCTGTGGTGCTTGTAATTGCAATGACTGTCATTGGACATTTTTACATGCATGTATGTATGTATAAGTGTATGCATGTATGTGCATAAGATAGAATTTCTCACATCAGATTTGGAAAAGATTCTACATAATTCTCCATACAAGCAAACAAAAACATGAGTTTATCTTCCATGACAACAATATCCTATGAGAATTCTGAGTACTTTATAAAAAGTATATACCTAAATCTAGCTATATCCCAAACAGATGGCCCTAATGGGTTCACTCAAAACCATCAATGTAGCCCTTTCAAATCTTTCAAACAGCACCATGCTGGGTACCTTCCTGGCATTCCTTCAGGTAACACTGGGCAATGGAATCCAACTATATAATTAGCAACCAGGGTTATTTTTCAATACTGCACCTGGCAATCTTAATTTAATTATCTTCCCTTTTTTTTTTTGAAAATTCACTGAATACCAATGACAGCTCTGCCTGACCATCCTCTCCTCAACTTTTCACTCACCTCCAGAACTTTTCATTCAGTGATAATTAGGAACATAGGCTACTCTGTCTCAAAGCCAACTCAGTCACAAATGCTATTGAGCTGGGAGTCTGTTTTGAGGGAAGTTTTTATATAAAATAAATGGAGGCAGGTTTGAGTAGTGTTAAAGCAGGCATGGATTACATCCAAGCACTCATGAAATGCTGGTAACTGCAAAAAAACGTCACAGTGATCTTTGAGAAAACCAGCAACCATCCTCATTTTGAAGTTTTTCACTTGGCTTCCATTCTATAGCTGGTGATATAATGGGCACATACTTGTCTCCCAGCATGGCCATAACAATAGTCAGCTCTCAATTTTCCATGCTAATGGAATATAAACATAGCAAGAAAACACAGAAATACAAATGTCATTTAAAAGTCTCATATTCTTTGGTAGTTTTGACTCCTTTTCCTATCAAAACTTTACCTTAGATTAATGGTTATGATTGGTCAGAACTTTAAAAAGTAGATCAGGTGGTTGATTTAAGTTTCCTCTCCTTTCCCTTTCTTACCTTCTGGTAGACTGCTCTAACTAGAAATGATGTTCCCCAAGGTTAAGTGACAAGGAGCAAGTAGTTCGCTATCTATGATTGTACTTTCCTGTAGAATATTTGTTTTTCTTTGTGTTTAATCAGGCATCGAAATGGTAGTTAGATTATACCAACTGGAACACTTTTTAAGAGGAAAAAAGTCTTCTAAACACTTATGTAGAGTAGTTTTTAACCCCTTTTTGTATCATGGATCCCTTTCATCTGTCTAGTAAAGCCTACAGGCTCCTTTTCAGAATGCTTTTAAATGTATAAAATAAAATAAACAGGATTAAAAGGAAATCAATTACACTAAAATATAGGTATCAAAATATTTTTTTAAAAAAGTTCAGAAAGATAGATTTCTATACCTCATTGCCTGTATGTCTTATATGCCAGTTGCATGTAAAAATATTTAACACTCACTTTTAAAACTTTGTGTTCCAACCTCTCTCCCTTCCTCTCTCCCTATCCATTCCCATTGAGAAGGCAAGCAATTCTATACAGGTTATACATGTGTAGTCATACAAAACACTTCCATAACAGTCATGTTGTGAAAGACTAACTATATTTCCCTCCATTCTATCCTGCCCCCAATTTACTCAATTCTCTCTTTTGACCCTGTCCCTACTCAAAAGTGTTTACTTCTAATTACCCTCTCCTCTCATTTACCCACCCTTCTATCACCTCCCCCACTCTCCCTTGCTTATCCTCTTCCTCCCTATTTTCCTGTAGTGTAAGATAGATTTTCATGCCAATTTGATTGTCCTTGTTATTCTTTCCTTAAGCCAAATCCAATGAGAGCAGTCACTTTCCCTCTCATCTCCCCCTCTTTCCCTTCATTGAAAAAGCTTTTTCTTGTCTCTTTTATGTGAGAGATAATGTACCCCATTATATTGCTCCCTTTCTCCTTCTCCCAATATATTCCTCTCTTATCTCTTAATTTAATTTTTTTCAGATATCATCCCTTCATATTCAACTCACCCTGTGCCCTCTGTCTATATGTATATAATCCCTCCAACTACTCTAATACTGAGAAAAGTCTCAAGAGTTAAAAATATTGTCATATTGTCTTTCCTTGTAGGAATGTAGAGTTTACCTTTAGTAAGTCCATTATGATTTCTCTTTCCTGTTTACGTTTACATGCGCCTCTTGATTCTTGTGTTTGGAAGTTGAATTTTCTATTCACCTCCAGTCTTTTCACCAATAATGCTTGAACGTCCTCTATTTCATTGAATGACCAATTTTTCTCCTGAAATATTCTACTCAGTTTTGCTGGATAGGTGATTCTTGGCTTAAATCTTAGCTTCTTTGACCTCTGGAATATCATATTCCAAGCCTTTTGATTCCTTAATGTAGAAGCTGCTAGATCTTGTGTTATCCTGATTGTGTTTCCACAATACTTGAATTGTTTTTTTCTGACTGCTTGCAATATTTTCTCTTTGACCTGTGACCTCTCAAATTTGACTACAATATTTCTAGGAGTTTTTCTTTGGGGATCTCTTTCAGGAAGCAATCAGTGGATTCTTTCAATAGCTATTTTACCCTCTAGTTTCTACCCTCTAGAATATCAGGGCAGTTTTCCTTGATAATTTCTTGAAAGATGATGCCTAGGCTCTTTTTTGGATCATGGCTTTCAGGTGGTCCAACAATTTTTAAATTCTCTCTCCTAGATCTCTTTTCCAGATCAGTACTTTTTCCAGTAAGATTTTTCACACTGTTATTTTTTCATTCCTTTGTTTTGGTTTTATAATTTCTTGATTTTTCATAAAGTCATTAGCTTCCATCTGCTCTATTCTAATCTTTAAGGAGTTATTTTCTTCAATGAGCTTTTGGACCTCCTTTTGCATTGGGCTAGTTCTGCTGAAAGGCATTCTTCTCCTCATTGACCTTTTGGATTTCTTTTGCCATTTGAGTTATTCTATGTTTTAAAGTGTAATTTTCTTTAATAGTTTTGGGTCCTCTTTAGCAAGCAATTGACTCATTTTTTTGTGATTTTCTTGCATCACTCCCATTTCTATTCCCAATTTTTGCTCTACTTCTCTTATCTGATTTTCAAAATCATTTTTGAGCTCTTCATGGCCTGAGACCAATTCATATTTTTCTTGGAGGCTTTGGATGTAGGAGTTTTGTTGTCTTCTGTTTGTATATTTTGGTCTTCCTTGTCACCAAAATAAGATTCTATAGCTTTATTCTTTTTCCATTTTTTGTTATTTCCCCAGCCATTTACTTGACTTTTGAGCTCTTTATGAAGGTAGTTCTCTGACTCCAGTGGGGGTGGAGGGTGTTCTATCAGCTGCTTGATTCCTCCCACAATCTATGAGCCTAGAGCTCCAGAAAAAGCAGCTGCTGCCACTGTCCCTGTTGCTGCTATAACTACCTCAGGCTCCTCAGCCCCCTCCATTGCCCTGGGGCTGGGGCCAGACCACTCTACTCTCTCACACAGGTCTGACAGGTTTTATCCACTGATAAAACTGAGGACAGTTTCCAATCTGTCCTCAACATGTTGGGATTGAGAAGTCTGGAAACTAGCACAGGTGCCAGAGATTCAGTCCCCCAAGGCCTGCTCAGGAATCATTTGTGCTAGCATGGCCCAGGCTGGACTGTGTTCTGTTCCCAGCTCAACCCAATAGATGCTTCCTGTGGACCTTCCAGGTTGTCTTGAGCTGAAGATTTGCCTCACTTTGTCATTCTGTGGATACTGAAGCTCCAGAATTTGCTTAAAGGGATTTTTATAGGTATTTGGTTGGGCTCAGGGGGACAGTTGTAGCAAGCCTCTGCTTCTACTCTGGCAGCTTGGCTCCTCAAACCTGGAAAGACTGATATGAACTGAGTGAAGTAAGCAGAAAGAGGAGAACATTATACACAGTAACAGCCACAGTGTGTGAGGACTGATTTTGATAGACTTCTTAGAAATGCAAAGACTTAAAACATTTTCAAAGGACTCATTATGCAAAATTCCATCCACATCCAGGGGAAGAACTATGGAGTCAGAACACAGAATGAAGTAGACCATTTTCTCCTTTGTTATGTTTGGTTTTTCTCATGATTTCTCCCATTTGTTTTAATTCTTCTATGCAATATGACTAATATGAAAATGTGTTTAATAGGAATGTGTATGTAGAACCCATATAAGATTGCATATTGTCTTGGGGAGGGAGGGGAGATGGAAGGAGGAGGGAGGGGAAAATGTAAAACTTATGGAAGTGAATGTTGAAAAAATGAAAACAAAATTGAAAACAAATAAATTAATAAATTTGGAAAAAACCCAAAAGTTGGGAAACTTCATTTTATGAAATCTTGATATAGAGGGAGCCCTCTTCCCAATTTTAAGATCTCTCTTAAATCAGGATACACATTCATTTGCTCTTTATCTTACTCTAACAAATCTCAGATCTTCTTTTTCTCCTTTCAAAAATAAATTCCATGGGCATCTCTGATGCCTCTTTTACTTTGACAGTCTTTCAAATAAGCTGGGGAAGGTGGTCAGAGCTGTTAATTGCCAAACCCCTGGAGCTTGAACCAAGAGTGTGTAGCCATCAAGGAAAGACCGGTGATAAAGAACGAAGCTCACAGCTGCTGAGAGGCCCATTAGATCTCAGATCAGATTCAGGTTTGAAGCTCTACCAATAATCATCCTCAACAGAGGTCATTGCACAAGCTTTCAGCTTTCATCAGAGTCCTGACAGTCTCTTCCACTTTAAGAACACATGAAAATGAAGAGAGGAGGCTCATTTAGTTGAATAAGGACCAGGTTGCTAATGAATGCAAGAGAAAAGATAGTAGCCTTGTTAGCTTGCACAGCAAGAATTTTTTTTATCCCTAAGAACCATGAAGCCACAGCAAAATTTCTCATGATATACTACACATTTCATAGTGTTTTATAAGGTACTGCTTCCCTTTCACATATTTTATTGCACTTTCCATAATAATGAACTAATGCCATACAGTCCATGGTCAACCTGAGGCCCTTCTGCCTTTCCAAAGCCCAAACCTGGAAAGCCTATACACCCGCATCTATCCCATCCTCATCTCTTGCAATATGACTCTTTTAGGGAGGAGTTCTCAGGTGTTGGACAAGGAGGCTGAACTCAAAGACACACAACATGGTCTGTAGATTAGGGAAGATAATTCTCTTTCAGAAGACTGTTTAAGTGAATTTGCTCCTCAGTTGAGCCCTGAAAAGTGAGACTCAGACACAGGAAACTACTTCCATTCAAACTGATTAATTTAACCAGAGCTGTACGAAAGAGATGCTTCTCAGATGCAAAGAATAGGCAGACAAAGGAAGGGTAAAACGTAATGGAAGGACAATGTAATGGAATGGAGAAAGCGCCTGAGTTCCAAGTCAGAATAAATGACTTTGAGTACTAATTGGACGGTAACTCCTGTGTAACTTTGAGCAATTCACGTCAAATCTTGGACCTCAGTTTGCTTACTTGAATAACAGTGATAATAATGCCATGTGCCGCCAATGAAATATGGTTAACGTGAAGATTAGATAAAATAGAAAATTCTTTGGAAAATAAGCGGCATGATGCTATTACTTCTAAATCTAGAATCAGTCTAGAAATTTAGAGCTGGAAAAGACTTAAAATATCAACTAGTTCAATACTTGTATTTTACGGGTGAAAAATCTGAAGCTCAGAGAAGTATATGGACTTACTTAAATTTGATAACCAATTCACAGGAGAAACAGGACAAGGACCAGGACCCAAGGCTCTCAACTCATCACACAGAGCTATCCCCTCACTTCAGGGGCTGACTAGTACAAAGGAAAATGTCAGAACACCATAAAAATCAGACCAAACACTACTAGGAAAAAATGGAATTGTCTACTTTTGGTCTATGTTATATGTTTGCTTGAAAACAGAGCCAGAAGATAGAGGATAAAGACTTGACAGGGGATGAATTCGTTTACTTGGAGACAGTGAATTGCCCTCATTAGTTTTAGAGAAGATCTCCACACCTAAAGGTTATGGAAGCAAGGTGGCTACATAGAGATTCTCAGGAAAATTTCTTGGCTGTAAAATCTCTTTAAGCCTGATCCAAACCTAAGTATGCAGAATATCTTCATTACTCAGTTAAGTGGTAAGTTCTACAAACAACTGTGGCATAGACATAAAATACAACCCTTTACATGGTATTTATAAAGAAAAGAAAAATACAAGGAAGACCACAGCTAAATGTTTTAAATGCTATATGCTACAACAAATCACAGGACAAAATGAGGCACCAGAGAAAAGCTAAGAGATTATAAAATATTCTTAGTGGGTCATGGCTGCTCTTTCCCAATTTCAATTTTTTTCATATTTTTTATTTGAACTCCTCATGATTCTAACATTGACTGGCCTCATGTTTTTCCCATTCCAATTACATTTTTAAAAAAATCCATTCCAATTACATTATTTTCTTAACTTGGTAAAGTACACCAGTGGTGTAGCCAGGGCAAAAATAATTTATGAGGTGGGAAACCTCTGTGGCTAATGTTGGCTATGTCCTTTGGGTGACTATATCCTTCCTCTATCATGAGCTAGAGGGACAAGAATAAACTATCCTTGGACACCACTGCAAGTAATTATCTGGGTCCAGAGTTTTTGCCCCCACGTTTTATAATCCCCTCAAAAACACTGATTATGTCTTATGCTTCTCTTGTGTGCTCAGTAGTACTTAGATCAACATGGGCGCATCCATGTTGAGGGAATGATTGGAAAAATTCAATGGAGAGTGCACTGAGATCCTCCAAGAGATGCATACCCAAAGAAAAATGAACAAAGAACAATCCATTTAAAGTTCATGAGCGTTCAATTACAATTGCAGTCAATGCTTTTGCTTGGAGGTAAATTAGTACTGGAGCTCTCTCGTACCCTCATCCCTTTCTCCAGTCTACCTGAGATCTGCATGTAGATGAACTCCAATGTTTAGTCTGATTACTATCATTCCATCCAAAGGGATATCATTCCTATGGATCCTTTCTTAGCACAATTCCTGGAACATAGTAGGAGTTAATAATAATAATAAAATTGACGATGATGATATTTACGATTCATATAGCCCTTTAAGGTTTGAAAACTTTACAGATATTATACCATTTGGTAGAAGGAGCTTACTAAGCGTTTTCTGATTAATTGATTGATCCAATGCATGTCTTATCTCAACTCCATTGCCAGGGGAGATTATTTTTAAATATGTATATATCTAAATAATAATATAAAGCATAATAATAATATAAAAATATAAATAAACATCTAAATACAAATATAAATAATATTTTAAGTAGTTCAAAATGAGTAGACCTCAGGTTCTTATATGGAATATGGAGAATCACAGGTCAGAGAATTTTAGATTTTTAAGGGACTTCAGTGGCCATCTAGTCCAACCTGTATCTGTATAAAATCCTTCTAAAACAAGCTGAAAGTGGTCATACTGCCTTGAATTTAGGGCCTCTAGGGAGGTGGACCCCAGTACTATCTGAACCAGCCCCTTCCTTTTTTTAATTGCTCTTCCTGTTAGGAGGTTTTTTTTTTTTAATTTCCTGATATTAAATCTAAAGCTAATTCTTTTTCCTTCCCAACCATTGCTCTTGTGCCTTATGGAAATAAGCAGATCATTACTCAATTCATCTTCTACTATGAAAACTCTTCAAATGCTTGAAGATAACTATCAGGTCCCCGTGTGTCTTCTCTTTTTCAGGTTAAATATTCTCACTCCTTCAATAGATCTTCATATGTACAAGGCTTTTTCCGACATTTCTCTCCCTAGCTACTAGCCTCCCCTCAAAATTATTGTCTTTATTATGCTTACATTTTATATTTACATATTTGCATATGTAATCTACTGCCTCCTTCCTTTGTGAATATTTTATTTACCAAAAGAGATAGAAAAAGGATATTCATCTGAAAAAAGTAGTCTAAGATGGTTCTGAAGACCTGAAAGGTAACTTACCTTCAGATAAATGAACTGAGAAGACCTATTTGAAAGCCGCTCAAAGGCACATGTATTGATTGAAAGTTGGGATGGCTGAACTGGGTTGCTGTTTATCAGCTAATTTCCATATTACTGTTTTAAGGGTTTTGAAGACTATAGCTGAGAAACACTAAATAAAAGATTTTTGGAGGCCTTGGAGAAATTGCATATTGTTTTTGTTATAAATAATTGAACTTCAGATTTGGGTTCTTTTTTTAATTTGAGTCAGAGATAGGTAACTACTTCTGAGGGAACATTGACTGAAGGTATTAGAAACTATAAAAGATGAGAGGAGAAAAGCAGATGAAGATACACAAGTCACCTGAAGAGAGATGACGATGATGATGATGGAGAATGCTCCCTTCTACTTGAACGAAGCCGATAAGAGGAAAATCATAAGAAGAAAAACTGCTTTGGATGGAATCAGCTGAAAAGCTGATGGGAGCCAAATAGATTCCTCAACTTCTAAGAGTTTATTGGAGGAAAGTAGAATCCTTTTCCTGTGTAAAAAGCTGACTAGGCTTGCTGCCTGTTACTGCCATCTACAGATTGAGAGTACCTATCAAGGACTTTTACTGTCATCTATGGTTTAAGAGGGAAAAGTGTGTGTGTGTGTGTGTGTGTGTGTGTGTGTGTGTTAGGCAGAAAAGGTTTTACATCTGCTTTGCTGCGCTGATAGCAAAGAGGTGCTACTGCACTGAGAGCTGACTGGAGAAAACAGAGTCCTCTGCTATTTCAGTTGTTGATGGGGAAAAGGCTGCATTCACTTTTTTTTAACACTGCTTTCATCTTAAGAGGGGAAATTAATTAGGGGCTTGCCTGCATTGCCTATCACAACCCTCTATAAGTTGTGACAGTTGAGATCTCTTATATCTCATAGAAAACACACAGAATTAGCTTGGCTGGTTACTGCCAAAGAAGCTGCTACTTAATTGAAACAGTATATTGCTGTGGCTTTACCAAAAGAGCCTAATACTGCTTCAGTGGGCTGACATTAGCAGAGAAGCAACTGTGTTCAGCAGGAGAGCAGAGAGCCTCAAAAGAGGTGCAAGTGGCTCCCTAAAATATTACTGACATCGAGTCCTGAAGTCCAGAGTACTGGATTGCCCTACTCATGTACCTTTCCACCAGGTGTGCCCATTCTCCTCCCAGGGATAATGTCTGCATTGGTGGAAGACGATGGTTCCACTTTATTGGTAGACTATTTTGTAATGATAATTCTTGCCTTTGAATTCTCATCATTAAATGGTGTGATTATTCTTGTTTTTGCTTTCTTGTTTAGTAAACATTTTACGTCAAAGAGTTAACAGTGTCATTAGGACTGATATCATTTAGATAGAAATCACATCAGAGGGTGCTCAGGATCTACAGTGGTGAGTAGGAAGAGTCTATATCCTATCCCCAGTTCAGCGGAACCTCCAGCAAACAATCCTAACCTGCTAAAGTGGATATAAGTAGGGTGAGCAAAACAGTGCCAGCCCAGCTCAAAAGCCTGAGGAGAGTCATGGGCAATGCCAGAGTCATCTACATATACATAGCTTTGCCAAGAGAATGAATTTGTATCCCCAGTGACTAGATCATTAGAGAATGCCTGTTGAATGATTGGTAATATCAAGATCCTTTAGTACCCCAGTAACTGTCCTCTAGATGTTTTCCAGGTAATCAATGTTCATTCTAAAATGCGGTATACAGAACTTGACACAATAGTGCGGTTGTAGTCTGATCAGGATAGAGTATGACGAGATCATCAGCTCCCTGATCTTATATTCTGTGCCCAAATTGAGGCCACGATAGTTTCTTTGACTGTCATATCTCACAGTTGACATTTTTAGAGCATAATACAGAAAAACCTCCAGATAATTTTTAGGTGAACTTCAGTCTAATTATGCCTTCTTCATTTTATACTTAAGAAGTTTGTTTTTCTGTTTACCTCATCTTTAAGGCTTTATATGTATCCCTATTAAATTTCATCTTGTTAGAATCAATCCAATATTTGTGCTTGTTGAGAACTTTTTTGGATAATTTATCTTCTATCCAACATGTTATAGCAATCTCATGTAAGTGCTTTGTACATAATAGATATTTAATGAGTACTTGCTGGATAATGTTGGATCCCTCCTAGTTTTGTGACTTCTAAAAAAATTGATGAGAGTGTAAGACAACCTTTATTAAGCCACTGATAAAAATGCTAAACATAGAGCCAATCACAGATCCCTGGGCATTCCACTGCAAACCTCTCCTTTCGAGGTGAAGTTAAAATATTAATGTAAAGGAGAAAGTCTTTGGGTCTAGCTATTTGTCAAATACTGTATTACTGTCTAGACCATATCTCTCCATCTCATCTAGATGAACAGCATGAGAGACTTGTCAAGAATTTTCCTAAATTCTATTTAAATTGTCTGCAAAATTTTCTGATATCCCTTGCAAATATCTTTTTCGAAACAGAAAATGAGATTTTGTAGCAGAACCTATCCTAGAAGTCATGTTGGCTCTTTTCCTGGATGTTTGCAAATCATCCCTTTAATAAGTTCTAGAATTTTTTCCAGGAATCAAAGTCAGACAGAGTTTGCTTTCCTCCTCCTCCTCTTCTTGTGGGTCTTCTTCTCCTCTTTCTCCTTCTTCTTCTAAAATGGGGCATTTGATCTTCTCTAGTTCAGCAGTACCTCTCTCATTGTCCATGACCTTTCAAAGATCACTGATAATGGCTTACCACTAAGACTCAAGTGGCTACTGGAGCAAAAATGAAGAAAGGTTTAGAGAAAAGTGACTTTATAATTTGTACTAGAAAGAGGAAGTCAGGCATAACTTGACAGGGATCCTTGATTTGGAGAGAGCAGATTTCAAAGGGTCCAGGAAAAGGATAGGTTAGATCATATAGATGAAAATTCAAATAATGCAAGAGAAGTAAACCTCCAGAATGAAATTCTGAAGACAAAAAGAGAAAGTTACAATGAGGGGGAAAAGGGAGAGTCATCTAAAGAGAAAATATGGATGCAAAGGCAACTCACTGACCAACTTGGATTTTCTTTTTACAATAGAATCTTAGCTTAAGGTCCATTGGTCCCTCAAGGAATCTGTGAATAGATTTCAGGAAGTTAAAGAAATTAAAACTTTTAAGGTTTTGATAACTATACTGCAATATAATGAGTTCCTTTTACAATCATACAAATTTTATTTTCTGCAGTTAAAGTATGATTTTGAGAAGTCTATAAGCTTTATCAGACTGCTAAAAGGGTCCATGACACAAAACAATTAAACACCCCTATTTTAAAAGTACAAAAAAAAAAGCCTTGTAAAGGCAGGGAACAGAGAATAAATAGAAAACCTTTGCACTGTCTTATAAAATGTGACAGAAGTCACGAAGTTCAAAATGTGCAGAGGCTAGAAAGTTAAGGACCTATCACTCATCTTCTCTGGGATTCAATTTCTTCATCTGCAAAATTAAGGGATGAGCTATCATATCCCTAAGTACTTTTCCAGTTATGTCATGGGGGAAAATGTACACAAAGGAGAGAAATATATTAATGAGATAGACAAGGAGCAGATCCAAGTTGTCAAGTTTCCAGTAGAAAGAGCACTGGGATAGGATCTGACTTTAAACCAGGTAATTAACTTCTCAGAACTCCTAAGACCCAACCCCTTAGGGGTATAATTAATATGATGAAGAGAACATTAAATATCCTTCAGAGGATACTGATGCACTCCCACTTTTTCCTATAACTTTGGGCACATAATGTTGAAATTGTTACTTATAGCCTTTCATAACATGGCACAAAACCCCATAGTGCTGGAATATTATAGCCACCTGTACCATAGCACCCTGGATCTCCTCCAGAGAATGAATTGGGTCCAGTAAGATGTGAGGAACTGCTATAAACATACATGGGTCCAAGCTAAATTGACTTTGCTTCTAAGGATACCTGTAGGGGGAGTTGAATTATAGTCATAAATATGCTAGTCTAAAGGGCTTGGTGAAATGGGGTTCCATTTCTGGATTTTCCAGACTTCACAGGAGTAAAATTTGTAATCACAACATGCTACACTTCCCTTCTTTAAAAGGGGTTAAGTAGAAATGCAAACTAAAACAACTCTGTGGTACCATGTCATACTCATCATATTGGTCAAGTTGACAAAAATGGCAAATGCTGAAGGGTCTGTGGGGAAAACAGGTTCACTAAGGCACTGTTGGTGGAGCTGTGGTTGGAACAAGTCCAATTGTTCTGGAAAGTAATTTGGGACTATGCCTAAAAAAACTATTAAACTGTGCATAGCCTTTGATCCAGCAACACCACCACTAGCTCTACATCCCAAAGAAATCTAAGAAAGAGGGAAAGAAGCCATATGTACAAAAATATTTATAATGGCTCATTTTGTGGTGGCCAATGATTGGAAACTGAGATGTTCATTAACTGGGGAATGGTTGAACAAGTTATCATATATGAATTAAATGACATGTTGTTGTGCTCTAAGAAGACCTGGAAAGACTTAGATGAACTGCTGAAGAGTGAAGTGAGTAGAATCAGGAAAACAAGTTATACAATAACTGCAAATATTGTAAAGATAATTAGCTTTGAAAGATTTAGTAACTGATCAACACAACGATGGATCGTAATTCCAAAGGACCATGATGAAATATGCTATCAACCTCTGGACAGAAAGCTGATAGTTGTAAAGTATAGATGGAAATACACTTTCTTTCTTCCCTCCCCCCTCTCTTTCTTTCTTCTGGACATGGTTAATAATGAAATTTGTTTTGTATGACTATAAATATTTACAATGGCCTTTGCTTTTCTTGCCTTTGGTTGGGGAGGGGGAAGAAGAAGGGAGAGAATTCAGAACTGAGAATAAACAAAATTGAATTTAAAAAATAAAAGGAATTAAATATTGAGTGTTAATGTCCAAGATTGTGTATCTGTGTAGGTATGTGTTTCTCTATGCATTATTATCACAGGCTTTGAGCTCCATTTTTTACTTTATCTTCTGTAAAGTACTCATGAATACGTGGATGCCAAAGTAGTATCATGTATGCTGTTAGGCAAGACAAATAAGGTTGGTTATACATTGATTCTTTAGATTGTTTTTGAGCTGAATGCAATGGTGGGATTTTATATATTCTTCTCATTTGGGGAAATCTGGTATCTTTTCTCTGTCTTGATTTCTTTAGACAGAAAATATAAACAACCTACAACTAGCTCTCATGCTTCACAGAAAATTAACGGTAGAAAGGTTTTAAAATAAAATGCCTTTAGTTTCTGAGGAGTTCGATGGGCGGGCCATCATAATGTTTTAGCCTTTCCATCTGTACAGCTCACTGCATTTTTAGCTCAGCATTGGACAACGTATACTTAGAAAGAAATATGAAACATCTATACAAAACTGTCCCCTCTGGGGGAAAGATCCAATTTCAAGGTTCTAGAAAGCTGACATCACCCAGGTTCTTCAGCTTTCTTTCATTTTCTCCTCTACTAGAGGCTCAGAACCTATTCTACTAAATGTAATCTGCCAGACAGGGTGACAAGACAGGGCTTCACACTGGCCCTGCCCTTCTGCCAAGGTTGAAGGCTTGTGGTAGGACTGACTTTGTTATGTGAAGACGTTTCTTATTAAAGAGGACCTGATCATTACAACTCATGTCTGAACCATTCTGTGGGCATCCATAATCAATGTCTATAATACTGTAGAAGCACTTTTAAAGATCATGACATCTTGGGCAAGAAATAGAAGTGCTCTGGCCCACAGGTAGTGTTAATCTCATTGTGCTAATTGAAAGCAAAGGCTTCATAAGAGCAGCATAGATTTGGGAAATGAACAGCAATAGGTTAAGAAGAATCTATCTAAGAATGGGATATGGATTTTTGGAACATGGCTCAAAATAAGAATGACAGGCACCTGGCCAAAGATAGAGTATATTTAACCAAGGATGGAAAAACTGCATCCATCCAGGATAATGTATGTAATAAGAATGGCTTTAAAGTGAAAGGGCTGAGGGATTTGGAGAAATCTGCCTACACATACCCACCAAACAAGATCCACAAGGGACAGTTGCAATGTAGAAAAAAATCAGAGAGCGAGACTCAACAATGCATAAGAGGCAAAATCCAATAAAGTATTTAACCTATGAGCTTAGATGTTTGTACACAAATGCAGAAACTATTAGTAATAAATAAAATTAGTGATTAATAAAATTAGTGATTAAAAAAAAGACTGAACTAGAGATATTAATCCAAGGGTCAAATTTGAATTCAAAGACTCAGTTGTATGCTCAGTTCTTGATTCAAAAGGAAACAGTATAGGTAAAAAGCAAAGGGTGAAGGGAAGGTGAGTATGTATTACACTGCAGAGTAAGAAGATATGTGAGGAAATAGAGAGAGGAACCAAGGGTTGGAAATATGGTAAAGATAATTTGGGTGAAAATTAATGGAGGCAAGATAGATTTGATGGTGTCACTGAAACATACTGCAGACCAAGTGGGAAAAAAACAGCAAAAAGATGAATGAGTATGTGCAGTTTCTCCTAAATAGAAGGTATCCACAATACAATTTTAAGCTTATTCTGCATTAGTAACATTTCTCCTTCACTTTCTTAAGTCTAGGTAGTTAACAAAATAATCAAGCCCTCCCCACTTTCAGCCTTTGCAGCTTTCTTAGGTGTAAATATACTGTAAATTTAACAACTGGTTCTCACTAGCTGCTGGCTCCAGCACACACCACTGACAAGGAGCTCAGGCAGCCTATCATGGAGGCAGAGCATAATAGCAAAGGGGAACGATGACATTCTAGACATCTGTTCCAGCTATTTCTCTGACAAAAGCAGAACAGGGAAAAATTCCCAAAAGGTGAACGAACAACAAAGAGAATTGCTTTTTGAGCCTGGTGACTCAAATTCAATGTTAGCTGGATGCTATCTTACTAACTTCCTTATTTATTTTGCGATTCAACTCAGTCGTAACCATTTTTATTCTATCTTGTCCAATCAAGAGAACCTTTTCCTTGACAAATAAAATAAAAGTAAAATAAGAGTTAGACAGCTCAACCTTCTTCCCATAATCCATTATCACTGTTCGACCAAGCACTGGTTCTCTCCCTCTTTGATCCTGCCGTCTTCCCCTAATGTAATGTAAGCTGTTCAAGGACAGGACGCATCTTTCTGTTTGTATTTGTATTCCCAGGGCTCAGCACATTGCCTGGTACAAAATAAGTTCTTTAAAAATATACATTGACTTTAATACAGTTAAAAGAAAAGACAATAACATCAAAAGTTCTTACATGGATATCTAATAAAATTCTATATAGATTGTATTTCCACACTGTTTTGATGAAAAACCTGGGAGAAATCAAATTTGGATATGTTGCTGGATGGAAATGGGACAAATATCATGGTTCTAGATCACCTACTTCAATAGCTGACCTTGATCAAAATGACTGGCAGGGTGTTTAAATCAGATGGAGGTGATGGTGATTCCAGATCCACATTGTTATTGCCTGACCAGATGGAGCTGTCCCAGAAGAGCTGTTCAGCTCTAGCTTGCACATTGTCTGCTCTGATTAAATTGATCTGAAAGCTGTTTTCCCATAGCCCAGAGCCCTGGAAGTTCCTACCTAGGATAATAATGTTAAAAGAGAAGAATTCATCCCTTATATTTCACTGTAAGTCCTAACAGGTATTTATTTAATTCTAACTTGTTGAGGGAGAAATGAGGTCCTTATAGTGAGAAACTACCCCCCCCCCAAAAAAAAAGAAATACAGGAAAAGGAAAAAAAACAAACCTCTAGTTTAAAAGATAATTTCTGAGGAGAGAAAGAAGTATAAATGTTGGACTATGGTTATAGCTAATTGCCTCTGTATCCCTTAATAAAAATAAATTTAAAAGGAAACAAGAATCACTGTATTAAAGGATTTGTCAATGTAGTGAGACATGAGTCTTCCATAAGCTCATTTGTTTTCCTGGTCCCCACTCCCAAGTCCAAGCTACCACATGAAGTGGTAAATCAGTGGAACTTTCCATAGCGAAATCCAAATATTTGCTTACTGATGCATCCTGATTAAATCCCTTACCACAAACAGAGAAATAAGGAATTCTCTCATTAGTAGACAGTGTCCCCTGATCAGTGGGAGTTCAGCAGGCTTGGTTAAGGACTTATGTTTCAGTCATCCTTTTATTCCCAAGTGACTTTTATTTCTTTGGATGAAAATCTCTGCAACTGCCCATGGCTCTTGAAGACAAAGGTCAGCCTGCTCTTTATGACACCCAAGGTGCAGACTAATGTAAGTGTGGTCTCCTAGCAAATTCCTGAAATGCTTATCTTGGTATTTTTTTCTTTTTTTTGTTTTCGTCTTTAGCATTTTTATCATTGTCTGTAGAGGGTTAGTACAAGCATAGTGCTAATGGGGCCAAAACTCTATTTCCATGTAAGCAAAATTTCTTTTCCTGATTTCTCATTTATTTATTTATTTTTCTTGGGACTAGATGTCCTCTCTCACTCTGACTGGAAGTCCAGTAACCACTCACAGTCTTCGCTAATCAGAACAGAAAGTCTGACCGGCTCTGGCTTTGAACGAGACCAGCTTGCCTCTCCTCAGACCCCACGGTGGCCTCTTGATCCCGCGAGCTCATTTTATTAATGCTAGAATTAGTCTAGACATCCAATGGACTTCAGCCATGCTAGAACTCAGAATGCCAGAGTTAAAGTGATCCACTGGTCTCAGTTTCCCTAGTAGCAGGGTTTACAACTGTGTGCCACTACAACCAGCTGCTGTTTTCTACTCAGTTGATGAATGTTTATTAAGTGCTCACCGTGGATCAAGCACTGTGCTAAGCACTAATTATACATATACAAGCAAAAACAGACTTATTCCTTGTTTTCAAGGTACTTATATTCCAATGGGAAAAGACAATATATAAAAGAGGAACATAAAAACAGGGAAGGAGATATGGGAGAAGCAGGAATATGGTAGGTAAGTCCAGATAAATTACAATGGCTTGTTTGGGCCCTTCACCAAAAAGTAAGTTCAAGAAACAACTCCCCAATTGGAGAAGAGATATACAGAAGTGGAGTGAGGAGGGGCAACTGAGGCACTTAACTGAAGTAACTAAGTCTAGAGTTACTCAGAAGACCCTCTCCCTACCTGAAGTCTCTCTGTACCCAGTTTCTTCTCCACTCAGCTGTCAAATAAATTTTCCTAAAGCCCAGGAATGACCAAGCCTCTTTTCTCTAGTAAACTCTAATAGCCCTCCATATCACCTCCATGATCAAATATAAAATTATTTTTGGAAGTAAAGAGTGGAAGAAGGAAGGGATAGGGAGGAAGGAAAGAAAACAGGGAGGAAGGGAAGGAAGAAGGAAGGAAGAGATGGAAAAGAAAGAAAGAGTGGATGGAGAGAAGGAAAGAAAGGATAGAGGGAGGGAGGGAAGGAAGTATAGAGACAGGGAAAGAAGGGAGAGAGAAAGGAAGGAAAGGAAGGAAGGGAAGGAAGGAAGGAAGGAAGGAAGGAAGGAAGGAAGGAAGGAAGGAAGGAAGGAAGGAAGGAAGGAAGGAAAGACTTTAATATTTGATGCTTTCCCCACCCTTTTCTCATTTTCTCAGGAGTGATGCAGGTCCTCTAGACCAGGCATACCTTAGAATCCCTAGAAAAGCTTCTATTTTCCAGATTCTCAGGATCATAGGATCAGATGCTCATAGATTTAAGGTGGGGAGGGAGGGAACTTAGAGCTCATTTCCCCCACTTTACAGAAGAGAAAACTAAAACTCAAAGCGTGATGGCATGCTCCAGATCACACAGGTAGTGCCACCATTCAAACCCAGATATTCTGACTGCTAATTCAGCATTCTTTCCACTACATTATGCTATCTCTCAGTTCCTGTTATTCCAGATAGCCATTATTCAAGGTAGTGGAAGGTTCAGCCCTTTCAGCAACAGCACAACAGATACAGACACTCACATACACACACACACACACACACACTCACTCACTCACACTAATATGTTATTTCAAAAGTCTTAGTGTACTTTTAAGCTAGTAAATCTTAAAGCTTTTACAAAAATGTTCACTACCATAAAACAAATTCTAATGAATACAGTTTAATACACTCTCTATGATTCTGGGTGAACATCATGATCATCAAGTGTTAGACTAAAACACAGTAATGTCAGAAACTGCTGAGGGGTGTGCAGCTAACTTGCCCAGACTGCTGTGCTTTTTTAGTTCTTAGTCTGCTTTTTATAATATTCCTGACACCTTCCTACTTTCAGGCTATTTGTTATCAAATATCATTTACTGTACATCTTCATGCCTCAACCCATCTCCCCGTTCTCATTTGTTACTATTGATCAGATATGGGCCTTCAACATTTCTGTGAAGCAGGCAGAGTTGATTTCATTATCTTTATTGTATAGGCAGAGAAACTGAGACTTAGCAAAGCTACACGACACTAAAAGTTAAATAGGTCATACAGCTTGGAAGTGATGGAGATAGAAGCAAGACAAAAGAGCTGGAAGAAATGACTTTGAGCTTAGGTCAGGAAAGGAGGACTCATGGGAAAGATGACCTTTATCTGAGTTCAATCTTACAGAAAGAGGAAGATGCCAAATGGGAGATATGTGCAGGGAGAGGGTATTTCAGGAAGAGGGCATGACCTGCATGAATTCAGGAAAGGGCAGGACAAGATTGAGTGGTTGGAATAAATAGTATACCGTGACACAATGCTGTCTTCACCTCACTTATTCAGACATAATGAACCTTCTAGTAGTATCACTATACAGAGAGATACAATTGGAGTTGTAAACATTATGAAAAAGATTTAATAAGGGGATTTTTTTCTATTTCCAAAGCAATGTTCTCTACTGGAAGAGTTATAACCCCTGGCTGATTCAGGAGAGCAATTCTAATTCTACTTCTGCTAACAAATGATAATAATAAAACTGTATGTTGAGGCAGATCTGTGAGTGTGCTGACTGAAACCACTCCAGAGCATGGGCTGAGATGGCAGAGCTGAAGCCATACTGGTGGAGAGTGAGCGACTTCTTTGTAGTGGTTCGTAGCAATGGCACTGAAAAGCCCTTCCAACTCGAGACTGAATGATGCTGGGAATTTTTTCTTCATTCCATTGGCCACAAATTGACCAAAAGGTACATAGAATAAAAGCCACAACTGAGCCTATTTTTATTGATAAAAAACAAGAGGTTTGTTTTTTTTAATTCTTGTAGGATATTGACAATTGTTGGAAAATATAGGAAGTCTTAAAATGCTGTTTTGCCTGATTCAGAATGCCTACTCCTTACAGATTTACTTTTCTTTCAAGAAAACTTTCCTTTGGTAGATTAGGAGCTAAATGTTTATAAGTAAGAATTGGAACCTGCCTCCTGGACTGTCCAGGAAAGACATTTTCCCCAGATTTCGGAGTGGGGATTCACCAAAGGGAAATATAACTGGACCATAAAGTAACACGGTCCTTGATACCACAGACACATTTATATCAGGTTATATATCAGAGCACCGAATGATATAAAAATAACTCAAATTTAGCTCCAATGCAATGCAAATCTAATCAGCATGTGTGCTTTCTCATCTCTAGTGGTAAGAATTGTCGGGAGATAGTTAGGAGGTTCTTGTCTCCTTGGGTTCTGGAAGCTACTCCCCCTTAAATGACCCACTACCCTTCCATATCTCTCTGTGATCCTGATCAACACAAAAATTGGCAGCCTAGTCCTAGCTAGAGGGAAATCAGACCAACTTGCATTTATTGAACACCTGCCATATGCCGAGCACTGGGTTACAGCAATGGGTTAGGCCAGGGGTGGGGAAACTGTGGCCTCTAGGTCTTCAAGTGCAGCCCTTTGACTGAATCCAAACTTCACAGAACAAATTCCAAAGGGATTCAGTCAAAGCATTTTCCACCTCTGGGTTAGGCTATGGGATATGCAAAGAAATGAATATAAGAATATCTCCTGCTTAGAGGAAGAATTGCTCAGGACTCAATGAGAAATATAAAATAAGATGGAATAAAAACTGAAGATTAGAGTGGGTAGTACTTACTATAAATGAGTAGAAACCTGGGCATATTATCCAAAACTAATTACGGCTCAGGAAGATGGGGAAAGCTCCCAAATCAATGGTGACATGGATGAGTGAAACCCAAAGATTGCATCCTTTGCCTCCATTCACATCTCAAGCTCCACTGAATCCACAGCTTTAACTTTTTTGTCCATAAAGCAGTTTTCCAAAACTTGTACAAAAGGTTAACCATTAAAACATGTGTACACATGCACATGCACACGCCCATACACGTGCATACACCCCCCCACCCACACCCATCCTTATTTTCCTTTCTGCTCATTCCCAGTTACTGGTAAGGATATCCACTAATAAAATGGATTAAATAATCATGGGTAGGAGGTAAAAGGGGAAAACATGGGTCCTACATCACCAATTCATATGTAAGCATTGGGTTAGACAAAGAATAACCTACAAAGTACCTTCTATCTTTAAGACACCAGAGTTGCTTAAAAATAAGGAGGAGAAAGAGTATCAAAATAGGAAATCCAGGGAAATCTCAAGGGGATTTCCTAGCACAGAGGACAAGAAACTAATGGGGAGAAACTGAGCAAAAAGAAATGGCTACTTTTAAAAGCTATCAGATTCTTCCATCAGAAATACCCAGAGCAGTTTTAATGGATGAGAAAAAATGAGGAAAAACACCAAACAACCAGAAAAACCTTTGCTACTCAATTTTCTGTGACTCCATGACAACTGAGAGCCCTAAATCTTTCTTAATGGTACCAGAGCAGTGATCTTGTAAGAGGCTGTCTAATTTAAACCCCAGCCCTATTCCACATCACAATCTAGCACTAGATTCGAGATTAGGAAGACAAGATGCTCCTAGCCCCTTTTTTCCTCCCCCTGGCTTAGACTGGCACAAAAACTTTGCTCCATCTGATTTGGGGGAGGAGGGCTTATGGTGTACTACAGTTTCTTGGCACACAGAGCATTATGTAAATCAAAAAAATAAGCCCTCAACCTTTTAAAAACAAGTCAGGATGGCTGACTGGAATCTGTGGAAAAGAAATGGTAGTCAGAAGACCATCTCAAGCAAAGTCAAGGTGTCTAGGGACCCTCTTCAGACAATTTGTGTTAGGTAGGTACAACATTTTCCAAAGGTCAGAAATTTATCTAGAGAGGTCATTAATGAGTGATTGGAATGTCTGTGACCAGTTCACTTATACCCCATCATGTTGAAACACAGTCATCTATCAAAAGTGACATAACCAAAGAGCATAGAATTTCCATTGGTCCTCCTGCCAAAGAAATCAGCCAGCAATATGTGCCTGCTCAATTTTATGCTAGGGGTGGCCAGGGATAAATTGGGATGACTACAAAATGATGAAATTGGTGTGTACCTTCAACATGCATGCAAGCAAGTATAAGTATCTTTAGAGTAGTTATTTTGGAAGACTCTAAACTTATTCAAATGGAATTGTCATTTTTAAAAATAGAATTACTTTAGGAATTGTTTTCAGAGCCAGTTTATGAGCTACACAAGAACTTGAGTCTCATTACAACATAGCTTTCTCAAGGATTAAAGGAGCTCTCTCAAGAAATTCATAATTGGTTCTGGAGATAAGAACAATGCATATAAAACAACAGTGGGTGATATAAGACATGAAGTAATGAAGTAGTAAATTGTTACATATAGATTACAGATACTGTACAAGTTCAGGAGTGGGGAAAATCAATGAGAGTAGTCCAAGAAGGCTTCATGGGGATGGGTAAGACGTGGGTTGACTCTTCAAGCATGGATAGGATTTGGACAGGCAGAAATGAAATGGGAAGGAGTGAACATTAGCATATTCAGGGAAAAGTTAGGAAATAAACCTGATTGAATCTTAGCCTATGCGTTACAGAGAAGTAATAAAAGGAGTCAAATAGTATGGTATATTTTAAGGAATTAATAAATGGCCACTGCAGGAATAATTGAATTAATTAGTGAATTAATATATTAGCTAATATATTAATTGATGACAGAATGGATCCTGCTTAGGTTTTAAAAGCCATGCAAAAGATTTTAATTTTGATGCATCAGGCTACAGGGGACACCTCAAGGCTTTTGAACATTTTTTTTGTTGAAATTGGTGCTTACAAATACTGACATCTGCAAGTAAGAGGGTGGGCTCCGGCCTCTGATAGGTGTATTTTCACCTTATCTAGCTCTGAACCAGATGATCATACCACTTGCTGGTCATTTCCAACTTACACTGCTGCCTACTACATTCTGGCCATCTTACTCCTTCTTGATTCAGAGCTGAGTCTCTGTTCCTGGTGCTACTTACATTATCGGGCCCTAACACAGAGACCACTTCCTAGACATTTCCAAACTGCACCACTCTGTAAGTCCTCCTGACCTCTCCTTCCGTCTTCTATTAAAATGTAAGCTCTTTGAATGCAGGGACTGTTTTGTTTGCTTGTTTTTGAGCTTACCACAGTTCCAGACATATTATAAGTGCTTAAAAAATCCTTTTTCATTCATTCATTTAAGAAGGAATGATGGCCTTCAACTAGAAGTCCATTTTCATAGTCCAGTTGAGAGTTGATGAGACCTGGATTAAGAGAGAAATAGATATTTTCATCAGGTCTCACAATGATTCCACAGAGCAGATGTGGCCACAAGATGCAGATCAGATAAATGATAATGCACAAGACAGGAGAACGAGCATGGCCTGTTACACCCTAGCTGCAATCCAGATATAAATGTCCATTTGATATTGGTGCCTATGTTCCTTTGAGTTCCCCTCTTGAGTTTTTCTGGCATTAGGCACCACTAGTTATTGAAACATTTAGTTAAAAGCATATTTTCAAGGGATAGCAAAGATGGTAAGAAAGGGTAATCCTAAGGGTCATTCACTGCTTTAAGTCATTTCCATTCCTTTCTACTACAAAAATATGCCTTCTTCTTTTCAAGTGTCAGCACTCATGAAATTTTCAACTTCTACACCAAAGAATTTACTGAAATATGCATAGGCATAAACTTATGTCAGATACAATTTTTCCTGTGATTTCAGAGAATTGCTATGGAATCAAGAAGCAAAAGATACAGTCCTTGTCTTCCAAAAGCATCTGAATTTCTTCTGCTCAGGTGACCTTGGGTGAGTCACTTGGTCTCTTAGGGCCTTAGTTTCCTCAACTATGAAATGAAGAGACTGGCTAAATGATCATTAAGATCCCTCCCTTCCAGTTCTAAATTTGTGATCCTATGAAGTATGCCCTCACTTGACTTGGATGGAGTCTTCACTTTGGCGCTACCTGAGGTCTGAGGTGGAATGGTTACATAACTGATGTCATGATGAAGTCACTGCATGATTAGAATTGTTTTAATTTTAGGAAAGAAGGTTATTATTTCAAGGAATTCTGCAATATTCTAGGATAAAAGCAAATAATCTTCCTGCAAGACAATCACTCTCTATCTGTTGTGTGTAACATGGTATAGTGGACAAAAGACCTAAATCTGTTAATGGATCTGACTGAGATCACAACTCTGCCTCTTGGCCTAGCTGTGTAACCTGGATCAGACCACCTAACATCTCTGGCTTTCATTTACCTCATCAGTAAAATGAGAGACAGTCCTTTTGGTTAACAGTGACTAGGGATATGGCCACAGAATCACCCATAATAAATATTTCGTTGACATATCACAGTGCGCAAGAAAATGAAAATAAGAGTGACTGAATTCACAACCTTACCCATAGGATACTTTTGGTTCCCCTACGTATCTTCCTCTTATTAAAATACTCATCACCTCCTTCCAATCTTATTCTATTCAATGGAACATGGAATCACTAAGTCTATACTATGATGACAATAAGTTGAGCCTTGGACATGTTGAGCTGCAAGCACAAGTAAGACATTCAGATGGGGTATGACCAGAAGATAGAAATGTAGACCAGGGGTACAAGAGAGACACTGATACTGAAGAGCAATTAGCTTTACAAGTCATATGCATAAGTGGATTTATTTAGGGCTTTGGGAGTAGATGAGGCTCTTCCTTAGGGCCAAGTTCAAGTCATTTATGAAATCCTTAGTATAAGAGTTAGAAATGGCCTCAGAAACCAGCTAGTAAAATCTCTTCTTTGTACTTAACAAGTCCTTTTCTGCAAAGGCCCAGAGGTATGACCTTTCCCAAGTCACAAAACAAGTTAGCAGCAGCATTGGGTCTCAAGTTCAAATCTCCTCATCCTTATCCCCTACTTTTGTAGTAAAGCACAGCTAATAATTCCATCCCACAGTATTCCCTCCTTTTTCTGTAAGCTCTTTGAAGTCGATCCCCACGGTGAACACAAAAACTTATGTAACAGCAGCTAATAAAAGCTAATCTGTTTACAAAATCTTAAGGTTTACAAAGGTTAACTCATTTGAGTCTCACAACCCTGGGAGGTAGGTGCTATTACTATCCTCATCTTACAGGTGAGGAAACTGAGGCAGATAGAGGTTAAGCGACTTGCCCAAGGAGTGATACAAAATTCTTATTTTACACTCATTGAAACTGTAACCCAGAAAGGTCCAGCTATTTGGTCAAAGCCAATCATCTTGTCAGCAACTCAGGATCCGAGTCCAATTCTCTTGAATACTAGTGCCAATATTCTTTGATTTTTGTCAATTATTTTCAATTGGTAGAAATTTTATGCAACTATTTTTTTATTTTGTTTCAATTAATAAGCATTTATTTTTACTCTCTCTTACTTTCACACTCACTTACATTGAAGAAAGAAAAATAAAACCCTTGTAACAATTACTGAGTCAGCCAAAACAAATCCCCACATCATCTAAGTTCAAAAATATATGTCTAAGATGAAAATGAATTTCTCAGTGAATACACTGAACCCTTCATAATTTGGGATGGTAAGCAGGGACTCTGTCTATAACTCCTCTCCCAAGTTCTATTTTTCCTATTCATTATAGATCACTGCCATTGTCCCACCCCCAAACCCTAACAAGTTGCTTTGAGCTACATGTATCTCCATTTTTAAAAGAGGCAGACAAGCATCTGGAGCCAAGGTGAAGGGCAGAGATAATCCCCTAACCTATGGAATCAAGTCTATAAATAATCAACCCGGCACTTTTCAGTCACTTGTCCCTAACAAGAAACAATGCCATGCTCTTAGAGGCAGGTCTGACTGCTTACCTACTTCACAGTTATGTAATGAATAATTAATAAGGCTCCCCCCAGTGAAACTGCAGAACTATAATTACCCCTTTTTCTACACAGAATAATTACCTTCAAACTTCTCTGTTCTCCACCTTAATGAGCAAGAGATGGAGCCTTCTATTTGCAACTAATCATAAAGTCTATATTCTTTCTAGTGGAGAGGGTAATTACCAACAGGTTAAGCCAAGGGGAAGAACCCACTTACTTGAGGCAAGGCAAAGGAGGTCTCTTGTAACAGGTGGATTCAAAGGGTACCAAGGCTTTGGGTGGAGACAGTGATCTCTCAGATGGCTCTACAGCCACGGACTGAATGATAATTTTGATGTGTGGTATGTGTTTGAGGCAGGTACACAGAATCAGAGCATCTTAGACCTGAAGGGAGCCTTAAAGTTTATCTATCCACCCTTCCCCTGCCTTTCATTTTGAAAATGGGGAAACTGAGGCTTGGAGATGCGCTCAAGAGGAGTTAAACTGAGAAGGGAGAGAGGAAAAGAGGAAACTGGTTCCACAGATAGGCCAAGCCTGGTTACCTTAGAAAAAAGTACAACATAGGAAGAAAAGTAGGAGACAGTAATCCGAGAAGGGAGCCAGCAATAAGTCATGGTGTCAGATATCTTTATATACAGACTCAAAACATGGGCAAACAGAGATAATTAAAGATCGGAATGTAAGAACATGGAATGCAAACTCTTCGAAGGCATTCAAGCCTTGCTTGATTTTTTAAAATTGTCATGGTATGGTCAGTGCCTAGAATAGTTTCTGGCACATAGTAGGTATTTAATAAATATTTGTTGATTGAAAGAGGCAGAACTGACTTCATAGTTATCACCGAAGCAAGATAAAATGAGACTCCTGATTGGAATATGGTTCTAGAAGGGAATACCTAATTGCAAACATATACAATAGGGTAAGGAATTAGGGCTGTCTATTAATAAAATATTCTCATGAGGGAATTGGAGGGTAGAGAAGCAGCTGTGGCTCATTGTGAAGGTGAATAGAAGGAGCAACCTTAGAGAAACAGAGGTGTTATTGTTGTGGAAATACACATACACACACACACACACACACTGACGCACACTTGGACCGAAGGAGGAATTACAATTTAGGAAAAAAGCTCACAAACTTGTCATAGAAGCAAGACACTGTAGTGCCTTCAACTGTCCAGGAATCTGGGGGAATGTCCCCTCTGCAAAAATCAGAGCACCTATTAAACCTGGGTCTTGTCTTCGTGATATTTGTATCCCTTAATTGGCCAAAGAGGCAACAAGACAAAAGACTCTTCAGGATGCGATTCTGACTAATAGAGGGAAACAATCTGGTAAAGTGATGACAATGGAGTCGAGGCTGTAAATCACCATAAAATTTGTGATAGAGAAGAGGAAAGCTAGGCACGACCTAAAGATCATTCAAAATTCTGAGAGCACAGAATTGAAAAGGTTCAAAGAAAACACAGGTAGGATTCAATAGCCTAACAATTTGTGGAGGAAGGTGAGACCAGAAGAGAAAGGTACTCAAAAATGAAATTCCTAAGATATAAGCAAAATGTTTTCTGAAAAATAAGAAAAAAGAGAATTGTCTTTAGAAACTGACATGGTTGCACAGGGCACTTCACTGGTTAACCAACTCATATGTATTTTAAACATGCACATGCAGAACTGATGCAGGCAAGGTCAAATAACTGAGGATGAATACAAAGGTGTGGCAAAGTCTTACAAAGAGGTCAGAACAATGATATACACTGAGGTAGGTAATAAATGGGATAGCCAGGTGGTGTAGTGGATAGGGTGACCGACCTGGAGTCAGAAAGACCTGAGTTCAAATCCAGACTCAGACACTTATTATCTGTATGACCCTGGGCAAGTCACTTAACCCTGTTTGCCTCAGTTTCCTCATCTGTAGAATGAGCTGGAGAAGGAAATGGCAAACCACTCTAGTATCTTTACCAAGAAATGGGATCACAAAAAAGGTTGACACAACTGAAAAACAACCAACGATAGAGCAAAAAAGGGTAAATGTGGGTGATAATGAATTATGGTGAACTCAATTCTTTTAGAGACATTTAAATTTTGTTGAATTTGAAGAAGAACCACAGGATCTAACAGTTATACGTTGTCCACATTGCACCTGAACAAAAATCCCTTCTACAAGTACCTCTGACAAAAGGCCCTCATCTTTTCTGACCTCTTTGTATACAGCAGGTCATCATTTTGTCCACCAGACATATCCTCCTAGATACCTTCAGATCTCCCCTGACTTATCTGATCACTTCTCAGTCTCCTTTCCTAAATCATAGCCAATATCTCTGCCCCTTAACTGAAGGTGAATTCCCTCCCCCTCCATGGCTCTGCCCTAGCCTCTCTTCTCCTTTCTCTCTCTATTCACTTGATGACCTAATCAGCTCACATGGGTTCAATTACCATCCCGATGCTAATGACTCCCAGATTTATACTTCTAGCCCTAGTTTTCTTTCCTAACCTCCAGCCCACATCACCAACTGCTTAATATGCATTTAGAATTGGATGTCCTAGACATCTCAAACTTAACATTTTCCAAACAATACTCATTATCTTTCCCCTCAAGCTTCCCCTCCTTCTGAATTTGCTTGTTTTCATAGATTTCTAAAAGAGATCTGGGTGTTTTAGTGGATTCAAAGCTCTTTATTGACCCCAATATAGGCCAACGTAATCTTGGGCTGTGTTTAGACAGGCAAGTGTAAGTAAGGAGATGAGAGTTCTACTTCTCTCTGCAGGATACTGTATTTAGGGTACTGTATTTAATTCTGGCTACTTGATAAATGGGAACATTCAGAGGAGGGTGATCAAGTGGATCAAGCTTATGCATGATGAGAAATAGTTGAAGGAATTGGGTGGGGATGCTTAGATTGGAAAAGGGAAGACTTAGGGAGAGACTATGATGACTTCTTTTAAGGTAGCTAAAAGGCCATTACATGCAAGAGGGATTAGATTTGTTTTCATTTAGGGTAGACTAAGAACAGTGCGTAAAAGTCTCAGGGAAGCAAATTTAGGTTTGACATAAAGGAAAACTTTCTTAACAGAACTCTCCAAAAGTGTAATGAGCTGCTTTGGGAAGTAATAGGTCTCTTACTAGGATTGTACAAGCAATATGTGATGGACTCTGAAATCTCTCTCATCTCTGATATTGTGTGATTCTGTGACTCTACAACAATTTTTCTTAAACTATATAAACAAGTAGAATCAGGGCAAACCATAGAACTCCAATCTCTCAATTCTTGTTCCAGATTTTTTTAACCATTTCATCCTTAATCCCTTTCAGTAAACTTTTTTTTTCATTTCTAAACATTTTTTATTTGAAGTTTTGAGTTTCAAATTCTATCCCTTCTTCCCTCTCTGCTTCCTTCCCCTTCTTCCTTCCTGAGACGATAAGCAATCAGATATAGGTTATACATGAAAAATTAAATAAAACATTTGCAAATTAATCATTTTATACAAGAAGACTCAAATAAAAAAAGGAAGGAAAGTTAAAAAAATAGCATGCTTCAGTCTATATTCAATCAATATCAGTTCTTTCTCTGGAGGTGAATAGTCATTAGTTCTTTGGGATTGTCTTGCATCCTTTTATTGATGTGAATAGTTAAGCCATTTACAATTCTTCATCTAACAACACTGCTGTTACTATGTACAATGTTTTCCTGGTTCTGATCACTTCACTATGCATCAGTTCACATATGTCTTTCCAAGTTTTTCTGACATCATCTTACTTGTTATTTCCAATAGCATATATAATATTCCATTACAATGATATAAAATAGCTTATTTAGCCATTCCCCAATTGATAGGCATTCCTTTGATTTCAAATTCTTAGTCACCACAAAAAGAGCTTCTATAAATATTTTTGTACAAACAGATCCTTTTTCCTTTTTGTGGATATCATTGGGATAAGGATCTAGCCACAGAATTGCTGGATCAAAGGGTATGCAAAGTTTTATAGTCCTTTGGACAAAGTTCCAAATTGTTTTCCAGAATGGTTGGATCAGTTCACAACTCTACCGACAATGCAATAGTGTTCCAGTTTTTCCACACCCCTTACAACATCCATTATTTTCCCTTTTTGTCATATTAGCCACTATGATAGGTGTAAGGAGATACAGAGTTTCAATAAACATTTATTAACAACTTACTCTATATAATGCATTGTGCTAGGCATAGCTGTACCTTATCAGCCATTCATCATACTAATTAATATTTTTACAAATATCAAGCTTAGAAGTGCCTAATTTTTTTCCTTTAAAAATTTCTACACAAAATGCTTTTAAAAATAAATTTTTCTTCAACCATGCATTCCGATTCACATTTCTTGGGATCCTTCAGATGAGGAAGTCTGCTGTTTGGTCTTTGAGAAGCCCTTTCTACTGAGAGGATTCAATTGAATTTATCACAGTTTCTGAGGCTAAAAATGGCCATTATCAGTACTGAGATTCTAGCTCTGAATAATAACACTTATGACTTAGCTATGGAGATAGAAATTGTGGGGATTAGTAAAGAAAAACTGAAAAGTCCATCAGATGGAGGAATTTTAAAGAAACATTCCAGGACTCTGTTTCAGTTTTAAAGTCATTTATCATAAAAATAATTACTAGGCCTTTAAAAAAGTTCTAGCAATTTTCCTTTTAACATAGTTTTCAGCAAAAAAATACATGAGAAACACATTTTTAAAGAGTTCTCAAGGGAAGATTTATTGAGGGTGCCACCTTTTATCCACTCTCCCATGTTTCAAATCAAGATATTATCTTTGACCCTTTCTTCTCCATCACCTCTTCTACCCTACTGCCTTCCAAGGCTTGCCAACTGTACCTTCACCATACCTCTAACTTCTTTTCTTGCTTATCTATTCCCACTGCCACCATCTTGTACAGGTCCTCATTGCTACTCAGCTGGGTTATTATGATTACCTCCCTCGAGTTCTTCCCTCTTCTACTCTGATGTGCTCCATTAAACTCTTCATATACTCACACAAGTCATGTCATGTATCTGCAAAAATCTTGTGATTTCTTATTGACTGCTAAATTAATACTCTTTTGCATAAGTCAAGGACCTCCACAAGCTGACAGTGTTCTACCTTTCCAGTCTCATCTGATATTCTTCACCATCATGTACTCAACATTCTAGCTAAAATGGATTAGTCTTTGTTCCCTAAACATGCATTATAACACTGGATATTTGCTCACATTATATAACATGTATGGAATATCTTCTTTGCCTCCTGAATGTCTGTCCATCCCTAAAATCCTACCCTAGAGTTACCCATAAAACTTTTCTTGATTTCTAGAGCTTGTAACCACCTTGTCTCTCTAAGACTTCATACAGCACTTTCATTTTATACCTTTCTAATGTTCCTAACACATAAGCCAGAGGAGCATAAGACAGGCAGCTAGTTGGCACAGTGGATAGACTGCCAAACCTGGAGTCAAAAAGAAAGGAGTTCAAATCTTGACTCATATATTTCCGTGTGACCTTGGACAAGTTACTAAATCTCAGTTTCCTCAACTGTAAAATACATATCATAGTAACAACTACCTCCCAAGGTTGTGGTGAGGATAATCAAATACTTGTAAAGTGCCTAGTACAGTATTTGGCACATAGTAGACATTATTTAACTTGTTATAATTGTTATTATGATGATGCAGCCTCTTTGAGTCTAAAAGACCTGGATTTACGTATTGACTCAGATACCCAACTGACTGTTGTGACCCTGGACAAAACACCTAACTTTTCAGCATCCCCATGGCAGCTAAATTACAAAGCAGATGCTGATATACATTTGGTATGGGGGAGTATCCGCATCAGGCATTCCCTATGCTAATGAAATCACAAATCTCTTGCCCAAACAAGTGCTTATCATTAATCTTTATTTTTTATCAATTTATTATTTTTATCAACTATGCCCTGAAATTCTGTTCCAAAGTCTCATTGCAGTGCAGTAAAGACCCTGGATAATCAAATGCTATGTCATCAGATTGCCAATTTAAACAAGTCTAACTGGAGTGGAAAGATCTGGGGTTATAAGCCTAGTAACTGACTATATATCTGCCATGTGAGGTCTACCATAGCAACATGAAGAAAGACTGCTCATCAGGATGATTTCAGAGGGACAATTTTTTTAATGACAAGCCTCCAAAGAACATCTAAATAGAAGAGAATACTCAAAGTGGCAATGGGGTAGAAAGTAAATGTTGGCTCTGAAGCCAGAGGAATTCATTCGAATCCTGATTCTGAAAATGGTTCCCTTGTATGACCTTGGGCAATCTGTTTAACCACTTCAGGCATCAGTTTCTTCATACATAAAATTAAGGGGTTTGGGCTAGTTGGCCAGTGAACTCCCTTCCTACCCTAGTTCTGTAGTCCTATGACCCTGATGTCAATATTTTGAAGAAGTTATGCCAATAAAATCCTGTATCCTTTAAGAAGTGTGGTTTTCTGTGTATGTATCCTGTCCCCCTATTAAATTATAAAGTCCATGAATACAATGACTTTTTTATCTGAGTTTTCTATCTCTTACAGTACCTAGTGTTCTGTACAAAGTAGGTACTTAATATGTTTGCTCAACAAATTGGATTTGAAACAATCAATAACAACTGTCTTGGCTATGAAATGATCAGTTCCTGGCTCAGTGATGAGAAGGAATTGATGCTAGCATAAGAGAAAAGATTTTATTCATTAGCTTAAATAACAGCACATCAGTCTCGTCTGACTCTTTGTGACCCCATTTGGAGTTTTCTTGGCCCGGGATACTGGAGTGGTTCGCCATTTCCTTCTCTAGTTCATTTTACAGATCAGGAAATTGAGGCCAACATGGTTAAATGACTTGCCCAGCTTACAAGTGTCTGAGGTTAGATTCAACCTCCTGAAGATGAATCTTCCCAACCCTGGCTAGTGCTCTATTTACTACACCACCTAGCCTACCAAGCTTTGAATATCTCTTCTTTTTCTTACTACGACGTGGATTTCAGTTTCCTCATTTATCAAATGAGGAGATCTGACAAGATGAGAGGTTGGCAAACTATAGCCCACAGGCTAAATCTTGTCCACTTCCTGCTCTAACCTGTGACTTGTACTTGAGTTTGACCTATCCAGATTCAAGAATCTGCTATCCTTGGGAGACATCCTAAGGAAAATGAAGAAAATGTCATGTCCAACGACTAGGGAAGGGGTAAGAAGAGATTGCTTCCTATTTTCAGGTAAGCAATTCAAATACTAGAATGGGTTACTACCATGAGATTTTATGTATTTTTAAAAGAATAACAAAGCCTGTAATGGCTTAAATGTAATCACTGCTATGAGGCAGAGATTTTAACTAAGTTAATGTCTGGACCTCCACTTTTTGAAAAGAACAAAAATTAAGGAAATCACTTTTGTAATCCTTCCAACTCATAGCTTGAGTGCTGTTTTCACCTGAATTCCTCAGTTCCTGGTGATGATATCCCGACTTGTGCCTATGCAGTATAGTCAAGTAAGGAAGGGGTATAATGACACTGGCATTAAAGGTAGCCATGGAGACTAATTCCTTGTCTGCAAGGTGGCACAAAAGATAGAGTGCAGGAAGATCTGAGTTCTAATCCAGTCTCAAACACTTCCTAACTTCTGTGACCCTGGGCAAGTCATTTAACCTCTGTTTACCTCGTTTTCTTCATCTGTAAAATGGGGATAATATTACAACCTATCTCACAGGGTCATTGTAAGGATGAGCACAGTGTCTGGGACTCTGGGACATAGTGGTATATAAATGTCAGTTATCAACATCATCATTAATATTAAGACTACTACTACGGTTATGAGTTCTATGACTTTGGGCAGGTCACAGCTTCTAATCACTTCAGTTTCCTCAACTATAAATGGTATAACTGTTATACTATAAATATAAAACTATAAATATTAGTTATCATCAACATTATTATTTCTATTGTTACTAGTTGGTGACTGTGGGCTTAACACCTGGATGCCTCAGTTTCCTCAACTGTAAAATGAGGATAATAGTAACACCCACATCCCAGGATTGTCATGAGGATTAAATGAGAGCTTAGCATAGTTCCTGGGACATAATCGGTGTTATATTAATGTTAGCTATCATTACTACTACTACTACTACCATATCCTCACTACTACTACTAATGTTAAGTGCTTAGCATAGTACCAGGCATACAGTAGGAATGTAATAAATGCTTCTACCTTTCTTTCCTTTCTTGTAGATGACCAACTGTTGGAGGCTCTTGTGTGTTCTTCTCCCCTCCATGGTATTTCTCTTATTATCTACCCTTCTCTGACCACCTAACCCAACCCAACCCAACCAGCTTGGAGCTCTTAGTTCCCATAGTCAGTTTAAAACTTCCCAACTATCCCTTTTGATCAGTGGTTTTTGCAGCCTTCTCTGCCATACTTTTCTTCCCTCCACCCCTGCCACATTCTCTTCTCTCCCTCTCTTCTTTTGTTCATATTGCTGTAAGTGCCGCTAAATTTCAGCTCTAGATCTACATTTCAGCCCCAGTCCCTCATCATGTCTTTATGAGGGACAGGGATGTGACACTTTGAAAATCCAGCCAATTCCAAATCCTTTATGATGACATTACTTAGCATGGTGACTGGTTCTCAGTAACCACTTAAATGCCTGATGACCAATAACAATAATAAAACTGCTAACATTTACATAGGATAAGCTTTTTATTCCATCTTTACCACATTCCTGGAAGGTAGGTGCTGTTATAATCCCCATTTTATACATGGGGATACGCCACAAGATACGAGCATACGCCACTACTTATCTGTTTCAAGTTTTTCAGCATCCTGGAAGTCTTGAGAGAAAGGTCAGAGATGTCAGATCCATCATCTAACCTTCTACCTGCTACCTGCTACCTACCTGTCCTGATATTTCCCTCTTCTTTCTTGTCTGCCCCAGAACTAATGGCAGGGGGTGGGATGGGGAATGTTTCCTACTGGTTCACACCCAGATCAAACAGTATTATTTAGAGGGGAGCCTTGTCCTTCAGATACGGGGGAAGTGGTGGAGATCTCGCTATCCATAGAAAAAGCTTAGTAGAGGTATCTAAGACTCCCCTCTCTTTGCAGTCTGTTGCAGCGGTGGCTTGGTAGCCTTCTGGTTGGAATGTCAAAATATTAAAAGATAGATCATGGATTTCTTGCTGCTTTTAAAGATCCTACTGGTGTCCCCTTCTCTCTCTGTGTCTCTTTCCTACTTCTATATTAGATACATGAATAATATATCAATATAATACATGTTCTATGTGCATACATATCTAATATATCAATATAATAATGTATAATATAAATATACTCCTAATATATCAACATAATACTATATATGTATACATGTACATGTGTGTATGTTACTATTAAATCAATGAATTCAGATATACTGCAGATGATAGCATTGCCTAGAGAGAGCCCTGGATTATTTTTGTATTTCCTGACCTGAGGGCACTGAAGCAACATGTGGTTTTAAAATGAACAGATATTTAAAATGAGAGCACCCAATCCAGGTTGTCAAAACGTCAGCTTAATGAATGCATCGCTTCCTCCAGTTCTGTTCTCCATTATACTTTGGGCAATGGTTGTCCAGAAGCCCATGTTCCAATTGGCCAGGGGCATGATCACTCCTACACACCAAAATCCCAGAAAAGTAAGAGCTGAGCGCTCACTAATGAGAAGAGATTTTTGATCAAATTAGGACACCTTAGTCTGTTCTGACCTGTCTCCTCCCTGTGCCTTTCTTTGAGTCACCTTGGCAATACTGCTCTAGAGATAATAATGGCTTCATGATCATGTCCAATGGCACCTATCATATTACAAATTGACCCTTGAAATGTTTTCATTCTCCATAAAGTATTTTTCCTGGCATATCACTCACATACAAAGAAAAATTCTTTCCTTTTTATTTTTAATAATTCAATACAAAATCAGCGACTGTTAAGGCTCCAAACAGTCTGTTGTAATTCTTTAACACACTCTAAAAACAATAAGCCACATCAGGGTATGTATTACTTGGCCATCAATACTGTCCTTTGGATTGGTTGGGCTGTACTCTCCTACCTTCCTTGGGATTCATTGCTTATAATACACCCAGGACATGCATTGTTAGCTCCAAACCACATAACCTGCTCAAATCCTCTCCTCTCCAAAACTCACTCGAGCATCTGACATGTGACACTTTTCAGTTAGATGTTAACTTTTCTGAGTCTTGGTTTCCACATCCGTAAAATGAGAAGGTTGGATTAAATCAAAGATTTAGAGTTACTAGGAACCTTAGAGGTCATCTAATCTAACCTTTTCATTTTACAAATGAGAAAACTGAAGCCCACAGAGAAGAAGTCAAGTTAAATCAAAAAGCATTTATTAATGCCAGGCACTGGGAATAAAAATACAAGCAAAAAGAAAGATAGTCCTTACCCTCAAGGAACTCACATTCTAATGGGAGAAGATAACACTTAAACGCAGGGCAAGGAGTGGGGGTAGAGGGAGGTAACAAATGGGGGAAAGATGGCCAATTCAGAAGACTTGGAAGCTGAACTGGGAGGAAGTGAAAGGTTTCTGGCCTGGCCCCTTCTTGAAAATTGAGGTTCTGAGAGGAACTCACCAGTGGGAGAATATTGTAGAGGTAAAAGGACCTTATCCAAGGTCACATAAATGACAGAACTAAGATTTAAATCTACATCTACTGACTCCAAATCTATTCTTCCCATTGAAACTCACTGCCTTCCATGATGGTGGCCACTGAGGTCCCTGACTCTTAAATTCTGTGACCTCTGAAGTTGTTTGAGTCTCCATTGGCCTTAGATTTTCTTTTCTTAGCTATTCCATAAAATGAAGTGGGAGGATGGGTCAAGACTACCCTCCTAAGAAAGACAAAGTGATAGGGAGACTTAGGGACACCAAGCAGGATGTGAATTCGCAGAATAAGTTCAGGCCAGAGCCCAGGAAAAACAATTAGCAACTTGTGACATCTTAACAGAATGTTCTTTTTATAGGCTATATTTTTTTTCATATTATGACCACCTACCGATACTCCATATTTCTGACCAAAGAGGTCAAAGAATGGAAGAAAAGAATTGAAAAGGGAATGTTTACTCTAGCGATACAGCCTACACGAAACTAAACTGACCCAGCCATATTCTGGATTGGAAAGCTCCAAATTCTGACAACATACCAGGGAAATATTCCATGGACCTACTTTTTTGCTTCTTCTCTGCCCTTCCTAATTATCTACTAGAGAGCCTCACCCCACAGACTTAGTAGACTTTGGATTCAGTGATTGTCAGGGACTTGGGAAAGGGGAGAAATTACTCAGAGGAGAGGAGAAGAACACTATGTGACATAACAAGAACCCTCACCTCCAACCTGGAAAGCTCACATTATCACAGAGAACAGTCATTGTACACAATGTGACTTCCAAATGTTGGCAGCAACAACCTAAGTCACAGCTCTGCGAGTGACGCATGCAAGACACAAATGTTTAGCAGGTTTTTAAAAGGTCAGAACAGTTTCGCTGAGTAATTCTAAAAGGGTATTTTTACCTTTCCATGGAGGGTGCTGAGAAATTCCTACAAAAATTTCAGCAACACTATTCATTGCCAACCAGTCCCTGTTTTTTGGGTCGCATCCACAGAGGGGCATTGTCTAGTTGGATTTTCCAAGTCTTTTCTCTGTTTTTGTTTTCTCAAATCTTGTCTTAGACATTTATAAACTGGGTAATTGTGAATATTTAATCTCCCAAACTTGCTTCCTTATCTCTAAAATGGGGAAAAAATAATACTCCTACTTCTCTCCTCACAAGGTTGACATGAGGAAAGTTTTTCTTACACATATTAATGTAGAAATATGAATTATATTATTATCACTATACCACTATCCTGCCCTCTACCTGATCTGCTAACTGAATGGTACTTTGGCATACCAAGCATAGTTATATCCCATTTGTCTCCCATTTTATTTACAAGAAATAATATTTCCTGACTTCAATAAAATAAGCATATAACTGAAGATTTTACCCTTCAAGAATCTTTTTCTTAACGTGAACCTTTTAGACCAAAATCATTTAAGATTATTCAACCACCAGCTAGCATTGATAGCAATCAGCTTTGTTAAAAAAACAAAGGAATAGAGGCAGCCATTCCCAAGATCACTGTAGTGGCTATACACATGCAACACTCTGGATGAACATGTGCCTAGGAAGACAGGTTTTCTGAGAGACAGAAACCTTCCATTCCTTATCTCACCAGCTTCTTCAGGGTTGTGCCAACTCATTATCTCAATGTGAATATGGATTTATTCAACAAGAAAATAGGTCTAAGCCCCCACATCCTGGCAAACAATGCCTTCTCCTTAACTTGATGTATATCAATTAGTCCTGTGACATGGCATAATGAAACTGCTGTCCGAAGAAACAGACCTAAATGCTTAACTGTGCATAGAATTTATAAGCAAAAAAAACAGTAGAAAATAGCAAGGACAAGGGAGACATGGTATGACGTAGGGAACAGAAAGCTAGCCCTAGAGTCAGGGAAGTCTGGCTTTGGGTTCCACCTCAGTACACACTAGCTGCTTAATCATGAGCACATGAAGTGCTGGTGCCATAGGTAATTCTTTAAATTCATAAAGAGTAAAGAAGAAACCAACCTGCATTAGGAGAGGGAGTTTCCTCAGCTAGGAGTTCCCTGGTGGTGCACCAGATGGACCACTCAGCCCAGAGTCAGAAAATCCTGACTTCAAATACAGCCTCAGATACACTCAGTTACACGACCCTTGGGCAAGTCGCTTAATCTGTTTGCCTCAGTTTCCTCATCCAAAATATGGAGATATAACAACAGCACCTCCCTCTCAGCATTGTTGTGCACATTAAATGAGGTAATATTTGTAAAGCCTTAACACAATGCCTAGCATACAGTTGGAACTGAAGAGTTTTCTTTTTACTTCTTTCCTTCCTTCCTTCCTTCCTTCCTTCCTTCCTTCCTTCCTTCCTTCCTTCCTTCCTTCCTTCCTTCCTTCCTTCCTTCCTTCCTTCTTTCCTCTTTCCCTCCCTCCCTCCCTTCTTCCCTGTGTGTGACTATGGGCACATTACTTAATCTCTCAGTGCTTTAGGCAGCTCTCTAGATCAGTAGTTCTTAACCTGAGGTCCATAAACTTGGTTTAAAAAACTTTGATAACTGCATTTTAATATAATTGGATTCATTTGTAATCACATGTATTTTATTTTACTTTTACATGTAATTTTACATATATTTTAATTAATATTAATTTATTTATTGTTTATATATTATATTATTATCTATTAAATAATGAAAATAAATTTTTACCTTTCCATGGGGGGTGCTGAGAAATTCCTACAAAAATTTCAGCAATACTATTCATTGCCAACCAGTCCTTGTTTTTTGAGTCGCATCCACAGAGGGGATAAACAAAATAAAAAATAAATAATAAAAATATTAAAATATTTTTTGAAAAGGGGTTCATGGATTCACCAGATAGTCAAAGGGTTCCATAATGCAAAAAAAGGTTAAGAAACCCTAAGCTAAATCTAAAAATTGCAGAGAGGGACCAACTTGCACTAGTGGAGAGCGTTTCCTCATGTGGGCATTCCCTACCAATAAAATCATAGGTCCATTCCCTATTTCCGTCCTGATAGATACACTTACCATCTCCTCCAATAGAAAGCAATCTCCTAGAAGGTATACATTGCTTTATTTTTTGGGTTGTATCATCAGGGTCCACCTAGCATAGTGCCTGACACACAGTAGGCGCAGAATAAATGCTCAATGGTTGACCAATTGCTCATGGAACAGGATGGGTGCATCACATGATTGGCATTAGTAATGAAAAATCTAATGCTTCCTGAGTGCCTCTCAAATCTAGAACATGGCAGCCTCTACTACCCCTGGCCCACTTCTCTTGCTCTTCTACAAATTCTCCCAGCTCTGTGAAGTGGGAGTAGGGTAGGGATGCAGCTAAAGAGTGAGGAACATCATGGACAGAATCTACATTCATGTGCTGTCACATAAGTGGGATACTTAACAGAGTTTAACCTTTTCTGGTTGGCATAGGAACATCATTACTAGCTTCAATTATTTGACTGTCTTAGATTGCAGTAACGAGATGTATAGGGCTATCTGTTCTTGTGCTGTGTCTGCTTAGATTTTTAAAAAATACAGTTCTTCTATGTCCTCCTTCTTCAGCCAACTGTCTGTCACTTTTCCTCACTGCTGCTTATCATATTTCTTATATGCAACCTTATTTTACACAGTTGTCTGAGTACAGAACTGAGAATGGTTCCAACTTCTTATGGAGTTATGGAGCACCCTGCATATGCTTCATCATCACTATTATCCTTGTTGCAGAAATGCCATTTTTTGCTTCTCCCTAGGTCCCTAGATATATTCTGAATAGTTGAGATTGCCAAAAAATATGATTTCCAGACAAATGGATTATTAATTTGTTAAAAATTCTATCAGAGCATTCTCAAGATAATGATTATAATATCATTTATACAGAGGTTTGAGAACAGGATGGTGTGGCTGGCCTTAGATTTGGGAAGATATGGGTTCAAATAGGTGGTGCAGTGGATAGAGCACCAGTGCAGGATTCAGGAGGACCTGAGTTCAAATCTCACCCCAGACACTTGACACTCACTAGCTGGGTGACCTTGGGCAAGTCACTTAACCTCAACTGCCTCATCCTGGGTCATCTCCAGTCATTCTGATGAATATCTGGTCACTGGATTCTGATGGCTCTGGAGAAAAAGTGAGGCTGGTGAGCTGCACAGCCCTCCCTCACTCAAAACAAAGTCAAGCGCAAGTCATGTCATTATTTCTCTGATGGCATAGTCTTCTTCGGCAATGAAGGACGAACACACACACACACGTAACACAATAGTATTCCATCACAATCATACAGCACAATTTGTTCAATCATTCCCCAATTGGTGGGCATCTCCTCAACTTCCAAATCATTGCTCCGATGAAAAGAGCTGCTATAGATCTTTTGTAAATATAGGTTATTTTTCCATTAAAAAATTTTTTTGGGGGGGATACAGAGT
This sequence comes from Bettongia penicillata ogilbyi, assembly GCA_023548195.1. NCBI lineage: Eukaryota > Metazoa > Chordata > Mammalia > Diprotodontia > Potoroidae > Bettongia > Bettongia penicillata. Next base: position 2,257,525 of record JAJHZJ010000442.1, read on the forward strand.
TAGTAGTAGTATTTCTGGATTTAGGGGAAGTAATTCTTTAAGATTGTTAAGTTGCATAGAAAGTGCTGATTTGCATTGTTAGAGGTAGTTGTCTCATCAGGAACTTTCAGCACTGATGAAGTCATAGAGTAATTAAAAAATACATAGCTTTAATATGTACTAAATTTGCTAATATTTATTAAGCTATTTTGTGTGTGTGTGCATACTCTCATTTAAGTCACCTTTCCTGACTAGTAAAAGAAATGTCTTCAAGTATAGTACCCAAAGAACTGGCATGTTAAATCATCATAATTCTTTTAATTTCTATGCAACAAGAGAAGGAAAAGAAGAAAATCAGTTAGGCTTCTCTACATCTTTCACACTGTGGTTCATGTCACTTTAAAGTGAATTCTATCAGTTTCAAAATCTGGTCACTTTTCTTTTCCCAAAAATTGCAAATCCAATTCACCTCCCACTCTTCTTCTCCAAAGAAATCAGCACAATAGTACTTGGTCTTGCGTTTAGAGCCAAGAGGGCATCAAAAAGTGACATCTATCAATTGACTGAGGAGAGAAGCTTTTTATGTATACCAGCTACTCCTCACAAACATCTAGTCAGTTTGCTAACCACATTCTTTGCATTCCCAGTGGGCATTAAGTACTTTGTTAGGTGATTGCTCATGAGAGTGATGAATGATTTGAATCCTATAAACAACCAAAAACCAGAGCTAAGATCTGAACTCAGATATGCCTTCCTGGTCTCTATTACCTCTTCACAATGAGGAAATATTCTAGGTGATTCTGTTAATTTCCTTTGCCTCTGCCTAACTCACCCTGCCAGAGAATCTGGAAAGTTTGTATAATCTCCTCTGTACCCAGATACTTAGATTAATCAACCACAGAGAGAGCTGGCAGCTCCTTTAGGGAAGAGGTTTCATAACATGGCATCATCTGCAGGGGAATAACATGACTAACCGTCAGCTAAAGCATTGTGTTCTCAGCAGATGTTCCATGCTCCCTCTTGTCCTTACCCTAAACCTGACATGCTGAGTTGCACTGAATGATAATTATAGAGATAGAAATGTCTCTGTCCATGGAGAATTTAATCAGAATATGAATTAATTTCTCATTGGCCAGGCAAAATGCCAAACGTTAGAAGAGCGCACCAGCAGCAAAAAAGCCAGGAGATCAGCACGGATCTCTTTCTCTTCCATCTGTTATTTTACCTTATTGAGACTTTGTTTCTCTTCTTGTAAAATGGGGCCATTGGTATTAATCAAGGAATATAAATAGAAAAATACTGTTATCATGGACACTTCATAATCAATGGCATTGTACTTAGATGTATCAATGACTACCTTTCTCAACAAGTGTCTACTATGTGTGAAGCAAACAGAGTTCAGACTAGAGACAGTTGCTGCCCTCAAATGGCCTACAATCTATTACAGAGACAAGAAAATGAGTACAGGTAAGTATAACACGCAGTATCACATAAATATTCTGTGAGGGATGAGTGGGGAATTTACCAAATGAGGGAGGCATTAAAGTTGTCCTTTGAATGAAAGATAGGAGAATTAGAGAGTCGGACTTAATCATGTTAAATTCCTTTCCAGTTCCAATATCCTATGGATCTAGAAATATAGTATGCTCTTAATAGAAGTTTGGCAATAAAGAAGAGAAGAAAGCTAAGTCAGTAGCAGATAACAAGCTTTCTATTTCTTCTCATCTTGGGTAATTCTTGTCTATATCCTTTTGGAGAAGATCTGCTCAATATATATATAGACATATATGTACATGTGTACACATACATGCATATTTGTGTGTATATATACATATTATATATATGTTGCATAAAAGAGTGCTAAAACTGGAGTAAGAAGAGAACAGAATTTGTGACAGATTATCGGACCATTAATAAATGAGAGGAAATATAAAATTAATGGCAATTCTAAAATAACAGAAAACCAATTTTATGACAGCTCCATCTTGAACAGAGAAAATTAAGAAGTAATAAATTAAAAAGAGAGAGATCAAAAGCATTTTAAGGAATACTTGAGGAATCAAAACATCCCTCAAATAACGAGATTCAGGTTGGAAAAGTCAAGGTTTGAAAAAAATTATCACCTTTTAATTCAGTATTAGTTCCATTGGCCAGGTACCTGAAACAAGTGAACATCTCTCTAGCTATCTATAGAGATGGATAAATGATTCCTCCTGGTACCCATATTTCTGCCCCATCAAAGGAAGGAGCTAATGATGCTCATGATGGAGAGAGAAGTTAGAGAAGTTGTGTTTCAACAAAACCAGTAAGTGGAGAGATGGCTTGACAGATAGGGTTGGCAGAATATGGGACCTAGAAGATTCCAGAGGAGACAGGCATTAGAGATCCAGGGAATTTACACAGATAAAATCAGAAATATCATTCATATGATGAAAGATATTGGAAAAAACTGTTTTATCTGCTTCTGCTGGATAGAATGTACAAAATATTTAGAAATTTCAAAATGGATTTAAATTAAATTACCTTAGGTTTCATGTAATCAGCTTTATTCTATACTTATTCCTCCATTTATTTTTTTTTTAAAAATCAGAGACACTCTCATGAAATGTTCTGAACCCATATGAAAATTGACAATATAAAACAAACAAATGAGAGACAATATAAAACAAACTGTGAGGCCATGGAATTGTAAAGGAAGAATAACTAAATAAAATGATAACCAAAATAATGCCTGACTTCCTCTTTTAAAGTCAAAAATATTATCTGTCATTGGGAGTTCTGGAAGGAGTCATGGAAATCATTCATAGGAGGAGTTGGGGTAACTTCCAAGGCCCAGTAACTCCCAGTCCAGCCCTGCTCTACTGGATGCTAAGAAGAGGGTCAGAAACCCACTATGAAATGCTAAGGATTATAAAAGTGAACAAAAACAAGGTTAAGAGAAAAAAGGACCTCTTCTCCTGGACCTTCAATCAGGCCTCGTAAAAACAGTTTAGATTATGGTACATATTGTCCAATGCTCAAGTGAACACATTTCTTTGGTAAAAAAGAGAATGAGTGTGGCTTCTAGGCAGGACCTATGACCAAGAGGTGTTATTGAAGCCTTTTCTACATCGTTCCCCCAGATCCCAGAAAAAGAGTCCAGTCATTCTCTGATCTAGTATCCAAGGCAGATTGCTTAATAGATATGTGTTACTGGTATCTATTCTTATTTTTTAAAAAAAATTCTCATCTCAAGAACACAATCAAAGTTATTTATTGAATGGCTTATATTTTAAGACTTAATTGAGAAAATCATAAAAATACTGGAATTTAAAATGCTATCCATCTTCTCTTAGCAACATTACAGGGATCGCTACAAAAAGGAAAAACCATCCACATATCAGGACATTTATGGGTTAGTAGATAGTGAAATCTCAACTACCTGGAATGATTAGAAAATGAGTCATTTTGGATAGGTAAATTCTTCATGTTAGTCATTTTGCATTTTTGGAAATATTTATTTAACACATTATCAGTCTCTGATCTCCTTCAGGTTATGGGCTGGTTTTTTTTGTCTGGTTTAGCACAGTGCTTAGCACAGTGTGGCTGGCACAGAATAGGTGACTAATAAATGCTTGATCACTTGGCTTTCTTTTCTGTCATAAATACAGGTGCTGAATGTCACAAAACTGTAGATGCCTTGAGCCTGAAAGGACCTTAGGGAGCTTTTAGTCCCAACCCTTCACATTTTTTTGAGTATAACTAATTACTAATAATAACTAATTCACCTCTCTACTTTCCCAAATGCCAAGCACAATGCTTACCCCTAGTAGCCACTCAATAAATGTTTGTTCAATTGATTTGAGTCATCTGAAACATTGATGTTTATGTGGTGTTGCCAGCACAGTGGTAACTCAGGACCCACTGAAGTCTGTGGTGCTGTGGTACTGTCGGCTCCTACATCAAATGACTCAGATTACTTGGTGCTTAGAGTTCCTATGTAAACTTCTTATATATTTTTTTTCTCCCTTCTCTCAGTCATGCTGTCATCTGGCACTTCTGGTTGTTCTGAGTGTATATGTCTCAAACAGTCCATTTCCAAACTTCAAATTTTCTGCTTCTAATCTTCTGCGGGCTGGAAAATCATATAAGCAAGGTTTTGTGTAGGGGTGTAAAAACATGAATTGAGTGTAAAATCGGAGAAAATAAGTTCCACTTAGAGGCCTAAAGAGTTGACCTGGACTTGAATGGAAGCAATCTTCCTTTTCTTAGAATGTTCTAGCACTTTTCATCTACCTCACCTACACACACATTATATTCTAATTGTATCATACTTATTTGGAATACATATGCTATCTCCCCCGCACTTACTAGATTCTGGGGAACTGAGTCATTCATTTTTCTTACCCCCAAAGTAACTAGCACTGTGATTCACTCATAGCAAATATCAAAAGATTCATTCAATAAACATTCATAGAACTGAAAGTCACTTACAATGATTAGCTCTATTTCCTCATCCACAAAATGAAGAAATTAGATTTGATAATACTGAAGTTCCTTTCAGCCCCAAATCTTATAAACTAATACAACTTTTTTTCAAGGAAGTCAAATGCTTTATAGTGATAAATGCAAAGTTTTATGCTTAGGTTCAAAAAATCAGTTTCAGAAATACAAGATGGTCAAGACGTTGCTAGATAAACTAATTTGTCTAAAGACCTAGGAACTTCAGTGGAATAGAAACTCAATATAAGTCCTCCAGATTTGGTCCTGACAGGCACAACTAATGAACCTATGTCAAGAGAGGTGTAATGGTCAATATTAGGAGTGGATCTATTGACTGTACAGCTATGTTCCTTAGACGATATCTGGAATACTGAATTTGCTCCTAAGTCTCACCTTTTAGGAAGAGATTGTTAAGAAGGGAAGCAACCAGAGGGCACCTTGAAATGGAAAATAGCTTGAGATTATTGTATACAAGAATCAGTTGAAAGAACTGGGGATCTTTATTCTAGAGAAGAGAAGACTTAGGTAAGATGAGGGTGCTTTCTTTGAGTGTGTGAATAGTTGATCCAAAGAAGAGGGATGAAATTTAAATTCAAATTGGCCCCAAAAAGTGTAGAATTATTTTAAAAAATGTTTCAACTTTCTCTAAAGAAAAAGTTTCTAAAAATTAGAGATGTCTCAAAGTGGGATGGATTGCCTTTGGAGAAAGCTGACTCTCTTTTACAAGGAGCATTTAAGAAAAGTCTAGATGAACACTTACTGGACATGTTGCAAAGGGAATTCTCAGATCAGTCTGGGTGACCTCCAAGGTCAATTTTGTCTCCAGAATAATTTTATTGTTTAAATATTTGTTTGCAGCAATAACACTCACAGTTTTAAGACTCTGGGACCACTACATCAATTAACATAAATCAAAAAAGGTATATGCCCACTTGTCTTCTCATAGCATCTAGTAGAGTATAATATTCAACTACCAAAATCAGAGAACTTGAAGAAAATACGAAACAGTAGCTAGGCCCTGACATTACAAATAATGAATCCTCAGTTGTGGTCCCATCATTTGGATTTATACTACATATTTACCTTGGTCTAGAACTAACTGCTATATTTTACATAATTATAATGTCAAAAAATGCAAATTTGAGTACATGTGACTATCAGGGGATGCACTATCTGTACTAACCAGGGTCTAGTTGTGTACTAGTACTAGAAAAAGTACTATACTGGAAGCCAATTTACTTCAGCCTTAATCCTAATTCTGTGAATTTGTAAGCTTTAAATTCTCAGGCAAATTACTTCATTTCCACTGGCCTTAATATTCTCCTCTATAAAATTAAGATGAAGTAATAAAAAGTGAAAGCTGTTTGAAAACTGCACAATTATCTATACATCTCAAGTCAGGTATTAGTGAGAGAACTATAGCATATGGGGCTAAGCCTCTGCCTCAGTTTCTGCAGACATTTAAGTAATTTTTATAATATGCTTGAAATGTTGTTTAGGGGAAGATGGTGGAGTAACAGCACAGACCTGCTGGTTCTTTTTCCAAACCTAGTCAAATACCTGTAAAAAAATTACTCTAAACAAATTCTGGAGCTGCCCACAGAATGATGGAGTGAAGCAAATCTTTAGCGCAAGACAGCCTGGAAGGTCTATGGGAAGTATCTATTGCACTGAGTTAGGAGCACAGCACAGTTCAGTGTGGGCCACACCAGCACAGATGAGACCTGAACAGGCCTTGGGGAGTACTGAATCGTGGGCACCTGTGGCAGTTTCCAGACTTCACAACCCCAAAATGCTGAGAACAAATTGGATGGTCAGTGGAAAAAAATCCTGTGGGACATGTGTGAGAGAGCACAGTCGTCCAGTCCCAGCCCCAGGGCAGTGGAGGGGGCTGAGGAGCCCGTGAAGGAGAAGCCCACAGCAGCAGCAGCAGCAGTAGCAGCTGGGGTAGTGGCAGCTGCAGCAACTGGAGCTCTAGATCCATGAATTATGGAGAAATCAGGCAGCTGACTGTATATCCCCCAACCCTACTGGAAGCAGAGAATTACCTTGACAAGCTCAAAAATCAAGTAACTAGCTGCAGAAATGAGCAAAAACTGGAAAAAGAAATGACTATAGAATTTTACTTTGGTGACAAAGTGACCAAAGTATACAAACAGAAGAAAACAAAGTCAAAGCTCCTACATCCAATGCCTCAAAACAAAATATTAATTGCTCTCAGGCCATGGAAGAGCTCAAAAAGAATTTTGAAAATCAATAAGAGAAGTAGATTGGGAAGAGAAATTGGAGTGATGCAACAAAATCATGAAAAACGAGTCCACTGCTTGCCAAAGGAGAACCAGAAAAAATGTTGAATAACACTTTAAAAAATAGACTAACCCAAATGGCAAAAGAGATCTAAAAAGCCAATGAGGAGAAGAATTCCCTAGAAAGCAGAATTGGCCAGATGGATAAGGAAAAGCCAAAAAGCCAAAAACTCACTGAAGAAAATAATTCCTTAAAGATTAGAATGGAGCATATAGAAGCTAATGACTTTTTGAAAAATCAAGAAATTACAAAACAAAGTCAAAGGAATGAAAAATATCAGACAATGTGAAATATCTCATTGGAAAAACAATTGACCTGGAAAACAGATCCAGGAGAGACAATTTAAAAATTATTGGACTACCTGAAAGCTATGATCAAAAAAAGAGCCTAATCACCATCTTTCAAGAAATTTTCAAGGAAGACTGCCCTGATGTTCTAGAACCAGAGGGTAAAATAGATATTGAAAGAAACTACCAATTGCCTCCTGAAAGAGATCTCAAAAGGAAAACTCTTAGGAATATTGTAGCCAAGTTCCAGAGGTCCCAGGTCAAGGAGAAAATATTGCAAGCAGTCAAAAAGAAATAATTTGAGTACTGTGGAAATACAAGATCTAACAGTTTCTTCATTAAGGGATTAAAGGCTTGGAATATCTAGAGGTAAAAGGAGCTAGGAATAAAACTAAGAATCTCCTACTCAGCAAAACTGAGTATAATACTTCTGGGGAAAAAATTCAGTGAAACTGAGGACTTTCAAGCATTCTTATTGAAATGACCAGAGCTAAGTAGAAGATTTGACTTTTAAACACAGAAATCAAGAGAAATATGAAAAGGTAAACAATAAAGAGAAATCATAAGGGACTTACTAAAGGTGAACTGCTGATATTTCTACATGGAAACATAATATTTGTAACTTGAGCTAATCTCAGTATTCAGGGATTATATACATATAGACAGAGGGCACAGGATGAGTTGAATAGGTAGGAATGATATCTAAAAAATAAAATTAAGGGATAAGTAAGGAATATACTGGGAGGAGAAAGGGAGAAACAGAATGGGGCAAACTATTTCTCATAAAAGAGGCAAGAAAAAGTTTTTTCAATGGAGGGGAAGAAGGGAGAGGTGAGAGGGAAACAGTGAACCTTACTCTCATTGCATTTGGCTTAAGGAGGGAATAACATGCTCACTCAATTTTGGTATGAAAATCTATCTTACACTACAGGAAAGTAGGGGAGAAGGTAGGGTTGGGGGAGATGCTAGAAGGGAGGACAAATGGGAGGAGGGGGTAATTAGAAGCAAACACTTTTGAGGAGGGACAGGATAAAAAGAGAGAATAGCATAAATGGGGGGCAGGATAAAATGCAAGGAAATATAGTTAGTCTTTCACAATATGACTTTTAGGGAAGTGTTTTGCATAACTACATATGTACAACCTATGTTGAATTGCTTGCCTTCTCAGTGGGGATGGGGCAGGGGGGAGGGAGGAAGAGTAGTTGGAACTCAAAGTTTTAAAAATGAAAGTTAAAAATTGTTTTTACATGCAACTGGGAAATAAGATATACAGGCAATGGAGTATAGAAATCTATCTTGCCCTACAAGAAAATAGACGGTATGGGATAAAAAAAGGGAGGGAAGATTGGGAGAAGTGGTAATCAGAATACATGCTGTCTTGGGGTGGGCAGAGAAGAGAGATGGGGAGAAAATTTTGAACTCAAAATCTTGTGGAAGTGTCCATTGAAAACTAAAAATAAATAAATTAATTAAAATATAATTAATAAAATGAAGTCATTTAACTAGGAAAGAAAGAGTTGCTTAGGGATGGAAAGTGATGTCATAATACTGACAAATACTCAAATCACTGATTTGATCATTGCTCTAGATGTTCACTCCCATGATGCCAATTGAAACTTATCCATGTAAGGCCATCCTGTGTAATTCCTGTCCCTTTGCTCCCATAAATTCATCTCAGTGGTTCATCTAATTCACTAGAGGCATTTCTTACTGTCTCCTGAGATGAGAAGGATATTAATTAACCCTCTGCCTTTTTAGGTATGGATTCCAAGGCTTTTCAGAGATTAAATCGAAGTTCACCTTGATGAAGGTAAACCTATCCTCCAGGTTTCCTTCCCACTTTTACAGATTCTATCCAGTTTAAGCAACATTTTTTTTCTAGTCTTGAAGTAAACCAAACTCAATGTCAGAGGTAGATAAGTGACCCAGAAAAAAGTCCAAGCTAATTCTCATTGCAAACTTCTCTCCAACTTTCAAGAGGCAATGTCCATGTCCAATAAGCATTAAGGGAAACAGACTATAAATATGAGGACAATAATGGGTTCATGGACAATAGAAAGGCATATGACTTTGTGAAGCATGAAATATATCAGACAAACTTAACACCTCTTTAATCACCTTCTCCCTTTAGTTTGTTCCTACACACACACACACACACACACACACGTATGCAAAGGTTTACTGGGATTGGATCACAGCAGAAGATTCAGAGTTCTAAAATATTTCATTAATTGCCGCACAAAATTTCGCCCATGAATGAATTTAAATTGTCTGAGCTGAAGACTGTCATGCAGGATAGAGCCAAAAGCAAAGAAAATGAAGGAAAGGGATGAGGAGAATGTCAGAAGAATAGAAGTCCTATTTAAAGAGGCAGTGAGATGGTACAATGGATAAAGTGAAGGACCTGAAGTCAGGAAGACCTAAGTTCAACTCTGACCTTAAATACTTACTAGCAAAATGGGCAAATCACAAACTCTGAGGGCCTCAGTTTCCTCATTGATTATATGTATGTGTACATATACATACATATACATATAGGTATATATGTGTGTAGATAGATACACAGACAGACATATAAGGACAAGGACAAGGATTATGGATATGGATATAGTTAGGTGATACAGTACACACAGAGCCAGGCCTATAGTCAGGAAGATATCTTCATGAGTTCAAATCTGGCCTTAGAAACTTACTAACTGTGTGACCCTGAACAAGTCACTTAACCCAGTTTGTCTCTGTTTCCTCATCTGTAAAATAAGCTGCAGAAGGAAATAGCAAACCTCTCCATAACTTTGCCAAGAAAACCCCAAATGGGGTCACAAAGAGTGGGACGTGACTGAAACGGCTGAATAACAACATACACATACATACACACATATATAATATCATCCTAATATACACATCTACAGATAGATGTATGTGTGTGTGTATATGTATGTGAGCATATATACATATAAACAATATATAAACATAATATGGATGTCTTGATCCAACACACATAAACATGGAGAAGTATGGTTTCCATATCTGGCATTTGGAAACTAATTCTTCCTAGTTCTTTACTCCTACAGCAATAAGGTTCTTGAGGAGAAAGGAAAGAAAAGAAAGGTAAAAGTCCCTCACAGTGAAGCAGCGATGCTGCAAGATTCAGAAGCTTTTGCGAGTCTTTCCTTTCATACTGAGTACTATAATTACCTAATTTTGTGAGTATTCCCTTCAGGGAGGTGCCGTATGTCTGACCATACTGCTACTGAACCGTATAGGGTCAGGGTGCACATTACATTAATGGTGAATATTTGTGAAGAGTTTGTGTTCCAAGATCTGTAAAAACCACATAACTAATTCATAACTACTGGGATCTTTGATTCAATTAGAAAAGACCTGTGAGATCATTTAGTGAAATCCCCTTATTCTACAGAAAAGGAAACCAAAGACTATGTGGAGTTACACAGGGATCATAGACTGAGACTTGGAAGGGAACTCAGGGCAAAGGGCAAAGTTGCCTCTAGTTACCATACAAACTGCTCATTTTACAAATGAGGGAACTGAGGCCCAGGGAGATTAAGGGATTTCCCCAAAGTCACACAATGAGTGAATATCAGATGTGGTAGCTCAACCCACAGGCCTCTTACTCCAAAGTGAGTGCATAGCTGAGTAGGAATTTGAATTCAGGTCTTAATGATTCCAAACTTGGGGCTACTTTCTCCTTCATATTTAGAATGTATGAAAAAAATATAGATATGTGATCCTTGCAGGTCTTACCAGGTAGACCAATAATAACAGCAAAAACCATAGGTTGGGCTAATGTAATGATACAGACGTTTAAAATGGGGGTGGGGTGGGATGGGAAGAACAAATTCATTTTAATTTGACAAACCTTAATTCCTACTATGTATAAGGAATTGTGCTGAGTGTTGAGGGCACACAGAGACAAAAAATACAAGGCTCTTGTCCTCAAGGAACTTATAATTGAGTAGTGGAGAAAAGGTGTAATAGAGTAGAAGATGATGGTGTGCACAGCAGTAAAGTACTAAGATATTCAAATTTGAAACAAAAATAGATCTAAAAGAGTTCAAATACTCCACCATCAATGTGACAAGAGGAAATCTTGAAGGAATGGGAGCTTAAAGAAAGATCCTAGAGATGACATTTTTTATAAGGAAGGCATGTGCCAGCAATGTGGCATGACCAGAGATATGAAGGTCAGTATTTCTAAGAAAGAGATAAAGTGTGGCTTAATCTGTTTTTTGTAAAACTCCAATGAGACTGAACTAGGAATCCATCACTGAACTTGGGACAGAAAAAGCACTGCCAAATTACAGATCATCAAGAGAAGAACAATGAAAATGATGAAGGGAACACCTGGGAGATTGGTTTATAGAGAAGAATTAGTAGAATTAAATGTGTAGAATTTGGCTAGAGAAATGATTAACAGAGACTGCGATACCAATCAATGAATATTAAAAGGGCATAAAACACCAAGGAAGAAGTAGCCAAGGGGAAAAAGAGTGGGATTAAAAAATAAAATAAAGGAAAATATTGGCTGAATTTTAGAAAATGTTTTACAATGAGGAGAACTTTAATGGCCTCCTGAGGCATAATCTCCTGGGGGAAAAGGCAGAATTGTCATTTAAAAGGACTCTTGAAAGACTTAACTAAACTTCCCTTGAAATTTCTGTGCAGTTGACCTACCCTGGAAAGATGTAAGTTGGAAAACTTCATCTGGGGACTCTGATTCAATTAGAAACAGTAGTATGTTATAAATAGTTGGTGCCCAATAAATACTTAGTCTACAAAGTCAAGCAATTCGTAACTGAAATAGAACTTGTCCTTTTCAAAGTTATTAACATCTTTATCATACTTCAGGATTATTCAGCCCAATAATGTCTCCAATTACTTTAACAAAGGAGAAGAGGTAGCAACTATGCCCATGGGAGGTAGATGAGGAGTGGAAAGAGTCCTGGATGTGGAGTCAAAACATCTAGGTTCAAAGTATCCTCCTGCTATTTAATACCTCTGAGACTTTGGGCAAGTCATTTAACTCATCTAGGTCTGTTTCTTTATATATAAAAATAGAGGAGAGGGACTCCAAGGAACCTAGGCGTTCTTTGAAGTTCTAGAATCTGTATCCAATCCTATAAACTTAAGAACCAATTGTCCTACCTCTATGGAAGTCCAAGACCTAATCTATAATGTCCAAGAAGTCCAGGTACTAAATAATAACCCTAATTTATAAGCCAAGCAAACTGACAAAACCACTGAAATAACAATACCAGTAACAGCCTAAGTAATCAGCTATAAGAGTAGGGACAGAATGCATTTGGAGTAAGAAAAGGTGGAACTCAAGCCAGAAAGAGGGTGGGAGAGAGAACAAGAAAGAGTCAAGTTAGAAGGGAACAAACTGGGAATCTGGATTTCCTGTCCCAGTCCCGATTTTGTAAAGTCAATTTCATCACTCTCCCACAAAATTCTGTCCTAAATAAGTGTTTCCATTTTATGGGAAAAGGACCCACATGAACAAAAATATTTACAGCAGCTCTTTTTGTGGTGGCCAAGAACTGGAAATCAAGGGGATGTCCATCAATTGGGGAATGGCTTAATAAATTCTGGTATATGAAGGTAATGGAATACCATTGTGCTCCTAAGAAACGATGAGCAGGCCGACTTCAGAAAATCCTGGATTTATATGAACTGATGCTGAATGAGTGAGCAGAACCAGGAGAACATTTTCACAGAAACAGCCACAGTGTGTGAGGACTGATTTTGACAGGACTTAGACCTTCTCAGCAATGCAAGGACCTAAAACAACTCCAAAGAATTCATGATGGAAAATGCCATCGAATTCCAGGGAAAGAACTATGGAGCTGGAATCAGAGTGAAGCAGACTATTTTCTTTTTTGTTTTATTTTGTTTTTTTCTTTCTCATAGTTTCTTTACTTCATTATAATTCTTCTGTGCAACATGACTAATGTGAAAATTTGTTTGATAGGAATGTATGTGTACAGCCCATATCAGATTGTAGACTGTCTTGGGGAGAGAGGGGAGAGAGAGGGGGAGAAAATTTAAAACCCATGGAAGTGAATGTTGAAAACTAAAAATAAATTGGAAAAAAACAAAAAAGTTTCCATTTACCTACTGTAGTACACCAACTGAGATTTAACATTAAAATAGTTTTTCTTATTGGAATAGAAAAAATGGCAAGCAATGGCATTGAGACAATGTCCTTTACTAACCTCTGATCTGAGTCTCAGGTACTCTCAACATAATTATGCCTGGTTCCCTATTGCAAGGTCATTAGAGGATAATTAACCTTAACTAAGGCACTGAGGGCTTCCTTCTCGTAAAGATATATCCTGTATGATGTCATTCTAACCAATATTGTTCAAAGTAATGTTATGCCCAAATATCATATCATAAAACCTCCCTATATCTGCTTGGAAAAATCACCAAAGACGCAAATTAGAGGGTTGGATGATGATTGATTTATATGCTCTTCTAAGGATGCCCTATTTACCATTTCATTTATAATCTTGATTACATGGATCTCACTGGCTCTTTAGCACCAATATTTTCATGGAACCAGTGACCAGTGTTCGCTGTAGGGTTGCCCATGTTCTCTTTGGCTAATTCATTCATAGATGCCACTGGCAATGAAGTTCTTCCTGATTCTCACATCTACTAATCCTCTCCTTCCCCAAATTACCTTGCATCTATAAATAAAAGTTGTCTCCCCTAATGGATGTAAGCTCCATGAAGATAAGGACTCTCATTCCTGTCTTTGTATCCCCAGTACACAGTGCCTGGAACTTAGCAGACATTTAATGAATGCCTGTTGATTGAGTGACTTGGTTCAGTCTTAAGAACATGAAATAAGAGCTGACCACAAATGGTAGCCTCTGAGTAAGAATTTGATGGAAAGTAAATTTATTCAACATATTCATATACTTATAAAGTATCGCAAACTAAGTAACAATACAAAAGGGATGGGAATGAGAAGGTGATAGAACAAAAAATTTTGGAGTTGAAGGGGACCTTAGGAGTCATCTAGTCCAACCTACTCATTTTCTGAGTAAGTCAACTGAGTCTAAGAGAGGTAAAGAACCATAATCAAAGTATTATGACTAGGGATTTACTGGAGGGAAGATAATAAAGTGATTATATGTTGATATGTTTCTCAATGTCATGAATTCATGAGGTTTAGGTTGGTCCTAAGGCAGTCAGGAGAAAAAAAAAACTCAACAACTTCAAAAAGTGACCATTAGCACTTTATATAGCCTGAAATAATGACCTAATGTAAGTAGAGCAGTTGAAGATGATTCCATTGTTTTGTCACTTACTATGTCACCCTGAACAAGTCATTTAATTTTCTGTTTCCTCATCTGTAAAATGAGTATATTGAATCAGATAATAACTAATTCTCTTCCTGCTCTAAATCTACAAACTTTGATATTTTTACTTTATCCACAGATGTGAGAATATTAAAAAATTACAAAATATATCTAACTTATATAGTATCTTTATAGTAAAGAGAAGAGAATAAGAATATAATTCATTCTTTTTGGAAAAGTTGACTAAGATGACGATCCCTACTACAATTACCTTTAAGTACCTAAAAAAAAAGACAATGCTCCATAGCAATGTTTTTCCATGAAGAAAAATCCCATAATGAGCAGTGTGGCAGCTTAACTAATATGTAAGTACCTTTATGAGTGCTTTCTCCTTATGATGAAGTTTTGCCCTTCTTTGATCCCAATCCATGGAACTTTTTTCTGATCAGCACAAAGCATCTTTCTCCTTACAAGATTTCATCTCCCAATTCTGATTGAAAACTCCTCCTAAAAATGAGTGTTTATGTGTGAGTATATTTAAGGCTCTGAAACGATAGCATAAGGACAACTCAAGTATTCTGGTGATCTCCACAATCTCCTTGAAAGAGAAGAAACATCCTCAAGTGGCTCTCCTGATGTGGGAAACACTTTTTACCGAATGAATCAAGTAGCCTCAAAATGTTTCAATGAGAAACCCAATCATGGAACCTGGACTGGGTTTGCAATAGAGTCTAAATAGGTGTCCTGGGGAGCTGAGGATCAATTAGTAACTCGTTTACCTCTGCCAACGGAATATTTATCTGTTTGTTGTCCATTTCTGCCTAGGGATCACTGAGCTAAAAAAATGGTACACTGCATTCAGCCAAAAAAATCATTTTGTCTAAAACCTGGCATAGGTTTCTATGTAGCATTATATCCTTGCGATTATAAATGGGGAAAGGAAGGATAGTCCCATTTTACAGGTGCCAAAAATAAAATTGAGAGGGTATGTGTTTGTTATTGACATGTGTTATAGAGGAAAGGGCACCACATTTGGATTCAGAGGCCTTCACTTTTAAGTTTACTACCTGAGTGACTTGGGGAAACTCACTTTTCTTCTCCGGTCCACACTTTTCTCAAATGTCAAATAAGAAGGTCTGAACTAGATGATCTTTAACGTCCCTTTCCTGTTCTAAGGTGGAATCGATAAATGTTGGAATTGATATCAAAAGCCACAGCTCTTTCCACTGCATTACAGGGCCATGTTTTTATGATGGATTTGCTGTTAAGTTTAAAAACCATCTTTGGCTCTCAAAATGATTATTTACCAGTGCTGACCAATGTCACCACCACTGCCTTCTCTAATAATTGCTCTTTGGGGGCTTTTTCATGACAGTAGACTAAAAGCAACCCCCAAACCCACAAAAAACTTTTAACAATCTTATCAATCTTTCTCATACAGAAGGAGAAAGAAGAGGCAGAAAAGTCATTTATTTATTTTAGTTCCATAGTCCTCTATAGTCTAATGAGTGTGTGATGATTTCTTTTAATCTCTGGATACATAGATTGGGGGGTTGTTTTCATGGCTGATGTGTTGTGGAATTCTGCAGAAACTCAAATACAACTGAATCCTAATATTGTGCATTCTCTAATGATAAATATGGGACCAGAAAACCTCTCCCTGAGAGGGCTCCTGATGCTATCCTCTCATTTCCTTCCACACATCTGTCATGGACATTCCTAAACTAAAACTTTCAAATCTTCATATCCAAACTTAACATCTCTCCAGTGTTACAGACTCATATCACCAACTGCCTGTTGGACATCTATACCTATGTGTCCTATAGGCTTCTCAAACTCAACATGTCCACAACAGAACTCATTATCTCCCTGTCAAAACCTTCCCCACATTCCAAACTTTCCTCTTTCTGTCCAGGGTATTACCAGCTTCCAATCATCCCATGTTTGCAATACTGGAGTCATATTAGGTTTTCCTTTTACATTCCACAAATCCGGTTAGAAGCCAATTCTATCCTACCTCCACAACATCTCTTGAATCCCTTTCCTTCTCTTCCCTCCTATAGCTAGCTCAAATTCAGACCCTTAGATGAATTACTAGGCCTCTTGGCTTCTAGTTTCTCCCTCCTCAAAGCCTTCCTCCACAGAGCTGCTCATTATTCTTCCTATGGCACAGATCTCATCGTGTATGTCATTTTGCTGAAGAAGTTCCCTCCAAGCTAAAACATAAAATCCTCATCTTGGCATTTAAAAGCCTTTTGCAACTGGGATCTTGCCTATATTTCCAGATTTAGTTTATAACACTCCCCTTTATGAACTCTCCATTCCAATCAAACTAACCTATTTGCTGCTCCCAGAACTAGGCATTGTACCTTCCACCTTTCATGTCTTCCTTAGACTATTCTGCTTCTCTACCTGGAATGGGCTCCTTCCTCATCACTGCCCCTTAAGAATGTCTGGTTTCCTATACCACTCAGTTTATGTGCCTTCTCTAAGGGACACCCAATGGGAACTTCCAATCATGAACACTCTTTGTCTCCCCAAATGAAATTATCTCACAGTTAATCATATGTAGATACTTATGTAGGTGCTACTCATGCTGTGGCCACCATCTTTCTTCCTGCCTACTCCCATTGTCCTCCCTATTTGTTTTATTTTCCCAATACAATTATTATACCTCAAGGACAAGGACTTCAAAATTCTGCATACCAAGCACTGGAGGCATAGCAAAAAGAGCACTAGATTTGGAATTGAGAGACATGGGTTCAAATCTCAGCTCTGACATGCATCTGCATGATGTTGGCAAGCCAGTGGCTTACCTATTTGAGCTAGTTCCATCATTTGTAAGATGTGCACAATATTCCTATTCCCTAAATCACAGCCTTGCTTTAAGTGTTGGAAACCCAAAGGACAAAGTTTTTATCATTATTATTTATTTATCAGTGATAATAATAGCTCACATTGCCATACAACTTTACAACTGAAAGTATTTTACATCTATTATTTTATTTAACAACTACAAAAATTTTATGAAGGAGGTAATACAAATATTATTCTCTTTTTTACAGATTAGTAAATTCAAAAGTTTATGTGACTACTCATTCATGACATATGGGGATTGTGTGTTATAAGCTTCTTCTGATGTTTTCTGATGAAATGATTTGGCTGTAGATTGACTTAGTGGTCAGCTGAAATTTCAAATGTCAGGCATTTGGAAACCAACTAACTAATGGTCCTGAGTAATTCTTCCTTCATCATCCTGCTATGCACATTTTATATTATTGTGTCCTGTAGTGTAATAGCTTCTTAATGAATACATGAATGAAAAGGCATTTCTTAAAGAGTTACTATACTCACAACTCGGTGTAGAGAGTTGGGTATATAAATAAATACAAGCTAGCAAGGCAATCCTTGTCTTTAAGCAACTTACATTCTAGTAGGGAGAGACCATACGTTACATAAAGGGGAGTGGTAGCCAGGGAGGAGTGTTTTGTATAAGGAAGTCAGAGTGAATTGTGATTGGAGTCATGGAGTAAATGATTGACATGTCCTTTCCTGGAAAGGTAGAGTGGCTTGATTGATGTTCTTAAAGCTGGAGTTAGAAAGTTGGCCATTCGGCTGTGGGATGGGAGCTAATGGTATGGAGCGGTCAAGTAGCAGAACGGTGAGCCTGAGACAAGGGAGAATACATTTGTGTAGTGAACAAAACAACCCTTTCAGTTCCTGGAATTACCATCTGCTCTAGATGACAAGCTCCCAAAAAACAGAGAGACTGTTTGTTAAAGAAACTTTGTATAGTAATGTATTAATAAACTTTTAGATGGTGATCAGTGACCACCTGACTCTCAGGTAGGAAGAGAGGCTTTTACCTTGAAATTCACAGAATTTCAGAGGCCATGTATTCCATCCCAAATATGAATAAAAATCCTGTCCACAATATCCCCAGCAAGTGATCAGCCAGTCTGCTTGAAGTCTCATGCACTTTTCTAGGCAATATCTCAATAGTCATGGCAGGAAGATAATGTAGTCCCCAGGAAAGCGGGATTATCCTGCTATCTCTTAGAAAAGGCACACATTTCCTGAGAAAAGTAAAATGATCCAAATTTTAGAATTAACTAGCTCGGAGATTGTATCTTCCCAGTCACTTCAGAATTATCAAGCAACATCTTACAAAGTCTTAACAAAAATAGACAAGACAGACTGATAGGTAGACAGACAGACAGATAGATGATGGATAAATAGATAGGAATATATGTGTATACGTATATGTATCCACATACACACACAAATACACACACACGCACATATATATATATATATATATATATATATATATATATATATATATATATATATATATATATGGAGAGAGGAAGAGAGAGACAGAAAGAGAGAGAAAGGAAGAGAGAGAGAATACGTTTATCATTTACTATGTTCCAGGCACTCTGTTAAGCACTGGGGATTCAAAAACAAAAAAACCACCTGCTCTTTCCTCTTAAGGAACTTATATGTGAATAGGGGAAAACAAAACCCAGAGGAGAGTTGGAAAGGAATGGGGAGGAAGGGCATGAGGAGAGCTCTCAGTGCTGGATAAAGATGCCTGCGTGGAAGTAGAACCGTGGCTCAGAGTAAGCCAGAAGTGCAGTGGAGCTGTCCATCAGGGCTCCTCAAGGTAGGCTGGTCCCAAGCAAGGGCACATCAGTCAGCAAGGACTCTTGGAGCCAGTCATTTTTAGGTGGGCAAGGTGTAGGTGCCACACCCTAAAAAGCGAGTTGGAAGTGAGGTGGCGTGATTCTTCTTGTGCCCTAGGTTTCAGGGAGCCATATGAGAAAACAATAGAAGGAAGCACATGAGCCATAGAGGCAATTCCTTGCCCAGAATAGAAAAGTCTTGCCTGGTGCATCTGTTCCAGGAGCCTGATGACCCGAGCTGCCTTTAAGTGGAAGAGTTCCAACTGGAGCAGAAATAACCAAGAGTACTGAAGAGTGAAAAGCGGCCAAAGGGACTCAGGCTTAGAATGGAAGTGCTCAGGGATGGAAGTGCATGGTACAAGAGGAGAGACCGCTGCATGTGGTGGGAAAAGGGCAGGGCCAGAGGCCAAGCTCCCTGGGTGACCAAACTATTCCTTAAAGTAACGGACTGAGCAACATAAGGCGCTGATCTAGCTCAGGAGTGACATGCTCCTTCTGCTTCCAAATAGTTTAATTCAACAGACATTTATTAAGCACCGACTATGGGCCCTGCTTGGTTTGTATACTTTAAATAGCTATTGTCACTTTTTATAAATGATCTAGTAGTGGATCTTATTTCCTGACCTCTGACAAGTTTCAAATTATGGAACCCGAATCCTGGAAAGCCTTTTTACCATCATTCACCTTCTCCCCAGAATAGTATTCAAAACTGTTTTTTGAGAAATCTTCTATGTTTTTAAGATGGAAACTCTAATAAGATCCAAAAGAATGGTCCTTAAGCATACAAAGAAGCTATGAATAAATCAGCTCGGAATTCCTCACTTAGGGTGGGAACTCCCTTATCTAACACAGAACATAACCCTTATACAACATGGTACCTTAGTCCTAGAGAGCTGCAAGTGGGTCAGAAAGGTTAAATGAGTTGCCCAGGATCAACAACACTGTTGTTGAGAACCCAGGTCTTCGTGACTCCAAACTCAGCATCATTATGCTTCTGAAAAGAGGAGGACAAGGAGAGGGAAAAGGAAGGAGAAGGGGAAGGAGAAGGAGAATTTGCATTTACTTAAGCTCTAAGGTTTACAAAGTGCTTTACAAATATTATGTGTTTGATCCTCACAGTTCAGAGACAGACATTTTTTACTATACCTGCTTGACATAAAAGAAAAATGAGACAGACAGTGATTAAATGACTTACCCAGGGTCACACAGCAATTGTCAGAGACCACATTTGAATTGAGCTCTTCCTAATTCCAGGTTCAATTCTATCCACTGTGCTACTTAGGTCTCTCTAGAGCTATAAGGGGCAAGTAATTTAGTCTACTCACACACGCGCACGCACACACACACATGCACACACACATACACACTTTTTATAGATGAGAAGACTGAGTGTTGGAAAGGCTATACTAAGTACAAACTCTGAATCCCTAGAGGGGTGAAAAACAATGATAGTGCCTTCCATATAGAAAAAAAACCACATAACCAAATATTTGTTGAACAAATATTCCTTAACTTAGAAAAAATGCATAATATTACCTTTTGAAATCCTTGTAGTAAATTGGGATAACACTCCTCTCCTCAAACTCTCACACTGCATTGAACTATAACTCATTTAGAAAGAAGCTGCATATAGTCATGAAGGGGGAAAATAGGATAACCTTTTTCCATTCAGAACCATTGAGGACTAGCCTACGTAGAGGAAGTCAGGTGTAGACAAGATGGCTTCTCAAAGTGGCTGGCAAAACAATATCTACACAGCACTCAGCTTCTTTAGTGAGGGTGGAAGGGATACAAGAAAAGGGGAGGATGAAAAAATGGGAAATTCCATGAGCCCCTGGCTTTGTGCTATTATTTAGTAGCTATTTGGAAGAATGGGAAGTCCAGTAGACTGTTAACTCTATCTTTTTGCTGGTATGAGAAGCAAAGTAGTATAGTGGAAAGAACACTGATTTTGCATGATGGGGACACATTTAAAATCCATCTCTAAACAACCAGTCAACCCACAAGCATTTGTTAAGCTCCAACTATGTGCCAGACTAGGTGCCATTCTAAATGATGGGTATGCAAAATACATGTTTTTTGACTTGGGAGTATACCAACTGCTGGAGGAACAAGTAAAAGCTTCATGTATCAAGTTGTGCTTAAATTGGGTCTTGAAGGGAACACTTTCAGGATCCTCAATTCTAATAGGACATTTTAGAAGTTGGTTGAGTTTGGGGGGAATGATAATGGGCTGTTTTAGTCCTATTCAGTAATTAGTTACAGGATCACAGCAGACCAATTAAAACTTCTGAGCCTCAACTGTCCTGATTTTCAAAATGAAAGCACCTCCTTCACAAGTTTGTTATGAAGATCAGTATGCATATAAAGCATCTCACAAACTTTAAAGTGTCATGTGTATCAGATAATTATGGCAACGATGGTGATGATGCTCCAAAAGCTTGAACCCACTGCTGAAATATGAACATCTGAATATCAATCAGCTGGTCCTCCACAGGTACAAGTTATATGAATGATGTAGAACAAGAGCTTGGAGAGAAGACCTTAAACAGAGTATATCTAGTACTATGTCATCACACATGTATGAACCCAAGAGAGTCCTCTTGAAAAGTGATTTCCCCAGGCTTGCTATGTACACATTAAGTCCAATACTCCTGATTCAGTGGACATCAGCAGAAAATGTTTGCAAGAGCTTGAGTAACTGTCCAAAAGAGTCCTTCATCTAAAATCCCCTATTTTTTTCCCTATTACACATAATGAACTAATCTGGGGATCACATGGAACTTGTATTCCATCTGGAATACCCTCCTCCCCCTTCCTCAATTTGCTTTTAGTTAAACAGTATTTATCAGACAGACATTTAATAAAGTGTTAGTAACACCAAATTATATCCAAGTGACTCAACTCTTGGTCAGAATCTAACAAAAAGGTTGTCTCGAGTTTAATTCAGGCCTCCCCCCAAGTTATCCACCTTCATTACACAGAAAACTTTGCAGCCCTGGGTGAAAAGTAAATGCCTGCATGACAGGTCAACTAGGCTGGCCTCTCTTTTAAAACATCATACAGGTATTAACACAAAACACGAACGAGAACATTTATTCAATACTTTATTCTTCTCTAACACTGTCATACTTTGGGCTCAGTTTTCCTGCAAATTCCTCTCATTTTTCCTTTGTGAAACATAATTTGTATAAAACAGAACAAAAATCCTGGGACTTTTTTGTAATTATACTGCAACTAAGGAAGTGAAATACCATTATCTTCTCTTATAAACATATAAAACAGTGATATGTGGATGGAGACAGCTCATGAATAAATAAATATATCCACAGTTGGGTGCATTTGTGCACTTATTACCATGATGTAAATAGCCACACAGATGCTACATACAAAAAGGGGCATAAGAATCAGAAGAAAATTTAAAAGCCCTATTCTTATACCTAGAATGCATCAATGTAACACCAAGTAGAAGACTAAGGACTTTAACCTATCAGGACTGTAACTACTGCCCAACGAAACCCCGATGGGAACGCAGCAGGGAGGGCATAAAATGAAGCTCTGTAAGCATTCAAATTAATTGGAAACAGAGTCCAGTTTGTTGGGAGCTCAGTTTCCAAGAATGCCTTTCCACAATTCAGCAAGTTTATAGCTCCTTCGAAGCTTGGCAAGTGCCCCTTCACTGATGAGAAGTTATCCCCTTCAAAATATGGAAAGTCACTGGGTGATACAAAAACTACATCTCAATAGCAATGCACAGATGTTTCCACTAAAATAGAGCTGTTTCAACCCAGGCTAAGAAAGGCAGCTCAGACCCCTTGTAAGAGCTTGAAAAGTGGGGAAAGGGCACATGTCCTGGATGTATTTATTGCTGTGTTGGTCACTAAACAGGAATTTGGCCTCCTACCCTACCACAGTATTGAGATACTGCCTGGGTCAACCATAAGCCAAAATAAAAAGCTGATCGAGCCAGTTGTGTCAAAGAGATGGTCCATCACGCAGTGCCACTGCAGCCCCCAAGAGAACCTGGATGTTGGGCTACATTTGTGAATTTTTTTTAATTGGTTGTGTTTGGACTTCTGAAGAATGAAAAGTTTGAAGCAAGAGAATGAGATAGTTGAGAGGCTTTTGAAAATGCCAGAGAAGGGAATTTGATATGTAGCAAACATCTGCCCTGAGGCTTGCTGGTCCCGTTACTGAAGAGTCAACCTGCAGGAGAGCAAGATCTCAAATAAACATTTTCTTATGTCAATGGCGATGCAATTCCCCAATGCAAGAATGACCAGGGCACATACTGCTGAACCATGTTAATCTTTCTAATGACACGTTTTACTTAGGGAGCATTTTTCTTGCACTATCTTCTCCACTCTGGGTCTACGAAAGACTGTTCTAACTACAAGATTAATTGAATGTTGAGTTTTTGTACTTATGTTTATCCAGATGTGGGTAACTGCCTCTCTATCTCATTTTAAGGTAAATGTTATCATTCCCACATTCTATATTGAGTGTGGAGAATCCAAAACATGGAGAAATTAAGTGACTGATTAAAGCCCTGGATAGAACTGCTAGAACTTTAAAAAAAAAGAAAAGAAAAGAAAAGAAGAGTTAACTTTCTGATAAGAGGGATTCATTCTATAGAAAATAATTCTCCTAAGACAATGTAAACTTCTGGAAGAGAGGGACAGTTTTGGTTTGAGTCCTTATTTTGCCAACATTGAGTATAATGCCTTGAAAAAAATAATAGGAGGCATTCAATAAATATTTGTTGAATTTCATAAGCAGCTGGGTAGTATAAGAGAAAAATCACTGGATCCTAAGTTAGAGAACCAGTCATTGAAACCCAACTTTGTCATTTACTATCTGTATAATATTGGGCAAGTCACTTTCGCATCTTGGGACCTTAGCTGACTCACAAAAGAGTTAAATGGAATGATGTCTAAGGTCTGATCTGGGTCTAGATTCAGAGATGCCATTTATTAGAAACAGTGAGGCAGATGGGATAGAGTTCTGAGCTTGAAATTGGAAAGACCTTTAGTAGTCATAGGATCTTAGGCAAAACATTTAAGAATTCTGTGACTCAGTTTCCTCATAAGTAAATAACACCACCTATGTCAGTGACTGTTGTAGGGATAGAATGAAATGATGTATATAAGATGCTCTAGAGACCTTAAAGCGCTATATAAATGCTAGTTATTTAATATTATTACTACTATTATTTATTGTGTGACCTTCCCTTGATATGCTAAGCATGGAGGCATAGACCAAGTACTACACCAGGTGTCAGGAACATCTGGTTTCAGGACCCTTTGCTGTGTGTGTGACCATGAGCGTATCAATAAAGCAAAATTATCTCTCCCCTTCAAGGGGCTTAAACTCCATCAGACCAGAAGTGTCAAACATGGTACCCACAGTCATAATGAGGCCACGACACTCCAGAGTGCCACCTGAATCAGATTAAAATATAATTGGGAAATATTTAACAACAAAAAAGTAAAAATACAAGAAAATAGAGATAATGTTAATATGTGGTTTTCTAAGTCAATATGCAGTCTGCAGGGATCCTTATTTATGGTTTAATGGTTCTCATTTCTTTTTGACTTTGACACCACTGCAATAGAAGAAATAATTTGAACACAAGTAAACAAATATAAATACAAAGTCATTTCAAGAAGGAAAGTGATTATTTTTTTTCTGGAGTATATAAACTGCTTTACAGATTTTAGAGGTCTAAATAAAAGCTGGTTAATCTTGGCACAGCCACATGCTTACCTTACGAGTTAGACATTTCTGTTTTATTTAAAATAACACCTGAGTTGCCCCCAAGAGGTAAGAAAAGGATGCAGCCTCTTTGGCCTCAGGATTACAGATAGATTCTCCACATTCAGCTTAAGAGAATCTCAGAGGAAAATGGGTAAGACAGGATGAATTACTTCCTTGAATGTAAAGAAGAAACAACTTCTGTTAGGATCAACTCTCAATTACCTGGCTGGATTATTTGTCTTCCACTTAGTCAATTAAATTATTATTATTAATACACTTTACAAGCAGGAATAAGAAAGAATGAGTAGCTGAAAGAGAAGGCCTTAGGAAATAGAACTGCGTCCCATTCCAAGGGAACAGATGTACCTGAAGAAACCTGAGATGGAGAAAAGCAGCCCGACTCTGCTTAAACTTGTTTTGTTTTGTTTTTTTACATCAGTCTGAGAAGGCTGCCCAAACTCAGCACTATGTGAGGAGCATTTTGGGCGCTCAGCATGAATGCACAGTGGGTAAACCAGGTAATTTTCCTGACCAAGATGTTTATGACATGGCTTCATTATTTGATATCAAGCATTTTAAATTCAGATGCCATCTGAAAAAAATGCATATCCAAATATTCATGCAAAAATATATTCCAAAGCTTATCAAATACAAATTACATCTGGATTATCTCCTGGGCCAGATTACTTTTTCTATTGCTATACTCATTTGCAAAGGTAATCAAGAATGGGTAGTATAATATGACATTTCTTTGCCTGTATGCTAGGGACCTGAATGATCTCTTTGATATGAATTCAAGCATTCTTTAGGAAAATATTGATGATGGTGATATTTTTTCCTTTAAAACATGACATATGAAAGTGTATCAAAAAATTTGTTAGGCATGGCAAACTGTCTATATGTACATGGATGTAATTCATTCTAGTTTATGTGAAAATTTCCCTAACTTCTCACTAATAACTAGCAAAATTCAATAGTCCCAGACCTCCCAGACAAGCTTTTATGAGCTTTGTCAGTCTATTTCCAGCTCCAAAGTTCCCAGACAAATTAGTTTGGGAAATCATTTCAGGCTGTGTTTCAAAAACAGGTGTGATATAATGACCCTCTAGGGTTTTAAGGGGCCCTTAACTCACTAGCTGCATCCATGAGTTCCTTGTCCTTCCCTCAAAAGTAAAACCTATCCGTGTAAGCTACAAAATGTGAGAAAACTCTTTCACCAGCTCTAAATTTTAATGGATAATATAAAACCAGATTTGAAATGCCAACCAAGTCTCTAGAAGTCTTATTCCAGAGCAAAAGGAGTAGTCTTGCATCAGGTACCCTTGATTCACCTTTTGTCTTTTATAAAAATGAAAGGACCATATCCTTCTCTACAAACCAGAGCAACGAAAGATGGTCCTTTGCAATACTATTTAAATACTTGTCAAGTTGAACTGGACTGAACTAAGGTTAGCTGTAGCTGAGTAGATTAAGTCCCATCTCTAAGCTAAGGTACAGAGGGAGAAACGTAGCAAGGTTCTCTGTGCGTAAAATGGAAAACATGGGGAATTCGATTTGACACTGAGCAACCATTTGCAGAGCTGAGATGCATGTGAGGTCTGGAGAGTCATTTCCCAATATTTCCCCACACATGTAGCCTTAGTCAGCCTAGCTTGAGAAATTCAGCCTCTCTTGGAAACCCTAGGGATCTGAAAATGTCCATTGTCCTTAGAGAAAAGAGTGACTGTGCTATGTGAAGTTTTTTTTATCTGAAAAGCTCTGTCCCAAATATATCCAAGATAAAAGGATATTATTGCGGGGAGCTGAAAGATTGGATATGTGACTATAAAGAATCTCATTTTGACAAATATATGAGCATGGTTATACATACATATATGGATATATATGTCTATACACATGGTTATATGAATATATGTCTATATACATATACAGTATCTTTCTTTAAAACAGCCCCTTTGGAAAAATAGATACTTTTCCATAAGAACAGTCCAAATCCTTCATTTTACAGTTGAGGCAACTGAGGCCTAGGAAAGTTAAATCATTTACCAAGATCACACAGGTAGTAAGCACCAGAAGTGATACTTAGGTACAAATCAGTCCTCTCTCCGTTGTACCACCTGCCCTTGTCATAACAATGGTGCTTTTATTTCTTCATTTTTTGGTACTCCTCTTTCAGAACTGTTTTTGGAGCTAATTTAACCATTAATATCAAAAATTTAGTCTCATTACTATAGGCAACATAGTCCAGAGCAGGGGCTCTTAACCTTTCTTGTGTCATGGACCAATCTGCCAGTTTAGTAAAGCCTGTGGTAACCTTCTCAGAATAATGTTTTTATAAATGAATAAAACTGAATAAATAAGGTTTCAAAGGAAATTAATTGTATTAATGTACAGTTATAAAAATTAATAATTTATACTAATGTGATTAATTATATTTATAATATTGATTTTAATAGTTTGTATTAATTATAATGTATATTATATTGATTAATTATAATAATGTATATTAATGTATAATTATTAAGGGCAGCTAGGTGGTTCAGTGGAAAGGGTACCAGGCCTGGAGTCAGGAAGACCTGAGTTTAAATAAGGCCTAAATCACATACTAGCTGTGTGACCCTGGGCAAGTCATTTAACCTTGTTTGCCTCAGTATCCTCATCTGTGAAATGAGCTAGAGAAGGAAATGGCAAACCACTGTAATACATTTGCCAAGAAAATCCCAAATGGGTTCTCAAAGAATCCAACATGACCGAGCAACAACAAAATAGTTATCAAAATATTTTTAAAAGTTAAGTTCATGGACCCCATGTTAAGATCCCCTGGCATAAAGGAAGGAATGCCAGACCCAGAGTCAAGAAGACCTGGGCTCATCTCGGAAACCTTATAGATGTGTGATGATTGGAGGGATTCTGAGCATCGGCTTGCCCACTGGAAAAATTAGGGTAATAATATCCGTAGTACGTATCTCACAGGGCTATTGTAAGAGTCAAATGAGATGTAGATATAAAGCACTTTACAAATATTAAAGCGTTGCTAAAAGCAAATCATCATCTTATAATCAGCTTTCATCCATGACCCACAAAGTATAGCATTAAATTAAAAAAAACACTCGTTAATATGTTCTATACTCTAGGTACTGGCACACAAAGACAAAAATGAAGTAGCCCCAATGATTCACATTGAATGTATGAATACTGAGTAGATAAAACTGTGCTGCACAGTGAGGTCAATACAAAATGCAAACAATGCAATTACAAGAGTGAGTACCTCAACAGTGGTGAATCTAGAAAAATTTGACCCAGGATATTGACTGTGCCAGATCTAAGTTTTGAAGGAAGCTCAGGCGTCATTGAGGACAGAGGTAGGTTCATTTCAGACATTGGTGACCATTTGCGTATATTACATTGGTATGAATTCCCACATCATTTGGAACAATTGACTCCAAATGGCTTTGTTTCAAAAAAATCAAATTTTTTTCCCTTAAAGGTCTGTCACCACAAGGACACTTGGAGTACTTAGTACAGACTCTTAAGAGCATTTCCAAAGAAGGCTTCCAAAACCGTCTGGACCATTATAGATAGTCTATGAAACCAAACTATAATTGCTATGAAGGCCAACATTAGAAGCTCAGATATATTACCTTTTTTTAAAGTCATCAGCACCACATTTCATTTCTAATTAAATGATATCGAAGGACCAGCAACATTCTCTTCTTTTATTTCCCAGACTCAGTTTTGAATGAATTTTGGCAATTTCCAAAAATTAAAGCCACTCTCAGAGAAAAAAAAGATTTGCCGCCACTTAAGAATGTACCTGTATTGTTGGAACCTAGCCTCTTCCTTCTATTTCTTCATGCATTTTTTTGATTGATGGGAGAGTTTTCAGCTATTGATTCACTTATTTATACTGTTAAAAAAACATTATTAAGATGAGGCAATCAAGAAACACGTTGTTTATTCTTCAAGAAGTGGAAATGCACTCACAAAAGGATTGGATATCTAGCCAGCATTTTCTTGTTTAAATTTCCAGTTCTTTCTTGTTCTCTGATTCAGCCTGGATTTTTTTTTTGGCCACAAACCACTCTGGTAAAACAGTTCTCCCCCTCTTCCCACCACTGATGTCTTCAACCTGCCAATGCTCTACCTTCTCCAGCCCTCTTCTCCTCTACTGAGGCCATCTATAAGACCACGAGAAGCCAGTTCACAAACCACTTGTGGACCACAGACTATAATTTATGTGCTTTGGTTGGGGTGGAGGTGGGCTTTAGAGTAGTTAATAATTAAATCCAGAAGAAAGATGAAAGGTTAACATTTCAGGGAACTGAATAGAAATTACAATGTTTTTAGTCAATCAACTGATTGCAGTAGATAAATTCTTAAGGGATTTCTTCACCCTGCAACCTAACCCCATTTCCTTGCTCAGCCTCCCTTAGGGGAACATCAGGTTTGAAATTGAAACAGGTTCTATGAAGGTAGCACATTCTTTGAATAATTGTAGATCTGTAATGATCTTGACAGGTCACAAAACCACTCACTCTTTCTTCTGTCAAGATGATACCTGGAGATAAGCAAATAGCTATCCATTGGGAAACTTAAGTTATCAGGTCTCTCCAGTGTGCAAGAATTTGGGGATGGGTGAAGTACCAAAAGATAAAGAGATTAAGCTCTAAAGATTCAAGTCACTTGCCCAAGGTTACACAGCAGGTTTGTTAATAGTGAAGCCAGGTCATGAACATCAGCTGATAGAAAGACTCTCTAGTGATAGGATAGGTCCTTTATACTCTGGAACTGGAGCAACTTCAATGCAGGTTCATCCCCAGCATTCATATTTATGACTGAATGTAGTGAATTAGCCAAATTTAACTGCAGAAGAATATATATGTATTATTGTACATTGTCTACGTATGTGTTTTTATATACATTTGTGCATAGATATATGCATATATACATATATAAGTGAATGTATATATATATCTGTATATGAATCTATGTATATACGTATATAGTCATTCTTGCCATATGTCAGAGTAGGAAAAAATTTTTTTAATATGACTAATTTTTAGGGTTAACTGAAAGGCATTCATTGAAAGCACCAAAACTCTTTTTTGTTCAAACCACAGAAAAGGAAAAAATATTTTTATAGTTATCATCAAATGAAAGAAAAGAGAAAGCTGTCAAGGCATTGAAATTTAACTCTGCATAATTAAAGACATATAGGAGTATCATTAGTGCAAATATTCCTTTATTTAACCTATACTACTTATCCTGTTCTGCAGAGTAATGCCAACAAAATATTACATTTTACATATTTAAAAAATGTTAATTAGATAATATTGCCTAAAGTCTCTTTTACTTATATTCAAGATAACTGTTTTCACAGACGTGTTACTTCTACTTCTCCAGTTAACCGGGAAATACTTCTGCACACTAGTTTATATCAAGTTACTACCACTCAAAGGGATGGAATTTTGAGAAAAATAATTCCTTCCCAATGTCATAGAACTGAGGGATATAAAAATCTTGATTTCACCAAACTCTGCAGTGGGTAGAACTTATTTTTAGAATCAAAATGGAATAGTTTTGATATTTAACAATGTGTTTATGGAAGAATTATAATCTTAAGTAGTTTATATTTTAGTTGAAAATCTTATATAGAACTTAATATAATCGTCAATAAGATAGGGTTGGTTCTTTTTTAGTTCTGTAGAGAGGTTCTGCAATCTACAGCAATAATTATCATGTTCATTGGACAAATGAGAATTTTGGAATCCCAGAGATCCTTGTCAAAGGCTTCACAATCAATTAACAGCAATGGGTGTGGTTAAATTGGTTTGCCCATTTCTTGCTAACCTGAACTTGAATAACTTGAACACTCAGGGACAAAAAAAGCTTCAGATCAATTGGTGAGACAAAGTACAATTTGGAACATATGTTATCCTGGACTGGAATACAGAATTCTAATACTGGAGGAGCCATCATATAATAAATTATGCTAATTTAACACAGATTCACCATGTCCAACCATACATAGAACAACTCAGGCATATATGAAGAGGGTGCTGGTTAAATGGAAAAGCCACATACGATAAATGCTATGATGTTCATTCGCTCAATAATAATTTATTAGACATGTATTATGTCCAAGGCACTATGCATAAGTGTTGAGGATACAATATAAGACAAAAAACAGTCTGGAGTTTACATTTACTGGGCGGACATTACATTTGCACAGATAATTAATTACAAGATAGTTTGAGAGGGCAAGAAAACACTAACAAGCTAGGCAGATCAGGTTGTTTCTCTTAGGGGTCAGCGCCTGAGTCTAAGTATTCTAAGAGGAAGAGAGGAGAATGCCTCATCATCATCAACAAAGGGCATTGGAAATTGGTTTGAATGCATACTCTCAGTGTGGCATATTTAGGAAGTTTTTAAAATTTTAATCATTAATATCATCTTGTTTTACAGGAATTTGTTCCTTTAAAAAAACTTAAGCAGATCAAAACATTTGATTGAAGACTCCAGAGAATCAGCTTGCAGTTACAGAGGCTTTCCTCTATAAGATCCAAGCGTGGGTGCACTGTTTCCATAACTCACTTCTGCTGCATAAGAGCAAGCCAACAGGCAACGCTGTAAGATTGTGAGGAAGCCATCTCGGCTCTGTTCCTAGCCTAGGATGGTACGGAGACAGGATAAGCACCCTGTTGATTAATAGCTGCTTTGCTTCCAATACTGAATTGCTACGACAATCGTATGTTAAAACATAATTATGGCTCACAAAATGAGTTCGTAATTTGGTTAGTCCAAGAATAATGTTTCAGTGAACATTGTATAAAACAGTCTGTGATGTGTGTTAAGGAGCTATTTTCAATTAAAGTCTTGTTTAGAGACTATGTCGATTATTAAAACACTGATTTCAGGAAGCCCAGAGGGACAACAGACTTGTGACTCGTTTCTAAACTGAAGATATCCAGATTTCTCGTTCTTATACCCACTAGACATTCTCAGAGACACAATCACAGCATAGGTTATATCTTTTATCTGGGGTGTCTTAGGAGGAGGAAGAAGGTCACTAGAGGGAAAGCGTTCTGTTCAAAAACAATAAAAAGTGTACTTTAAAAAAAAAAAGAGGTACAAATAGAAAACTCCAAGGTGAATGAGAATACCTAAAATTACAAAGTACAGAGAGAGAGAAAAAAATTTGAAGAAACGATTCAGGAAGAAGGAAGGCATGTATTTCCAACAGAGCAGTCTGAGTATACTCTGCCATTTGCAGAATCAGAGGCTCATAATCTAGATTTGCCATTTATAAACTGTGTGGCCTGTCACTCATTTCCCTGAGGTCTCAGTTTCCCCATATGTAAAGATAGGGGACTGAACAAATCATACAATCTCCAAGCTTTTTATTACCCTGAGAGTACTTGAGGTCAGAAATGCAAGTCAACTAGTATTAAACACTTACTGTGTGCCATGCACCGTGCTGGGGATTGGAAATCAAAGATGACAAAAACGCTGTCCCTGCCTTCAGAGAGCACATTCTAATGGGGAAGGGCAAGTCAGACTCAAGGTGCGATTTAACCCTTAAGCTCATTGGCCTCATTGTCCCCATTCTTCCCACACCTTGAGAAAGACACTCAGTTTTCCAGAGCAGACCGTGCCTACAAATCCTGTTCCATTCACTTAACTGCCATTCTGGTGTTCTCTCACCCTCCATGCCCCATTGTAATATGTTCATGAATAAATATCTTCAATGTAAACATTTTAAAGAATTTGATAAAGCCTTTTGAGGCAATAAAAAAAAAGAAGAAAATAGGGATAATCTGCAACAACTATGTACAAACACAATAGAGAAAGGTCAAACTGGAGATCACCAGAGGCAAAAGGGTAGCAGCAAGGGGGAGGTGAGGTGGTCCAAGAAACAAGAAGTAGAAGGCAGGACTGTAGGGAGATCTGAAGGAAATAGAAAGCAGAAATGGGAGGTGATATGGGGGTAACCACCAATGAAAATACACAGGTTCAGAAGAGAAGTATGATGAATAGATCACTTCACCTGGAGATCAAGAAGAAAGGGGATAAAATCTTGCCTATAACCCTTACTAGCTATGTGGCCATGGGTAAACGTATTTTCTCTAAAACTCAATTTCCTTTTCTGTAAAACAGGTTTAGCAGTTATCTGTAAGCACCTACCTCACAAGGTTGCTGTAAGGCTCCAAAAAGATAGTGCGTAAAACACTTCGTAAACTTTAGCGTGCCATGTAAATGTCAGTTCATAAAGTCAGAGATTTAGATGGTCATGGGGCCTTAGAGGTCATCTAGCATAACTCATTCATTTTACAGATGAGGAAACAGAGCCCTAGAGAGGCTAACTGATTTGCCCAAGGTCATATAAGCAATAAGCTGAAAACCTAGAATTCAAACTCAGATCCTCTGGCTCCAAATGCAGTATTTTTTCCCCCACTAAGACATACCCCTCTCCTCCTAGTCATTATAATAATTAATATCACAATGGTGGCAAAATCTACACACATAAAAGTTCTATTTTCATGCAGAAATAATAATCTTAATACTAAGTGGAGAAACTATTATGATCTCCACTTGGTGATCCACAAACACCATTAATCACAAGAGAAAATACCTTTCCCAACTATCTCTCTGTGATGTAAGTTACTACAAACCTCAATTTTCTGGTATTTGGTTATTGTGTTAGTTTCTTTTAGGTCTGCTGGATCCTTCCTGTAAACCAGTTAGAATGAATGTAAAGATTCCAAACTTTAACTCTGGGTTCTACATTATCCATTAGGAATAAAGGGAATAGAAACCTCTATAAAAATACGAAACCTCATCACTTTCCTCGAGCAAATTCAAGTTCTTCTCACATTGTCCATTATTCCTGAGATTTATTTTTCTTGACATATATATGCAATATATGTATATAATGTATGCATATATATAATTATTCTCTACTTGACATTCATTTTTTAAAATGTTGAATTCCAAATTTTCTCCCTCTCTCCAGCTCCTCCTTTATTGAGAAGACTTATTTCATCTTATTGAGAACTTGAGAAAACAAGCAATATGCTATCAATTATATATGTGAAGTCATGCAAAACATATTTCATTATTAGCCACATTACCAAAAAGGCAAGAAAAATAAACTGGAAAAAAGTACACTTCAGTCTACACTCAGAGTTAATCAGTTCTCTCTCTCTGTGTAGACAGCATTTTTCATTATGAAAATAATGAAATAAATAAATAAAATAATTTGGAATGGTTGAGTACTGATTAGAGAAGATTCACAGTTGATCACCATTACAACGATGCAGTTACTAAATTACTAAGTACAATACAATGTTTCCCCGGATTCTGCTCACTTCATTTGTATATAAATCTTCCTTGGTTTCTCTGGAGTCATCCTGCTTATCATTTCTTAGAGTACAATAGTATTCATCACAATCATATAACACAACTTGATTAATCATTCCTCAACTGATGAGCTTCCCCTCAGTTTCCAATTCTTTGCCAACACAATAAAATTGCAATCAATATTTCATACATATAGGTCATTTCCTTTTTCTTTGATCTCTTTGGGATACAGACCTAGTAGTCAAACTGCTGAGTCAAAGAGTACATACAGATTTCTACCCCTTCCAATTTATTTCCAAATCATTCTCCAGAATGGTTAGACCAGTTCACAGCTCCACTGACAGTGCATTAGTGTCCCTATTTTTCCCATATCCCCTTCTGCATTTTTTATGTTCCCTTTCTGTCATGTTAACCAATCTGATATAGGTGTGCGGTGTGGTACCCGAGAATTGTTTTGATTTATATTTCTCTAATCAATGGTGATTTAGAGCATTTTTATATGACTACACATAGCTTTGATTTCTTCTTCTAAAAGCTGCCTGTTCATATCCTTTGACCATTTATCAGTTGGGGAAGGGATCTTGTTTTTTTTTTTACATTTGACTCGGTTCCCTATACATTTGAGAAATGAAGCCTTTGTCAAAGTATCTTGCTGTCAAAAACAAAACAAAACATGCCTTCTGCCCAGTTTCCCGCTTTCCTTCTAATTTTGGCTTCATTGGTTTGATTTGTGCAAAAAGTTTTTAATTTCACATAAACAGAATTACCCATTATACTTCTCATGATCCGCTCTGTTTCCTGTTTGGTCAAACGTTTTCCTTATCAATAGGTATGACAGGTAAATGTTCTCAAGCTCCCCTAATTTGCTTCTGTTTCTTGACTTTTTAATAGATCAAGTTTCTGTGAAAGCATAGATTTTCAGAGGGTGCAGAATGTTGTCAAGGAATACAGGCAAGGGGAAAATAGTTTTGTTTTGTTTATCTTCATCTACAGTCACTTATTTAAGGAGGAAACCACTAGCCAAGAGAAAATACGTCCTTTCTTACAGTGGGTCTTTCAGGGCTCTCAAAAAGGGTCTCAGAAACTCACAAAATTTCAGAAATGGAATGGACTTCCATAGATCATCTAGTCAGGGGTGGGAAAATACATGTAGCCTTCTAGGTCCTTGGATATAGCCTTTTGACATCTGCCCAAGTTTTACAGAATAAATCCTTTTATTAAGGGGACTAGTTCTATGAAGTTTGGATTCAGTCAAAGGGTGACACTTGAGGACCTAGAGGTCCACATGTGGGCTTGAGGTTGCAGGTTCCCCATCCCTGAATTCTAGCCCAACTTCCTTTCTTTTTTTTTTTTTTTAAGAAATGAGAAAACTGAGACTAAGAGTAGGAAAGTGGTTTGCCTAAGGTCACACAGCTCTGTGAGTAAAGCCAGGACTAGAACTCAGTCATCTTGAGTTTGAGTTGAGGCCAGTATTCTTTTCATATAATGATCCATTAAAAACAAATTGGATCTGGATTTTCCTCTAGGTGATGACATGATTTATAAAGTTATACATTCTAAATCATGGTGTTTCACTTTAATAAATGAGATTGAAATGTTGGGGATCAAATGATAGATTCAGTTTACAGCAAGACAACATATAGGACTTTAATATCCTGAAAACAATATGTTTTTCACAATGATTTATCCTTTCTTTGCCAATACACAGTCTTACTCTCCTCTCACCCTAGTTTATGTCCCCAGTTCTTGACCTAGAAAGCATTATTCCTGGCACAACATAAAACTCTGCAGGGGTTCACAATAAAAGTTACTTAACTCAAGTCAAGTCAATAGGAAGACTTGGTTTTTCTCAGAAAAACCCATTCATCCAAGAAACATTATTTAGTTCCTTACATGTATAGAGATCTAATAAAGAGAAAAAGGACCTATATATACAAAAATATTAAACTGCTATTTTTGTGGTGACAAATAATTGAAAGCTAAAGGAACATCCAGCAATTGGACCAACAAATTGTGGTAAATTTATGTAATAAAATACTACTGTGCTATAAAAAAATGATGAGAGGAATTCTTCAGAAAAACCTAGGAAGAATTTGCAAGAACTGATGCAGAGGGAAGGGAACTGGACTGGACTAATTTATACTATAGCAATACTGTAAAAATTAACAACCCAAAGACGTAAGAACTCTGATCAATGCTATGACCAACCATGATTCCAAATGAATGATGATGGAGAATGTAAACCCCTTCCTGACAGAGTGGTGCTGGACTAAATATGCTGAACAAACCACACACTTTCTGACATGCTCAATACAGGAAACCATTTTTCTTTACTATGCCTATTTATTACACGGGTTTTTTGCTTTTTTTGTTGCTTCATTGGTGAGAGATAATAAATGCTTATTAAATGAAGAAAATTTTAATTTTAAAAAGTATTTTCTCTGGTGCCAAATACTGGGGATACAAAAATGGAAAAATGATACAAAACCTGTCCTCAAGGATTTTACATTTAATGGGAGAGTAGGTTAAGGCATAAATGAAAATAAGCCCAATAAAAGGTTAGATATAATGGGGGTTAAGGAGAGTTCTTAAAAAAAAAAAAAAGGTGATGTAAGAAAATATGAGGACAGAGTAATCACTTTCAGTTGGTGGCAGAGGGCAAGCTAGGAAGCATCACTCATGGAGGCATCTAAGCTGACCCTTGAAAGAAAATAAAGATTTAAAGAGATAGAAGTATATAATGAGTTCATGAAATTACAGGATGATCTCCCAGGAGAAAAGATCAGAAGATCATTGATCCTGAGCTGCAAGGGACCTTAGAGGCCATCTAGTCCAACAACATCTTTTTACAGATGAAGAAACTAAGTCCCATTAGGGTTAAATGATTTGTCCAGAATTATACAGGTAGGACATGTCAGGGGCATGGTTTAAACATAGATCCTCTGACTACAACACCAATGCTCTTCACACCCTATTACTATATTGATATCAGGGAACAATCTAGGTTTCTTTTGGAAGGAATGTAGCTTGTACAAAAGAGAATAATTTGAAACAAATCCAGGAAGGTGAGTTGGAGTCAGATTGTGGAAAGTTTTCAGTGCTTGGCATCTGCAGTTTAACCTAGAGGCAATAGGAAGTCATAGGCAGCCTTTGTATGAGAAAGATTATTCCAGCAGCTATAGGAATGATGTGTTGAGGAGAGGAAATGACTAAAATTGGAAGACTATTATCATAATCCAGAGAAGAGATAATGAGAGTTCATATCAGTATAGTACCAGAGTGAGTTGAGCCATGATACAAGAATACTATGGAGGTAGAATTGACAGGATTTGTTAATGGCTTTGAGTGTGGGTGGTGAGTAGGAACAGTGAAGACGGCTTCAAGATTTCAGCCTGGGTAGCTGAAAGGATGGTGGTGCCGTAAATATAACAAAGGCAAACAACAACAAATGGGAGGAGGGGTAAACTTGAGTGTGTGGGGGATAGAGGATGAGACTGGTTTTGGATGTGTGTAATTTGAAGTGATGATGGAACATCTAGGTAGATAGCTGGAGGCAATGAGAAATGTCTCATGGAACATAAATTGGAGTGGTGGTCATTCAAGGTCAGAAGTGTTTCAGTACCTATTTAAAGCAGGTGGTAACAGTCTACATCTTGAAGGAATAGAGACTTCCCCCCTTTGTCAGATGCTATAGCACCCAAACAGGAAACGGAACTCAAGAGGAAATGATTCAGAAAGGGAATATCTAGGTGTTTGCTCTTCCACTGAGCATCATCAGTAAAGGGCAAAGAGAGGCTTGGAGCCATTACATTTCAAATACTTAGATGGATTTAGTATCTCATTGTTGGATTTCCTCCAGAGATGCAGAAAACATCCAATCCATGCCTGTCCATCTTGGGTAACTTTTGTCCTCCATTAAGGTCCCCCCAAGAAGTTCAACCCAATGTGTTGAGGACCTTGCTAACTTTCTCCTGACATCATGAGGCTACCAATGAAGCTTACAGGTAGTATACTGGCTATCCTCCAATTGTGTCATATGATCAGCCCATTTTATTCTTCACTTATATATCTTTGAAGATGTTTTTCCCATTATTTTTCCATCAAATTTAATTTTAATGTATCAAAGTCTTCTCAGATCCAATTGGGTAATCTTCCATTCTGATTCCTCTCTCTCTCTCTCTCTCTCTCTCTCTCTCTCTCTCTCTGTCTGTCTCTCTCTCTCATTCATTCATGCATGCATTTTACATACAACTGAATTGCCAAAATAATCTCCCTAATACAATGGTACTATCTGCCTGCACAAAATACCTCACTGACTCTCCACTGTCTTTAGGGAAACTCTAAACCCCTAAGACTGGCTAATGCCCTGCTTCCTAGTTTTGTTCAATGCTGCTCCCTTATATCCACTTTATAGTCTATCTAAATTGAACTATTAAGTGAGAAGAACAGTTCACATTCACTAAATTTTCTCCCCAAGAAAAATCTTCTAAGAGAGAGGAATCCTCAGGTCAATCTGGAAGGATCAAAGGCCACTGGGGAAAGTGAAATCATGCTACCCAGGAAGTATGGCTAGGGAAATGTATTCATGTCAAATATAATTTGTATGTAATAGCAGATCCATTTGGGACCCATTAGATTTCAATGACAAGACAGAAGAGTACAATTCAAGCCAAGTCCATTAAATGGGTATCTCTATGGGGGATCCCTTTCCCCCAGAAGATGATTTCATAAACTTTGAAGGATCTCAGGATTTGGACTTCCCGCTGACATCCTACCAAAGTCCATGGACAGCAGCAGCTGGCAACAGCATTTTCATTGAGAGCCAAGGGCAAACTAGCCACTGAGGAAAGGCAAATAGACTCTAGACTTTGAAACCCAGCATAGAATTATAACATACTTCAGGGGAATATCATTAGTACTCCACAAAGAAAAAGACTTTCAGCAGCCAGTAGCTATAGATTCCAGCTTTGGTACATGTGTACTTTAAATTTGAGTCTACTTTCTCCTAAACTCTGTATGTACTGGTGGGAGGATGTCATAAACTTTGAGAGGGTATGTTTTATATGAACTATTCTTACTGTATCAATTTAGTAAATACCTTTCTAAAAACTAATGAAATCTAGTTGACTAATTATTATCATCAATAGGGGAATACCAGTGGGAGCTTGTGGGTATGAAGCCACCAGTCTCAGTGGAATAACACTTTGGAACCTGAAGTCAGATGTAATAGTTATTCTAGAGGGGCCCAACCTCCTAGTGATGTTTGGGAGAAGAGCTCCAGAGCCTCTGGTACTTAAGAAAAAAAACCTTACTAACAAAGGGAACTCTACAATAATGCAATGAGTGACCTAAGAAGGGATCAGGCTGTCCTTCAATGGAGGTCTTCAAACAAAGGCTGGACAACTTTCTGTATATGGTTTTGAAAGGCTACTTGGTTAGCTGTGGGTTTGATTAAAAGGCTTTCTATTATTCCATGAAGGTTCTTGAAAATACACATTATTAAAATATGCATTTTATATATACATATATGTATGTATAAGGTATTTTCTCTTACTGCTAATATGAGAAAGACATTTTCTTAAAAACAGATTTCTGTTCATTAATTATAACAGTGAAAGTGTCTGCATGATGAATGTTGAAAGGGTTTATAACTTAGACATTAAGATTTGCTTGGGGCCAAAACTTACTGCAGATGTTATCAGTAGGAGAAAAATATTAAAATTAAAAATGGTTTCAAATGGATTTTGTTTTTACTAAGAAAAACAGTATTCTGGCCAGTTTCCCATGCTCTTTTATACTCCAATAATGAGAAGAAAGAACAATCTGAAATGTGCCCTTGGATATTCATATGAAGCTTCTTGTGTATACATGGTAGAGGAGAGTCCTGTGATTTTAAACTGTAAAATAAGGCTAAGAGAGTTTAATTGGGAGAGTGCCTTCCACCTTAAGCGTCTAAAAGACACCACAAATGTCACTACCATTCCTATCGATTGCTCAGGATGAGTCTTGAAATCTCACTTTACAGTATTAGAAACTTAGATCCTAAAAGAGAAGTATCTGTGGTGCCAGGAGACTGGAGAGAACCTGGACTGGAATCTCGATCTCCTCAGGTCCCAACACAAAGTTCTGTCTCAAACAAGCATCAGTCTACATGTTGAATAAACCTGTAGTCTATGGTTACAGAAATCTCCCATCGCCCTTAGAATGTCTGGCTGCCCTTTGCTATCTGAGGGAATTTCATATTTGAACAGCTGAGTAATAAACACCAAGAAGCAATTATTGCATTGCCTTTAGGAAAGCTTTTATAGCCCTGCCCTTTACAAAGTTACCCTACAAATCAGAAGACCTACTGGCTTACATTTGCAAACTGTCAAGATACCAAGTTCAATTTTATTGGCTCTTCCCTAATTTAGAGGAGGTATAGGAGGTAGAAAGGACCTCAGAGCACACAGTCCAAATACTTTGTTTTTTGGATGAGTAGCTAAAGCCTGAGAGATTCAGAGACATGCCCAAGGTCATAGAATTAGTGGCCATGAGTTGGTGGCAAAACTATAAGACTGTAAGTTCTGTGACTATGGCTATAGAACTCATGCCATTTCTCTTCAAATTCCAGCCTCCCCTATAAACCCCTCCAAATATTCCTCAAGGATGACTCTAACAATACAAACACCCATAAGATGATGGCAGTCTAAACCAGAGACATTCTACTATCCATCAACAGTATTTTGGTCAGTTGAGACAGGATGCAATGGCTGTGGCCAACAAGGTCCCACCATAGTCTTTTTCCCCTAACGACTTCTAGGTAACTTCTGCTCCACTATGGTTGGTAAGGAGATCCTTAAAACATATTGTTTGCTGCCTTCATTTCTCTAATGTTCATTGACAGCCACCGCTGGTCTTCTGCAGAAATGGCTGTGTTATATTTGTCATGCGAAAGAGATAAAAATCTTGTCTATTTTCCTGAAAAAAAATATTTTTGTAACTTTTTTTCTTCATAACAACCTATCCACATTGTATTTCCTGTCTCTCCTGTCCTTCACTGCTGTAACAAAAATATTATTATTAACATATATATTCATATGATAAAACATATTTCTAATATATTTATATAATCAATATATAATATAGAATTATCATCATCAGGGACATAGTGCTTTAACATTTGCAAAGTACTTTACATATAGGTCTTGTCTCCTTTGATCCTCCCAACAATTCTGTCAGGTAGGTACCATTATTATTTCCATTTTACAGAGAAGAAAACTGAGGCTGAGTAATTAAGCAACTTGTCCAAGGTCAAACAGTTTGTAAGCATCTGAGGGAGAATCTGGACTCAGATCTTTATGATTACAAATCCAGCTCTCTAACCACATGGCTTACATAATTAGAAAATTTCAAACCGAGGTGCAATTTCCTCTTTCCCACTTTAGATATACTGTTGAGGTAAATTATCCACTCTTCATTCCCAGAGGTTTTCATTGTGCCAAATGCAGTATTTCATAAGACTCTTCTTGTCCTCCCTCTCATTCCCCACAAGAGTCACCAGATTGAAAGAGTATGAAATTTTTTTAAAAGGCAGAAAAGAGATTGTTAACATTATCATTATCATCAAGCCCTAGATGATGTCAGGAAAGAGAAGAAACCTTCTACCCCCAAGAGCAATAAAGAATATGATGTGCCAAGTGGCAATTTCTCAGTAACCAGATTATCCTTTCCATGAGCCTGCCCATCTTAGCTCTGATCTCACATTGTAAATGTGAATTATTCTGATTCCACCTAAACCACTAGCCAGTCTCTACACTTGTCTTGTTCCACCTCACTGTAAGTCAACCTATTGACACAGCTCTCTTCTCACTAGTTTGAAAACTTGAAAAATAAAGAAAACATTTTCTTCTGAGAGAAACTCATTTTCCCACCAGCCCTGGCGAGTTCTTTTTCTGCTTTCATATCTTTGTCTCTCACTGTCATTCTGTCAGTTGCAGATGACAAAAAGGATAAATCTGGGCAAGTTCAGAGGACTATTGAATAATAAGCATTTACATTTGCTGACTTCTACTGACTGTCCATTTTTGCCCTGGGGCTAAGATGAATATTTAGTCTCTAATTCAAGGGTTCTTCAACCTGCAGTCTATGAATTTGGTTTTTTTAAAAAACATTTTGATCACTATATTTAAACAT
This sequence comes from Bettongia penicillata ogilbyi, assembly GCA_023548195.1. Lineage (NCBI taxonomy): Eukaryota > Metazoa > Chordata > Mammalia > Diprotodontia > Potoroidae > Bettongia > Bettongia penicillata. The sequence goes on from JAJHZJ010000442.1 coordinate 2,299,888, forward strand.
AACTGGCTTCCTTTAGAACTCTTATTCCATTTCTCTTCATATCTTAGTCTTCCATAATTTTTGCATTTAAAAATATACAAAGAAGGGATCTAAAGTCTTCATCATCCTATTAAAGGACTTCGTAAAACTTCATAAAACCTGAAAAAGGTTAAGAATACCTGCTCTATTATATGAATGTGTGTGTGTGCATGCATGTGTTTATGTAAAGCACATACAAGAAGAATTTTTTTTATGGAAACTCTTCATTTGGTTCCAGAAAGATTTTTGACTGTCCTATATTTTATGGCAAGAGTAGAAACGGGTTAAAAACAAGACCAGGCTACTGGAGATTCGGGGTAGGGCCAGAACTGCATGGAAACACTACAGGGCTAATAAGGTCACTTGTCCAGCAGCAGAATTTCCATAGCTAAGACCAAAGGAGTGACAACATCCCTTTTAGAAAAGGGAACAGATGTCCAAAAATAAAAGATCCAAGAATAATCATGCAGCACAACACCCCAAATGATGTGGAAATAATCTTTTAAGAACCACTCAGGCATCTCCTAATGTTAATTTCATAACTCAACCTTTCGCTTATTGGTATGTTATCGTATTTGTGATTTAAATTTTTAAAACAAACCAATAACAACAGCTACAACCAAACCCCCATCCCTCCACATGATAATGCCTGACCTTCTGGGAAAGGTAGAAACTGAAGCCACTCCCCGTACTGGAGACACTGCATAAGTGTTCCTTCTCTTCTGCTTTTATCCCAGGCTAAGCTTGGCTCGAAATGAACATGAGACATGCCAACAGGTTTAAAACAAATATAATTACAGGTGAGCAAGCTGGGTGGACCCGTTGTTTTCAAATCCATACCTGTAGCAGCCCTGAAGCTAGGCAGGGTCTAAAACAAAACAAAAAAAACCCCAAAACTCCCACATGGGTTTTCTAAGTGGAAACTGAAAGACTCACAGTTTCCCTTATCTAATAATCTCACCCTAGAGCAGAGAGAGCCTCATGACCCTTTCAAATACATATCAGCTCCATAAATCTTCAGAGTCATCATGGATCAGTGTGTACTAGGACCTCACTGTAAAAGGCAGTTCACTGTGGAGTGGCATTCATTGTTAGGCAGTTATACCTTGGATGGTGGTATAGCAGGAAAAAAAAAACCAAGCCCTGGACTTATAAATCAGAAGCTCTGAGCTGAAAATCTAGCTTTGCTACTTACTAGCTATGTGATTTGGGGACTCTCTGGACCTCAGTTGCCTCACCTGTAGAAGGAAAATAATAATATTTTCCCTATATATTTCTCTTCATATGTAGGGTTACTTACTAATAATGCAAGTGGAAGAATTTTAAGGGCTATATCAGTATTAATAATAATATTCCATTCAGAGACGATCTAGGTATTGGGTTATTGAATGTACTGAATTCTATGGCAAGATCCCACCTAAAAATGATCCCAAAGCATGTGGAACAAGGACAGCATTATGGGGAAGCTCCAGTAGAGCTAAGAATATGGTCATGTGGGACATTCCTTTTGTCACAGCAGAAAAGGCATACTCAGGAAAATACGTGTCTATATTTCTCCTATCCCACCTCAATTTCTTCAAGTTTTTTTTTGGAGGATGCTCTTGATCACTAGGGTTTAGGCCAAGATCGATATATTTATATTAGAAATAAAGTCTTGGCAATAAGTTGAAGTAATATCAACAGATAAGCAGAAATAGAAATCTAATTCAATTCAATAACCATTTGTTAAGTGCTATGTGCTAGGCACTGTGCTAAGTGCTGGAAACCAAACCCTGAATCAAGGCAACCCTCAAGTTAAATTGAGGGAGAGAGAGATGGGGGGGGGGGGGAGGGAGGGAGAGAGGGAGAAGAGAGAGAGAGATCAGAAAGATGACACAGCATTATAATCTCTGAACTGAAGCTCTATGATTCTTCCCCCTAAAGCCTCCTAATAATACCAGCCCATAAATAAATTCTCTATGTCTGTCTGTCTGGCTCTCCCTCCTTTTACCATCCCCATCTCTCCCTCCCTCCCTTCCTCTCTCTCTCTCTCTCTCTCTCTCTCTCTCTCTCTCTCTCTCTCTCTCTCTCTCTCTCTCTCTCTCTCTCTCTCTCTCTCTCACACACACACACACACACACACACACACACTTAAACACATTCACTAGGCATGAAATTAGTGTTGAGATGTTAAGGTGGCAGGGGAAAGCAAGGGATAAATTTCAGAAGGTGAAGAATGATTTTGGTAAGATAGATTTAAGGATAATTTAACTTGGCATTGCCATATAATTAGGTGACTGCTTGATACTCAATCTCATGGGCCTATGGATCTCAAAGTGCTTTGGAGATATCATCTTATTGATCCATACCACATCAATATGAAATAATTATGGCAGATGAAAAGAGACCTTCAGGAGGGAAACACAGACTGTTGGAGCAGTGTGGAATACTGACTGGAGTATTGAACTTGCCCTGGCTTCAAGTGTCTATGACACTTAGCAGTGGAGTCATGGGCAAGTTGATTAGTTTTCCAAACCTCAAGGAAGTATAAGGTATAGTCTGCCATGATGACACATAGAGCATTGAGGAACTCATTGACGTGACTTAAGTGTGCCAATTCATCCCTAGGTTAATTTCCATGGTTACTAAAAGGTAACTGGGAAAGAAAGTAAAGGTGTTTGTTTGTGGAAGCCCTACACCCTTTAGGAAACTATATGCCTTAGGACAAGAGAGCCAGGAAACAACGGGAAGATCAAATCATGGAGCCAAAAAGCTGCCTTTGGAGTGGAAAAGAAATTGGTGTTTTGTACGGAATTAGCCTCTTTCCCACAATGAAATAGAACCCAGAAAACATCAGCTTCATCTCTTCAAGCCTGCAAACAGACCAAATGGAAGAAATTCCTGCCAAGAAATGCTCAAGTCAGACTGCCATTCCAGGACAGTCTTGCTGCTCATCGCAAAACCCTTTCCATTCATTCTTTGGTGCTGCCTCCCCCACCCATGGTAAACTGCAGTCTCAAAAAGATGTTCTTCCTAAAAACTGGGATTTAGTATCCTAGGAAGCACTGCCACACCTCTCAAATTTATCATCTGGTATCCCGTGGGTAAAAAGTAGCATCAAGGCCAGAATAGTCTATGGAATCTCAAAATAATCTACTCAGACAAGTGACTCTTTATCTATCTGGTTTCCAGACTGGGTGACTGGAACCTAATCCCAGGATGAAGAAGCAATTGAAGCTGACTGAGCTTCCCTGAACTGAATTGACCGACAGAGTGATTACACCAGGGACGTCAGTGCAGCCTGGTCTTTACAGAGCTGGTACCTTCCCTTACTTCACCCTTGACTTGGTATGAATCAGTCAAATTACACAGTCTCTCTGTCCCTCATCTTTCCCTTCTGTCAAAGATGGACTGAGAGGGCTATTTACTCTCCAAGTTAGGTGAATGCTGTGAGTATTAATGAGATAAGCTGTAGAAAGTGATTTGAGCTCCTTGGAAGAAAGGTGCCATATTAATATGAAGCATCATTATTCATCCAGAAAATAATTCTATTTTCCTGACAAGAAGGGAGGAAAATACAGAGAAAGGAACATAACTGCAAGGACCCATGTACCTGTCGATAGCTTCTCAAGAAAATGAAATAGATTCACCATGAGACTTCTTATCAGCTTTCTAAGGGTAAGTAGTTTTAGAGCTAAGGTTGCTCTATAGCTGAGAATCTCATAATATTTTATATGTCAGAATCATCAAAAGTGCAAAGACTCAGGGGACCTGGGACTAAGGTTCTATTTCTTTGGCTTTAACCACCCTTCTCCTTTGCTTCCTATGCAAAGTGATGTTGATGAAAAAGTCCAGAATGAAGAACACTGGTTAGTGTACCTATTCCTCACCTCCTCTTTTCAGAAAACTCTTCTTTGCATTCTCTGCTCCTCCTTGCTAAAAGAGTTCCCTCTCTACTCAAATTTTCCTAGACAACTTTCTCTGGATTTCTCCTTTAACCCCACTCACTTATCTGTGTGCATATAGCATTTTGTCATAGCCCCACCCACCCAACCTAGACAAATATAAGTTCTTTGAATGCAAAGGCTGTGTCATTTACATTTCTGCGTCTTTGGTTCAGTGATTTGAACATTGTAGGCACCTTGAATTGAATTCAATGGTTTTCAAGGGCTATAAGGGTGGGAAATGCCAGGTAATTTGTCATAAATAATTTCTGCCCAACTCTCAGAAGAGGAGCAGCCAGGTGGTACAGTGGATAGAGCACTGGACTTAGTATTAGAAAGATTCATCTTCACGAGTTCAAATTCAGCCTCAGACACTTAATAGTTGCGTAAGTCACTTAACCCTATTTGCCTCAGTTTCCTCATTTATAAAATGAACGGGAGAAGGAAAGAGCAAACCACTTTGCCAAGAAAACCTCAAACAGGCTCACAAAGAGTCAGACATGAGGGAAATGACTGACAACAACATACCAAGAGAAAGAACATAAACTCCAAATATCTTGTTTATTTGAAAATTCAAAGGACCAAAATGGAATTAAAGGTATTCAAGTTATCCAGACTTTGTAATTTAATTACAAAAGAACAGAGCACTTCACAAGTCCTGCTTCTTCAGCCCAAAAGTTTGGGAATGCTTCTAATTACTTATACGTAAGACCTAGGCAGGTTGGTCCAAAGTTCTCTATAAACAGTCTTATTTTTCTCCTGCGCTGTTGACAAATAATCAGTCTGGCTTCTTCTGTATGACTTATAACTGTTATAGGCAAAACTTATTTCCAAATAGTGAATGGCCAGCCATTTTCAAGATCTAATTTCTGATTTAAATGATTTGAGATCTACATTTCAGCTAAAACAAACCTCTTATATGGGAAAACCCTCCCCAGGTAGCTAGACAATGGGATTCACTTTGATTAGTCAAAAATCAATGAGGTTTTTCACAGTACAGTTTACACTAGAGAAGACAGCATTAGATGAAAGTCTGAAGCCCAGTTCTAGATCTAAGACATAAGGATTTCTCTAAATGTCAAATGAGCTCAGACTTCATAATCACAAATCTATGAAAGATGATCTAAACGGCCTCTAAATTATGTTATATCCCGGCAGGTGGAAGGGTGAGGGAGGGGAAATCAGCATTTATGCAGTTCCTATTATGTACCTGTTATTTATTGTGCTAAGTGCTTTTTACAAAATTATTGCATTTGATCCTTACAAATAACGCTTCACTGAATAGATGCTATTATCATCAACTTCATTTTACAACTGAAGAAACTGAGTTCATAAGAAGCTAAGTTACTTGCCCAGGGATATACAGCTACTGTCTAAGATCACATTTAAACTCAGATTTTCCTGACTCCAGGTCCAGTACTCTAACCACTGCACCACCAGCAATCAGTGACATATTGGAATATCTAGTATGTCAGCTACATAATACAGCATAAAAGGAGATCAAAAGACCATAGGGACAAAGAACTTTAGGTAGCTTCAGATCAGACTGCTGAGTATCATGGCCATAGTAGACGTAGTGCTAGACTATGAGTTCCAGTAGCTATATGTGCATATATCACACCCCTCCCCAATGCTAGAATAAGCCCCAGGAGGACAGCCTCTGTGTCTCCCCTAACCTTTGTATAGCCCCAATTTAGCATGATCCCTGAACACAGTTGGCATCAAGAAATGGTAGTGTGGTGCATTGAAATGAACCCTGGCTGCAGAGTCAAAGGACCTGAGTCCAAATCCCAGCTGTGTTAGCTGATCTGTGTAACTGTGGAAAAGTCATTCAACTCCTCTAGACCCCAATGTCCTCATTTATAATAAGAAAGACTTACATTAGATGACCTATAAGGGTCCTTTTGGCTTTAAATATTGAGCTTATGAAATGTTTATGGAACTGAACTGAATTTGTTCTTTTTAAAGAAATTCAAATCCCCCCTGGAATAGGTAAACTTTACAGTAGTGGGGAACAGGCAGCCTACAGTAGAGAACCTGCAGCCTCAAGGCCACTTGTGGTCCTGTAGGTCCTCAAGTACAGCCTTTTGACTGAATCCAAACTTCCTCAAAAGGGATGTGTTCTCTACAGCTTGGATTCAGTCAAAGTTCTGCACTTGAGGACCAAAAGGCCACATGTGGCCTCAAGACCCCAGGTTCCCCAAACCTGTAACAACTTCCCTGAGCAGTTTCATCCCCTAAAATAATGCAGGATACCAGGTAGAAAAAGGCAGAGAGTGTACCTAAAAGGTAGTCCCAGGTCTCAAAGGGGGAAGTAAGGGTCACTCAAGAAAAACAGACTAATTTATAGGACTATCTTGGGCTTCATTTGAAATTAATAGCTACTATTTTCACAGAACTAAAATAACTTCCATTTGTAGTAGCTTACTTTTATAGGAAGACTGAAGGTTTTTGAGTACATTATCTCATTTGATACTCTCAATAGCTTGGTGTCATAGATTGTGTAGGCAATATCATTCCTATATAACAGCTCAGAAAGTTAAGTTTCGGAAAGGGTAAGTTTCAGGTGGTGTAGCTAGCAAGCCGTAGAGCTGGGATTCAGATCTATCCCACGTCCAGTAGTCTTGCCATTTCTTCACGGAGCCACCTAACAGTGAAGCAGATGAACGCCCAACTTTGCATCCCACCTTTCCAACTTCCTAACCGTATGAGACAATGAGCGAGATGCTTAAAACTCAGGAGCTCCAGTTTCCTCTCTCCTAAAATGAAGATAATAATGCCTGTGGTAACTATTTCTCACAGTTAGGAGGTTCAAATAATATATAGGTAAAACATTTTGCAAGCTTTAAAGTCCAATATAAATATCAATTACAGTTCATTAAACCTCAAGAGCTCATCTCTAGTGAGGTTACTAAGAAAAGAAAATAGAGATATCACAGTATGGCAAGACTGCAACAAAAGGGAGGAAATGCAGCCTTTGATCTCCTCTGCTAAGGATCTCTATAGATTTTTTAAGATTTGCATTCTAGGTACCTTGGAAATTATAAGTATTTGGAAGGCTTTCTTACATCAAAAGTTCTGTTCTAAAATTTGTCATCAATAAATATTATGTCTCAGCAAATGTGACTCTCATCTGGTTCCAACATGGTCTTCTGGTTACTTTCTCCAGGATATTTTGAAGTCTACATTTGGAGAAAAATGTCAGTCCGTGCAATCCACCACATCAGGTCTTATTAGGTAATCTGGGGTTACAAAATTTTTACAGCCTGATAGGTTGCATTTTCTACTGTTTCCTTGCATAATCCACATTGATTTCTGAGTCCTTAAGAATAACTCTTGTACAGTTCATGGTGGTGTTGATCTGGTCCTTAACTGCCCTTATAAACTTTTGCACTTCTTCAAGCTGATCCACATGACTCATCATTTTGTTAAATGCTTCTTTGCTAATACATTGTCATCTGAGTTCACGTGAATGTCCCCTGGGGAGGCCGCTTGATTCTGTTCCTGGATGAACTGTTTTTGTTTATAGTAAACAAGCCCAACGTTCGGCTATCAGCCTCTCCTATGGTTTGATGAAGTGATGTCCATCTGTTCCAAAAATATTTCTAATGGTTTTGGGAGCATACTTACCATGTTATTGGAGAACATCCATCAAATCTCTTCTCCATTTTTGAGAAAGAAGTATTCATCTTTCTATAACTGCCTTAAAGTGATAGTCCTATTTTGATAGTATTTTGTGAGGTTTTCATTAGGATAATTCCCCAATCTGTTATGGTCCCTGTTATTGTTCCAAAAGAACTTATCAGGACTGATATCGCTTAGGTGTTAATTGCCTTAAACACATTCTTTCTATTTAGCTTGGATTTCAGAATGTCCTAAGTCTCATAAGATATGAAGCCACAACCTTTTTTGATACTTTTATGCTTAATGTGTCTTGGAGGAGACCAAGGTATTTGTAGGTATGAACTTCAACCACTGGTTTAATGTGGCCTCCAGATTCAAGATCTAAGCCTTCAGTCTCCATCTTTCCTTGGCTGCTTTAAGAATTTTGGACATTTGGAAACTAAATGTGTTCACATCACCAGAGAAAGATTCCACAAGATAAAAGAGTTATATATAATATAAATTTTGGTGGAACCATATAGCTTATTTCATCTATGTATAATAAATGATTGATAAGATCTCTTGGTTTGAATCTTTAATTTGGAAGACATACTTAGCTCTATTTAGAAGGGATGATAGTATATTTAAGGCTAGGTCTAACCATAATGCACATGTATTTTGTATATACTTAAATATTATATATTATACACATGTTATTTCCCCAAAAGAATGTAAGTTCTTTGAAGGCAGGGACTCTTTTGTTTTTGCCTTTGTACTCAGTTCCTACTTTAAGAACCAGGAGTTCTGAACATGGTTGTGTCACAGAACCCTTTGGTAGTATGGTAAAACCTATGGACATCTCAGAATAATGTTTTAAAATATTTATGATTATAAAGGAATGCAATTATATTGAAATTCAGTTATCAATATTTTTTAAAAACTAGTTCACAATCCTCTGGTTAAGAACTTTTGGTTTAAACTTTCTCCTTGGAGAATGTTAATTTCATATTAATTGTTCTTGACGTTATTATCTTAGTGGTGAGTTTTAAATATTTTTTCTGGAAAGGCATCAAATACTCTAGTATGCTTTCTATGTTTGCTGAGAGTTTGCATATTTGTAATACATGAATAAGATATTATTTTTATTACTATCATCCATTACAGTACTAACATCTTGACACCTGGCCATGCCATGAAGATGAACCTTGGCTCTCAAAGGCTCTCCCAGGTTCCACTAAGTTGGGAAAGCTTGGAGTATGAGCCTGACAATGGTGTGGCTACCATCCATAAAAAATTAAGCTAAGTCACAGAACCAGGCTAAAACATAGTTTACATGATGCAACCCATGAGGGTAAGAATGAAGAGGAACCCAGGCTACCTCTTCCTCAGAGGACTTTAATTTCATTCCAGTTCCTCTGAGTGGGTGCAAAGTCTTGTGGAATATCCTGGGTTTTGTTGGTGCCCTGGTTCATTTCCTTTGTGTGGGGGAGTGAAGGGCCATCAAATGTAACAGAAGGAAAAAAAATGAAAGGCAAAAAAAATTCCTCCTTTTTCTTCCTACAGAGATTATCCTTAATTGTTCTAACCTCCAGCCCTGACCTGTCAGCAATGAATGTGGTCAACAGGCAAAGGTATTTGAGAAAAATATACAAACTACTTAAGCTTTTCTGTGGATTGTGAAACTGAGGAAAAAAGTAACCAGCAAGGATGTGTAACCAGCTATTACACTTGTCCTCTCCTGGGTTGCCTGGGGATACATTCGTTATTATGCATACCCTGTTCACAGCTTTTATTTCCCAAGTATAAAAATTAAATTTTGAAAATGTGTGTCTCAGAAGAGAAGCAAAGCAATACCCTATTTATACTGACATGCCAGTCAAATTTAAACTTCTTATCTAAACCCAGGCACAGGTTCCTGCCCTGCCTACTGAGACTGAAGCCTGGGAAAACTGTGTGTGCGTGCGTGTGTGTGTGTGTGTGTGTGTGTGTGTGTGTGTGTGTGTGTGTGTTGCCTTGACACTATGCAGGGTCAGGAGGGAAGGCTATGGATGGTCTATCATGGTTTCTGTCAGATCTGTTGGGTGAAGTTCATTTCAGAGTCAAGGAATTCACTCATGATGCGGTAGCTCCAGCCCCTACAGATTCATTTTGGGGAGTTTAGGTTCATCTTCAAGGTCACAACAATACAGTCACATTAGGAATGAAAAAGAACATTATATTGTATTAGAAAACAAAAGTGAGAAGCTTTGGGAAGAATTTATGAGAATGGCCAATTCTTGCCTCTCTCCCTCACTATCTACATACACCTTGGGCAGAACCAGGGTTTCTGCAATCCACTCAAAAGATTTTTTTTGTTGTGATTGAGAATGGGGCTCACTCGTTAGAAAATTAAGAATCATTGGTTTGTGACTGAAAGTTATGTGCGAAGTCCTGTGTTGGGCACTCTAGCACATGCCACAAAAATTAAACAGATCCTGTCCTCAAGAGGCTTAAGTGTATGGGGGGTGGCGGGCAGCAGGGGACCAAAGGGCAGTATAACTTGTACACACTTAAATACGAGAGATATAAAAAAAGCTCCACAAAGTACTTTCAAGGTGGAGAGAAAAACAAGTGAGGAAGACTGGTAAAGGCCAGATAGGTAGATCGTACAGCATTGAGCCCTAAGTCAAATCTGGCCCCAGATACTTACGTATGTGACCCTGAGAAAGTCACTTAGGTTGTGTTTGCTTCAGTTTCCTCAAAGGCAAAATGGAGATAATTATAGTATTTATTTCTGAGGGTTGTTGTGAGAGTCAAATGAAACAATACTTGTAAATTATTTAGCACAGTATCTAGCACATAGTAGGTGCTTAATAATAATTTTCCCTTTCTTCCATTCTTTCTACCTCCCTTTCTCTCTCTCCCTTCTTCTCTTTCCCCTCTTTTCTTCCTCCCTTTTTTCCTTCCTCCCTTTTTCCTTCATCCTTTTTCCTTTCCTTAGTCCCTTTCCTCTCCTTTCCTCTTTTCTCCTGTTTTTCCTTCCTTCCTTCTTTCTCTTCTTCCTTCCTTTCTGTAAGAAGGAGAACCAGGCTATGCTTTGAAAAAACTAGGGATTCAGTGAAACAGAGGTTAGGAGAGAATTTATTCCCTTTATTCAAAGCACAAAGGCAAGAGGTAGAATTTCATATGCAAAACTAGTAAGCCAATCTACCTAGAATAGACAGTGAAAAATAGTAATATGGAGTAAGGTTGGAAAGTAGGTAGGAGCCAGTTCTCCAGGGCTTTAAGTACAGTTCTATTTTAAAACAAAATTTTCACTTTAATAAATTAAGTAAAATATTTTTATGCTCTTATGTCAGCTTCAGTGCTTATAATCAATGAAGTGTTTACAATGTGCCAGGCAGAGTGGTAGGTGCTGGAATATAAAGTCAAAAACAAAAAGGTTGCTGCCTTCAAAGAATTCAGGTTTTATTAGAGAGGCAACATGTATACAATACATAATGTGTGTAATGTGTGTGTGTGTGTGTGTGTGTGTGTACACCAAATACAAACAAACTAAATGCAATGTTATTCAAGTAGAAAGGGAGGTACTCAGAGCTTGGGGAGAGGACAGGGGTAGAGACCAAAAAAGGCTTCACGGAGAAGGTGTAAGACAAGCTGCTTTGTGACATTTTGAAGGAAATGGCATTCTGGGAGGCTTAGATGACAGTGTACACTCCAGGCTGTAGGGATTATAACCAAGATGCAGGTGAGAAGATCTAATGTTTGTGTTAGCAACAGAAAGAAGGGCAGTCTGACTGGACTACAGAGTATGGAATGGAGAGTAAGTACAGAGTGGGACAGGTAGGTTAAGGTCAGATTGTGAATGGCATTAAAAGCCAAACAGACAAGTTTAAATCTGATCTAAGTGACACAGTGGATACAGTGACTGGCCTGGACTCAGAAAGAAAACCTGACCTCAGACATTTACAAGTTACGTGATCCTGGGCAAGTTACTTGACTCTGCCTCAGTTTCCTCATCTGTAAAATGAATAAGGAAGGAAATGGCAAACCAGTCCAGCATCTTTGCCAAGAAAATCATGAAGAATCGGACATGACTGAGAAGGACTGAACAAGAAGCACTAGGGAGCCAATGGAGATTGCTGAGAAGACAGAGTTACGTGGTTCCCCCCTTTGTGCCCTAGAAACATCTCTTTGGAAGCTGAATGGATGATGGAACAGAGCGAGGAGAGACTGGAGGCAGAGAGGCCAACTAAGAAGCCATTTCAATAGTCTAGACAACACGTAATGAAGGGCTGAATTAGGACAGTGTCTTTGTGAGTAGAACAAAGGGGATGAGTGCAAGAGTTCTTGAAGAATACAGGAAACTAACCTTGAATTTAAACATCCCAATACAGGTTCTCTTCCATTAGACATCTCAAGTTTTTGAGGTAGGAGGTGAAGTAAGACTAGGAAGCAGTGGCACAATAAATCATGGAATAAAGAGATAGATGAAAGAAAATAATAAAAACAGCATCAACAGCAATAGTACACGCACACACACACACACACACGCACACGTAAGACCTTCAACCCTATTCTTCCTCACAATAACATTTTACTACTAGTGACATTTTTTTAAAAATATGGAACTAAGGATTAAACTGTGAAGAGTCAGTTCTCTCTCTCTGAATTATTCCCCTTTTCTTTCGAAAGACCAGAAATTGGTCTAATGGGTATCCTTGCTAGAAAATACATTCTTATCATGATGATATGGGCAACCAAGGAAGGATCAAAAACTTTTTCCAAAGAAAAATAATCCATCACGTTATATAATATTGGCCATTTGTTTCTGTTTCTCTTTCAATTTGATATTATCTTTTTCTCAGGAGTAAGACAATTTAATCATTTGTTTTTCTACAGAGACATGAGAAAATAATCATCTTAGTTATAGTGTTGCCAGATGTTCTGTATAGACAGAACTGTGCTCTATTACACTACCTCATGTCCTGTTTAGAGACACGTAATATCCTCAGTTTTGAGCACAGTGGCCATTGACTACTGTTACTGCTCAATTCCTATAATCTGCCAATTAAAAAGATAGCAATTTCGTATTAATAAAAGATAATAAGCACTTGAAAGTTTAAGACACTTTCCTCCATAGCCATACAACAGAATTCCAGGTTATACAGACACATCTGTAAGTGATTAAAGCCCTTAACCCTCACTGTCTCATCCGTTATGCACAAATCTACCCTCACCACTTTAAAGGAACAAAATGAGAAAGAGGAGAGGGGGTGGGGCAGCATAGAATCTCTGACAGCCCTTATCACAACAAAGAAAAATTATTTTGGGGGAATTTGAATAAGTATTTTTCTGAGATTTGAAGTAACCCTAGTTGTATTTGATATACTTACACACGCACACGCACGCACACACACACAAACACACACTCACTACCCTATTGCTACTGAAAAACTTTGTACTTTACAAGAAATAGGTACTTCAAGATGTAGAAAACATGTCAATACTTAACATCTGGAAAGCATGACTATGAAGTTACATTATGTAACTATGAAAATTAAACGAAGCATCACCCAATGTTTATACTCCTGATGCTGCTATGATTACAACACGGAGAGCAATTGTCTCTACTGGTGCTTAGTATGATGCAGGAACTATGTTCAGAAGAGTGGAGAAAGGAGTGACACAGAACTCTCCCCTCATCTGGAGGTGAGTCTTTCAGTAACCACAGATCTCCAAAACAGAACCCCTAGCCCCAGGTCTTGTCCCTAACCTACAGGGACAAGAGAGTTCCTCAGAGAGTTCCAAACTGCTTTCACAGAACACCTGCTGCAATCTGACCCATGCAAAGGTTGATTAGTTCTCTTTGAACTTAAAATTCTTTAACCATCTTGACTACCTGATAGCCTAGCCCAAAAAAAGAGGAGAAGTAGCAAATTTGAGGGGAGATGAAGTCATCAGTAAGACAGGCACAATACTGCAAAAGTGACAGCCAACTCTCAGAAAACAAGGAAGGAGACAGAAAAAGCAACATTCAGAGAACTATAATGCCTGTGACATGTTCAAAATAATGGCTCTGAGTCATCTAGAAAAGGTAAAACTATTTTGGCTATTGCCTGTTGAATGAAGTCAGGGATGAATGATAAATTTTAGGAAGATTTCCATTAAAAATAGTAAAAATTTTAAAAAAGACTTTTTAGGAGATGGCCTTTAGTTATCTGGAAAATTCATTTAAATGGAATGATTCATTTCTCATTCACCTTTGCATCCCTAGTCGCTTTGTGTACTGCCTCACACATAGTAGGAATTTAGTAATATTTGCTGAATTAAACTATCACTGAAATTTAAATCATGAAGTGGTCCATTTAACGATTCTTTTAAAAATCACCCTCCTTATTGCAGCTCAGCTTTATGTCACTGAATCATTCCATTCAGTGGCTATTTTGCTAGATTGCACCTGAGCTCAAAATGACACAGCTGATAGGAAACTCTATAAAAAGCTCAATAAATGTTTGCAGAGTGTATAAAGTATAAAATCAATCCTGATGAGGCCTCCACTAAAAACATACCAAATGAATATCAAGCCTGGAAGCTCTTTAACTTGAAATAAATAGTCTTGGAAGAGGTCATAGATGGTCTCTGTCCAGCAGCCAGTGGGGGATCAAAAGGGGGCAGGGCAGGATGTCAGGCTTAAGTTCTGAGTCCTCAAACAAACAAACAAAAAGATGAAAACTTAAAGGGGCTTCCTTGGTTCTGTTAATTGCAAAATAAACCAACATCTAGTAGAGCAGGTCTCCTTTTTCTCAGGGTAATATGGACAATATGTTCACATAGAGGATTGAAAAAAACTACAGGACAAAGATTTGGTAGCTTTGAAGCTAGTCAACGTGAGGAAGCACTTCAAAAGATGCCTTTTAAGAAATAAGAAAATGTCCTCTTTTGACTCATAGATCATCTCACAGCATCAGCACAGAATCTGGTAAATATGACCAACTGTTTGATTTAAACAATTGGCTAGCCAGAGAGAAGAAAGAACGATTTCTTTTCAAAATGATTCAGGAAAAAAAATCTTTCTCAGGACATCCAACAATAAGATGCCATGTTTCACTCTGTATTACCTATGGAGAAGACCCATGAGTCTACTGACTTGGATCTTTGTTCTATAACTGATATAAGGTAAACAGGGAGCCATTTCAATGTCATAACCTTTCTTTATTCCTTATAAAATCCTTCCAAAATGTGAATGGTTCTGTGCTGACCTAGAATGAGTCAACTACAGTATGAGAACCTTTGTAAAGTATAACTAGGATTCTGAGAGTCTCTCTTCCCAATACACTAATAGACAAGAATACTTCTGGGGCGAACATTTTTGTTTGAAAATAGATGGGCTTCAAAGGGCAAAGACCACAATTTACATATAGTGTGTGTGTGTATATATATATATATATATATATATATATATATATATATATATATATTTTCAGGCACATTTATGTACTCACAGAATTTCACAATTACAACAAAAATCTCTTCACATCACTGAATCTTAAAGTTGGAAGAGACACTAAAAGTCATCAAGTCTAAGGCTCCACCAAATACATATATCCTCTCCAACGTCCCTGGCAATTATCTGTACTTATTTGAATACCTCTGGTTAAGAGGAGATTACTACCTCCAAATGTAGTCCATTCCTTTTTTAAACAGTTAAAACTGTTAGTATTTGTTGTTAAGCTAGAGTTCATCAAAAAGCATTTTAAGTGCCTAATGTGGATCATGCACTTGGCTAGGTACTGGGGAAATACAAAGATGATAGAGAAATGGTCTCTGTCCTTAAGAACCTTTACTTTCTAACAGAGAGGATAACATGGAAATATATAACTATGCACAAAGCAGACACAAGGTAACCTTACTGGAGGAGAGGTTCCAGTAACTGGGAGGGCCTGGAATGCAAAGGGTGGTACTTGAGCTGACTACTGAAGGAAACCAGGGATTATAAGAAATAGAGGAAGAGGAAACAGCAAATGAGAAAGAACAGAGAGCATCATGTGTAGGGAACAGTAGGAAGGCAAGGATATCTGGATTATAAAATATGGGAAGAGCAACATTGGGTCATAAAGCTAGACCCAGATTGTGAAGGGCTTTAAATACCAAACAAAGGAATTTTTATCTGACCTTCTAGGTTTTAGGAGGGGCAGTTAAGTGCTTCAGTGAATAGGGCAATGGGCTTGAAATCAAGAAGACTCATATTCCTGAGTTCAAATCCAGCCGCAAACATTTACTAGCTGTGAGACCCAGGGTAAGTCATTTAACCCTGTCTGCCTCAGTTTCCTTATCTGTAAAATCATCTGGAGAAAGAAATGACAAGCCACTCCAGGGTCTTTGCCAAGAAAAGATCAAATGGGGCCATGAAGAGTTAGACATAACAGAAGTGACTCAACAACAAAAGAGGTACTAGGGAGACACAGAGTAGCCATGGGGGTAGCATGGCCCGATTTGTGTTTTTAGGAATTTACTTTGATGGCTTTGTGAAAGACTGGGAAAAGACATGAAGTAGAGGGATCAGCCTCTTACAACAGTCCATGCATAAGATTGATGAGAGTCTGAAACAAAATGGTGGCTATGAAATATATTTCTTTTTAAATCTACTTTTTACATATAGTTCTACTCTCTGGAGCAATAAGAACAAATCTATTTCCTCATCTAGATGACAGCCCATCATATTTTTGAAGACAGCTGTCATAGCCAACCTTAGTCTTTTCAAAATCTTCCCAACAATACACTCTGTATGACTCAGGTCCTCACTTAAGGTATATACTGGAAGATTGGGACCTGAAGAGCAGAGCATATATTGAGGAAATTCTAGCAGTTGTGACCCACAGTTCATATTGCCAAATCAGAATATACATATCATGCAGAAAGGATTCACAGAACTCTTACTCACCATAGCTTGGCACATTTTCTCACATGAAAAAAAATCCAAAGAAACAGCAGCAATGAATAGCTTATCTATTTCCATGAAGAACAATGCTATGGGTTGATGCATGTGATTTTTTTGAATTTCATCAAGCACCTAACTTCCCAGGCACAAAATATTGAAGGAAACGATGGCACAATGAGGGACATAATGAGACTGAAGAGGAAAAACACTTTCCAATTTAATACCAAATTCTTAGTCAAGAATTACAATAAAACATCGAACTACAGATATCAGCCTCATTCCAGATTGGAACATTGAATTTGAACTAGACAAATCCTTGGCTGGTAGATTTCATGCTCAGAACTCAACTACCATTTGTGCACTGGGGGATTCCTTTTGTGTACAGGTTGAACTACACGGCTGCAGAGGTCTTTCTGCACCCTCAAATTCTCTGCTTCCTCATTTGCAAAATACAGAAGGTGGTTAGAACTAGATGGAGATAGTACTAAAATTTGATGACTAAAATTTTAAATAAATGACTGGGCTTTTAGGTTTAGAAGGCTTAGGAAGAGGTTTTTGAAAGAGGTTCATCTTGGGAATGGTGGCATACTAATAAAAAAAAGTTGACCTACTGTTTAATAGCAGTCACAATAAATGTGTCTTTACTTGTTGATTCACCTCAATCAAGCTCCCAAGCACTCTAATCCTTTAAATAATGTGGAGGGGGGCAGTTCCAAGAAAGTCCAAAGGAGTTAAGGATGACCAACAACCTTTTCCAAGTTACAGTGGAAATTCACAGCCACTCCACACACATTTATTAAGTTCTTACTCTGTGCCAGTCCTTGTCCTACACACCAAGGATACAAAGATAAAAAGTCCCTCTCCTCAAGGAACTTATATTCTAGAATCCTGGAGCAGAAGATTTCTAAGTACCACTCCATTACTAAGATTCTCTGAAGGGCAATATTCAGAGGGCAAATAGAAAATATTTTGTTTCATTTTTACCTTGGCACAGTGTCTTAGACACAGTAGGTGCCTAATTAATGTTTGTTGAATTTTTTTCAATACCTATAAAGGATATTGCTTGTACTTCCCTGAGATAATGGTGGGATTGTGGGGGGATATGAAGGGGTAGATGGGATGGAATGTAGAAAAGGAAGGGAGAACAGAATGAGAAGCATGAATTTAGAGGAAACAGAACTCAGAGACAAGTAGGCCTGGGAAAAGTAAGTCTTGACAATTCATAGGAAAGGAACAGTGGAATCAAGACTACCTCAGTTTACAAAATGCTGCAGGACCATTGGAAATAACTCCCCAGATGGTTAAAATGCACACCCAGGGACACTGTCTGTCTTTATTATTTTTCACAGAGGTGACAACTGAATGACAGTGTTTAATCCACCTGTGAAGCCCTAGGAAGAGTTCAGCAGAGATCTTGTGAGCAAATATTCCAAAATAGTAAAAGAATTGTTTAATTTAGAAGCACAACCATCATTTTGCAATAAGACACAAAAAATCCATGTCATAAAGTTCACATCATTCTAATATAACTGAATCATAGTGTATAGAGAAAGGCCATAGTGACTACAGGCCCTGAGAAAACTAAAACAGGTGCCTTTCACCCAGTTTTTCTTCTCATTCCCACCCCATTCCTTCCCACATACTTGTTCGGTTGTACCTAACAAGAGAATATCAATAAATCAGCTTTTTATAGCATGAACAAGACCTGGCTTTAATTCCTGCCTCAGACGATTGTTAGCTGTATGATCACCAGCGAACAATTTAACTCTCCAAACCTCTTTCCTCATCTATAAAACAGGAAGAATAATACTTACAAGAACTTTGTTACTTACAACACAAACTTAGAAACAGGGTCATCATGAGGAAAATTATTTGTAAATCTTCAAGTGCCAGATAAATGAAAAGTATTTTTTCTGGAACTCTGACCTTGGTTTGCAATGATTTTATGGCTAAGGAATGAACATGACATGATATATCTGCAACTATATCCAAAAAGCGCTAGAATATTCAAGTAGAGAAATTCTACTAAATTCTTTCCTTGGACAAAAATATTTATAGCCATCCTTTTATAGCAGCAAAGAAATGGAAGCTAAGGAAGTCTCGATCAATTGGGGGATGTAAACAAACTATGTTAGGTAGATGTAATTATTGTTATATCATAAAAATTATGAAAGGTACAGCTTCAGAGAAACCTTTGAAGACTCATCTGAACTGAAGCAAAGGAAGTGAAGTGAGTAGAAGCAGAAGAACAATATAGGCCATAATGGCAACAACAGAAAGCCGAACTACTTGGAGAGACTTCAGAACTGATCAATGAAGTTTACAATTCTAAATGAAGCATGAGACAGAGAGGTGCAGATTAAGGTATGATCAGTGAAGGAAATTGTTTTGCTTGACTATATATATTTGTTTTTAAAGGGATTTTATTTTTCTTTTTTCTCATATTGGAGGGGGTGGATGTGAGAAAAATAAATGTGTGCTAATTAATAAACAAGGAAAATGTCTTTGGTGATCTGTGTTGCCAGCTCACAGATCTTTTGCATTTTAAGACTTCTAGATCTAAATTAAAATTTATTTTTGCGAGCATGCAAATGTTGGTTAATGTCCTAAAAGTCTCTAGTTATGCAGGGATTGCATTTGGAGAAGGAAACTTCTTTTAAAAAATTAAGATGGGTGTTGATGTTCCATTAAGATTCAAAGCAAAATGCAACATGGGGAGTCCAAGGCTGCCAAAACTAATCTAGTCTGTTTCACCCACCTGAGCTCAGAGATGAGATTCTGCTTCCTCTTTGCTGATTTTATGGTGCAGATCTTCAATGCAAGATGAGGCTCTGTTTCTTCAGTTTCCTTCCTTCTCCGGACAAAAGTAGCGGTGGGTCAGTGGACAGAAGCCAGGAGTCAGCTACATACTGATGATGTTGCTTACATATAAAGCGAGTTGAAAATACTAACATCTCAGGCATAAAATTAGCTATGTAGATAGGGATAACCCTAACATCAGATATGAAGTCCTACTTTCAGAAAGTTCTTTCTTGGAAAATGAGTGGCAAGTCTACACTGGGAAAAAATATTAACATGCAAGTGCATCAAAAGGGAATTTAAACTCACTTTATGTAAGACATTGACACTGCACTTTGAACATTTTTTTCCATACTGGCATTTATATAACAGAATAAATTATTGGTTGTCCTCTTCATGTCATTTTTTTCCTGTTTCAAAAGAAATTTGATAAAATAATCTGTAGTAAGGTTATTCAGCCCCAGTCTAAAATAGTAACTGTATCCATCAAATAAAAATGAAATTCATTAAGGAGCACCATAAAATCCAAATTGCTACAACACAGTTGGTTCTTCCAGGACTTTTTCCAGATGGTGTGGTGTTAGTTGCAAGGGCTGCCAAGTCAGCATGACATAGAGAGGTCTACAAGGCACACAAAGGGGATCTCCTGTGGTAGATTTATAGGAGGGGGTCAGACAAAAAGTAAACAGTGGTCCAGGATTGTCAAGCAGGGATAAGATAAATCGGTATCTGCCACACTACCTTTTAGGTATATTTCTCCTTTAAAATGTAACCTCCTTGAGGGCAGGCATTATCCTTTTGCTTGAATTAGTATCCCCAGTTCTCAGCACAGTGCCAGGCACAGAGTAAGCACTTAAAAACTGCTCATTGCCTGTTGTTACCTGATGAGACTGTAAAACCAATATGACATCCAAAAACAGAGAGAAAGAGAGATAATGTGAGTCCCATTGTCATTATTATTATTTTGAGATGTAGAAGAAAAGGGAACCCAGGAGGTATGAGCTTAATTCAGACACAGCTTAAAAGCATGAAGCAGTTATCTCGGTAGGTTTCACAGCTTGCTTGAGCTAAAAAGGATCCTTACAGGTCATTTATTTCAGTAATTTCATTTTGCAGATGAGGAATCTGATAGCCAGAGGGGGAACATAGTTTTACCAAGGTCTTGTGGTTAGTTAGTGGGAGAGCTGATACTTGAATCCAGGCCTCTGGCCTCTTCAACCAGAGCTCTTTCAATATATTTCTTTGCCTTTATCATTCCGTTTTTTAACTCCTGACTCTTCCTCTCTGTCCCAATTATCACCACAATGTTTTTAGAAGGTCTGTGAAAGCTTTCTCTCATTTTCTGACATACACCAAAAAGGGGGGCCAGACTCAATCATTAAAAATCAAGTTAGCAATGTTCTTAAACAACAGAAACCTCTGTGCCAGACTCTGAGTGAGATCCACAATGTTCTTATTGCCCAACCTTCAGGACTACACTGCCCACTTAACATAAAATATGGTTTTTTCCTCTGCTTCTCTCTTTCTACTTACCTCGCCAACAGGTGGACAGAGTGGATCTGTTGAGGGGGAACTTGGGAAGGAAAGTTCCTACGATTGGATCCCTACAAAGCTGCCCACAATGTAGAGTCATCTCCAACAGTCAGTAAAACAAGGATGTCAGACTCTTTGAGTGGAAAGGCAATTTAAAGGTCACCTAAGATGAATTAAGGAGAGGAAGATAAATTTCTCATGGGCAAGGACTATTAACTATCTACTATGTAGTCTCATTATAATATATTTTCAAGTGAGATATTTGTAAAGATGTTAGTACAGTGACTTGGCACCTCATAGGTGCTTAATAAATGCTTTTTTTTCCTCTTCTTCTAACCCCATGTCACTCAAGTAGATGGTCACATGACTTACACAAGAGTAGATGCTTAATAAATGCTCGTTGGATTGAATTTTTGTTAAAGTGAATCTAATCTCAGGAAGAGAAATGCAGGCCTCCCTCTTTTCTAAAGAGAGGTATAGATGGCGAATGAAGTGTGCCCTGTCAGCCATGGCCAGACCAATGCGCTGCTATGTTCTGTTTATCTAGAGTTCTTTGTGAGAAGGGAAGATTCTATTGAGGAGGGAAAGGTCATTGGAAAGTGACAGAGATATAAAAGGGAAAAAAAGGTATCAATAAAACCTCTTTAAAAAAAAAAGATATTAAATGAAATGTTCTGTTCCATCTTGCCCTTCCAAGGGAAGGGCATAACAGAGAGAGGTAACTTTGATGCTTATTCCCTGTATGACCTGGAACATGTCACCCAACTTCCCCCAGTCTTGCTTTCCTCAACTATAAAACAGGGGTTGGACCAGATGACCTCAGAAGTCTTTTCCGGCTCTACAGAAAGGGAGGCAGGGTTCTCTACAGATTCCCAGGGTGGTGGTGATCAGCAGGAAGAGCTATTTCACCAGCTGCTGCTACCAACTCTACTGAGAATCAGCCCTGCATAAGATATGAAGTAGCTAGCACTATTGAATTTCATCCTTTTCTGGAGCTCTGGATCAGATGCTAAGCATACCCCTCAAGTTTCTGACCTGTCTCTCATCTAAATGAATGGTAACCTTATGTCTCCCTCCTTCAAGTCAAAAACTTGCTTTCCAAGCTGGAAACTTTGACAATTCTAAGAAATTCACACCTTCCCATTCTAAGACTAAGATACTGACTCATTGTACCATATATGCAACCTTTCCCAGGAAGACTGAAGAAATTGCATCTTTGAAGGCCTTTAAGACCGTAACATCATAGGCGTAGTCATAGAAACATGGCTGGAAAGTAAGGGTGTGTTGGAACCAGCTTCTACCAGTTCCTGAGAGTTGACTGTTAAATTTTCAGAGGAAGCATTTCTACTTCTTGGGGCTTGAAATTTTGTTTTCTTGGTCATCTAGATTTAAGCAAGTGATGGAAAAATGTTAACAGATTAATTTTAAAGTGTTATCTATAACATACTCCATAGTGTACATATATATGCATATATATGTATGTGTGTATATGTTATGTATGTTATACTGTGAATACTAGGCAGAGGGTGATAAGAAGACACCTACTTACTTGAACTTATCATCTTAAAATGATAATAATGATGTAATTTTAAAGTTTGCAAAGTGCTGCACAAAGATTTCATTTCATCCTCAGGAAAACTATGGGAGGTAGGTGCTAGTATTATCTCCATGTTTCTGAGGCAAATAGTGTTTGAGTAATTTATACTAGACCATATGGCTAATACATACCTAGGCAAGACACTTAACCCTGTTTGCCTCATTTTCCTCATCTGTAAAATGAGTTGGAAAAGGAAATGGCAAATCCCTTCAGTATCTCCATCAAGAAATCCCCCAAATGAAATCACGGAGAGTCAGACAAGAATAATAATAAAAAAAACAAAACAACTCTTAGCTGCTTCTAGCCTTGAAGCACCTTAACCTAAGTGAAAATGACGGATTGAATAAATCATAAAACTATAAAAGATGTCTAATTGTAGTGAGTGAAAACATGTGCTTTTTCTAGGACCGTAGGCACCAAGGGCATGACCACTGAGCTGACCACGTCAACAAGCATTTATTAAGTCCTCACTTTGTGCCAGGCATTGTGCTGAGCAATGGAACAACGAATGAGTCTCTAACTCAGGAAACAAGGGGAACACCGAATGATTCTGCTGATCATGTTTTAGAAAAATAATATTGCTTTACATATCATAGCACCATATACTTGTCAAAATACTTTCCCATACATTTGATGTCTCATTTTATCTTCACAATAGCAAACTCCTGCAGCCAATAACAGAGTTCTCACCTCCCTTTTTAAAAGTACCTGGGAATTGAGTTAGTGGGATACTGAGGAATGTTGGCATTTGGAATAAGAAGATCTGAGGAGATTCCAGCTAAACAGACCAGTTCAAGGCAAGAGAGGTCAAGAAACATTCAGGAAACCTTTTCAGATCCAATTCAGTCTCACTGCTCTTTTTCTTCTAAACCATCATGAATACCTATCTATTAACAAGGTGCCCCAGAAGAATGTCAACTCTGTGAGGGAAGAGATCATTTTTCATTTTCTTTGTATCCTCAGCACTTAGTAATATGCTTGGCACATAGTAGGTGCTTGGTAAATGTTTGTTATATATAACATATATAATATACAAATAAATTGTTACATTAGTTTGAATTCCATGGGCAGGAGCTTATAATATGTGGAGGAGAATAATGTGAAATAAAGCTGGAAAAGTATATCAGCACCAAACCATATCCTGACCTTGCATGCCTGAGGAAAGAATTTTTCTTTTATTTCCTCCATCTTACACTGTTTTGTACTCCTCACAAACCCCTAAAGAGTCGAGCTGTTGAAGCAAGAGACATAATGATAATAACTTATTTCCATGGGAATCCAAAATCTAATAAAGTACTTCCCTCACAACAGCTATGTGGGTAGATAGTAAAAGTAACCTAATCTCCAATTGGTAAGGACAGCTAGGTGGCTCAAAGGATAGAGTCCTGGTCCTAGAGTCATGAAGACTCATCTTCCTGAGTTCAGATCTGGCCTCAGAAACTTATTAGATGTGTGACCCTGGACAAGTCACCTAATCCTGTTTGCCTCAGGTTCCTCATCTGTAAAATGAGCTGGAGAAAGAAATACAAACAACTCCAGTATGTCTGCCAAGAAAACCCCCAAATGGAGAAATGGAGAGCCTGGCTCAACTTTAAAACAACAAAAGAAAAAAAAAATCAGCATTTTGGAGATCAGGTAGCTGAATCTCAAAGAGATTAAGTGGATTGCCCTGAATTTAATAGCAATTCAGCAAAAAATATGGAATTTGAACCCAATCCTTTTCTGACTGCAAGTCCAAGTTCCTTTCCGGATACTACATTCCCTCAAACCAAAGAAACCAAGACAAAAATAGAAATGGAGAGATGATCTCTTCATTTTCCTGAAAACTCTTCCACTTTAATAGGCCAACCATCAGCCTGTCTGATGTGAATGAGTTTCTCTAAGATTTGAGTCTGAGCACCAATGCTCTAAGCATGATTACTTGGCAAGCCTTTAGCACTTTACAAATACATTATGATGCAGTGAAAACTAATGGAGTGAGCCTTGATGCCTTTATTTAGCAATATAAACACATACTCACACAGGGAAGTTGGGAACCCAATTAAATGGCCTTCTTGTGTTAGGGTAGACATTACAAAATATTAAACAATTTTTAAACTACTCAGTTGGGGAGAGGAAAATAGGTACTCCCTTGTAGCTGAAGTAGGCAAATAAACCCTTAACAGATACAGAATGGAATCAAATAATGGGTTACCTCAGTGTTCCTTCCACCTTCCCCATCACCTCAAAGCATCTACCCAGAGGGAACAAAGAACTGTTGATTCCCCATCACCAATCATTTTTAAAGGGCTTAAGATAAAAAGCATTTCAAGAAAACTGCTCAAGATGGTTATTTTCCTTTGCCAACCTGACATCTATTTTCTTCTGTCCAGCACACTGAATTCGCAATATTAAGCCACATGGATCCCAGCACAGAACAATGAATGGGGTCACTTTTAAGACTACCTGGAAGCATTATCAGTTGGTAGTGATAACTACTAAAATTTATGCAATGCTTTAAAATTTATACAAGTTTTTTTACTCTCAGTTGACAAACTGATTTTCCTGAAGAGTTGGCCTGATCATGTCCCCCATCCCCCACCTCCACTCAATAAATTCCAAAAATTCCCTACCATCTCCAGAATAAAGCCATTTATACCACACCCTAACTTTCTAGTGTTCTTTTGCTTTACTCCATCATTCCCTCCACACATTCTATGATACAATGACACTGGTCTCCTTCCTTTTCTTCTCACAAGGTAGAATCTTGATCCAACTGAAATCCACATTTTACAAGGAAGATTTAGGAAGTAGCTAGGATGGAGATTGTCAATGCTTTCAAATATGGTGGGCAGTTGGTACCATGGGAAAATAATAGCACCTTTGCTATCTGTCTGTCTGTCTGTCTGTCGTAGTGCTTACATAATGCAGAGCCATGCACAGAACTATATAGGCTGAGTTTACAAGATAGATGTATTTTTATAAGTGTATCTGATTTTAGAGTAGATACAAAAATTATTAAAGTCCTCTGATGTTCATTTCTTTCACTTTATAAAAAAATGCGCACTGCTATGATTCTAATTCTTCACATATAGTTTCTGTCCTTTGTATATAAATTCAAAGGAAATTATTTATAGATGTTAACTATAAACATTTTTTAACAATTCCAATTTTTCCCCCAGGCCTTTCAGTTTGAGCAAGCCCGTAACAGAGCGTCTCCTGTGCCTACTAGATATTTATGGTTCTAGATACAATATATCTATTGTGCCTACAATATGTATGGTTTCACACATATCAATGGCACAGTGGATAAAGTGCTTCATGTAGAAAGCCATAGATTCTCATCTTGTCTCTGATGTAGGGTCTGTGACCACGGGCAAGTAATTTAACTTATCTGAGCCTCCATCTCCTCATCTGTAACTTGGGCTGTCCTACCCTCAAATGGATTTATACAGGAAGTCAGAAGGGAAGAAACCACCTTCCTTAGTACCATAGGTCTGGTATGTCCAAGGAAATTCCTTTAAAAGGTGCTTAGGAAACAATAACCTTATGGTTCAAGCAAGGTCTACTTAGTATGTAAAATCAGGCAGGTAGGGGAAGGGTGAGATGTATAGATGTCAGGTGAAAGTGCTACCCCTGGTTGTGGCCATAGGAGCTTGAACAGGATCTGGGCAATTCCATTTGTTTAGGATATATCCAGGAGTTTAAGCATGGCCAGACCTTTACATCCTATTAACCCCACCAATGCTGGGATGATGGAGGGGTTACTATTGGTTGATGATGGAGGGGAACTATTGCTTAAAGAACTGATATGCAGTTTAACAACCCTAAAGTAGTGGAGCAAAATTCTGATAGTGACGAGACTAAAATGTTGGGACCACTGGGAAGGATGCCCCTGAGTAAGTAGGTCAAAGGTCACCCCAGGCATTATAACAATGCCTGCAGTACCTACCAAAAACACATTGTAACTTTAAAGTGCTACATAAATATCAGTGGTTATTATTACTATTTCAATATTATTATCATTACTACATTTTATCTTTGAATTTTGTCCCTCCTTATCCCAAGAAGAAAGCATGGAAGCAACTCATGAATTCGACAACTAATTCCTTGCGAGTGTTTTTGTTAACCTCTCAGAACAATGTCCATCCAATTTCAATGACCTGAAGTCATTTGGAGACTAAGCTATCATACCTCCAAGCCCAGGCTCAGCACAAAAACACCATTAGGGTTTAATACATAGTTGAGCCGGTCACAAATCCATTTTGTCGCTGAAAGTCTGTCTTTTAAGAAGGTCACTAATCTTTCATTCAGGGGGCTTAATGTTCTATTACAGAAATTTCAGACCCAGTAATGGATTTCCCATTGTTCCTGGGACCTTGGCAGCTTTAACATCCTAATCAGCTCCCTATTCATGGCACCACAGAATGGACATATATATATATATATATGCACACATAAGAAAGTTGCTGAACTATTTTCCACCTTCATAGAAAAATTTGAACTAGGGTGTAACCGCAGGCAGAGTCATCCTTAGGGTATAACACAAAGGGCATGAAATAGGGAAGAGGGGATCACCAATGGCTCAGCAAGGCAGCCAATGCGGCAGATTGGACTAAAGAGGCAATTAGCCTGCAAATCCTCCCGCTTATACACATGTGCACACACATGTGTACACACAATCATACACACACACACACACACAAACACACCAGTACTAAGGCATAGCCTAGTAGTCCAATTTCTCCTTGTTTTCACATTCAAGGTTCCCTTAACCAGGTGTTTTTTAAAATTGTTTTCCGCCTTGAAGGAGGCTGCTGCTGAGATTTATTCAACTGTTTTCATGAGGAAAAGAGTGCACCAAACAATGTGTTTCCCACCCTCACTCGCATCCTAGATCATAGACGATCCCAGGTCCCACATCGCACGTTAGCATGACTTGGAGCCCCTGTTCTGCTAATGGGTATTCCTCAACATATTAATTATATGCTGAGAGTCAGTCACAGAATTACAGAATCTCAGAGTTAGAAGGTGCCTCTCTGGCTACCCTGTCTAAATCTTCTGAGGAACACACGCACCACAGAAGTTATAGAAGGTAGAAGGAAAAAAAAATCTCTAAGACAAAGTATGATAGAGTGGCTAGCACGTGGGATTTGATGTCATCACATCTGATAGAGTCTACTGGGCACGTCACTTACCACTCTGAGCCTCAGTTTTCTCACCTATGAAATAGGGATAATAATGCCTGTATTACCTACCCCAAATTAAGGGGTCATTATAAAGCCTGACTTAGTGTATGCAAGTTGCTTTTAACAAACCATTCTGTCGCTTATTTTCACTGTACCATGAAGCTGACCCTTTGTAGCTATTACCTTGTCTCCTTCTGTCCCTCAGGAATCTTTACAGAAATACCTCAATGGACCCTGACTTCTCAGAGTAAGAGTGTACAGTGGGAGAGGTGATCTCTTAGGAAACCAAAGGCTAAACCACATAGATTAGATCAACAGATAGGGCAAGTCAGAAATGTTCCCACCCTATTTTATTTTTTTTAATATTTTCATAGTGGTGAAATTTCTTCCTCGTATTTCCCAAGAGAAAATTGGTTCCTAGGAGTATCTGCCTCTCCTAAGAAGATGGGGAATCCTACATGGGGGCACTGGAGGAGAATTTAAGAATTTCTTTAGATTCTGCATGATCTAAGGTGCCAATCTCATCACTAGTAATTAATATGAGCTTACGTTTGAGTTCTCTTTCTTTCCCTAAATTAAAAGATTTAAGATGAAGAAGAAAATTGTCATTTTATCATTCTATTCTTGGGTTCTCTTTTTAAAATTTCCCCTTTGTCAAATCTATCCATGCATTTAAAAAAATCATAATAAGGTTAACAACAGCCCCTCTACCCTGATCAGACAGTTGGACTATTATACTGAGTTCTGAGGCCCCCATTTCAGGAACAACACTGGACAGGATTCAGAGGAGTCAAACCAAAATTGATGAAGGACCTCGAGGTCCCTCAATATGAGAATTTGTTGCAAGAAATGGGAATGGAGAAATGAAGGAATACAGGGTGGGAAATGGTAGCTGTCTTCTGATGTTTACCTGAAAGTCTGTCATATGGAAGACTTGTGGATTAGACTTGTTTTGTTTAACCCTAGAACTAGGACTAGGTATAAGGATTAAAAATCAGAAAGAAGAAGATGGAAGATGCTGGCCCCTAAAATTACCTTCTCATAATTTTAAATAACATTTATTGATGTACTTGCTGTTTCTCATAAGACAATGTAGGTAAGCTCCTTGAGGGTAGGGGTTTTTTTCTTTCATTTTTGTCCTTTTATTCCCAGGGCCTATAACATCTAGGCATGCAGATGAATCTAAGGGAAAAGAAAAAAAAACCTCCTAGCAATCAAATCTATCGAAAAAGAAAATGGACTTTCTCAAGATTTAGAAGATACCACCCTGACATGAGGTCTTCAAACAAAGGCTGCATGTCCACTTCTCAGGTATGCTACAGAGAAGATTCTAGCTCAGGTACAAGATAGTCTCTTCCAATGCCAAGATACTATGACTGTATGATCTTTTATAAACCAGGCTAAAAAATAGGGGTAATATTTGCTACTTGTATCTGTGGACTTTAGAATGGGACAGGGCAGGCCATCACTGGCCTTCCCAATATTCCAGATTTCTTTCTGTGACTCAGGGAATAAAGGCTAGTCTTAGAGCCAAGAAGAGGGCAGAGTAGTATGACAGAAGAAATGGGCTGAAAGTCATTGTATTAAAGTGCACTTTTAGACATGGGAAGGCCTTTAGAGATCTTCTAGTCTAACCCACTCTTTAAAGGTGAGGAGAAGGGAGGTCCAGAGATGATAGATGACTTGCCCAAGGCCACACAGGTGGCAAGTAGCAGAGTCATATTCAAATCCAGGGCCTCTGATTCCAAAACCCAGTGCTCTTCTAAGTGTGTCATGTTGCATCATATAACCCACTTCATGCAGTTATTCCAAGGATCCGATTATATAATGTACACCAATATGCTCCAAAAGTTTATAGTCTTGTAAAAATATAAAATAAAATTGCATTTATGAGCCCTTAAGGAAGCTTCATCATCCCTTCCCTTCTCCTGAGCCTCAGGGAGACTGGCTACTGTTCAATGAGGCAGACTGACTATGGAAGCTACGCTCAGAGACCCACCAATGGTTCTGAAGGACTTCTCAGCAAGGAGTGTCTTAAGTGCCACCCAGACTGTTTGAAATGCATATTTATTGGGCTTTTTCCTCTCTGAGCTCAAGACTTCAAAATTGTTCATTAACATAAAGTAGAAAATCCTTGACTTGCTATTTCATCCTGTTTGACTATAGCGGCCTCTTAGGCCAGAAAAACACATTAGACAGCTGCTTCCTAATTAACACTGGCACGTATCTTTTCCACATAATTCCACTTTCAGAAATGTCACTTGGTTGCTGAACTACACTAAGTAACCTATTCAGCTTTTTTTTTTTTTAACTCTTGCTACCCCAGATAGATCAATTGCTCCAAGTTAACCTAAGAAAGTTGGACAAGGAGGGAGCGGGAAAGGGAGAATACAGCCAGGTCTAAATTTTCAAAATTTAGGAAAAATGAAGGTGATAGGCTTATAATGAACATAATCAGGTTACTTTCAGTTAATTTTCCACACAGATAATGCTTCACTGATAACACAATCCACTGCTTCATTTATATTCAACTTTGTCTATTTCCCTGGGCTTCTGAATTTGGAAAAAGTTGGGTATAAATTGTAAATTAAAAGGACAGTGCAAGTTGGGTAGAACTGAAACTGGATTTCTACTGCACCAGTCAAAGATGGGAGTGAAATATAGATCTAAGCATGGGACCTTCACTTAGAAACTTTCTCATTCAATTGACTACATAAATTACCACAGGCCTGTAGACCCTGGAACAGAAACTTAACTAACCTTAAAAAATAAAAAACAGGTGTTGGAAAAGAGGGGAGGAATTCAACAGGATTAAATGCCGACCAAATGAGTTTCACGCTATTTCTGCCTGCAACTGTTCGCTGAAATTAGAAACCTTATCATGAAGATCCTAGTAAGTGTGAGGATTCATCTGTGAACATTTTATGGGCCACAACATTTGTAGGCCACAAGCTTAGTTTGAAACAGCCTTCGTGTTTAATTATGTGAAAGAACAGACTTAATTATATACAGAAATAATATATGTATATATATATATTATATATACATACACACATACACATATTCATATATATGTGTGTGTATATGTGTATGTATATGTAAGTATACATATAGGTATGTATGAACAGATATATGTGTGTGCATAGATGCATGGAAAGATAGAAAGAAGGATGGATAGACAGACAGACAGATCAATCCCAGCCAATCCCTTTTCCACATTTATGGGGTAAGCAAAAATGTCCGTCTGGTGTTTTTCACCCAGAACCACAACTCAAGTGGGGTGATCAGAACTTCGTTCCCATGGTACCAAATGTAGAAAGGAGTGATGACATTCACGATTCCTCAACAGCACAGGAACAATCGAGATAGGTAGGTACCTAGCTAGCAAGAATAATTCATTTTAAAAGGAAGCCCCTTTACCCCACTTCAAACAGCTTTCACAGCAATAGTTGTGCAGTGATGCCCCCAAGCTCTCTATTTTCCCTCCAGGGAGAAACTTACCATCTCCTCCCACATCTCTTCTGAGTCCCGGTTATGGGACTGCCTTCACATCTCCCATTCTTCATCCTTTCCAAATCTGAGATCCTCTAGTCCTATACTAAGGGATTTATAAGGAGGGGGAAATCTGATAAAACGCAATTAAATTAGTTTATTATCTATCTAAGGGGCTGTGTTTGTCCTTCATTCTCAGAGAGGACCATGACATCAAGATGATGACATGACTTGCAGTTGACTTTGACTCGAGTGAGGGAGGGCTGTGCAAGGCCACCAACTTCACTTTCTCCTCCTGAGCCATCTGGGTCCAGTGGCCTGATATTCATCAGGATGATTGGAGATGGCCCAGGATACAATGGGAGACTCTGACCCTTTCAGGCTAAGGTTTTATCACATTCTGACTTTGGGTGAGATACCCCTATTCAATGAATAGGCTTCTTTAAGTAGTTACTCAAAAGATGGCCCCTTTAATAAAAAAAAAATCAAACTAGGAGAGGAAGACTTTCCTCAGGGTTCCTGGGTAAAAAAGAAACATTTAGTATTTAAAGTATTCAGTACCATCCAAGGGGTACTTGCATTTCAAAAGCCTAATCAATTGGGTCCCTTTCCATCCTCCCTCAGTTTCTCTTGTCATCCTGCTCCAGATCCACTACTAGTCATCTTGCTTTCTTGTGTTATTCTTGACTTCTTGGAACTTCTTTCCTTCTACCTAATGAGACTGAGTCACTTCCACCTTTGAAACAATTTTTAAACATTTTCTTCATTTTAGTTTTGTCTGTCACTCCTAGAAAAGCATTTCCTGGTAAGATAAATGATGGAGACTAGAAAAATATCTCTACCATCAGCATGAGAATTCCCTTTCTTCTTTCTTGCTGTTTTCCTATATTCATTCTCTCTCTGTCTCTGTCTGTCTCTGTCTCTGTCTCTCTCTGTCTCTCTGTCTCTGTCTCTGTCTCTGTCTCTCTCTCTCTCTCTCTCTCTCTCTCCACCAAATCATCCAAACCTGTAAAATTCAATGAATGACATGGGCAACATCACAGTACAAGTACCTGCTTACATTACTTTCTCCCTTTATTCCTTTACAAAGGGTGAGAAGGATGCTTAGAGAAATACAGCATTTTCTTGCTTCTACCTTCTCAATCCCCATCAAATAATAGGTGGAAAACAGATTAAAAGTGATATGACTTCAAGACCAGAACTATGAAATTTGCCACTACATGCCAGGCAGCTAAAAAGCTACATACAATCTCCTTGTCTTCCATGCGAACACTTGGCAAAGACCTCAGTAAAGTTGCCACATACACATAGAATGTGAAGCTGCTTCCCTTTCTGCCCCCTCCTTATTAAAGGCTCTAAATGTATTCCTTTGATAACTGTTCTCTACATGCATATTAGTGGTCATATTAAGCTCTTGGATTTTCAGGCTGTACCTCCAAAGAGAAGATTAAATTCTCTTCAGCAGCCTCCTAGCTGCTGAGCAGCTCAAACTCAAGATGTTTAAAATATAACTCAACATCTTACAGCCCCTAAGGCCCTTTGTTTTCCCCCTCCCCTTATTTCTTTTAAGAACACAGTCATCCTCCCAGTCACCCAGACCTGAAACCTCAGTCATCCTCCCTCTCTCTCCCCCACACCCAGAGCCAATCAGTTGCTAAGCACTGTTGATTAATTTCCACATCATTCTCATGCTCTCCAATTCACACTGCCCCCATTCTAGTTTTTCAGACCCTTACTTCTTTTACCCAGACCATTCTAACAACAGATTTCCCTGTTTCTCTCCTCTGTCTCCTCTCCAATCCATTGTTTGCAGAGCTGCCAAAATAATCTTTCTAACCTGACTGTATGGTTACTCCCATGGTCAAAAACTTTCAGGGACTCCCTATTAAATCACAGGATAAAAAGATAGTAGAGTTACTGTTGTAGAGACTACCTAGTCCACTCTTTATACAGGTGAGTTACTGAAGCCCATAGAGATAAAGTGACTTGCCCAAGGTGATACATATAGCAAGAAACAGAAATTGTATTTGAACCAACCTCCACAATAGGGTGCCAGCCTCTTTTTCCAATCTTATTCCAGACTACTCCCTTTCCCACAGTCTTCATTTTATACAAACTGTAATTCTCCTAAATGTAGTCCTGACCTCCTCTGCCTCTAAACATTCACACAGGTGAATGCCTAGGATATATACTTTCCACACATTGCTGCTGCTGCCACTGCTACCACCACCTCCTCCTTATGTATTAAAAACCTTGTCTTTCGGACTGCATTCAGGTGCCATCAATTCCATGAAGTCTTTCTTGATTTCCTTGGCTAAAATTGATCTCACATTTCATATATTCACTTTATCTGGATATTTCTTTTGCTCTCATCACATTTTACCTTGTACTGTGTGTGTGTGTGTGTGTAACTCATTGTGTGTGTGTGTGTGTGTGTGTGTGTGTGTGTGTGTGTGTGTAACTCATTGGTTTAAGAGACTACAAACTCATTACAAACAGGGCCATCAACAATTTACCCTTTGTAGAAGACAAATGCTTATTAAATCAAATGAGATGTAATTGATATGGAAATCCTCATAGATTCATTTTTCCCAATTCCCAATTTTACTTACAGTTTTTCTTTATACAATTTATCTTTCCTTGTGTCTAAACCTCCTCTTTCAGAGAGTTTAATGATTGAGACATTGTTTCATAATGGTTAAGCCAGAGAAACAGATGCCATATCATAAAGTAAAATTCAGTTTTTATTTAAAAACACAAGAGGCCACGATTCATCATGGTATGTGTTAAATTCAAGATGGTAACTGACAAAATCATAGAATCTCAGAGTTGAAAGGTTCCTCAGAGGCCGTCTAATACAGCCCATACCCAAACTAGTATTCTCTCTACAACACACATGACTAGTCTCCTCTTAAAGATATCCCATGAGGGGAAAACCCACAGTTCCTTGAGGAAGCCCATTAAATTCTGGAAAGTTCTGTTAGGAACTTTCATTACATCTGCCCACTGTTCTAAGGTCTGCTTTCTGGGGCCAAACAAAATAAATATAAACCCCTCTTCCGTATAACAGTCCTTCAAATACATACTTGAACATAGCTATCATGCTTCCAATATCCTAGCCCACTCCCAATCATATCTTCTCTTTTTCAGGCTAACCATCCTCAGCACTTCAAATGATCCTTCCATGATATGAACTCAAGGTCATTTGTCTTCCTGATTGCCCTCCTTCAGCTAGTTTCTAGTTTATCAGTGTCCTTCCTAAAAATAAAGGCAGAGCACAATGGCACTATCACTTTCCTAATCTGACTACATCAGGTGAAAGATCAGTTCTGTTGCACAAACAGGTGACTATCTCAGGATCTCTACCCTAAAAAAGGTCTTCATCGGAGGCTAACTACAAAATGTAATCTTATTTTTGAGTAGACTCTTGTGGAAAGTACACTATAGTGAGAGTCAGAAGATCTAGCTTCTTGTCCTATTTCTACCACTAATGAGCTAGAAGATTTAGGGAAATCATTTCCCTCCTCTGGGCCTCAGTATATTTTTTTCCATTTATAAAAGAAGAGGATTAGATTGAAAGATCTCCTACCTAACTTTTAGTTCTTAAGTCTTATAATTTATAACCTTAAAACTTATTGTACTGCATGAAAGGCTGTTAAACCTGAAGATATCTATGTTATGAAAATCAAAAAAGGAAAAAGTATATCCAAGCAGAAAACTCTCCCCAAAGTAACACTAGGCATAATATTTTAGGGCAGTGATAAAAACTCATCCAAAATAAGCATTTTCCCAGTCAATCATTCAATAATTCAATGAGCATTTATTAAATTCCTATGAAATGCGAATCAGTGATGATATAAAGTCCCAAATCCCTGATGGTAATAATAATAAATAACTAGCATTTATATGGAATTTGAAGATTTATAAAACACTGTACACATGCCATACTGCCAGCTATAGCAATGCCATTTGGGTCCTCTTCAAGCATGAAGGACAACTAACGAACGTATGCCATTTCATTAGAACTTCACAAAAATCCCATAAAGTAGGTGTTGTTATTATGCCTATTTTACAGATGAGGAAACTGAGGCAGGCAATGGTGAAGTGACTTGCCTAAGGTCACACACAATTTGAGGCAGGTGTTGAACTAGGACTTCCTGAAGGCAAATCCAGTGGTCTATGTGATGTTCCATATAGCTGCCTAAAAGATCCCAGCCTTCAAGCAAGCAATTTACATTTATTTACGTTGATGGGTTAGGGAAAGGAGGTAGGGAAGAAAGAGAGTGTTATGGGTTAAAACGTAAAAAAATAATACAAGAAATTGAGGAGAGAGAAAAACATTAACCAGGGGGATCAGAAAAGGTTCCCTTTAGGAGGCAATTAATTACTCCATTAACCCAGTTGTCTGGAATGTCACTTCACCTCCCCTCCTAGAATCCTAAGTTCAGGTGGTCACCTCCTACTGACACCATCCTTCTCCCCCACCCCCACTGTTAATAGTCTCCCTTTGGACAGTACTTTGCATTTACATTTTTTCAACCCTTCCCCCAAGAAAATGTAAGCCCACTGCAGACACAGACTTCTTGAATTCTGGCAACCCAACTGCCTATAACAGGAAAACTACTTACGTGACTCAAAGAAAGAAAATAAAATAGGTTTCTAATTTGCATTTCACTGGGGAAGGCAAATTATTACTGTACTGCTTGGCAAACAAAAGAAAAAAACTCAATAACTATTTAATGTCATTGTATTTAAAAATAAGGAAGAACCACTCAAGTGTTCTGAAAATGCAATTAGGAATCCCAGGCCAGGCATGCTATTTTCAATTTAGCTGCCATATAGTCCCTGCATATTTAACAATTATTTACATGATAAACAAGGAAGTCTGAGTTTGCTACGTAGTGTTGGGGAAAGGACATGCCAACAATCCTATGAAAGTGGACACCAGGCATCTTCTCTCATCGTTTTAGCCATCATTTGGGAGGTTTCACTTGCAAAATCTCTACAGATTTAGATACTTCTTTTGATAACTTTAGATAACTTCAATGGACTATGAGAATGTGAATTATGAAAAAAAAATTAGAACTTGGCAACCACCTCATATTTGTGTCTTTGGGAGTAACATAAAAACCCAGTGGACCTTTGACTTTGGATCCAAAGATATGCCATGCTGCCCAGGCCTTAAAATGTATGAAGACCATCTGTCGGAGGAACATTCAAGTCTAGAAAAGATATCACAGTTCAGAAGGACAGTGCCAGTGAAGTTTCAAAGCATTCTATAAATCTACCAGCAACAGTCTCTTAACAGAGAGCTCTATTTACAAAGAACTTTGGATGTGGAAAAATTGGGACAGTAATTCATTGCTGGTGGAATTGTGAACTAATCTAACTATTTTGGAGAGTAACCTGGAATTATACACAAAGAATTTTTTACCTGCCTATACCTTTTGACACAGCAATACCCTATTAAGTCTCTTTCCAAAGATGGAAAATAGTTTCCATCTTTCCACTTTGGAAACCACAGGGGATTTCAAAGTGGTCCAAAGACCACTATTAGGTCTCTTTCCTTTTTAGGGAAAAGGAAAAGAACATATATTTTCTAAAATGTTTATAGCAGTTCTCTTTGTGGTGGCAAAGAACTGACAGTTGCAGAGATGCCCATCAACTGGGGAATGGGTGAACAAGCTGAGGTATAAAATTGTGATGAAATACTACTGTGCTATAAGAAATTATAAGCTTGATGATCTTGGAAAAACATGGAAAGACTTACATGAAATAATGAAGAATGAAATGAAGAGAACACTGTATACAGTAATATTAATACTGTTTTAAGAACAACTTTGAGCAAACAAGCTGTTTTGACCATTATAAATGCCCCAATTAGCTATAAAGGACATATGAAGAAAGACACTATCTACATGCAGAAAAAGAACTGATAAACAGTAGTTTGTATAGAATAATTTTACTTATATATACCTATTTGTGGTCATCTCAGAGTCAGAGGAAGGGAACAAAAAAAAAGAAATTTACATAACGTTGTTGTACATTTAAAAGGAATAACAAGTTGTACATAGTAGATTTGCAGTTTCATGGGCAAGCATCTTTTTTTATTATACTATGTTATGGAAATGCTTGTCTTATTTCATAAATTAAAAATAATTTTTAAAAAAAATGACATTGGAGGACCTTCTAAAGCCTCAGGGTATTTTCTCTTTTCCTTCCTTGCCTCCCACATTTTAAAAACCATGTTAAAGGTTAGCTGTTCTATATTTAGAGCTGTCTCTTAAAGCACCTCACATTTTTAGAGGCAAAGCACAAAAATCAAATTGAAGTAAATAAAGCTACCACCACAACCACCCTTCAAGGATCACCATTAACATAACTGCCAAACTGACCCAATCATTTTAAGTTCCCTGGGTATGATTTTATACTATTGATCCATTAGACTACAGCATACAATACCATTTTGATGACCAATAAAGTCACAAAACATTTTTACCCACCTCACTCTAATACTTGTAGGCTGCTCATGTATAAGAAGATAGATAAATGAAAGGATTGATACTTATTCCCCACAATATTGAGGTAGTTTTAGATCCCCTAATGTACTCTAACTGCCTGTCATAGGTCAACATTAGCAAACCCTTACACACCCATTTGCCAATATTTGCCACTCCACGAGATG
Source organism: Bettongia penicillata ogilbyi (assembly GCA_023548195.1). Lineage (NCBI taxonomy): Eukaryota > Metazoa > Chordata > Mammalia > Diprotodontia > Potoroidae > Bettongia > Bettongia penicillata. The sequence continues at coordinate 2,337,626 of JAJHZJ010000442.1, forward strand.
GGTAAAAATGATATCCTCTATTTTCATTTTATCATTGCCTTGCTCCAACAGATAGAGAAAAATGGATTAAGTGTACAGCCCACATTGTTCACAGGACAATGGGATTTTTAACCTGTAAGTCCTTTTACCAAATGGCAGAAATTATTCCAGAATATTTCTCTCTTTGAACTATCTATTTGAAATTCAAAGAAGGAAGACTAGGGAAACACAGAACACTTTTTCAATCAATTATCCCACAGATACAATACACCTGTGGAAGAATAATATTTGGAAGAGACTACCACAGTTGCAAATAAGTAGCCAACTTATTCTTACCAGGGTCGGTGCAGTTTTTACCAGGCAGGGGTTCTGTATTCTCCGGAATCAAGGTAGCATTCTCTTGTAGTAATCTCCTCCCACTCCACTTGTCACTTGCCTCCATATAGTCAAAGATATAATAACCTATGGAGAAAGAGGCAATAATCCTATTATTATTATAAGCCAAATGTCTATTACTCTTCAGGTACGTCAACCTAATCAACCCTGTCTGAGAGGTGGAGCCTAGACGGCTCAAAGATGTCAATTCATTTTATTCAGGATCATTTGCCATTTAACCTTATATTAAAAAATATAACCTATAACCCACTCCAGTTCCTAGCCAACGCTGTCTCTGCTTTACTGGCTTTGAAAGTGAGACCAGTCTACCTTCTAGTACATCAAGTACAGTCTGACATAGCAGATAGGAAGGAATCCCCAAATATATGCAGTTAAGTACAACTGACAAGTACTGATGTGTGAGTATGAATATATGTCATCCAGGACATAACCAAGAAAAATAACCCCAGGATAATGTTATAGACTAGATCAATGCTTCTTAAAATGTGAATTTCATTCCCTGGAAGTTGCTGAGACCCTTTCTGGGGATCTCTGAGTTCAACATTATTTTTATAATAAAACTAAGATGTTATTTGCCTATTAAAATACTATTCCCTTTCCAACTCAATATATGTCTGAGACCATATTTCTTTTCAACTGAGAAAACATATCATAACAGATTGAATGCAGAAGAAGATATGGGAATCCAGCTGTCTTTTATTAAGCCAGAAATTAATGAGATTTGCAAAAACAAAAAAGTAAAATAATGCTACTCTTCTCCCTCATTTCTTTTGTTTTTAAAATATAGTTATTTTTCACAAAATATATTGTTTATATTAACACGTAATGAATTTACTATTATTTTAAGTGAATTAATATTTATAAAATGTTTCCATTTTAATTTCAAATATGGCCAATGTCGATAGATATAACTCACATAAATAAAAACCCTCTGAGGATTCTAAATAATTTTTAAGAGTGTAAAGAGATCCTGACACCAAAAAGTTTGAAAATGACTAGACTTAATCAAAGGGTAAAAGATCTCCTTTGTAAGTTATCTTAGTCCTGTGCTGCCATCATAATGAAGGAGAATGTAAACTCAGAAGACTGGAAGGAATATATTGATTATAGTTGCTTTTATTATAATTAGATCAAATTAAACCATCATAGTTATTTGAATGAAAGACAGTATATTTATAAACTCTCAAAGTCAAGAAGACTTAGGTTTAAGTTCTAACTCTGACACATACCCTGAGCAAGTCATTTAACCACTCAGTGATCCAAGAAATTCTCTTAGATAACAAATAGCAAGAAAGGAACACATCTACTTTAAGAGAAGTTCACCATCAAGAGCTTCTACAACAATGGAAGCATTGGATCTGTCTCCACCTCCCCACCACCATGCCCCACCCTGATTCCCCACATGCCACTAAATACACCACTCTGTAATGTAAACAGTCAGCTTGTCTCTATGAACATTTAATTTCTGAATCCTTTTTAAAAAGAAATAATTATTAGTTTACATTTGTTTGGAGCTTTCTTGATTTATAAAGCATTTTCCCCACAACAATCCTGCAGGGTGCTTAGTAGAGGTGATGTTATCTCCATCTCACCAATGAGAAAATTGAGACAGCTTAAGTGAATGGACCCACCTGAGGTCAGAACTGGGATTCTAGCCTCAGTCTCCTGACTTTACATCTAGTCCCCTTCTCCACCCTATGCAAATGGGAAAAAAGCCAAACCTCAAACTGAAATGAAGGGAATGTTATTTATGCAGCAGATTTTCCTAGGGAAATGGGTAACAAATTAAATCAATTTATAACAGGATTTATTTTTAAGGAGAAGGAAATCAAGAACTAACCTGTGTGTTATAATGGGAAAAACCCTAGACTTGGGTCAGAAAGCCTGAGTTCAACTTCCTGCGGTTTAGAACTCTCTCCCTCCTCAACCTTACCTCCTCTCCTTCCTGGCTACATTAAAGTATCAGCTAAAATCCTACCCAACCTCTGCAAGATGTCTTTCCCTATCCTCTTTAATATCAATGCCTTAATTCAGCTGATTATCTCCAAATGATCCTGTATGTAGCTTGTTGGTACATAGTTGTTTGCATATTTTAGATTGAGCTCCTTGACAGCAGCGGATGCCTTTCCCCTAACTTAGCACAATGCCTAGTCCATAGTCGGTGTTTAATAAATGCATGTTGACTTACTGATTCATTGACCTAAAGCAAGTTAAGCCTGTTTCTTCCTTTGCAATTGAATAACCTCTGACCCACCTATCTCATGGAATCAAAAGAGATAATAAATGTAGAATTGTCTTGTCAACTACAGATTAACATGAAAAATATAAGGTATTGTTATGACTGTTATTAGCAGATGACTCAAAGTAGAGGGAAGAGATTCTCAAGTAGGAAGGAAGAACGAAAAGATGAACTGTTGAGTATAGTTCTGGCCCTGATCTTTCCCAATGCAGTTTGGGCCAGGCAATGAGGAAGAAATACTGGGCTTCAGGAATTAGATGCTACCTTGGAGAAAGCTGGCAAACCAAAAGCACTGAACATCTTTGCATAATTCTCTTACAACTCAAAGTCTGCTCACTGATCAGAATTTGAGGCTTTTAGGGCATTTTCTCCCTGTCTTGCCTTTTATTAGAGACCAGAGAAACAGCTAGCTTTGTTCCCTTAACAGCAGAGTTGTCAATTCCCTGGACCTTGTCATCTTAATAGACTTCCATTTGGAAACTGATGGCAAGGAACCTATTTCTTAGGCAAAAGAAGAAGGGGCTATTCATGAAGGTGTCATGTCAGCAAAGAAGATAGTGCTAAGAGGATTAGCATGGGCATTTGAGACACCCCAGGTGCCCATCCAGGGCAGTCAATTATCTTATCCATACTGGTACCAACTCACCTTCCTCCAACTATCTACATCAAGTCAATTAAATGGAAAAAGAAAAAACAAAACCAAAGATGTGTTCATTGAATGTATTTGGGGGGGCAGAAAGGAACAAGAAAGATCCATAATCATTATTCTGGGGTAGAAACTCTCTGCTGCGACAGGTGAGTATTTTTAGTTTATAATTTGAGAGAACTATCTGAGAGACTGAGTTGTAATTTAGCTATTGTCACCGAATTAGTATATCTCTGAATCTGAAACCAAGTCTTCTTGACTCTAAAGTTGACCCTCTATATTCTAGCCATATCTGTTAACTGTATTAAGTACTTAGTCAAATGTTTGTGCCACATCAGTCAATAAATCCCAGAAGATACAGAATTGTTCTTGGAACTAATGCATACATGCATACATGTATGATGTATACTATATTCTATATTCTAAAAACATTTACTATATACACACACATATATATACATACATTTACAATAAGCGCCATATTTCTTTATACCAAGGTATTTTCTACTATCAGCACCCAACAGATAGGGGCTATGAGTATAGATTATATATTTTCATAATTGAAATATCCTTAGAGCTCAACTACATCACTTTACAAATGAGGAGAACGAACGCCAAAGACATCAAAGAACTTGCCTATGGTCAAACAGCTGTCTGATGGCACAGCCCAATCTGGAATACAATCTTACTCCTCCCCCTTCCCCCAGGTTACCAGATTGCACTACCTAAATGACATGAATGACTTATAGAGTGACTGACACTGCTAATTCAGTGTCTTAAAAACCACTAACTAGTTGGCTCATTTTCTGGCATATTTCTTAAAGTCCTACTTTAAGAAAAAAATGGATAGGATGACTGCATGGAAACATGTGACCTGAGCATCCTCTCCTATTTTTCTGATATATTTCAAGTTATAGTCCCCTCTAAGAAAGTCCACATAGATTATGGCAAGACCATCTCCACTTCTCAGTGGCCTCATTCATTTTGTTGTGCACTAGAAATCTTCACAAAGACTTCTATGCTACAGAGATCTCCCAAAACAATCTAAAACAATGAACTAAATACAATAGAATAAGCCCTTGCTCTTAAAAGGGTCAAGGACTGAAATTGTTTAACAGTCTCAGAAAGATTTCCTGTAACTGTTGGTCTCTTTCACTATCCACCTTTTCCACTTGCGTAAAATTCATACACACACACACACACACACACACACACACACACATACACACAGTATACAGACTTCTCCTGTCTTACCAAGTTCAAACTAAGAGTAATGAGCATCTGAGAAGATATGTGAGTCAATAGACTTAAGGAATGTGGCTCCATCTCAAGTTCCTCAAAAACAAGACTCATGTCTTATTTTAGTTTTCTTTTGCCTTACCCTAGTAAGAGTGACCTACATAAAGGGTTGTTGAATGAATGAGTGAGTGAAATGATAACTGGAATGACAAAGCTCACTTGTGCCCAATCCTTTGAAGAGAAATCAACAGTTATACCAGGAATGTTATCTTTGTCTTGAATCACATGAATAGGCAGATAGAGATGATCTTGCAGAGATGTGTATAATTTAATAAAAACAACACCATTCATAAAAGGTTAAAGGGGGTGTCTGTTTTCACAATCAAGAGCCCCCCATAGCATTCATTTGGTATTCTGAGATGTTTCACTAAACAACTAAAAGTCATCCATCTCACAGATGTCACAGATGGCTCATGACATAAGTATGTAGACATCACATGCATATTAACATACATCAATAATTTCAATCAATCCTAGATTACCAAAATGTAGTGCCATCCAACTGAGATCTATGTGAGATGGCTATAGGAATTCATCCCTCAATGAAACTGCAATTGGAAAATGCCCTGCCTTGTCATAGATCATCCAACTGAAGTAATGAGACTATCTCCAATAACAGCTAGCTTCAAGATGTGAATTAATAAATGGTTTAATGCCATTAAGGAAACTGAGAATCATCTTTCAAGGGGGGAAAGAGAGAGGTAAAGTGAACTAGATGAAAGTCATGACATCATACTAATTTTGCCCAATGAACAAATTGCCCGTTTGGTTGTTAAAGTCGGTGAATGAGTAGAGCTCATTGTTCCTAATGATTCACTACATGGAAACAGCACAAGAGTCCTTACAAGAGGAGATAAGTAGGTGAGTCCCTTCTAATTCTCTAAATCTGATAAAACACACAAACCAACGTGGAGCTTTCAATGCAGAAAAACAAGACCAATTATTATGTAAGAGTCCTGAACCACACTACTGATGAAACACCTTAAGTAACTAAAGATGGACAAAAACAGTGCCCCTGAATTACCGCTAACTGGCAAATCAATCTGTGTCTCAAAGTTCAGAATATGGTCAGCTGATGCTGTAGCACTTGAAAACCAGATGATCCAAAAAATAACAACAATCCCTTATAATTACACATCTCCTTTATTTGCTCAATATCAGCTCATATCTTGTTTCATTTGTTCTCAGGAGAGGATAAGCAGAGGCAATTAGTGTAAAGCCATTTTACAGATGGAAAAAGTGACCGAGAAGGAAGAAATGACATTTATGTACATGTTTTACCCTATTTGCAAAATGTTTTGCATAAAGATTATATTTTATCATAAGAGCAAGCAAAGAAAAAAAGACTGATTTTATAGATGAGTTACTGGCCTCAGAGAGGTCCAGTGCCTTGGGACTACCGCAATATTTTGAATATAGGCTGCCTCCCATCTCCAGATCCAGTGCCCATGTCACTGGGCTGATTCAAAGTTACAGCCATAAGACTCATTAAGGGGAAAGGAATGAGCATTTACAAAAGGCCTACTATGTGCTAGGCCCCTGTGCTAAGCACTTTACAGATATTATCTCACCTGACCCTCACAACCACCATGCGAGGCACATGATGTTAGATCAGTTAATTAGGATTACTGCTAAGGAAATTAAGGCTTTGAGATGTCATATGGCTTGCCCAAGGTCATGTAGCTAGTGAATGTGTACCACATTTGAACTCAGAAAATGGAACTCCAGGCTCTGGTTTCTATGCACTTCACCACTTTGTTGAGGGATATACAGCAGGTAGATGAAAAATAGTACGTGTGGTCATGTGCAACAGCAACTACAAGTGACATATGCAACAGGGTAAAGATGAAGGGACATCATCTCATTTCTACTTTTCCAAAAAAAAAAAAAAAAAAACCCAAACCAAAAAATAACCAGTTCCTACAAAAGGCTCACAGAAAAGGCTCCAAGACACCAAAACTCTTCTCTTAGGAGATCGAATTGGGTGAAAGCATTAATCAGTCACTTATTAAGTACCTACTACTATATGCCAGGCACTGCCCTAAGCACTGGAGATACAAAAAGAAAAAACAAAACAAAAAAATAATCCCTGTTCTCACATATGATCATGATTTGATGATGACCAACATCAGCTAATACTGATTACTATACACCGCGTATCCATTGCACAATTAATAGAACACTGCCAATCAATCAACATTTATTGTTTATCATTATTATATATTATATCTATATTATATATGTCATATATATTATATATCATTATTAAGTTATACCAAGCACCATGCTAGGGGCTGGAGATACAGAAGGAGCTTATGATAGAATGACTGAGCTTGCTTCTCTGCATCTCAATTTGGAGTCAGAAAGACCTTATGTTCAAATTCTACCTTAGATACTCACTATATAAGTCACTTAGCCACTTCATGCCTCAGTTTCCCCTCTGTAAAATAAGGGGCTGAGACCTGAGGATTTCTAAGCATATGGTTCTATGGAAGTGGATTGGAGGAACAGAAGAGGGGAAATAATTCAAGTCAATAAGCATTCATTATGTGTCTGGTATATACCAGGCACTATGCTAAGCAATGGGGAAACAAGGAAGACAAAAGATGTCCCTATTCTCATGGAACTCTCAGTCTAATGGAGGAGACAACAGGCCACTATTCTGTACAAACAAGATCTTAACAGGGCAACTTGGAGGTACCCTCAGAGGGAAGGCACTAATATTAAGGAGGGCTTGCAGAAGGTGAGATTTTATCTGAGAGCTGAAAGAGGCCAGGAGGTAGATATAAGGAGGGAGCACAGCCAGCGAAAATGCCCAGAGTTGGGAGATGAAGAGTCCTGGTCCAGTGACAGCAAGGAGTCTAGGGATAAGGAATCCTTTTGCCCAGGTTTCCTTGCCCTTCTTGCAGAACAGTTCTTGAGAATCGTTCTCTGTTCTCATCTTTCCAGTTCACTGTAAGTTCGCAGCTTTTTAGAAGGTCCTGCTACATGAAGCTCCACTTTAGCAATGTCAACAAAAACAGTTGGCTCCTATCCATGGTATTCTTGGCTTGGGCATCTCCAGGCCCTGGAAATTGCATGTTGGCTTAATTAGCTGGGGGGATGGGGGTGGGGGTGGAGAAGAGCGCATTGAAAAGGAGGGGAGCTAACGAGGAGGTATATGCTCACATGTCAATAGCATATCCAACCTATGTGATTTCAGACTTGGAGAGGAGGAGAAAGAAAGTCCTGTTCAGAGAGAGCACAGTGTCTATTGCAAGCAAAATGAAGGCACATTTCTCAACTGAGAAGCTCAGGCCACATGTAATAAAAAAAAATGCACACAGTGCCAAGTTTCCATTACAAAGCTGTTCCCTGCCTTTCTCTCCAACAGGATGCCATCAAATAATGCAATAACTCTGTGAAAAGAGTTTTGATAGTCAATAGACTTGCTGCACCTCTGTATCACTCTGAGAACCCTGCCTGTGGGTCCTAGGCCCAAGGTGGCAGGTGTCTGAACAGACAACCTGGCTCAGGGAGACAATAACACACCTGGTAAGAAGAATGGTATTTTTCCGTATGTGAAACACCTGTCTCCAAAGAACTCCAAATCCATTCCAAATATTGTACAAGGTCTGAAAATAAAGGAGTGGGAATATCTACTCACTTCTCCAAAGTGCATTAACCCTTTCAGGCCCTCTCAATACAATAGATGAGTTGTCACCCTTGCCACCCCCAAGTGTAGGAGAGCTATTTATTCTCTTGAGAAGAACCTGTTCCCTTTAAAGAAGTCCAGACTGGTAAGAAGCCACTTAATTACCAGGGTTGTCATTCTGACACATCCCTCAAAACATTTGGGAGAAGAAAATCAACTCTTGTTCCTCTTTTGCACAAAAGAAAACTGAAGCCTAGGAAGGTTATTTGATTTTTACAAGAGGTGCCAAGAGATCCAGTGACAGCACCAGAAACAGAACGAAAAATCTGACTCTTAATTCACTATCCCAGTAGAGAGCCTGAAAGACATTTTAAATTAACATGTGCAAAAAGGAATTCATTTTGTTTTCCCCCTAAATCCTTCCCTTTTCCCACCTTCCCTATTATTCTCTTAACAGAAGGCATCACCATCCTCCTCAGGCTCACAACCTATCCTCATCTCAATACCTTTCACCCACATTACTAAGCTGCTGTCAAGGCCTGTTGATTTCACCTCATATGGAGCCCCCTTCTCTCCTATGACACTGCCACCTCTCTCTCTCTCTCTCTCTCTCTCTCTCTCTCTCTCTCTCTCTCACACACACACACACACACACACACACACACACACACACACCCCACTCAACAAAACTCCAGTGGCTCCATGTGACCTCCAGAAGTAAAAACAATATGCCTCTTTTGGTTTTCAAAGCCCTCCGTAACCTAGCTCTCCCTCAAACTCACCTTTTTGGGTTTCTAACACCATATTCCCCATCATGTACTCCATCCCTAGGAGTACATGGCACTTTCTCTAGTTGCATTGCCCACCCCACCCCACCCATGCCAGGAACCCTGTCCTCCCAATCTCTATCTATTGACTTCCCTGGCATCCTCTTAAGTCCCAATTAAAATCTTCTTTTTTACAGGAAGCTTTTCCCAATCTCTCTTAATTCTTGTGCCTTGTCTCTGTTAACTGTTTCCTATTTATCCTATTTATTTCCTATGTATTTATGTAGCTTATCTGTAAATATTTGTTTGCTTATTATCTCTCTCATTAGGTTATAAGCTCCATGAGAACAGTCTGTCTTTTGCCTCCTTTTGTATTTCCAAAGCTTAGCACAGTGCTTGGCACATAGTAGGTCAGTTTCCTCATCTGTAAAATGGGAATAATAAACCTCAGTAGGTTTTTCTGCAGCTCAAGTGAGATAATATATCAAAAGCTTCTTGCCAATTTTAAAATACTATGTAAACATTAGTACCTATTATTATATTATTGTTAGAACAAGTTGCTCAATAACAGATATAAACATGTGACTGTATAGTTTCCATCGATGACTCCACAAATCCTCAAATGGATCTGGGATCACATTAATCCAGGCATCGCCCTTAACAAGGCATATCTCAACCTTAGCCATTCTCTGCCAACCTTTTTCTTCTCTCATCCACGTCCTCTCAAAAGTTTGCCATGGGGGAATTCATCCAAACTGCTGGAGACCTCCTTTGATTTTTCCTGATGTTGCAAAGTTAGGAGCAATTATTATGACTGCCCACTCATCACATCCTCTCATTCATGATGTGTGACCAGTCCATCTTTTTGAGGTCATATGCGTCCCTGATGACATTTTTTTATCCTATTCTCCTTCGTCATCCCTCACTGGTTCAGTGTTGTGGTTTGCTCACACACTCAAGTCTTTTCTTTTGTTCTTGGTGTGTAATGTTCATCTTTGTTCATCAAGGACAGTGCTGATGACATACAACAATACTGGTGAAATGTCTGATTTGAAAAGATGGGCCTTTGCTAAATAGAAAAACAGGTCAATAAAAATACTTTGCATTACCCAAAAGATATCTTGTCTGCTCTCCTCCGCCTTTGCAATAATGAGCCCAGTTCACTGTCCATTTCTATTATCTCTCCCAGATAAAATATTGGACAAGCTCTGTGGGAAGTCTATTCATATGTATGTTAAAATCTGGGCAATAGATATTTTTCATCCTTTTGGCTTTTCTTATGTGGATGGACAAGCCAAGTTCCTATGAGTAATTAAAGATCTATTCTAGGAAGTTCTGCAGTGTTTTGGGGCTTGATGTAATCACTCATCTACAAACTAACGTATCTCAAGTATTTCATCATCCACAGAGTCCCTCCTCATGCTACACACTCTAGTATGTTGGCTAAAACTTTTGGTATATCAGTCAACAACCATTCAAGTGCTTACTATACACTAGACAGTGCAGGTAAGAAACACAGTAGATAGAGCACCGGGCCTGGAGTCAGGAAGACCTGAGTTCAAATCTAGCCTCAGATACTTACTGGTTGTAGAACCCTGAGCAAGTCACTTAACCCTGGTTGCCTCAGTTTCCTCATCTGTAAAATGAGCTGCAGAAGGATATGACAAACCATCCCAATGTCTTTGCCAAGAAAACCCCAAAGGGGTCAGGAAGAATTGGACATGACTGAAACAAGTGAAGGACAACATGCACTAGGCAGCGTTCTAAGTGCTACGGATATAAAGAAAAATAAAATATACCCATGTTTTTTGAATAATCTGATGTTTATTATTGAAGGTCATTAAACAGTTATTTCTATTATTATATCCACTATGTCAGAGGTGAGGAACCTTCAGCTTGGAGGCCACATGTGCAGTCTTTTCACTGGATCCAAACTTCACAGGACAAATCCTCTTCATAAAAGGATTTGTTTGGTAAAACTTGAACTAGGTCAAAAGGCTGCACCTAAGTATGTAGAAGGCTACATGTGATCTCCAGGCTGAGGGTGCCCTACCCCTGTTCTAAATAATTTTGAATGATCTTGATAATCTAGATGTGAGATTTAGGCTGTAAAACAATGTTTTATTTGACCAAGTCTATTTGGTTTTGTTTTGGGTGGGTTTTTTGTTTGTTTGCTTGGGGAAGTTTTTTTTAATCAAACAATAAATACGATAGGATTTTATATTCTCTACATCTTTCAGTCCACTGTGAGATAGTAAAGATGTGGTCCACTGCTGAAAATCATTTGTGAAAGCCTCTTTGTTCCCTATTAACATGCTCAACTCTGTACTTCTCAACTTTCTACTGTTCTACTTTGCACTTCTCAATTTTCTATTATTTATTACTATCATTCACATTTATAACGAACTTTACCGGTTTACAATGAAGGAATGAAGGAATGAATGAGTGGATGGATGAAAGAAAAAGCATTCATTAAGTACTTATAATAATTTGCAAAGCACTGAGTTAGTGCTGGGGATACAAAAAGAAAAGGAAAGTAGGCCCTTCTGTGAACGAGCTCACAGTCTAACAAAGGGAGATAGCACGTCCATGAAGTTTCAGCTGCAAATCATGGGGAACAGTCCTAAAGGGGCAGTGACAAAGCACAAAATGACATGTCTTCTTTAATATCAGTCAGTTAATACACATTTATTAAGCACTTTCTATGTGCCAAGTACTGGAAATTCAAATGAAGTGAAAAAACATTTCCTGGTCTCAAGGGGCTCGCACTCTAATGGGGGAAAATGGCATGTAAATGATTCGATACCTATCAGATAAAGTTATTTCGATCGATAAAACCCTATCTATTTCTGATGCTGACTCATCTGATAGTACCAGCAACTTGTGGAGAGAGCTTTCTGTTCCTGGTCTTCAGTAGTTTTGGTGGCTGAGGATACGTGAACTTCAGTACATGTACAAACAGGTGCCAATTCTCCTTTCCACGAGGTTGAATCCCTTGGACGAAGGCTGTAGACTAGAAGCAGGTGTGGAAAGGGTGGAGCCTGGGTTATCTCCACATGAGTCTGAGGTGGTGGTTCGGGTGACCGGTGGTGGTATGGCTTACTTGAGACATGAAAACTCTTGTATTTTCCTTCAAACACTTTCCACATACTCGAGGCAAAACGCCATCCACATCCAGAGAAGGAACTATGGAACTGGATCACAGAATGAAGCAGACCATTTTCTTTTGTGTTCTCTTTTGTTTTATGGTTTCTCCCATTCATTTTAATTCTTCTATACAACATGACTAAGGTGAAAATGTATTTAATAGGAATGTATGTGTAGAACCTATGTAAGATTGCACACCATCTTGGGGAGGGAGTGGGGAGGGATGGGAGAAGGAGAAGGAGGGAGGGGAAAAAATCTAAGATATATGGAAGTGATTGTAAAAAACTGAAAACAAATAAAATAATTTAAAATAAAAAAAATAAAAGACTTAAAAAATAAATAAAAATTTAAAAAAAAATTTAAAAACCACTTTCCATATAACAGCCCTGTGAGTTAAGTAGTACAAATGTTATTATCCTCATTTTTAGAGATGAGGAAAACTGAGGCTCAGAGAGATCAAGTGGATTCCTCATGATAATACAGTTAGGTTGCATCAGAACTGGGATTAGATGTGCCTCCTGACTCCATATCCAACACTCTTCCTATAGAATCCCACCTCTTAACATTATGTTGTGAAAAATCCTCAGAGGGTAGTGTACATCCAAGGAAGTACTTTCGTTATGGTTGTTCAGTTGTTTCTGTCATGACCAACTTTTTTGTGGCCCCATTTGGGTTTTCCTTGGCAAAGATGCTGCAGTAATTTGCCACTTCCTTCTCCAGCTCATTTGATAGATCAGTAAACAAGGCCAACAACTTTAAGTGACTTGCCCAGGGTCACATAGTAAAGTGTCTGAGGCTGGTTTTAAACTCAGAAAAGTGAGTCTTCCTGACTGCAGACCAGTGTTCTATCCACACCTCCTTACTGCCTCCAAAGGAGTACTATCAACCCCCTCAAAGTAGTGAATTAGAGGATTTTTCTCCACTTAATAACACTATATGATGAGTTTATGGTATCCTATGGAGGAAAAAGGGAAAAAATGGATCCATAGTCATACAATTGAAATTTTCATTAGATATTTCAGTTGAAATTTAAGACTTCTTCTTTATTGTTTTCCCTCTTAGAAAACTAAAGCCGATTGTTCAGAAGTTGACGTTTAAGCTCCAATAAATATATCTCTCTGAACCAATTGGAAGAGAACAAGCCAACATCTAAATGGAGCATATGCTGGTTCTCCTCAACTGCCTTAAAACACAAAGAGAGAAAGCTAAGGAAATGGATTGAAGTGAGGTCCAGGAAGGGAGGGATCATCAGTGTCTTGCCTGGAATTGGAGGCGAAGTTCAGGGCTGAAAGGATAAAGCAATATCCATTTCCAAATTTTGTCCTTTTCTATTTTCTTTCAAACCATCTCAAGTGGGTGAGGGGAACTTGGTTCGAGGAACTGCATAGCCAGAGTTAGGGTTTTTTTTTTCCCTGCAGACTTTAATTCATTCCAATTCTGCTATGGCAATTACAGGCATCAGCCTTCATGCTTAATTAAGAAACGTTCTCCCATTATCAGAGTACTAAATCTCAACTCCAAGCTGAACCCATTTTCAAGCTGAGGTTTTGCTGCTTGTCAGCCGTAGCCTTTTTCTTGTGCAAAAGAGAAATATGGGAGAAAAAACCCTCTGGTCACACTTCCCAGTTTTAGACCTGATATTCTTTATATAGGTCAAATCCTATACCTGCCTGAGGCCATCTCATTGCCTTCCCTGAACAAAAGAGAATGAAATAAAAAATAACTCGAAAGTGATTCTAGAAAGTTTTGGAGGAAACTCCACCAGGAGACTGACACACATTTGAGAAAAAAATGTCTCCATCAGGCTTCTCAGTCTGCTAGAAGTTTACAAAAGGGAAAAGACACACGATTAATAGGAAAATGAAATATTTTTCTGTAACTCCTCAAAGCAGGGACCACTAAAAGGCTCTGACACATAAACCTGATGAAAGTGTTGATTGAAAGTTTAATACCAAGCTGAAGGAAGTAGGTCCGTTTCCTACACCCAAACCTCACTCTACCATCAATCCCTGACCAAATTCACATCTATAAAGTGAAGAACAAGTGACTTTGCAGTCACCCTCGACTTTTTCCCCTTAAACACCTTCTACTCCCTCCTACAAATCCTGAACAAAAAACAAAAACAAAATGAAACAAAAAACACCTCAACAAACTAATCCATGAAGCCTTGCTAATGAAAAGGGATCATTAGTAGACTGCTCAAGGTTATTTTTCCTCTTCTCTTCTCTCTTTGCCCAAAGAAAATGGACTTATCCACAGTGACCTTCTGCAGATGACACCCCAACCTTAGCCAGTCCCTAGTCTAGACCACCATCTCATGAGGGGCCCCAGCCATGCTTACTTCATTCTTGGCTGATCCCACTTTCTAGACATCATCTCATCACCAGCTGCTTTGCCCCTTCAAAGAACGCTCCTTCCATCCATCTCTCCAGCTCCTCTTCATGTGTTCTTATTCAGTTAGAACATAAGTTCTTTAAGGAAAAGATTGATCATATTTGCTTATGTTTGTATCACCATAATTTAGTGCAGTTCCTGGCTCATAGAAGGTATTTAACAGATGCTTTAGCTATCTTTCCCAAAGAAGTTACTCTTAAGGTGGGAAATAACTCAGATAAAATTTTTAAAAGGTCACCAAAGCAATCCAGCAGCACATACCGGGGATAAGTACAGTCTTAATTTTGTCTCACAACTGCCGCATATTATAAGAAGCCACCAACTCCTTCCACTAGGAGCATAAAATCATATCCAAGCCAATCAGGAGAGAAGCCAATCTAAATATTATTAATGATAACAAAGTGTTCGAAGGCTTCTAAATTGCTTTACATATATTGTCTCATTTGATTATCAAAACAACCTTGTGAGAGAGATGCTATTTTTGTCCCTATTTCAGAGGTTAAGAAACTGAAGTTAAATGACTCATCCAGAGTCACACAGCTAAGGTAAGATTCCAAATTCAACATTCTATTATGCCACCTAGCTGCCTCATGAATACACTCAATTGCTTAAAATACATACTTTCTTTTTTCCTAAAAGGGGATTAGAATGAATTGCATGCATAATCTGACCTAGATGATTAGCTCCCCATAGGCAAAGAAAATGTCTTTACTGAATCATCCATATGATCTGTTGCCCCACAATGCTTTGGGAGATATAAATCAATTCTATCTAAAGATATATTATTAAGCTAGGAGAACAAGAATTGTTTTTGTACAAAAGCCAGGCTTGTATATTCTTCTCTATTTCCTCACCCTCCAAGTACACTGTAACTTTACTGAGTATAGGAACAGTGTTTTGGGATAAGAGGGGGTTTGTATCCCTACCATCTAGCACAGTATTTTGGACACAGCGGGTACTTTACTGATATTTGCTGAATGCAATTAATCGCCATCCTTCAAAGCATTGCAATACTCTTTATTCTCAGGAAGCATGAAAACACATTCCAGTCATGGCCTCAAGCCCTGAACTGGAAGCTTGCAAGCTTCAGGCTGATTTTCAGCCTCGCTGTGGGATCATCTGATTTCAGGCAACTCTCAGACCATTTCTCCATCTGCAAAAGGGGGATAACAACATGTTTCCAACCCTCCTGTGCTGCTTGCTCTGGACATTAACCAAGTCACATTACACATCTTAAAATGTTCTGAGTTACTCAAATTTACCTGCACATTGACTAGGGAATATGGCTATTTGAAATCTAAGAGATGGGATCACATTAAAAGGGCCATCTACTTTGTACCTCTTTCTTTGACCATCCCGGAGAAATCTTTCCCATTTATAAGGGCCTAGAGAAGAAAATTCCACAGACTATACAGATGACCCATTCCATTACTCATTGATCCAACTTCTTTAGAGCTAATCGAAATCCTTCCTACTACAACTTTGCCCTTCTTCCTCTTCTGACCTCAGATGAGTCAAATATAATCTAGTCACCAAACTCATTTTTGTCACCTCTTTGCCTTTCATTTTCAGCTGAAATAATCTTGAAATGAGGAACAAACTCCTAACAGTTTAAATCCCACAGAGACTTTTTGGAAATTGTAGAACTCACATAAGTCAAAATATAAAATGCTCAGTTATTAGTGGTGTGGTTACATGCTTTATTTGGTAAATATTTCATTATTCAGCCTTTTGCCTCTCAAGTTCCTTGCTGAAATCACTTTGAAGACTGTTGGAAAACAATAGTCCAGCAGCAGAATTTCTGGTTTCCCTCTATTTAGGACAACCTCCCTTTCCCTAGCTAACCTTGTACAATAAAGCTAGGGCAGTGGTTGTTGTTTCCCTCCCCTCCTCCTAAGGGTTGGAAAGGACCCAGTAAACACTGATCTTCCCACAACAAACCTTTCTAATTTTTGCTGGAAAATTGTTTCAGGAACCTAGACTCATCTAAGTCTACTGGTTGGCTCTAGGGGATAATATCTACCTAACCTTTGTACAATTTCATCTCTACATCTTTGTTCATATTCCCTGTGATTGAAAGACCTTCCTCATAATCTTTGTTGACCAGATTAAAATATTGCCTTCTCCATGAAGTCCTTGCAGATCACTCTCACTAAAAAAGATCTGTCTCCTCCGAATTCTTATGAAACTTTGTGGGAACAATTTGCATGACATTTAATCAGATTTTCTTATATTATGTTTATGTTATTATCATCATTATTAATTATACTTCCCCTCCTAAAGTGTAACTGCTCTGAAGACAGAGATTTTGGGGATTTTGTGTCCCCCAAAGAATGCTTTCAATAATTATGTGTTCAATGAACGAACAAATAAACTACTGGGTTCATGCATGAAACAAAAATAAGATTGTAGATTTCAAAAGGAAAACAGCAGGTACTCCCCACCATCTGGATTGGGCATTCTATAGTTCCTACTACCTTAAACTCTTACCCTGGGCAGAGTCCACTGAAATGATAAATAATCATAAAAGGAAAAAGGAAAAAAAGAGGTAAAATTTATCTTGCTTTTGCCAGTTTAGAGGTTGCATCTGGCAGAGAGGAGGTAGTGTATGGAGGAAAGAGAAAGGCTTTTCTATTTCTAAAGCAACAGTTCCAGAGACTTCTAACAAACCCTCCAAAACAGGCTTCCAGCCGCATCTTGCAGATAATCATAAGACATTCAGAAGCTAACACAAAAGCCATGGAAAACAAGCCGAGTGTTACAAATGCAAACTTTACTCTCTGATGGTAAGGTTGAAATCCTGGTAAATTCCAGGGTGGAGCCAAAATGGTGGATTAAAGGCAGCAGCCCAGCTGACTCTCTCAACATTCCTCTCCAAACAACTTTAAAATAATGCCTCAAATCAAATTTTGGAGCAGCACAGTCAACAAAAGATCTGAAAGAAACATTTTTCTGGACAAAAAAAAAAATTAGGAGTTTGGTGGGAGAGGTCTGTCACACAAGAGTGGAGGCCTGTTCAGAGCACATGCACAGGACAGAAGCAATAGTAGCTTAAGGAGCTCTCAACCCAGAGATGGTAAGGGAGTCAGACAACTGGTCAGAAAGAGATTTCAGGTGACTTGTAAATGGTAATGGATACACCTGATTCTGACTGGAAATTTTATTACCCATATACAATTCTGGGTGGTAGGTCTAGGATGAAGAGGAGTGCTTATGGTCATAACAGAGCTGAAGCTCCAATTCCTTTTCCAAGGCAGAGTAGAGCACCAACAAGGCAGCTAAAGGAGAGTAGGCAACCTGGTCATAATTCCATTGCCAAGAATAGTGCAAGTGCTTGCAACTGCAGGAGAGTAGGGGCCTTTCTTGAGTAAAACCAAGGCAGACAAGGAGAACAGGGACTATACCTCTTCCCAGATCACTTAAAGCACCAAAAACCTGCAGAATATCAGAACTAGTGCTGACAATACCTGCATGAAAAAGCCTGAAGATTTGGACAGTGCCTCCCAACTCACAGGTGAGCAGAGTTCAACTTCAACATAAAGTTCAATTTTAAGATAAAAATCAAAGAAAGAGTCTAGAAAATGAACCAAAAAAATAACAAAAAAAATTGACCATATAAAGCTACTATGGTGGCAGGGAAAACGAAGATATAAATTCAGAAGAAGATAATGCAAAAACAGCTACAAGCAAGCCTCAAAGAAAAAATCCTAATTGGACTCAAACTCAAAAAGAATTCCTAAAAGAGGACTTATTAGAGCTGAGATGGCAGCAGTAAATCTCCATAACTCTCCCATATTCACTTCCAAACAACTATAAAATGCCACCCCAAAATAAATTCTAGAACAGAAGAACCAGAAAAAAGACGCGGTAAAATAATCTTTTATCCCAAGAAACCTGGAAGATCACCAAAAAGGTCTGTCTCACTTGGGCAAAAGAGGAATGTAGGACAGGAAGCATCCCAGTAAGCCAACTACAAGCCCTACTTTAACAAACCAGTGGGAGATTGTAAGCCCCAGTGTGATGGAGCAGACAAACACCAAAACTAGGACCCCCCATGTGCCTCAGCATAGCCTAGGGAAAATAGGCAACTTCTAGTGGCTAGACCTCCACATGCTTCAGCATAGCCATGGGCAAATGGCAACCTCCAGTGCCAACAGCTATGTACTTCAGCGTAGCCTTAGGGAAATGCAGAAACAACTCACCTCAGCATATGCCAAGAATAGGACCCCAGCTCAGGTAAGCTGCCAGACCCTTTGACCTCCACCAGCACCAGCCATACCCCACCCCGTTCCCCATGGGGCACAGGGCAACATCAATGCAGCACCAGGTAAACTACAAGAGTCTGCAGCCCCTGGAACAAGAAGCCTGAGAGAGTGCCCCTTCTATCCCAGGAGCAGAGCTCAAATTTAAAAGAAAGGAAAAAGACCAAAAAATTATGAGCAAACAAAACAATGGAAAAAGACTCTGATCGTAGAAAGTTATTATGATGAGAGGGAAGATCAAGATACAAGATCAGAAGATGATAACAATGTCAAAACACCCTTAGGCAAAATCCCAAAGAAACATGGGAAGTGGTCTCAAGCCCAGTAGGAACTAGTGGAAGAGATCAAAAAGGAGCTTAAAAATCATATAAGAGAAGTAGTAGAAAAATTGGGAAAAGAAATGAGAGTGATGCAAGAGAATTATGAAACACAGAATCGACAACTTGGAAAAAGAAAACAACTGCTTAAAGAGTTGAATTGGCCAAATGGAAAAGGAGATACAAAAATCCACCGAAGAAAACAACTCCTTAAAAAGTATACTTGACCAAATGGAAAAGGAAGTACAAAAGCTAATTGAGAAAAACAACTCCTTAGAATTTGGCAAGTAGAAGCTAATGACTATATGAGACAACAATCAAACAAATTCAAAAGAATGAAAAAAGAGAAGAAAATGAAAAATACCTCATTGGAAAGGCAACTGATCTGGAAAACAGATCCAGGAGAGACAGTGGCAGACTTATTGGACTACCTGAAAGTCATCCTCAAAATTAGGACCTGGGCAGCATCTTTCAATAAATTATCAGGGGAAATTGCCCTGACATCTGGGAACCAAAGGACAAAATAGGCATTGAAAGAATTCACCTATCACCTCAGGAAAGAGAGCCCAAAATAAAAATTCCAAGGAACATTATGGTCAAAATACAGAACTATCAGGTCAAAGAAAATGTACCTGCAAGTAGCCAGAAAGAAACAATTCAAACATCAGGTAGTCACATTCAGGATTACACAGGAAATAGCAGCAGCAGGAGCATTAAAGAATCAGAGGTCATGATAGCAAAGGAACTAGGACTACAACCAAGAATCACCTACCCAGGAAAATGAAGCATAACACTTCAAGGAAAATATGGTCATTCAATGAAATAAAAGGATTTCAAGCTTTCATAAGGAAAAGACCAAAACTGAACAAGAGCAACAAGAAAAATGTGATCTCCAATATCAAGGGGAAAAAAGGAAAACATAAGGGATTCAATGGAGCTGAACTGTTTATATTCCTACATGGGAATACTTGTAATTTTAAAAAAAATTATACCACTAATAGTATAGCTAGAAGTAGTATACACAGACAGAGGGTAGAGGTATAAGGTGAATTTGAGGGAATGACATAAAAAATAACTAAGGGAAGAAAAAGAGGAGTACATTAGATGCAGAAGGAAAGAAAAGGTACAATGGAGTGAAGTATGTTTCACATGAAGAGATGTGAAAGACCTATTACAGTAGAGGGGAAGATGGGAGGATGGGCAATGGTCATCTCTTGAACTTTCTTCTCATCAGGATTGACTCAAAGATCCTAAAAGTACCATATACAATTAAATAATATCAATACTAAACATATATGCACCAAGTAGTATAGTATCCAAGTTCTTAAAGGAGAAGTTAAGTGAACTACAGGTTCATGACCAAACAAGACAGAGAGAACATTAGAAAATGTAAAACAATTTTGATCATATTACATGAAAAAGCTCTTATATAAACAAAACCAATTCAACATAGATCAGAAGGAAAGCAGAAAACTGAGAAATAATCTTTATAGCAAGAGTCTCTAATAAAAGTCTCATTTCTTAAATATATAGAGAACTGAATTTTTAAGAATACAAATCATTTCCCAGTTGACAAATGGTCAAAGGATGTGAACAGGCAGTTTTCACAGAAGAAATCAAAGGTATCTATAGACATATGAAGAAGTGCTCTAAATCAGTTTTGATTAGAGAAATGCAAATTAAAACAACTTCAAGGTACCACCTCACATCTATCAGATTGACTAATATGACAAAAATGATAAATGTTGGACAAGATGTGGGAAAGTTGGGATGTTAATGCATTGTTGGTGGAGTTGCAAATTCTGGAGAGCAATTTGGAACTATGCCCAAAGGGCAACCAAACTGTGCATATCATTTGATCCAGCAATACCACAACTAGGTCTGTATCCCAAAGAGATCTTAAAAAAGGGGAAAGGAGTTACATGTGCAAAAATATGTTTAGCAGCCCTTTTATAGTGGCAAAATATTGGAAATTGAGGGAATTCCCATCAATTAGAGAATGACTGAACAAACTGTGGTTTATAAATATAATGGAGTGCTCTTGTGAAATAAGAAACGATCCACAGGAAAATTTCAGTAAAACCTGGAAATATTTGTATGAACTGATGCAAAGTAAAATGAGCAGAACCAGGAAAACATTATACACAGATCAGAAGCATTGTATGATGATCAGTTATTCTTAGCAACATAATAATCCAAGACAAATACAAAGGACTCACAAAGAAAAATGCATCCATATCCAGATAAAGAACTGATGGGCTCTCAATGCAGATGGAAGCATACATTTTTCACTTAGACTTTATTCTTTTTGGTTTTTTTCTTTATATCTGTTTCTTCTTTCACAACTGTGATTAATATAGAAATACACTCTACATGATAGCACATGTATAACCTATATAAAATTGCCTACCATTTTAGAAAGAGCGGAGGGAAGGGGAAGGAAGGGAGAAAAATTGGAACTCACATTTTGTAAAAATGAATGCAAAAATTGTCTTGACTTGTAATTGGGAAAAATACTATTTTAAAAAATTCTTAGAAGAGTTAAAGAAAGCAATAAGAAATTAGAGTGATGCAAGAAAACTATGAAAAGAGAATTAACAGCTTGGTAAAACAGGCACCAAAAAAATACTAAAAAAATAACACTTTAAGAAATAGAATTGGCCTAATGGTAAAAGAGGCACAAAAATTCACTAAAGAAAAGAACTACTTAAAATACAAAATAGGCCAAATAGAAAAGGTAGTGTAGGAATTCACTAAAGAAAAGAACTCCTTATAAAGCAAAATTGGACAGACAGAAAAAAAGATTCAACATCTCACTGAAGAAAATAATTCCTTTAAAATTAGAATTTGGCAAGTAGAAACTAATGACTACATGAGACAGTAAGAGACAATAAAATAAGATCAAAAGAACAGAAGAAAATATCTCATCAGAAAAACAACTGACCTGCAAAGTTGTTGAAGGAGAAAAACTTTAAGAATTGCTGGACTACCTGAAAGCCATGATCAAAGAAAGAGCCTAGATATCACATTTCAAAAAATTATCAAAGAAAACTACCCTGATAGCTTAGCTTAAAAGGATAAAATAAACATTGAGAAAATCTACCAATCATCTCCTGAAAGAGCTCTCCAAATGAAAACTCCCAGGAATATTACAGCCAAATTCCAGACCTCCCCAGTCAAAGAGAAAATACTTCAAGCAGCCAGAAAAAAATCAAATATTGGGGTCAGTCAGGATCATAAAAGATTTAGGGGCTTCCATGTTAAAGGAGCAGAGGGCTTGGAATATGACATTCCAAAGGCAAGGGAGCTAGGATTACAATTAAGCAGAATTTACTCAGTAAAACTGAGTAATCCTTTAAGGGGGGTAAAAGAATATGAAAAACGTGTAATGAAATAGAGGACTTTCAAGTATTCCTGATGAAATAAATATTCAGTGCTGAATAAAATTATTTTCCCTCCCCCCCAAAAAATGAAAGGGTGAGAAAGAGGGATGCATTAGAAGAAGGAAAAAGAAGAAAAAAGAAGAAAATGGGATGTATCTGTGATTGACCTTGTACTATTTAAAAAAAAAACCACACATTTTTATCGATAACTTGAAAAAAGGCCTAACAGCTGCCTGAAATATTTGAAGGATTGGCATGTAGAAGAGACATTATAGCCCTCCCATCAGGCCCAAGAAATCAACAGGTTACAAAGTTATAGACGGGCAAACTTGGGTTTTATGTAAGAAAATGTATCCTAACAATTAGAACTATCCAAGAGTGGGATGAGTTTCCTTAGTTAAGTAGTTGATTCTCATCACTGGAAGTGTCCAAGTAAGGGCTAGATGACAGGTAGCTAATTTCATCATTGTAGAGGGAAATCTTCTTTACGTGTCAGTTGGTATTATCATCATCAAAAATGCTTTAAAATTTTCAAAGCAATTTATAAATACCATCTAATTTTCTTCTCACAACAACCTTGGGAAGTGGGTATCATTAATATTTCCATTTTAAAGATGAGGAAACTGAGGAAGACAGCAGTTAAATAAATTGCTCAAGGTCCTGTACCTATTTAAGTATCTGAGGCCATATTTAAACTCAGGTCTTTCTGACTTCAGGACCAGTGTTCCATCCACTGTGCCACGTAGTTGCCTCATCAGATGACCTTTGAGGTCTCTTCCAACTCCAATCTTTCAGAATTCTGTGATTCTGGGAAGTTAAGATTTTTGAGGTCCTAAAGAATTGTTATAAATTCATCACTAAGTCAGCTCCTTCAAAGAGAAGATTTTGCCATTTTCTAACTTAAGAACTTGGCAGGTAGGGGAGCAATGGACACAGTGCCAGGCATGGAGTTAGGAAGACATCTTCCTGAGTTCAAATCCAGCCTCAGACATTTACAAGGTGTGTTACTCTGGACACATTACTTAGCCCTGTTGGCCTCAGTTTCCTCATCTGTAAAATGAGCTACAGAAGGAAATAGCAAAACACCTCAGTATGTTTGCCAAGAAAACCTCAGAGGGGGTCACAAAGAGTTGGGCATGACTGAAAACAACTAAACAACAAAATTTAAGAACCACATCACACTTATAATGGAACTTTCCCTAGGCATAAAGAAAAGGAGATTCAATGCAGTTCTTTGTCATTACTTTCTAGAACATGCTGCCCTGTCCCAGGGGTGCTATGTACTGAAAAAGAGTTCAAGGTGTTAAGTAAAATGAAACCAATGAGCATTTATTAAGTATCTGTTATATGCCAGACAGTGCTAAGCACTGAGGGCAGAGAGTTAGGTGGCATTTTGGATAGAACTCTGGACCCTGAGTCAAGAAATCCTGAGTTAAAATTTGGCTTCCAACACTTATTAGCTCTGTCACTCTGGGGAAGTCATTTAACTCTGTCTGCCTTAGTTTCTTTATCTGTAAAATGAGGATACTAATAGCTCTTAACCCCCAGGGTTGTTGTGGGGATAAAATAATATTTGTAATGTACTTTGTAAACCTTAAAACACTATGTAAATGTTAGTTATTGCTATGATGATGATTGTCATTGCTAAAAATAGAATGTCTGCCTAGAAGTTGCTCACATTCTACTGGAAAGAATATGCAAAACATCCATGTACCTGTAAGACAGATACAGAGAAGGAAGGTGGGGAGTGGAAAATGGAAAGATAAAAAGAGAAAAGGAAAGACAGCTTTCACCTAGTAAGGTGATCTGGAATGAAATTAAAGTCTTCTAAAAATAACTAGAATGCTGTTCCTTCTTCTTCAGTTCCAGCTCAAACCCTGGATATGGCCACAATAATGATTCAATGAATACTTGCTGCTGATGGCACCAAGGAGATGGACAGTGAAACACAAAAATAGATGCATTAAAAGTGCCTTTTGATTTGATTCTCTCCTGTCCTTTGGCTAAAGCCACATGCAGACCTCCCCACAGATCCCAGCAGACATTGCATCTGAGAAAACAAGGCCTTTGAAGTCTATTCCTGAGACAGAGGGTTTTATCCCCCTGTCCTCTTCCTAACCATTCCTAACCTGTCATGGACAAAAGATTTAGTAATGGATTTCCCTGAGTAAACTTTGTAAATGTGCAAAGCAGCATCATAAACTTAGGAAAATATGAGGAAATTAAGATGGTAGCAGCCAGTAAATGTTTGGGGACAGAGCTGGAGAGGGGAGTCCCATTCAAGGAGAAGGTGAGGGAGATGTCCTTCACGAAGATGCAGAAGAAAACTAGCAAGAGACTGAGCCAGCCTGGGCAAGCTGACAGACCGGCCAAGTCCAGCCAACAAAAAGGTCTGGTTTGTCACTGTGGCATCCTAACAACAAAATCCATTCGATTAGCACTAAGGCCTTGGCAGTGTTGGCATGAAGCTTTGCCCTACACTTAGAGTAAACTTCTCTTCAGGCAAACTGTGACAATGCTGGCAAAAAGCAAAGCAAACACAGATTTTCTTTAACAATGCTTTGCTTGTCTCTTTTCTCTCTTTTTATTCTGCCATCTTTTTCAATCCTCCTGCCTGATCTCTTAACACCATCTTTTTCCGTGCTTTATCAAGCATGTTCCTCTGTCCTAAAGATATCCTAACAATTTCTATAGTGGCCTCTGGAGACCGGAGTGGAGGGGCTGGGAAGGAGGGTGCTGCCATCGAGAATCATAACAAATAGCTCATTTATTTAGTCAGCATCAAAACATTTCTTGTTGCCCTGGAAGGTAATCATTCAGGTCATGGTGAGCTGGGGGGGACCGGAGGATAGGGAAAGGGTTTCCTTTCAGTCATAGGGCCATTTTATCTTCTTTCTATTTTCCACCCCTTAAGCCATTCCCTGAACCATCTCAAGGTGGGGAGTTGAAATCAGTGGCATGTTGGTGCCTCACCTCCTACAGTTTCCTTTATGTGGAATCTTTTCAGTCAGGTCTAGAATGCATTATTATTTTGAGTAAACAACTTTTTGGTCTAATCCAATGTAGGAGACCTTTTTCCATTTATAATTATCCACAGAGAGGTTTCAAAATGTGTTTGTACTATAGAATTTCCCTGAAGCAGGAGGCTTGGGCAGAGGAAAACAAAAACAAACAATGACCTGAATTTCTGAATTGTGCAACCTGCCTTTGGATTCAAATTTCCATTACCATACAATTAATCTTTGACTAGTATCAATGAATCTCATTTTCAAAATAACAATCATTATATTGACATTATATTTCTCATTTTGGCATCTCATCATATTGTAGAGGTCATCCTGATTGCTTGAAAACTATGCCAACAGTATGTAAACTCTGAAAGCTTCTACCAAATTAAAACAGCTACAAGTATGGGTCCAGTAATGGCAATTAAATTCAGAGCTATAATAAAATTCTACTGGCATATCATTAGTGTCAATGGATGAGTTAATAGCCACAATGTTAACCAATTAGTCGATAAACATTTATTACATACATACTATGTGCCAGGCACTGTGCTAAGTACTGCGGATACAAAAAGAGATAAAAAGACAGTCCCTGCCCTGAAGAAGCTTACTGTCTAATGGGGAAAACATCAAGCAAACAAGTACAGACATATAATTTATATACAGGATAAATAGGAAATAATTGAAAGAGGGAAAGTACTAGAATTGAGGTTTGGGGAAGTCTTACTGTAGAAAATGGGATTTTATTTGGGACTTAAAGGAAGCTAGGGAAGCCAAGAAGGAACACATTCCATTCACAGGAACAGCCAGAGAATATGGCCAGACTCAAGATACATGAAGTACCTCGTTCATGGAAAAGCAAGCAAGCCACTGTCACTGGATTGAAAAGGAGAAAGCCTACAATTTAGGCTTACCCTGTTAAAAATATGGTATACTTAAAAGTGTATATAAACAAGGAGTAGGGAGAGATCTAAATTTTAATCTTGTCTATGATATTATCTAGCTCTGTGACCCTCACAGATCCCTTAAATTCTTTGGCCCTCCATTTCTTCAGCAGTGGTGTGGACAGGTATAATGCCTACTTCACAGATTCTTCCCTACTGGGGCCTCCATTTTGTGGAAGGGACCAAGCTAGCAGTCTTCATTCCCTCTTGGCTCTGCTCCTGAATTCCCAGACTTCAAAACTGTGCCTGAGGGGCTGTTTCTCAGCTCCTGGGCCCTATTGGATCTGGAACATCCAACTATCTCTACAACCTTCTCACCCTGGAATATCCTTCCTCCAGGCTAGACCCCTTGACCCAATGGTGATTTCTATCTCTTGGGGCCTCAATTTTGTGGAGGAGCCTGGGCTGGCCAGCCTTCATGCCCTCCCTGGCTTTGTTTCTGATTTCCTAACTTCAAAACCATGCCTCTCAGAAGGTACGTTCATCTTGCTCCTTCCCTTCCACCACTTTTCAGCTTCTTTCTGTGTGTTGTCTTCTGTCATCAGAATGTAAACTCCTTGAGGAGATGAATCATCTTTCTTTTTGGTAACATTTCATTTTGGTAACACTGTGCTAGAACAGTGCTTGGTACATAGTAAGTGCCTAATAAATGCTTGTTTCCTTCCTTTCTTGTTAGGAAGATGAAATTATTTTATATGTGGATATGGAGATAGAGATAACGATGAGAGAGAGAGAAAGAAAGAGATAGACACAGACAGACAGCGAGATAGATATAGACATAGAGACAGAGACAGAAATATACATAGACATAGAGAGAGACAGGGATAAACATAGACAGACATAGAGAAAGAGAGACATAAACAGACATAGAGATAGATAGACAGGCAGAAAGAGAGACAGAGACAGAGATAGAGAGAGACATAGACAGGCAGACAGAGATAAACATAGAGATAGAGATACAGACAGACAGAGACAGACATAGACATAGAAAGACAGACAGACATACACACACACATACAGAAATATAATGAAAAGGTTTTGTACAACTTAAAGTGTTATACAAATATCAGCTCCTACTATTTCAGTGAGAAAGGAATGCAATGCCACAACACATGGGGAGTCACATTTCTTGTATACATTCCCTTCTCATCTCTTCCTCTTAGAATGTATAGCTTCATTTATGGATCAATTCACCTGTCACCTCCTAGAGGAAGGCTTTTTGGAACATCCTATTTTTTAGTGTTCCTTCCCTCCTCCAGGATCATCTATATATTTATCTAGAGAAGTAGTATGTCATAACGGATTGAATGACAGACTTCAAGTTAACAATTGCTAGGTTCAAGGCCTGCCTCAGACACGTATTATCTATAAAATCCTGGGCAAGTCATTTAACCTCAAGGAGGTTCATTTTCCTCTGCTGTAAAATGGCATGTCAATAGCAGCAATTTTACAGGGTTATTTCATAAGATTATAGAATAACAGATTTACAACTAGAAAGGAACCTAGAAGCCATCAAGACTAGCCCCCACATTTTATAGGTGAAGAAATTAATGCAGAGAAAGCCAAAATAACTTATCCAGATCATGGAGCCTTTAAGTGTCTGAGGTGGGATTTGAACCTACATTTTCCTGACTCCTAATCCAGTGTTCTGTTCACTATATAGGATTTATACATAAATAAGTGTGATATCAGTCAAAATAAAGATAAAATTTTAATTGGTTAAAAATAATACAATGTAATTATGAAAGCTATGCTGTATTGTGATTGGTTAAGTCAAAAATAGTTGCTTAATGGACTTCAGAAAAAACCTAGAAAGACCTGCATGAACTGATGCTGAATGAACTGAGAGGAACCACAGAAAGAACTAGGGAGTCTAATTGCATACTATTTTCCCTTTTTTATTGTTGTGTTTTTTTCTTTTCCATGGCTTTTCCCTTTGATTCTAGTTCTTTAAAAAATGACTAAGGTGTTGTATGAAAGGAGAGAAGGTTAGCCCTCCCCTTGATAAGGATGGAAGAGGTCCTAGTGGCCTTTACAACACATATACAGTTAAGGCATTGCCATCTACTCTGTGGCATCTAACCATGTTTTTCCAAGAATCACCTACCCAGCAAAACTGAGTATAATACTTCAGGGGAAAATATGGTCTTTCAATGAAACAGAGGACTTTCAAGTATTCTTGATGAAAAGACCAGAGCTGAAAAGAAAATTTGACTTTCAAACACAAGAATGAGAAGAAGCATGAAAAAGTAAACAGCAAGGAGAAGTCATAAGGGACTTACCAGAAGTGAACTGTTTACATTCCTACATGGAAAGACAATATTTGTAACTCTTAAAATTTTTCAGTATCTGGGTAGTTGGTGGGACCACACACACACACATACACACACACACGTACACACGTGCATGCATGCACACACATACACACATGCACACACATACAGAGACAGAGAGCACAGAGTGAATTTAATAGGATGGGACCATATCTTAAAAGAAATAAGGTAAATGGTGAGAGAGAAATGTAGTGGGAGGAAAGAGGGTGAAATGGAATGGGGTAAATTATATCTCATTCAAGAGGGAAGCAGGAGGCTTTTTAGTGGAGGGAAAAAGAGAAGAGCTGAGAAAAAAAAAACAAGAAGTTTACCCTCATCACATTTGACTAAAGGAAGGAATAAAATGCACACTCACTTTGGTATGAAAACCTACCTTACAATACAGGAAAGTGGGGGAGAAGGAGATAAGCAAGGGGGGGGAATGATGGAAGGGAGGGCAATGGGAGGAGGGAGCAATTTGAAGTCAACACTCGGGGAGGGACAGGATCAAAAGACAGAATAGAAACAATGGGGGGCAGGATAGGATGGAGGGAAATACAGTTAGTCTTACACAACATGACTATTATTGAAGTCATTTGCAAAACTACACAGATAGGGCCTATATTGAATTGCCTGCCTTCCCAAAGGGAATGGGTGGGGAGGGAGGGATGGAGAGAATTTGGAACTCAAAGTTTTAGGAACAACTGTTTAGTATTGTTCTTGCTACTAGGAAATAAGAAATACAGTTAATGGGGAATAGAAAGTCATCTGGCCCTACAGGACAAAAGAGAAGATGGGGACAAGAGAAGGGAGGGATGATAGAAGAGAGGGCAGATTGGTGATAGGAAAAATTAGATTGCTTGGTGTATTGGGGTGGGGGGAGGGGAGAAAAGGGGAGAAAATTTGAAACCCAAAATTTTGTGAAAATGAATGTAAAAAGTTAAATAAATAAATTTTTATTTAAAAAAAATGACTAAGGTGAAAATATGTTTAATATGATTGCACATGTATAACCTATATCATATTGCATGCTGTCTTGAGAAGGGAAGCAGAAGGAGGGGGAGAAAATTTAAAACTCAAAATCTTATAAAAGTGAATATTTAAAAGTAAAAATAAATGTTTTTTAAAAATAGTTGCTTGAACAATATTAAATATCATATAATCTTCATGACAAATTATTTCAAGCTGTCTGGAAGAAATCTTGGAGAATATCAACTCTATTTTAGAGACTATAAGACTGCATCTCTGAAAAGTAAATTGCCCAGGGTTATACAACTAAGTAGGAGATCTGAGGGTTTGAACTTGTCTTCTGATTTTGAATCCACTACTCTTTTCACTAAACTATACTGATCACCATTATAGAAAACGAGCACAAGCCAACATCAGGCAAAAAGAATTACTGAAAATGGTCACTGAAAGCCACACTATTTTAATTCTACTGTTATATACTATTTGCCTAAAACCCCTCCTAGATCTCTCCCGGATTTGTGGACCACTAACTTCTCTACAAGCTATTTTGGGTGGTTCCCATTTAGGTCAGTCATTTCCCATCAGGATACTATCTGGTCAACCTGAATCACCAAATCAGTAAGATAATAAACATTCATTAAGCACCTACAATGTACCAAGCACACTGTGCTAAGCAGCATAAAAGAGAGGTAGGAGCAGCACATGCCAGGCAATTGAACCACTGTCACGATTTCAAGTGCCACTTACTTCCCTTCCAACTCAGAAGGAGATAGCCCAGAAGGCTGAGCCCAAGAGTTCAGGGAATAGTTGTGCCCTCCTTACCACCTGTCCTACTTCTACCCCTTTCATTAACACTGAAGGGAGGAATCACTGTGAAGATTGGGACCATCTTCTTTACTACCATCCGTTAAACAACCGACATTGGTGGGAAGGCAAGTCCAAGAACCCTTAGTGTGGCCTTCCTTCCCCTCCTCCCATGCCATCTAAGGAGGTAATCCTTATAGAGAGAGGAATACACCTTCAACTCCTCCTACAGGTGCAGCAGCCACAGTAACTGAGGTTGCACCAAAGAACATGCTTG
The DNA here is from genome assembly GCA_023548195.1 of Bettongia penicillata ogilbyi. NCBI lineage: Eukaryota > Metazoa > Chordata > Mammalia > Diprotodontia > Potoroidae > Bettongia > Bettongia penicillata. The sequence goes on from JAJHZJ010000442.1 coordinate 2,368,400, forward strand.
TTACCCAAGTCCTTGGAACTGCCAAACAGTTCAATGTCATAAAGTAATGTGATTTCATCAGAGGAAGTGACATAAATATGATATAATAATAATAGCAAGTAACATTTATATGGTACTTAACTATGTCAGATACTATGCTAAGCATTTCACAATATTATCTTATTTGAGCCTTACTAATTTGCCTCTGCAAACTAAGGACCATGAGAATTTCCACTTGATTTGCAGCTGAAGTTTTCTCTAAGTGTGGTTGCCTCCCTCATTAGAAGATAAGTCATTTGAAAACAGGGACTGGCTACTTTCCTATCTATATCCCTAGCATTTAGCATAATATATGAATTTAATTATTTTTTTTATTAATTCATTGATTTTGCCTAACCAAGGAAGCTCTGACCTTTTCAAAGGAGATGAAAAAATAAGACCTCCCTAATTTAGAAAATAATGTCATGTATAGAAGAGAGGATGAGTCAACCAATATGATTAGATTGTATGTACACAAACATCTCCCCCAATCCCCAAAATGAAAAGAGATGAGTAGAATAAATCAAAAGAAAAACATACAATATGTTTCGATGGAAAGAGTTTCAGCAATGAAATCAGAGGAACTGAGTTCAAATCCTGCCTCTGATAATCTCTATCAATGTGACCTTAGTCAAATCACTTATTCTATAAAGTGAAATGTTTGAACTGGGTGGCCACCCAGATACCTCCTAGTTTTAGATCCATAATTCCTATGGAGAAACAAGAAGAAAGATAATATCTAGAAGTTGTTATTCACTTGTTTCAATAGTGACTAACTTTTTGTGATTCCATTTGGTGTTTTCTTGGTAAAGATATTGAACTTGTCTGCTTTGTTTCCTTTTGTTGTTTCCTTTTCTAGCTCCTTTTACAGAGGAAACTTTGATATAATGCTTAACTGTGTCAGTTTCCTTACATGAAGAAACTTTTGCACAGAGCTAAGTGGCTTACCCAGGATCACATAGCTAGCAAGTGTCTGGGGCCAGATTGGAACTCAGGTTTTCTTGACTCCAAGTCCAACGTCCCATCCACAGTTCAACCTAACTGACCCAATAATATCAGAAGAATGCCTAAAATATTAGGGGAGAGAGAGGTAGCTAAGGAAGAATGGAAGGATAGAGTTCTCCTGAAAGGGCAAGGGTGATAGTATATACACTTCTCAGTAGGTGAGAGAAGTTGATAATAGCTAGACCACCTAAGTTACTGAAGAGTAGGAACTGAGTGGATAGATAAATAAATACATAGATATACAGATAGATTCAGTGAAGTAACCAAGTGGAAAATGTCATCACTTTGTTCCATTGTATTGTTTTCCATTGAGGAACACACCAAAACACACATATGTATATCTATATACATATGTACATAATGTACATGTGCATATATATTTCTTCTAGAATTATCTCATTAATTGTGATAATTTTCTATATTCCATCAAAACTTGATTCCAATTTATCTAACCTCTAGCACTATACTTTATATACTTAAGTTCTTAATAAAAGAAGTAAAACCTTGTAAAAGCATTCCATGGATTAATTTATACTGTAGGTACATCTTCCCCAGGTACAGTGATGTGGTGCCATCATTTTCTTACATATCTAACACAGAAAGATAAACTATAGCTTTATTTATTAGTCTACATCAGTCTATACAAATAGGCAGTTAGTTAGATTTGGAAATAAACAGGAGAGTGCGTTGGATTACTGGAAAGCAACTTTGATGAACCCAAACTTCTCCTAGAAAAAAGGTCCATCTTTTCATATGGTAATATCTTGCCATTATTATCATATGACTGTGATAGATGGAGCAAAATTACATCCCAAAAAAGGGATGTAATTTCCAAAGGGAAATGAAAAAATGCATAGTGACCAGGAACTACAACATATAGCCAACGAGCATTTTGAAAGCACAGGAGTAAAGGATTTTACTATTGAAAAGCATGATTTTAAAAAGGTCTGTTTGAATGTCAAGAGTGAGAAATACAGACAATCAGTTCTAATGCTCCATCACTATCCTTGCAATTTCAGGAGAAACTGAGGAAGGCCCCATGGATATCAAGTAGATACACCCTATAACCAGTGGTAAACATATGGGAGGAAATGAGAAAGAGTCACATAGGATGGACAAGTATGAATCATCCAAATCAGTGAGAGCACAGACCTACAGGCCATCCCAACATATCATGGTGATTGTCCTTGTTCCCGGAAATGCTGTATTAATAAATATTACTATTAGTGGAAGTCTTCACACAGTGATTACAAGACCATTTATCCGTGGTAAAGAGAATTTATCTATTAATCAAGGAATTGGACAAGATTACCCAGAAGGTCTATTTCAAATCTAGGATGCCATATTCCTATAACAAGAACTTCCCCATAAGTTTAGTAACTAAAATGAATTAATAGGAAATATTAATTTAATCTTGGTAGCAAACATTAAAATTATTAATGAGAAATTAATAAATATCTGCAAACCTCAAAGCTCTACATAAATGCAAGTTATTGTTATTATCATTATTACCTAAACTCCAAGGGCCCCAGCAGCTCTTTAAAATAATCAGTTGTAGAACAAGAGCCAATGAGTGCTTACAAAATGAATTTCCTATTGCAGATTCTCCATTATAATTACAGGTTTGGTCCCCTTTCAGAATCTTTCTTAAATTAACCTACTGATGAGAATTGAATTGCTTGGTTATGTTACAGGTATATAGAAGCATTCTTCTTTCAAAATTGATGCCACATGCATGAAGAAGCCTTGATACTTTAAGATATAGAAACACACACACATCTGTCTAATCCTGTGATTTTATCAGTCTAGGGAGTACCCTATACAGAAACTTCCTAAACTGATAGAGTTCAGCAACTCCTCTGTAAATTATAGTGTTGGGAGAGTTTCCAGGGGCATGGATAGATTAAGCAACTTCCTTAATGTCAAACATATATTCGGTTTCAGAGGGAAACCCTGAAACCAGCTCTGCCTCCCAGATTGCTTTTCTCTCTACAGCTCCTCACTGTCTCCTTTAAAATATATCTTAAAATATATTTGAATCCATATGCAAAACTAACCTAGTTTTTCCAGATAAATAACTTTCTTATCTCCAACATTTAGAACACTAAGACTCCTTTGGGACTGAGCTCAAGAATAACTTCCAATCTTGCCTATCTTGATACCACAGATGCTAATGCCTTCATCCCTCCAAACACACATAAACACACTTTGTACTATATTTACTTTGTCTATCTAGTCTTCACTTATATGTATACATGCTATTTTCCCCAGTAAAAGATAAACTCCTTGAGAAACTTTGTCAATACATCTTTGTACTCCCAGTGCCAAGCATAGCACTTGGCACACCCTTAATAAATGTTTGTTGATCTCCCTCAACCTCCATGTTGGCTTCATTTCCTCTATCAGAGCTGTAGATGTCTTCATTTCTTCTGCCTACATTCCTGGAACAATTTAGTCAAGGCGAACAGCAATATAAAAAAGCACAGCTCTTCTGTGCAGTTTATGAAACCATAGTTTTTCAGAGCTTTTAATGACCCTACGTTTCTTCCTTAAAAAACAGGTCCATTATTTTTAACATCATTTCATATTGTGATCTGGCTTTGAGTCATGCAATATTAGTTTCCAAAGACTCATTGCAAGTCATCCAAAGACCCACATGGTAGGTATGAAGAGACAGCAATGTTACTGACGGAGACATGATGAAAAGAACCAAAGGAAGGCACTGGAGAAGAGTGTGACCGGCAATTCTCAGACTTTAAGGCTTACCTTGGATGCTAAATCTTCTGAGAAGACTTCTCTGATCCTCTCAATTACACTGCTCCTTTCTATCTCACATTATATTGTAATAGTTACTTATTCATATACACACTGCATTCCTCACCCCACTCTCAGAGGAATATTAGCTTCTCAAGGGTTGTTTCATTTTTGTCTTTGTTTCTCCAGCACTTTCCACCTAGCATATTGTCTTGCATCCAGAAGATGTTTAATAAATGTTGCATGTTCATCCTTCATTGCCAAAGAAGACCATGCCATCGAAGAAATAATGACATGACTTGCACTTGACGGTTAGAGTGAGGTAGGGCTGTGCAGGTCACTAACATCACTTCTCCTCCAGAGCCATCTGAATCCAATGACCAGATATTCATCAGGATGATTGGAGATGACCCAGGATGAGGCAACTGGGGTTAAGTGACTCGCCCAAGGGTACACAGCTAGTGAGTGTCAAGTGTCTGGGGTGAGATTTGAACTCAGGTCCTCCTGACTCCTGCACTGGTGCTCTATCCACTGTGCCACCTAGTGTAGAACAATGAACAACTGTAATTCCAGAGGACTTGTAATGAAACATTCTACCAAACTTCTGAGAGACTCAAAGTGTAGATTGATACATACTTTTTTTTTTTTACATGGCCAATGAAGGATTTTGTTTTGCTTGTCCAGTCATTTTGTAAAGCATTGTGCTTTTCTTGCTTTTCCAATTGGAGGAGAGGGGAAAATGGGAAGGAGAAAATGTGAACCTGAAGATAAGATACAACTGAATAAAATGCAATAAGCATCCCCTCCCCTCCAGTAAGTATTGGCCAAGTTGAATTAGTACTCAAAACAAGCCTTTTCTCTCCTTATCCCATCCCTTTTTCCATCTGTACCAGGGAGAAGAGCCAAAGTAATGGGAATCAATTTATTAAGAGAACTGAAAACATAACAACTGTTTGGGACATCCCAGCCATGAGAAATAATTATCTCAACTTCTATAAGGTTCTGAAAAAATATCACTACCTGTTTTATGAAAATAACAATCAATGCACCCTAGATTCAGAGTTGAAAAGGACCTTAGAGAACATCAAGTTCAACTCTATTATTTTCTATATAAGGAAACTGAGATACAGAGAGATTAAGTGAGTAGTTGCCCACGACCACAAAGCTAGCAAATATCCACAGTGGGCTTTGAACCAAAGAGTTTCTGTCTCTAAGGAAAGTGTTTATCCATTATACTATGCTGTTTCTTAATGAACAAATAGAGGCAAGAAATGTAGGATCCTCTCAAATAAAACTATCCAACCAAGCTCTGAAATAATGGATAACAAATCCTGGCCAAACAGGCTACTGTGGGTTCATAGGTCAGCCATGCAAATGACCCCTGGGCTGTGAGGGGAGCAAGCTACAGTTTGTGTCAAGAAATGAATTATTGACTCTGCCCTACTGGGGGCTAAAATTAAGAAGTGACTTCAAATACTAATCATAGGCAACAGAATATTAGTGGTATTCTCTTTAAATGGGTCAGCGTTTAATGCTTGCAGAGTAACCTTATACAAGGATCCAGCAGAGAGTCCAACCACTGGTCTTTCATTACAGTGAGGCAGATTGGCTTTAGTTTGGGGGTCCTTAGGTGTTTTCCTTTACATGTGTCACTAAGTTTTGCTATTGTACAACCTATCCTTGGAAGACAGTCAGCAGGGTACATCCTGTTCATTTCCCTGGGGGTACCTTGTTCATCTATGGGCAAGGGGACAAGTAGCTCTGAGGCAGGGCATCGGTGGCCCCACTAGGAAATCAGTCCATGAGGATCTTCGGCCTCAGGCTCAGGCAAAGTTGCATAACTGATATTCCATTCAGTCATTATTCCCTTTTCTTCAGCACAGACTCAATAAGGGTTAGGGACCTTTCATAGGGCCAGGAAAAAAAAAATTAGGCCAGGCTGTTCAGAAGTCAAGTTGAAGCAGGGAGATGAAGAACTTAATGCCAAATGGAAAATATGACCCATAGCTCCATTTAAAGGCCTCTTCTCCCTGGCTCAAAACCTTGATGTTATCTCGGATTCTTCTATTTCCCTTTTCTCCTGTGTCCAATCAGTTGCCAAGCCCTATTGATTTTACCTTTGCAATCTCTCACATCCAGCTCCTTTTTTCCATTGCCACCACCAGGTCAGGGTGTTCATTACCCCAGACCTGGATTACTCTCTCCTCACTAATCTCCTTTGTTGTCTCCCATCACTATTCAAATTCTGGCAGATTAATCCTCATAGACAGACCGAATATCGAGGCATTTATATCATATCACACCACATCATGTCATATGTTATATTATATTAATATTGCATTTCAAATACCTTCAAACCATTCTTCTACTCAAAATCTTCCTATGACTCCCCTGTTGCCTACCAAATGCAAACCACTCTTTCTTTGTCTGGTATCATAGGTCCTCCCAACATTAAAGAGACCATTTCTGAAGTCCTGTGCCATATAGTGCAAACCTCTTTATGGTGTAGACAATCTTGACTGCATTATCAGCCAGACATTCTCTGTGGCTTTCCCACTCTTGCATTTTCTCAAGTCATCCCCTTTTCCTCGAATGCTTTCCCTCCTACTCATCTTTTATGATCCAGCTTAAATACTGCCTATTCCATGAAACTTCCCCACAGTCTCCCTCCCCCAAAATCAGAAATATTCTCCTCCTCTGAATTCTAAGAGCATCCTTTCTGGAGGCAGTGCATTAAGTATCAGATTTGGAAGCAAGATGAAGCTGCGGCAACCTCCTCCCCAAATCACCTTATGCTACTTTATATAAGATGTATGTAATTGTATGTATACATGTGTACTTCCCCATTAGAATACAAATTCCTAAGGGTCAGTGATTACTGTCTTTCTACCCCAGTGATTAGAACAGAACTGGGCACACTGTAGCAGCAGCTGACTGGCACATTACTGTCTCCAACTTACAGTCAGAAAGGCCTGAGTCCAAATCTGGCATCACTAATTGTACTAATTGTTGGTTGTGTGGTTTGTCCTTCATCCTCAAAGAGGACTGTGACATCAGGAAGATGATGTCATGACTTGGAAGTGAACTGGATTACAGTGAGGGAGGGCTGTGCGCAGTCCCCAGCCTCATTTCTCCTCCAGAGCCATCTTGGTCCAGTGACTCACTATAGATAAGGACAACCAGAGTTAGCCCAGACCAGGGATGGGGACCTTGTGGCCTTGAGGCTACATGTGGTCGACTACTACCTCAAGTGTGGCCCTTTGACTGAATCCAAACTTTACAAAACAAATTCTCTAGGATTCAGTCAAATGGTAGCACTTAAGGGACTAGAGGGCCACATGAGGGCTCAGATTAGCTTTATGACCGCAGGCAAGATGCTTACTTTTTTATCTGCCTCAATTTCCTCATCTGTAAAATAGAGATAACACTTACATCAAGGTATTATTGTGAAGATCAGATGAGAATGTCAAATTCTTTTCAAGTCTTAAATTTATTTCTAAATGCTAGTAATTAGTAGGAGCCAAAATAACAGTAAGTCCTTATTGATTAATTACTGATTTAAGTCAAACTTTACCGAGTGACTATGGCCAAGTGCTGTTACCTGAGTCTAAACTTCTGTATGTGAAAAAGAGTGTTCGTGTTTACACTACCTGCATCTCAAGGCTGCTGAGAGGAAAGCACTTTGCAAATTGTAGAAATCTCGTGTGAGGAATTATTCTTACTCCTTTTGTTGACTTAAAGGCAGCTAGAGAGTAAAATGAACAGAGGGCTGGATTGGGAGTCAGGACAACCTCAGTTGCAACCCTACCTCAGACATATATTAGCTGTATGTCTATGGGCAAGCAATTTAACCTTTCTCAGACTCAGTGAACTAATCTGTAAAATGTGTATAATAATAACATCTCCATTACAGGGTTATTGTGAGAATCAGATGTTGATGACATACATATATATGTATATATGTAATAGTGCTTTGCAAACTTTATAGCACTCCATAAATGTTTTATATATATATATATATATGTGTGTGTGTGTGTGTGTGTGTACACATACATATATAGATGTGTATATTATTTATCACATTCTATTTTATTATATATATGTATATGTATTTCTCATCTCTACTACTGGACTCTAAATTCTTTGAAATCATAAGATCATAGACCTAGAGCAGGAAGGGAACTCAGAAAAAATCTAATCCAATCCCTCTCATTTTACAAAGGAAACTGAGACAGGTTAAGTGATCTGCCTAACTAAGGTCATAGAGAAAGTCCACATCAGAGGCAGGATTTGAATTGGCTCCTGAGCCCAAGTTTCTTCCATTGTACCTTGCTGTCTCCCCTCACAAAATCAAGAATTCTGCTACGTTGGTACATATCCTGTCCACCCCAGTTCCTAGTGCCTTGGATAAATAAGGTACTCAGTGTGTGCTGAATTGGTTTGTCCACCATTATATTGTTCTCCAATTATTTAAATGTATCCATGTCTTGTCTTTTAGGCTATTGCACAGAACTCACAGATATCCAATGAATACCTTTTGAGTGACTGATTGCCTGATTTCTCCTAGTGATCCAGGCAGAGCTTTTGTGTTCTCAGAAATAAAAACTGAACTTGAGAATTTGAAGAGGCATATTTTCCTTCTATGCTATTTGCTGAAAGCAAGAACTTCCTAAAAACACCTCCCTTTAAACTGGAACACATAGAATGGGTTGATTACACATAATCCCCAGTTGGCTTGATCCTAACCAAAGGGAAATTTACTATTTGTTACTCTGCCCAGTCTTCATGAGTGATGGTCCCTAGATTAATCTGACTGGTTGAGAATCAATTGAGGAAACATTTTTCTCAGTGTCAAACTAAATTTTTTTAATAGCCTTGTCCTTAATTATAGATTTCCTCTCAGTTTCTCTCCATAGAAGAGAAGAAAATAATGTTCTTGTGCTATTTGGGCTCACCTTAGATGACTTTGGCTGTTCCTTCTAGGATTTCCTTTTAAAAACCGATAGAACAAATGATAAAGACCTACATGAATTGCTTCTCATTGGTTTCTAGTCAAACTGATAGGCAAATTGTAAGAAACAAAAACCCATGGGGATGTTCTCAGCATGGTCTTTGCTGCTGCTGGTTTGGAAGGGATTGCAGGTGAGAATTTAGCACAAGGGTTCTTAACCTCCGATCTATGAAATTTATATGTATACACATATATAACTATTTAATATAGTGTCCTTTGTAGTCCTATGTGCTTTATTTAATGGATTTGAAAACAATCTTCTGAGAAGAGGTTTACTGGACAACCATAGGGGTCCATGACACAAAAATGGTTAAGAACTTCTGATGTAGTAGCTACCACAATAAATTTCTGATAGACAGTATGGTGAGCTAGGAATGTAGAATAAGAGAGTACATCCTCAGATGCTGACTTTGCAACTTTCTAGTTTTGTGATCTTGGGAAAGCCACTTAAATCTTGGGGCCTCAGTGTCCTCATCTGTAAATGACAAAATTGAACTAGATACTTCCAAAATCACCTTCTAGTTCTAGACCTATGACCTCTGAAATCTAGGCTTTTACTCTTCAGTTTCATACTGAATTCCATTACTTATAGCTGGGCTAGAAATCCAAGAGCAGCAGGAATTCAGTGATAAAGCATCACTATAAACAATGATGTAACATCCAAAGAAAAAAAAAGTTGCCTCCCATACTGACAGCATCAAATATGAAAAACCTGAATAGATAATATTTGTTCTGCTACCAAATAGTTACATGACTTGGAGCAAGTTTGTTTTTTTTAAACATCTCTGTGCCTTAATTTCCTTACCTGTAATATAATAATACCTGCACTAACCTAGCATGTAGGGTTGTTGTGTGGATAAAGTAAAAGCCTAAATTTGAAATGGCATTTCATGGAACATTTGGTTCTCACAAGAACCCTCTGAGGTTTTTGTTTTTTTTAAAAAAAGGAAGATATGATTATTTGCAGTTTTCAGATAAGGAAACCACATTTCTGAGAACTTAATTCCTTATTTGAGGCAGCACAGCTAGTAAGACTAAGGTATTTTGACACTAAATCTAATGCTATGTTTCAAAAAATGGAAATGTCTGTGAAAACATAAGGAATTAGTCACAAAAAGCAAAAAACAAAACAAAACAAGAATTGTATTTGAAGAGAGGACCACCCCTCTGCACAGATCAGCCTTGTCAGTGCTTTATCCCAAGTCCCACAGTAGGGCAGGATACTATCGGCATGGAGGTGGTTCAGAATCCAACTCAGCCTTTTCTACCAACCCTACTACTTCAGATGAGAAAGTAGTACCCATCTTGCTTCAGAGTACATATCTGTGAACACAGAATCCCTAAAGATATAGGTTCTCCTTCCCCACAAACCCTTCTTCCTCAGGTTCCCCATACTGTGCTCATGAGCTGGAAAAGGGGTAAAAAAAATCTTCCTTTTCTTACAAGTTATTATTACTTGTCATCACACATGTTAAATGAGTCACAAGGGTCTGAATTTATTAAATTGGAAGAAACATCAGAAAAGTTGCTGAGTTTGCTGCTGAGAAATGAGTACTCTGCATTGCTTAGATTCATCAGAGTTCTGTCAAAAAAAAGCATGACTAAAACTCTTTGACCATGCAAGGAGCTCATAGCCCAGGGACTCCAGTGTAAGACAATTTCACCCTAGGTCCAATCTCTTTACCTTAGTCTTAACTTGCGAAAGATCAAGGAGCCACCCTGACAGTCAGTCACAAATAAGACACTGGGACAACATTGGGATAACTAGAATATCAATTCATATATCAAATAATAGCATCAAAAATGCCCTCCACATATTTTTCATTTCCCCCAAAGCTTTGGTGTAGTCAAATCACTTATTCAGAGCAAGACTCAACTCAAGATTTCCAAGAAATGTTCTCCAACTATTGTAGGACATATGGACCTCTCCCTTCTTTAAACCCCTCCTCTAGTACATAGAGTTTATGCCATTCATTTGAACAATTCATCTACCTTCTTGTAACATTGTTTCAAATACATTATCTTCCAAATGAGACTGTAAGTTCCATGATGGTAGAACCTTGTCTTCTACTTATCTTGTTTCCCCCTCCAGATTTAATTAATCAATCAATCTAACTTTTATTAAATACCTGCTCTGTGCCAAACCCTATGCTACATTTTGGGAAAGTAAAAACAAAAATAAAACAGTTTCTGCCCTCAAGGTGCTTATATTCTAATGGAGGAGATACTCTGTGCATAGGAAAGGATATAAAATAAGCTGTGCAAAATATATGCAAAAAACCCAATACAATTGGGGAAGAGATAATAGCAGCTGGGATAGATCAGGATAGGATTCTTGTAGAAGGAGACCCTTGAGATGAACTTTGGAGGAAATTAGGGATTCTAAGAAAATGTTGAGGAGGAAATATATTCTGGGTGTAATGGACAGCTAAGCAAAGACAAGGAGACAGGAGATGGCATATTACATGTAAGGAATATGGACAGTTTGACTAGATCAAAGAGTGAATGGAGAGCTATCAAGTCTGATGAGGCTAAAAAGGTACATTGGAGCCAGATTCTAATAGACTTTAAATGCTAAAAAGAGAGATTCTAGAGGAAACTTGGAGGCATTGGCACTTACTGAGCAGAGAGTGACATGGACAGAACTTTGTTTTAGGAATATCATTTTAACAGTTATATGAAGGATAAATTGAAGGAAACAAAAGAATGAAAAAGTATTAAGTTCTTATTATGTGAGGAAAGATGAGTCAGGGGAGATCGTTTAGAAGACTACTGAACTAATACAGAGATGATAAATATCTAAACTAGAGTAGGGGTTGCATGGATTGAGAGTGGTGTGAATATGAGTGATATTGTGGAGGAATATTTAATAGATTTGACAACTGTTGAAGATGATCGATCTCAGATTCCAAACCGCCAGACTCAAAAGATGGTACCTTGGACAAAAATAGAGTAGTGCAGAAGAAGGGGAAGACATCGTGAGTATGAAATGCCAATTGAAAAAGTCCAATAAGGCAGTTGTAGATGCATGACTATATCTAATCACAGCTATCGAGAATTTATGAGGTCAAAGAATGAAAGACTGCAGAGAGAGAAAAGAAGGCAACACTGAATAGAGCTTGGGGCTACTCCCTCACTTAGGAGGTAGAACAAGAAAGATGATCCAGCAAAGGAGATTCAAAAGGGGAATGGTCAGACACATAGGAGAATCAAGAATGAGTCACAAAAAAACCTACAGAAGAGAGAATATTGGGAGGATAGAGTATTCAATAACGGCAAATGCTGTAGTGAGGTCAAGACAGATGGAGACTGAAAAAAGACCATTGATTTTGGTAATGAAAGGATCATCAGTAATTTTGGAGAGGGCAATTTTGATTGCGTAATGAGGTCAAAAGCCAGAAAAAAGGGTTGAATATTGAACAGGGAAAATAAGTGGAGGCAAAGAATATAAGATTTTTGACAGTGATTCAGCTGTAAAAGAGAAGAGAGATTATAGGGTAAAGAAGTTAGTGGATATTAGAGTCAAATGAGGAGTTTTGTTTATTTCATTTGTAAAGAATGGAGAAAACTTGAGTGTGTTTGTAAGTTGCAAGGAAGGTAGAAGGTATAAAAGGAGAGATTTAAAAGAGGAAGTGGAGATACTGGGGTTGGAGAGGGACAATGGACAACAATATGCTAGGGAAAATGAAAGGGGCTGGGATCAAAATTACACATTGATGAACTGTATTTGGTAAGGAGAAAAGCCAAGTCTTCATCAGAGACTGGAACTAAAGAGAAAATATGCCGAGGTTTTACGATGTGGAGTATAAGGGAACTCAGAAGCAAGCTGATTGCTAGGGGAATGTGCTAGATGCTCAACAAATACTTTCTGAATTAAATGGAACAGCCTCAGAAGGTTATAGTATAGAATTATAACATCTGATGTATATATATATATATTTATACATATTGTTTTATATACCTTATCTTCTTTGATCTTTCAAGGCAACTTGGTGAGGAAGTCACCATAGAAATTATACTGATGATGTACATAAACCAACTGAGGCTAATCAAAGACAAACAACTTGTTTATAATTTCACAGCTAGTAAGCACTCAAGGATGATAATACCCCATACCCTTAATGCTGCCATTACCCACAAAAGCACCACCTCTGTGCTCCTGAACTCTGAAATTCCTTTATCTGATTACAGTTTAGTTTTATTCCTTCTCCCCACTGCTTTGAAATCACAAATCCTGCTCTTCATCTCCAATCCATCGACCCTCCATTCTCCCCTAGGCTATTGCCCCAGTCACACTCTCTGACTTTCCTCATCTTGACCTATTGGTGAAACAGTTTAACTTTCCTCTTCTCTTGAGTCCTTCATCCCTTTTTCATTGTGACAACCTTGGCCGTGGATCACTTCCACCACATGCCACCTTCACTCCTACAAATATCCTATTGAACAATACTGAAGAAATTCATGAAACCATGTTGACTGCATGACTGCACTACAAATTTATGTTATATAACCTTAACTGGGCCCTCATTAAAGTAAGGCAATCTTTTTTTACAACTTTCTAATTAAGTCACTCTCTCACCCACCATAATGGTTCTTCCCAACCTTTCCCTCCTCAAAGTTCCCATGCTTTCTCCCTCTCCCCACCCTCTAAATTGAGAATCTTGCTTCATATTTTACCGGGGGAAAAATTGAGATCACTCACCGAGAGCTCCTTCTGCCTTCCTCCTCATCTCACAGAAGTCAGAAGCCTTCTGCACTAACTCCTCCTTCTTTCCTGTCTCACATAATGAGGCATCTCTTCTCCTTGCCGAGGTTAACTCCTCTACATGCCCAAGTGATCCTGTTACATATTGATTGCCCTCTTTACCTTTGCTACTCTCTCGCTTATCTACAATCTCTACCTGTACATTGGATTTTTCCCTACTGTCTACAAATATGTATGTATCTGTCCCTTCCTCAAAAAGCCCTCACTTGATTCGTCCATGCCCACTGTCTCTCCTATCTTTTGTGACTAAAATCTTTGAGAAGGCCATTTACAACAGGTGTCTTCCCTTGCCCTCCTCTCACTCTCTTCTTAATTCTATAGTCTGACTTCTGAACTTATTGAACCAAAATTGCTCCCTCAAAAACTGCTAAGAATCTGTCAATTGCCAAGGCCACTGGCCTTTTTCTCAATTCCCATCCCTCTCGACCTCTCTGCAGCTTTCGACTCTGTTAATCCCCCTCTTCTTCATACTCTCTTCTCTCTAAGTTTACTTTCTGCGGCTTCTCCTATCTCTTTCTCAGTCATGGTTTCTGGGTCTTCGTCCAGGTCATGCCCGCTAACCATGGGTGTCCCACTTCTAAACCTGCCCCTCATCACTTTCATACACTCCCCATACTCTGCGATCCACCAAACCTACCTCCATCTCCTGACTTTATGCATACTCACGGACTGCTTTTCCTCTTCGTCTTTACCTCCAGGTTCCTTCAAGTCCTAGCTGAACTCCTACCTTCTAGAGGAAGCCTTTCCTCACACCCTCTTAATTCTAGTGCTTTGCGTCTGTTATTTATCTCCAACTTATCCTTTGTATTACTTGTTTGTAAATAGTTCTTTGCATGTGTTTCCCCCATGAGACAGAATACTCCTTAAGTCTTCACTGTCCTTTACCTTTCTTTGTATCACCTGCCCTGAGCAGAGGATCTGGCTCGTGGTAGATACTTAATAAATGTTTACTGACACACAGACTGAGTGGAAAGGACCTTAGGGACAGGTCATATGAATAAATGAGTAAATAAATGAATGAAAAGTATTTAAGTAGAAAGCGCCAAGCCCTGTGCAAAATCCTGGCAGGGGGGCAGGGGGGTTACAAATAAAAAAGTGAGGAAGGTCCTGCTCTCAAGAAACTCATATTCTAATGATGGAGACAATATATACGAGGTGAAGCTAGCCAGAGAAGGGAACGATGGCTTGTGGAACAATAGGGCAGTCTATTAACTAGTCCTTTCCAGAGCCAAGGGACAAATGTTTATTGAATGAACAATGTGATGAATGAAAACACAAAAGGTGTAGTCTGAGAAATTCTCCAAATTCTGTTCATTGCCCCACCCCCACCCCAGCCCATCCCACTTCAATCATAACCATCACATAAATCCCTGAGGGCAGGGACAGTTTTGTTTTCATTTTTTGTGCCTAGACACAACAAGCACTTAATTAATGCTTAGTGAAGGAACTTATAAAGAATCTACAATAAATCCAAGTTCCTGGTTTAAAAACTACTTTTTCTCAATTCACTTCTCTCTCTGGGCCTCAGTTTCCTTGTCTGTTAAATGAGGAGGATGCACGCTCTGTGGTCTCCTTTACAATGAGTATTTCTTATTAGGTGTTCAATCAACCCCAGACAACTTATTTAACCTCTGTTTGCCTCAGTTTCCTCATCTGTAAAGTGGGGACAGTATTAGTATATACACTGCTGTAAAGATCAAATAATTGTAAAGTGCTTAACACGGTGACTAGAACACACTAAGCCCTGTAGAAACTTTAGTCTATTGTTCTTAAGATCGTTTCAGATTCTGATGCTATAATTCTATGAATTTTTTTTTTTTTTATTTTTAGGATTTTTTTCTTTCTTTTCTTCCATTGGGAGGTAGAGGAGAGGGGGCAGGAAGGGCATAAATGTGGGAAAAGCTTGATTTGAAAACTAGATTTAAGTTGAATATTAATTCACTTGAAAAGATGAAACAGAATTTCCTCTAGTTATCTGATTCAGCAGATGACAGTAATGATTAAAATCAGCCCTGTGGGTTAATTAGCACTTGTGACCACAAATATGTTGTTACTCTGTCACCACCATCTCTTCTTCCTCTGGCTCTAAGTTTCAAGACAATTTTGTTGCCAGTGGCTTGTGGGGATCCTCCAAATCCTTAGGTCTCTCCAGTGTATAGTTCACCTGGGCTCTATTTGCGCCAAGCTAGCCCCCTCAGAAGTTCAATAATGGCCTGGCTAGGTCTCAAGGCTAGTTATTTTGGCACCAACACCTCTTTAGTCCTTAATACATGGTTGTCTGGGGTAACATTTACTCTGGCTGACGCAGCCCACTGTGTTAAGAGGAACAACGTTCACCCAAGACGGTTGTAAAAGATAACAAGGAATTTATTAGGCGCTACACACAAGCACTCTGTCTTTCCTTTGATGGAACCAACCACTGCCATAAATTTCAGATCCTCACGGCTGTGCTGTAACCACTAAAAATGTAGCCTGGCCACAGGGAAGGGCCATTTGGGGTCTATACATCACATGGCATCAGACATTCAGAACAGAAAGAATCCAGGCAGCTTTCTAAGGGAAGGGAAATGGAGTCTGCCTGGCCTTCTCTCCAACCCACAGAGAGACCATGCCTTCATGACTTCTGTGTGAAGAAGTCCAACTAAGCACACTGGGCTACAAATCAATATTCTGGGTTCCATTCTTGTACCAACTGTTTATCTCTTAAGGGACATTTTTTTCCTCTTAACTCTCACTGTCATTTTCTCTTTGACTCCAACAAAAGAAACGTGATCAACTCCAACATGGAAAAAATAACAATAATGGTATTTCTACAGTACTTTAAGATTTGCAAAGTTTTTAAACTATATTACTTAATTTGAACCTCACAACAATCTTGGAAGGTAGGCATACTATAATCTCCATTTTACAGATGGGGAAACTGAGGCAAACAGAGGTTGACTTATACAGGTTCACACAACTAATAAAGGTCTAAGGCAGGATTTAAATACAGGTCTTTCTGACTCCTTAGGCAGCTAGGTGGAAGAATGGATAGGGGACCAAGCATGAAGTCAGGAAGACTCATCTTCTTGAGTTCAAATCTGGCCTCAGACACTGTGTGACCCTGGGCAAGTCATTTAACCCTGTTTGTCTCAGTTTCCTCATCTGTAAAATGATCTGGGGAAGGAAATGGCAAACCACTCCAACATCTTTGTCAAGAAAACCCCAAATGGACTGACAAAGAGTCAGACATGACTGAAACAACTTAATAACAGCAACTTCCTGACTCCAAGTCCAGTGCTCTATCTTCCATGCCACCTGGCTGATGTCCCTGGGGTACCTGGCAGGGTAAGGTATGAAATCACCTTGGAGCCTGGCAGCAGAGGGCAGGTAGTTTAGACTGGGGCCTATCCACAAATCCTCAACTGATACTGGAGTTTCTACTCCTTTTCTTTCTTTATTGCTTAGTGAATAGTGTTGGATTTCGAGTCAGGAAGACCTAGCTTCAAATCTCGCCTCTAACATTTACTAGATGGGAGACGTTTTTATTTAGACCAGTAATTTAACCTCTCTGTGCTTCAGTCTCCTCCATAAAATGGGAATAATCCCTGTAGTACCTACTCACAAGGCTATTGTGAGACTCGATGAGATCATTTGCTTTGCAAAGTTTAAAGTATCACATAAAGATAGTTATTACTTCCTTAGCTGCAGAAGTTCTGAAAAATACACATATACTAAAGGTGGGAATCCAATTTAAATCCTTTTTCAAAAAAACAGAAACAAACAAGAAAACAAAACAACCCATCTGGTTCTCCTAGTGGTTCCCTAGACCAGACATAGAATCAAAGAATTCATAGCTAGAATTAGGAGGCAGCTAGGTGGTACAGTATATAGAGTATATACGGCCTAGGGCCAAGTTCACATCCAGCCTCAAACACTTACTAGCTGTATGACCCTAGGCAAATCATTTAACCTGTTTGCCTCAGTTTCTTCACCTGTAAAATAAGGATAATAATAGCACCTACCTTATAGGGTTGCAAGGAGAATCAAACAAGCTCATATTTATAAAAAGCATTTATCACATTACCTGGCTCACAGTAGACATTATATAATTGTGTATTGCCTTTCCCTTCCCTTCCTCTGGAATTTAAAGGGACATTAAAAGTTATCTAGTCTTCAGTTTTACAGATGAAAAAAACTGAACCCAAGAGAGGTCAACCAACTTGTCTATAAAAGTCAGAACTGAGTTTCAAACACAGATCCCGTGTCCATCCTGATGGTTCACTGAGTGAACCTGTGCCTCACAGACTCTCATCACAAGAGACATCACATGTTCCAAAGGATGAAGATCAGGGCACATGGATATTATATTGCCTTCCCTTACCACCATTTCTTAATCCACCTACCACTAATAGGTATCTGTATGGTACTATCTTTAAAGTGTCTTAGACTTGTAAAAACCAATGGCTCTTTCCACAAAATGCCTCAGTGATAAATCATTCAGAAAAATCAAAAACATGAAAACCACAGTATCATGAATCTTGCTCTCCTTGCCACCCTGTAGGCCATGAGTTTCTAACCTTTTTGGTATCTCAGATGCTTATGGCAGTTTGGTGAAGCCCCTTCTCAGAATTATGTTTTTAAATGCCTAAAATATAATACAGTGAACTGCAAATGAAACTAACTATAGTGAAATACAGTTATCAAAAATAAAAAAAAAATAATAAATTCACAGACATCAGGTTAAAAACAACTGCCTAACCCATGGTCTGTATTTTTTTCTGCTTAATCTACGATGTCCATAGGGACATTAATGTTGGAACTCACAATATGACACACCCTGTTAATATTCGGCAATAATAAGGTTAGGTTGAATCAAAAACCTTGGAAGAAAGATGTTGAGAAATGTGTCACCGATTCTGATGAGACATGCTTTGAAATGAGCCAACCTAATATTATACAAGTTTAAACAATGTCCACGAGTTACTCATCCTTGGCAAGAAAGGGACTGTCTCATTTGACATAACTGTGGCATTAATACGTCAAGACATAAGCTGTTTTGGGAGACCACAGATGTCCTGGTCCAGACTCTACTTGCATCTAAGCAACCAGGACAGCTAAGAGTTAGGCAACTGAGCAATTGTTGTCTTTACCTTGGAGGCCTTATGCAGTCAACACAAGCGAAGAGTTGGAAAACATACTGCAAAATTTGTGGCCAGTACCCAAAGTGAGGATAAGTCAAGACTCTTTTAGTTGTCAGCTAATATGGATGAGCACTGAAGAATGTCCTCCATGAAGAGGGAAGGAAGATGTTCAGAAAATGGGGGGCACTGGCTGATCCAAGCAGAACATAGGGAGTCAGGGTACTGATATCTCTCCCTGGAAAGGGGGGACATGTGAGGATGCTGTACTTCTGTTACATGAAAAGTTGACTGTACCTATATTGTGGGAACCTGAATTAACCCCATTGCCATCTGTCACAAGGTCTAATACTAACTACACTATTACAAAATTCATTCCACCTGAATGTAGAGGAGGGTACTAATGACAAATTTTGCTTTTGCCATGACTCTACCTAGAGCCAGACAGCCCTGGTTCCCATATCCACTAATTTCATTCATTTTTCTGTCCCAAAAGTCAACAGGCAAAATCATGAACAAATAGAGATGGGTTATAATCACAGTACCACTCTGAGACTCAGTTGTCCACTCCTATAAAATGGGCATCACAATACCTCACCCTTCTCAGTGAAGTATCATCATTGTCGCTGAGACATGTGGCAAAGTTAGGAATACAACCACCTTGAATCCAGCAGGTGGATCTGGTGGGGTCTACAACTGACCCTCTCAAGGCATCTGCAGACCAACTATAAGATCTCCTGACCTGTCTGAATGTCCAAAAAAAGACTTCAATTAAACCATTTCTAAATTCTCTAAATTTAGACATTTTCTAAAACTTGATATTTTTAGAGGTATAAGAAATTACATGGGAAATTTTTTTTACTCTATTCCAAAGGAATAGTGACTTAGAATAACCTGGATACTTTGCCAGGCAACTATTTTGTTGCTTTGTTTTCTGCTGTTAACTCTGTGGAAACCCACTACTATTGATAGTCCTTAAAAAATAATTTTTTTTTCCTTATTTTAGAACCATTACATATCAGATTTCACAGACCTGATAGCCCATTTGGGCAACAAATATCTATTGAATGCTGACTGTTCAAAGCACCAGGCTAGATTTTGGGGAGCAAACTGCAAATTGAAGAAACAGATTCTACTCTTAACGAGCTTGCAGCTTTCCCAGTTGCTCCCTGGGGAGAGGAGAAAGGATTGCCATCTCACACAGCCTAGGCAAGTATTATAGGATTCTCGGCATTGGTCAATGCCCCTGAAGTCTGGTTCCAGACCAAGTCGTTTAACTCACTTTTAATTGCAATTTAAATTAGAGTTTGGATTAGCATCTAGAGTGGTAAAAGATTCCATCACATTTTCCTCTGATGGTAACAATCTCTCTAAAATAAACCATTTTACTTTATATTCTGTATTCTGAATGTCCTGATACAACTGTTGAAAAAGTGATGAATGGTTCTGACTTGACACCTTTAGGTCACAGGGATCTGGTAAACAAGCATAGAAGTCTTTAAGGTGTCACCAAATAGGGAACCATTAACTTTCCTCAGGTTCACTTGCTATTCAGCATTTTTATGGCATTTAACATTCATATGTAAGTGCACTCTTGAGAGGGGAAAAGGTACTATTTACAATGAAGTAGTCCCCACTGTATAGGAGGTATATAATCATCACTCAACACAACTGCCTTCCCTGAGAGCTCCATGTACTAAGCCCTCATTAATTCAGGCTCCCCTAACTTAGAACTGGCTATAACTACCAAGAAGGGATAGGTGGAAATTTACACTATTAAAGGGACAGTCAAGCAAATTTTTGTTTAAGTATAATTCTATATGGGATGTTAACTACTTTCCAATCTTGAGAAGCACTGTTTACATAAAGATAACTAAGATGTTAATCATAAATCACTCTTATTTGCTCATTAAAGTAGATCTCTGTAGCAACATTTTACTAACTTGAGTTACTATATGTACTGAAAAGTAACCAATACTCTATGACTCAAATTTTTTATTCTTTCAGATGGACTTGGGCTCTCAGACTGAATTTCTGATGAGGTGTTCTATTATTTTCATATCTTACAGATGGAAGGGGGAAAAGCACCTCATGTAGGAGTGTGAACTCAGATGACCAATTATTCACTAAAGGTCCTTATCTAAACAGAGAATAAAACACAGGCCAGGTATGTTGGAGATCCTGAGGATGTCCTATGAGGGAAGAGCCATAAAATGCTGAACAGAAACTGAATACGAAGTGCCAACAATATCATTGTGAGGAGAAAGGTACTTGGCAATACTTATCCAGGTATGCCCAAACAATTGGTCATACTCAGTTCACATTCTATGTGGGTCTATGGTCTCTTACCATCCTGCAAGATAACACCAACTCTGAAACTTGCACCTTAGTACCCTCTGTCCTGGGGGCCCCCTCTTTTCTAGAGACTGGAAAAGATAGGACATTGGAGAGCTCCTCTCAGATCCACCATTTTAAGGAGGGTGCACAGGGCAGTTGTCTCATAATTTCCTACTAGGCTGCAGGACTTTATAAGGCTTCCTCAGTGGGGACTCTCACTCTTTCCTTTCTCCTTTACCCTGCTTCCAGCTTCTTTTTATGTGGTATCTTCCCCCATTAGATTGTAAGTTCTTTGAGGGCAGGGGCTGTCTTTTGCCTTTCTTTATATCTCCAGGGCTTAGCACAGTGTAAGGTATATAGTAGATGGTTAATAAATATTTATTCACTAACAATCAAATAACCAGGCCCAGTCTTAGCCAGGTAAATTGAAGCTACATGTTGTGAATCTGGGATAAGTCATGGGATGATCCCAGCTTGCAGCCAAGGAAAGTTGCAGTTTAGGGAAAACCAAATTAAGTGCCAGAGCTGCATTTAGCTTCTACCGAAACCATGTTGTCTTATGGCAAGTGGGTTGATCCAAATTAGGACAGTTGGTGTCCAGTAATCTACAGCAGCCCTGACCATAATACCTTCCTAACATGCTTTCATATACAAGGTAATTTGGGGTTCCATTATCACAGTTTTACCCTTAATCCCACAAATGTAAAGATTACCTCTGACTATTTATATAGCTGTAATAACTGACTTTCCCCTACCCCCTTTTCTTTCTTAGATTCCATTCAAGAAGAATGAAGAAGAGGAACTGTTCCAAGTCCCACTCAGAAGAACATTCCAATATGATGGCATTATCCACAGAAGAAGGCCTAGAGATATTACATTAATGTGGACAAGGCTCAGAGTTGCCAGTTTATCATGAGTTAGTAAATAGTCAAGTTGATGGGTTGGCAGCCTTTTAGCTGTGGCTTGGCCAAATTCTCAATTCATTCCCTCTGTCAAGAGAAAATGAGTGAAGAAAAGGTTATCTCAGTGACCCAATGAGTCCATCAGCATAGGCAGAGCAGAAACAGGGACAGCTGCACCTAGCAGTTGGATTGCCAGGGAAGGAGGCAGAATTTTTCTTCTCAAAAATCCTCATTTTTAAAAAATGTAAGCTTAATGAATATTAGTTAACTGACAATGTTGTAAGAGGATTCTTGTTCAGTTACGGTTGGGACTGAATAGCTTCTAAGGTTCCTTTCAATTCTGATATTCTATGATTGTGTCATGAAACCAGGTCCCTACATACATTTTCAAAGGCTGGAGGGGTTGAGGGTGAAGGTAAAACATCTACTGGCCTAGACAGAACTTTCTTACAGTTTTCTCAGATGTAACCAATTCTATTCTAATAAATATTTATGCAAATTCAAATAATTCAAATTCTGAGTGACAATCAACCCATCAGAATTCATCAAGTCAGGAATCTTTCTTTCAGACATCTCACCAGCTGCATTGTACATACTACATTTTCTCTTGTACCATTAATGTGCTAAATACCCTGATTTCACAAATCTACCTTTGGGATAACCTTCTTGTTTATTTGAGATTCTGACAGCAGGATTCCTAGATACTTGAAACCTGTGGCTAAAAATCCAATGTTCTCTTAAAAATTATACCTCTCCCCACTCTGTTTTCTTGTAAGGTGTTTGGGAGCTTTTTCCCCCTCTTTAATAGGAATTTGGTATTTTAGAAACACTACACAGCTACTGCGAAAGGAATTAATAGGCCGTTACGTAGAGACTCCATTTTCATTATTAGTCTTGGGTGGTGCCAAAATAGACTCAGACATGGTAATTTTGGAAAGACTTGTTCTTTTTGGGTTTTTTTTAAAACAAGATTTTCTCTGAAGAGCTCCAGTTATTGTGATCACACTTTCTCCTGTATAATTAACACTTTTTTCTTGCCTGTGATTTCCCTGCTCATCTCTTCTATCTTAGAAGACTTTCATCCACATAAGAGGAAATAATTCCTTCGTTAGATCTTGTAACAGTAAGGAGAGAAAGAGAAGATCTAGGTGGATGTAAGGGGAAGATGAGTTGTGGGGGAGTAGGGGGAGTACTGAAAGTGAGATGCAGGAGAACATAATCTCCTTGAGGCTGAGCATGTGTCTTTGGCAGGTATGTTACGTCCCACACCATAAATGATACTACGATCCTTGTGGGTGACTAAATGAAGGGGATTAGTGTCTTCCACAAAGTGTACTAGATGAGTTTCAAACACACTTTCCACTATACCACATGGCTGCATGAAAACATTTATTAAATGTCTACCATCCTGCCCAAGGGAATGGCATCATCCTGCAAGATCTCATCAACTTTGGTATCCAGATTTAGGCAGAGAACTCCTCCCCAAACCTCCATTTAAGTAGTGTAACCAGATTAGTCAACTCTTTACTTCCCACTCAACCCAAGACAAAAAGGTCTTTCGATCTCTTCGCCATGCCCTTAACCAGCTTCCTCCCCCACACCTCTTTCCAGCTTCCATTTCTGTTTTCTTGACTCCCTTAGACTGTAAGCTCCTTAAGATGTGTGCTTCTTTTTAATATTTATATACCCAGTGCCTAGTAAAGTGCCTGGCACTTATTGAATAACTGACTGGTTTCCTTTAAGATTTTTGTGCTTGTTCAGTCATTTCAGTTTTGTCCAACTCTTATGACCTTATCTGGAGTTTTCTTGGCAAAGATACTGGAGTGGTTTGCCATTCCTTTCTCCAACTCATTTTATAGATTAGGAAAGTAAGGCAAATAGGGTTAAGGGACTTGCCCAGAGTCACACAGCTAATAAATGTGCAAGGTCAAATTTAAACTCAGGAAGAGGAGTCTTTCTGACTTTAGACGGAGCCACCTAGCTGTCCTTCTTTAGGTTATTCAGCTCAAACTCTGCCTTCTACAAGAAGCCTTTTTTTGATTACCAAAGCAGCTAGTGCTGGTGTACTCCCATTTAAAACTACTGGTATTCATTTTATATAAACTATGTATATACATCTGCTATGTATATACCATATATACACACGTAATATGTAATATGTACATATGTGAAATATACATACATGTATGTAAATACCTTATTTTCATATATATGTATATATATGAAAGCTAAACTCTCAGAGTCAAAAGACTAAGGAGTGGAGTTGAAGTTACTGGTGGGAAGATGATGGTCATGGCTGCAGTAGACTGAGAAGAATCTAAGCTACATTCAGAACTTGGTAACATATTGGATATGTGTATGTATATACATATATATATAATCATATGCAAGTGTGTATACATATAGATATGTATATACGTATATATACTTAACATGTTGTCTCCCCCATAAAATGTAAGCTACTTGAAAATACTTTCACTTTTGCCATTGTATCTCCAGTGCCTAGCACATAACGGACATTTGATAAATGCTTGAGTGGGTGAGTAGTCATTTTTGGAGGAAGGAATGGTCACTTTAGGAAGGAGGGATGGTGTCAGGGAAGACTGATATCAGAGTTGGCCTCTAAACAGGGAGTAGAAGTATGAATAAGACTTTAAAAGTTAAAGAATCTGCAGGAAGTGAATCCTGGCACAAAGGATGACAAGCTAAGCTTCACAGATGTTAGAGTATGGGGGCACAATCAGGGAATGATGCAGAGTTCAATTTGATTAGAAATATTGAGTACATGAAAGAGATCAGAGTGAGAAATAGTTGGAAGGTAGAGTTGAGTTGGATGATGGAACGTCTTAAAAGCCAGTTGAAGTAGTTTGGCCTTTACCCAGTAAACAAAAGGAAATTATTAAAGGTTTTTTGAGCAGTAGAATGATGTGATTAGAGTTATTCATTAAGAAGAATAATGTGGTAGCACTTCTCAGAATGCAATGGAATGAGAAAAGACTGGACTCAAGAGACTAGTTACAGGAAGTTTACTGCAGTATGGTCCAAACAAGATGTAAAACGTATCTGAACTAAGGGTAGCCAATGGAATATAAAAGAGGAGTTATAATTTGCAAAGTAGTTCAACAATTCAATCCAGTTTAATGAACACCTATTTCTACTACCAACAAGGCACTTTGTAAGTCACTAGTTTAAAACAAAAATGAAATAAAGTTTCTTACTTAAAAAACCTACATAGATAAAGCACTTGCTAAGCATTTATATTTGCTATGTACCAGGCACCATACTGGCATACTAAGACAAATTAGAAATATAATCCCTGCCTCCAAGAAGTTTACATTCTAACTGATAAAGATAGTACCTACAAGAAGCTAGAAAAATGGCATAGTATAGATAGGGAGTGCATAGAAACCTGGGACCCAGAAAGATAGACTGAAAAGCTAAACTATGAGATCCAAGACACCAAGGGATGGAGTCCACGTTACTGGTGGGAAGATGATAGTTCAAGAAGAGAAGTCATGATTACAGTAGGCTAGGAAGAGTCCTACATTCAGAATTTGGTAACTGATTGGATACAGAGGGAAAAGTAGGATTAAGAATCAAAGACGACTTCAAAGTTTCAAGCCCACATAGCTGGGGAAAACAGAGACATTATTAGCAGAAATAAATGTCAGGATAAAAAGAAAGCCTTCTGGGGGAAGGTAATAGGACATATATATCATATGTATATAAGCATATATATATGCACATATTTATATATATGTGTATATAGAGAGATACGTAATAGATATATATGTGTATATGCATATACACATACGCATATGTGTATATATATATATATATATATATATGTAGATAGATAGATAGGTAGATAGAATTAAATTATAAGTTCCTTGGAGGCTCCTTGCTTATATGATTGCAGCATTTAGCACAGTGTGGAGTGCATAGTAGGTATTTAATAAATGTTGATTGATGAGTTTGGTTTCACACATGATAAGATAAAATTCCCAGTCACTGTGAGAATTAATCCACATAGCTGTGATACATCTACCCTAAGCCAACTTGTCTTGATTGGTGAGTGATGGTTTAAAAATTCAATGTCTACCAGCCCAGAACACCAGACCAGACCATGCATCATATCTCATCCAGCCATCCACTACAAAAATCCTGTCATCTGACCTTCTGCTACATATTCCTCTTGATACAGGCTTAGTAATCAAATAAATATCACAATACTACCATCTTTTCTGGAAAGAATATGTCAATTGATTGCCCCATGAATCAACTAATGACTCACCACACATGCCCTTCCTTAACCATCCTTGTCATATATGTGTTTTCTCTTTAATTAGAACACATGCTTCTTAAAATCAGGAGCCATCTTACTTTATATTTGTATCCTTAGTGTTTAGTACAGTATCTGGCACACAGTAATTTTTAATTCATTTCTTTCTGGTACATAATTAAAGATGAGAGTCTGGAACTAAGGATAGAAATAGGGGTTAGAAGTATTTCTAAATCATCTACATAGAAGTGACGACATAAGTCATTAAAGTGGATTCATAAGGAATTCACCAAGTCAGATATTAAAAAGAACTTTACAGAAGATGGAAGCAAGGTCAGATAAAAGAGGATCAATTTAAGAGTGTGGCAGAGTTTCCAAAAAATAGTCGAAGGAATTATAAAGCTCAGATTGAGGTGATGATGATTAAGAAAGCTAAAGACAAGAAAAGCATTTTTAAAAATTTAACTATAGATTAAAGAAGGGATAGAACCCTAACTTGGGATGAATGAGAACCAAGGAAACTGACAGCAGAAAGAAAAGAGAGCCACTAAAATTATTATTTCATTTCTGTTTTCTTTGTTTCTCCTTTTATTCTGTAAAAGGGAAATTGACACTGAAAATGATAGAACAAGAATGATTAATTGGGAGTTAATTCCCAATAAAAGCAAAGAACTGTTCCAAGAGCAGCCATTTTTCCTTTCCCTCAAGGAACTCAAGTCATCTAATTTAAATATACTCTATCCTGGAGTCCTAAAAGAACAGGAAAATGTGGGGGGAGGAGCCAAGATGGCGGAGTAGAAAGACTCACTGTATGCTAGCTCCGAACCCACAGCCCATATATTTTCTGTAAAAAAGAACTCCCCACAAATTCTGGATCAGTGCAAGCCGCACAGAAACACAGTGGAAGAGATTTCCGTTCCAGAGAGCCCTGGAAAGCCATCTCCAGGGGTCCATCGCGCTCCAGACAGTGGAGCCCACCCCTGCGCTGCCCTGGCCACGCGGCCCCAGAGGAGCCGACCTGAGCAGGCTTCAGCAATGGAATCTCCGGCGGCCGCGAAGGTCCCTCCACCCACAGGTGCTACAGGTCAGTGAGAGAGACTTCTGGGCTGGTCGAGAGGGGAGCAGGGTGTCTCAGTGACTTGGACCCCCTCGGGAGGCAGCTGCAGAGGCAGCGGCAGAGGCAGCCACGGCCCGGGACTCCCGGAGCAGCAGGCAGGAGCTCAGGGCCATTACCAAAGATCTCTGCATAAAGCCCCTGAGGGAACTGAGCCTGGGAGGCAGCCCTGCCCCCACCCAAGCAACAAAACTTAAGCTCACATTGAATAGCAACCGTGCCCGCCACTGAAAGCCATGAGGCTGGGGAGCAGCATTTGAATCTCAGACCCCAAGTACTAGCTGGGCAGACCTAGAGGTGAGGCGGGGGTAGAGAGGAATCTCAGAAGTCAAGTAACTGGCTGGGAAAATGCCCAGAAAAGGGAAGAAAAATAAGACCATAGAAAGCTACTTTCTTGGGGGACAGATGTTTCTTCCTCCTTTCATTTCTGATGGGGAAGTACAATGCTTGCCATCTGGCAAAGATGAGGAGGTCAGGGCCTCTATATCCCAGACATCCGAGGTGGATGTCCAGTGGGCTCAGGCCATGGAAGAGCTCAAAAAGGATTTTGAAAATCAAGTTAGACAGGTGGAGGAAAAACTGGGAAGAGAAATGAGAGAGATGCAAGAAAAGCATGAAAAACGGATCAATACCTTGCTAAAGGAGACCCAAAAAAATGCTGAAGAAAATAACACCTTGAAAAATAGGCTCACTCAATTGGCAAAAGACATTCAAAAAGCCAATGAGGAGAAGAATGCTTTCAAAAGCAGAATTAGCCAAATGGAAAAAAGAGGTTCAAAAGCTCACTGAAGAGAACAGTTCTCTCAAAATTAGAATGGAACAGATGGAGTCTAATGACTTCATGAGAAACCAAGAAATCACAAAACAAAACCAAAAGAATGAAAAAATGGAAGATAATGTGAAATATCTCATGGGAAAAACAACTGACCTGGAAAATTGATCCAGGAGAGACAATTTAAAAATTATGGGACTACCTGAAAGTCATGATCAAAAAAAGAGCCTAGACATCATCTTTCATGAAATTATCAAGGAAAACTGCCCTGAGATTCTAGAACCAGAGGGCAAAATAAGTATTGAAGGAATCCATCGATCACCGCCTGAAAGAGATCCAAAAAGAGAAACTCCTAGGAATATTGTGGCCAAATTCCAGAATTCCCAGGTCAAGGAGAAAATATTGCAAGCAGCTAGAAAGAAACAATTCCAATATTGTGGAAATACAATCAGGATAACCCAAGATCTAGCAGCTTCTACATGAAGGGATTGATGGGCGTGGAATAGGATATTCCAGAAGTCAAAGGAACTAGGGCTCAAACCAAGAATCACCTACCCAGCAAAACTGAGCATAATACTTCAGGGGAAAATATGGTCTTTCAATGAAACAGAGGATTTTCAAGCATTCTTGATGAAAAGACCAGAGCTGAAAAGAAAATCTGACTTTCAAACACAAGAATGAGAAGAAGCATGGAAAAGTAAACAGCAAAGAAAAGTCATAAGGAACTTACCAAAGGTGAACTGTTTACATTCCTACGTGGAAAGACAATATTTGTAACTCTTAAACTTTTCAGTATCTGGGTGGTTGGTGGGACCACACACATACACACATACACAAACACACATACACATGTACATGCACACACATATAGAGACAGAGAGCACAGAGTGAATTGAATAGGATGGGACCATAAAGAAATTAAGGTAAATGGTGAGAGAGAAATGTAGTGCGAGGAGAGAGGGTGAAATGGAATGGGGTAAATTATCTCTCATTCAGGAGACAAGCAGGAGACTTTTTAGTGGAGGGAAAAAGAGGAGAGCTGAGAAAAAAACATGAAGTTTACCCTCATCACATTCGACTAAAGGAAGGAGTAAAATGCACACTCATTTTGGTATGAAAATCTATCTTACAATACAGGAAAGTGGGTGAGAAGGAGATAAGCGGGGGGGGATGATGGAAGGGAGGGAAATGGGAGGAGGGAGCAATTTGAAGTCAACACTCAGGGAGGGACAGGATCAAAAGAGAGAACAGAAGCAGTGGGGGGCAGGATAGGATGGAGGGAAATATAGTTAGTCTTAAACAACACGACTATTATCAAAGTCATTTGCAAAACTACACAGATAGGGCCTATATTGAATTGCCTGCCTTCCCAAAGGGAATGGGTGGGGAGGGAGGGATGGGGAGAATTTGGAACTCAAAGTTTTAGGAACAATTGTTTAGTATTGTTCTTGCTCCTAGGAAATAAGAAATACAGTTAATGGGGAATAGAAAGTCATCTGGCCCTACAGGACAAAAGAGAAGATGGGGACAAGAGAAGGGAGGGATGATAGAAGAGAGGACAGATTGTTGATAGGGGAAATTAGAATGCTCGGTGTATTGGGGGAGGGGATAAATGGGGAGAAAATTTGGAACCCAAAATTTTGTGAAAATGAATGTAAAAAGCTAAATAAATAAATTTAATAAAAATAAATAAAAAAAAGAACAGGAAAATGTGACTATCAGTGATATTTGAAATATTATGCAAAATGGAAGAAGTACAAGATTGGAGAAGGCTAAGCGTTGTCCTAAGTTTTAAAAAAAGGGAACAGAATAGAAAAACTAAAAGCCAGTAAACTTGATTTCATTTCCAATTTTCTAGGATAACTCATTATAGAGATGACTGACAAACATCTAGAAAGGAAAATGTTTATTACAAAGAGCCAGTTTACACAGATCTCAGGAAAATCTTTGGTGAAATATCACATACTATTCTCATGGAAAAGATGGGGATACATGGATGAGATGATGATTCAGTGAGATATCTGGATTCAGATCTGGCTGAATGACCGGACTTAAAGAACAGTTGTTAAATTACTCAATGACAACATGGCCTATGGTCTCTAATGGATCTGTGCTTGACCCTGTGCTTTTTTAAGTATTTATCAATGATTTGGATAAAAGCACAGCTATTAGGCTCATCAAATTTACAGACGGGCTCTAGACTGGATAGAATAACTAACACAGTAGAATATGGAGTTAGCATCCCATGAAATCCTGGCAAGCTAGAGCACTGAGTTGAACTTAATAAGATGAAATTTTACATCAATAAAATGTAAAGTCTTGCACTTGGGTACAAAAAAATCAACTTTATAAGTATGACAGGTGAGACAGTAGTTCTAAAAAAAAAAAAGATTTGAGTGTTTTAGTGAACTGAATAGTCAATATGATTTAGCCATGGGATGTAGTAGCCAAAAAATTTAATGAGATTTGGGGCTGCATTAAAAGGGGTGGAGTTTCCAGGAAAAGGGAAGTGATAGGCTCATTGTATTTGGCCCTGGTCAAACTTCTCTGAAGTATTGTGTTCAGGTCTGGTTGCCATAGTTCACGAAGAACACTGATAAACTAAAGAGTGTCTTCAGGAGGGGGTTAAGCAGGATATTAACAGACCTTAAGTTTATGACATATGAGGAACAGTTGAAGAAAATGGGCATGCTTAGCCCAAAGAAAAGAAGGGCACAGCTCTCTTCAACTATTTGAGGTCCGTCATGCAGATGAAAGATTAGATTTGTTTGGGTCAAACCAGGAGCAATAGGTTAAGGTGCAAAGTGACAAATTTAGGCTTGACACCAGGAAAAACTTCATAGCAATTAGAACTGTTGAAAAGTACAATGGTCACCTTGAGAGGCAGGGGGTTCCCCCTCCTTAAAGGTCTTTAAACAGAGACTGGACAATCACTCTGGGATACGTCATAGTGGAGAATCATTTTGTACATGGGTCAGACTAGGTGATGACTGAGATCCTTTCCAGCTCTCCAATTCTGTGACTGTGACGCTGTGAAATGCAACTTGTGTTTTCCATCAAAACACAAGACTCTAAAACT
Organism: Bettongia penicillata ogilbyi; assembly: GCA_023548195.1. Lineage (NCBI taxonomy): Eukaryota > Metazoa > Chordata > Mammalia > Diprotodontia > Potoroidae > Bettongia > Bettongia penicillata. The sequence continues at coordinate 2,399,559 of JAJHZJ010000442.1, forward strand.
GACTCAACAAGTAGACCTTTTTTTCTGTAGAGGGCTGGGAACAATGCTTCTCTCTCCTCAGGCACTAACTACTTTGGTCTGTAATGAAAATGACAACATGAAAATGTTAGTTAAGATTAGTGAATATTTCTGCCCTTTACAAGTGAAAACCTTTAAAGTAAGACTGGGACTTTAACTCGCATCACAAAGGGAAAAGGGGGGGAAGGGAAATATAAGATGAAGACTTTTTGCCAGACATACAAGCGTCTCCTATTTTTTCCTTAGGAGGACAGATTTCAAACCTCCTATCTTGGATTATTCTTCTAAGTGGGATGATGCCTTTTCTCCAGAGATGTTAATACTTAACAAGCAGCTCTCCACAGAAGAAAATGTATTTATGACACACTTTTAAATTCAATCTGCAATATTAACATCTTCTCCATCACTTTTCAAAGTCTAGACTAGCGTTGGGGAACCTGTGGTCTTAAGGCCACATGTGACTTTCTAGGACCTTGGGTGCAGTCTTTTGACTAAGTCCAAGTTTTACAGAACAAATCCTTTTATTAAGGGATTTGTTTTGTGAAATTCGGATGCAGTCAAAGGCCACACTTGAGGACCTAGAGGGCCACATGTGGCCTCAAGGCCCCACAATCCCCACCACTGGTCTAGACAATCAACAAAACAATAAATCAAGCCCTGATTTGTACCATTTGCAGATTTCTAAGGTGCTCATGATGAAAATTTAACCACAGACTCTCATGAGGGTGAGGAGGCCCCAGCTTTGGACTTTGATCCACATATTGTGTTTGGGGCATGTTGAGATGATACACTGCTAGAGATCCATAGAAACATTGAGAAATCAGTACCCAAATCCCAAAGGTAACTCAGGTAGGCTAAATACTGCACTTGGAATCAAAAACCCTGGATTTGCTCTTTGTTAGATGTGTGACCTTGACAGCAGGTGACAATCTCACAGAACCTTAGTTTCTTCATCTATAAAATGGACCTAGTAATATTTGTACTACTACTTCACGGAAGTGTTGTGAAAAATAAATAAGAGAATGAAGGAAATATCATATAACTTATAATTTTGACTATGTATCAGACAATAGTCAGGGAACATTTATTAAACACAGAAAACATGGGTTCAAATCCTGGCTTTGCCACTGATTAGCTATCACCTTGGGCAAGTAATTTAATCTCTAGACCTCTGTTTCCCCATCTTTAAAATGAAGGGGCAGGATCAGACGACCTTTAAGGTCTCACACAGCCCTAAATAGACATCAAAAGCAACAAATACAATGGCCTACTTACAGGGCAATCCAATAAGTAATGGTGAATCCAGGTTTTAAATCAGAGTCCTGACTCCATCTATTAAATGAACTTTTGACCTGCATCAACGATCTTCTATAGCAGCACTGAAAGCTATTAATCACTAACCCTCTTCTTTATGGAAAGATATATGCTCTTGATTGAGAAAAAATACATAAATTAAATGGGTAAATGAAAAAGTTTGCAGTCACCTAAAGTTTAATGGTATCTTTAACGACATGATATTTTTAAAAGTTGGCAAAGAAAAAGAGGAAACATTAAGGGTGGATAGTACCTGATATGTTTATGAATACAACTCTGTCAAATATTAGTACAACATAATTACTTTAATGTTGCCATTATGATCAGGCTAAGTGCTATTTGAAGTCAATGAATTTATTTTCCAATGAATTTACATTATCTTTTAAAATATGAACCTTTGGCAAACCCAAGTGATAAATCCAGCAGTGGACAGCTCCAATAAAAATGTAAGCTGGTATAGGGACTAGAAACTGGGTTTTGGAGTCAACAACCTTACTAAGTATCAGGATATGCAGGTTACCCAACAAGCACTGGAGATGCAAGGACAGAAACCAACACAATTCCTATGCTCAAGGAGCTTATATCCTATTGGTGAGATGGACAATTACAGGTAAGTAAGTACCAAACTAATTTAAAGAGGGAGAAAACCATTAATAACTGGGGGTGGGGGAGGGGAGGGAAGAAGGTTAAGGAAAGGTTCATGGAAGAGGTGGTATCTAAGCTGAACCCTGAGTTTAAAAAGGATTCTGAAAGGTAGAGTGAGAGCTGGAAACTATTCTGGAATTCTAAGCATGGAAGCATAGCTTATCTGAATACATGATGCAAGAAATGGAATGTTGAGCTAGGAAGAAAAAGCTAGTTTGACTGGAATACAAAGGGTAACCAATATGAAATGAGATTGGAAAGGTAAGTAATTTGTACTTACAAATTAGGGAGGACCTTGAAAACCAGAGTCACTATAAAATGGAAAGTACATCTTATCACAGTGACATTATACTTGAATTTGTCTTCTGTCCATGTATATTAGACTTTGTTAAGTTTTCTAAAGGAAAGGACATTGGACTTAATTAGAAGACCCAACTTCAAATCCCAAGTCTGACTCTTACTAGCCATATCAACCTAAGTGAGTTGCTCCACCCCTGTGAACCTCAGATTTATCAGCTCTAAAAATAAAAAAAAAACAAAAACATAACAATTGCACTCTCTGTCATGCAGGGTTAATATGAGAATAATAGCTATTATTTATTTGGTGCTTTAAGGTTTGCAAAGCACTTCCCAAGTTTTATCTGCTTTGACCCTCACAACAATTCTAGGAGGTAGTTGCTACTATTATTCCTATTTTACAGATGAGAAAACTGAAGCAGAGGGAGGTTCTATGACTTGCCCAGGGTTACACAGCTTGTAAAAACATCAGATCTGAGTTTGATTCAGCACATCACTTATCTGGCTCTAGGAGCAAAAGTGCCTTGTAAATCCTTCCATGTGATAATTGTGCTATCCACTAAAGTCTAACTTTGCTACTTCATTACGTCATGGAAAGGGTTCCTGGTTTCTCAAAGATTATGCCAGGGGATCATTATGTCTAGCAGATGCAACCAAGTTGGAAAGGCTTTAAGGATAAGTGTTGATGACATACATAATGACTATTATCCAAAGACCAGTCTAGCTAACATCAGAGGAATTTATAACCAGGTCAACCATAAGGTGATGAATTTCTGGCAGCAAAAACTCTCACAGACTATTAAGGAAGTAAAGGGCTGAGATTCACATTTATGGAGGGAGTACTCACAAAGATGAAGTGTGGCCTTCAACAGGGGGTTTTTAGTCTGAAGAAGAGAAGACAAAGGGGGAGGGATAGCATACATGATCATTATATGTAACTACTTAGAATGGCTTTTTAAACTCATCAAGTTAACTACGCACACTCTTTGATTCAGGAATAGCACTACTGGATCTGTATCCTAAAGAGATTTTTAAAAAAGAAAAAAAGCCTAATTGTATAAAAATACTGATAGCAGTTCTTTTTGTAGTGGCAAAGAATTGGAAATCAAGGGGATGTCCATCAGCTGGAGAATGGAATGGAATACTATTGTGCTATAAGAAATGACAAGCAGGATGCTAAACTGATACAAAGTGAAGTGAGCAGAAACAAAATAGTGTAAACAGTAATATCAAACTGTCTGATTATCAACTGTGAATGATGTAGCAATTCTCAGCAATACCATTATCTAAGAGATTCTGGAAAGAACTATGAAGAAAAATGCTATCCATCTCCAGAGGAAGAACTGATTGAGTCTGAATGCAGATGGAAGCAGACTTTTTTTAATATGATTTTTCTTGGGGTTTTTTTGGTCTGTGTTTTCTTTCACAACATGACTAATAGGAAAATATGTTTTGCATGACTGCACCTGTATAACCTATATCAAATGGCTTGCCTTCTCAATGAAGGGGGAGGGGAAAAAGGGAGGGAGAGAATTTGGAACTCAAAATTTTAAAAAACCAAATGTTAAAAAATTACATGTAATTGGAAAAAGTAAAATATTGATAGCCTTAAAAAAAAAAAGAAAAGAAACCCATCAAGTTCATTCCTTAATGAGACAGACAGTATTATTTCTCGGCAGTGTTCGGCTCACACATTCATTACTCCTATTCATAAACAGTACCATTCTCAAAAGTTTGTAAGAGATTGTATGGTATACTGCGAAGACTTGCAACAAGGAGCACTGACTTCATGTTCAGCTCTGCAATTTGCAAACTGAGGAACCCTGAACAGGAGACTAGCATCTCTGAGCATGTTTCTTTATAGGTAAAATGAGAATAATAATGCTTGCACTGCCTGCTTTCCAACATAAGCAAAGCACTTGAAACTCCTAGAAATATTGCAGCCAAATTCCAGAGTTCCCAGGTCAAGGAGAAAATACTGCAAGCAGTCAGAAAGAAACAATTCCAGTATTGTGGAAATACAATCAGGATAACACAAGATCTGGCAGTTTCTACATTAAGGGATCAATGAGCATGGAATATGATATTCCAGAAATCAAAGGAACTAGGACTAAAACCAAGAATCACCTACCCAGCAAAACTGAGTATAATACTTCAGAGGGGAAAATGGTCTTTCAATGAAATAGAGGACTTCCAAGCATTCTTGATGAAAAGACCAGAGCTGAAAAGAAAATTTGACTTTCAAACACAAGAATCAAGAAGCATGAAAAGGTAAATAGGAAAGAGAAATCATTAGTAAAGTTGAACTGTTTATATTCCTACATGGAAAGACAATATGTGTAATTCTTTAAACTTTTTTCAGTATCTGGGTAGTTGGTGGGATTACACACACACACAAACACACACACACACACATAGCAAGAAAGAGAGAGAGAAAGAGAGAGAGAGAGCGCACTGGGTGAGTTGAATAGGATGGGATCATATCTAAAAAAATGAATTTAAGGGGTGAGAGAGGAATATATTGGGAGGAGAAAGGGAGAAATGGAATAGGGTAAATTATCTCATAAAAGAGGCAAAAAAAAAGACTTTTCAGTGGAGGGAAAAAGGGGGGAGGTGAGAGAGAAAATGTAAGGCTTACTCTCATCACATTTGACTCAAGGAAGGAATAAAATACACACTCATTTTGGTATGAAAACCTATCTTATAATACAGGAAAGTGGGGGAGAAGAGGATAAGAAGGGTGGGAGGAATGATGGAAGGGAGGGCAAATTGGAGGAGGGAGCAGTTAGAAGTCAACACTTGGGGAGGGACAAGGTCAAAAGAAAGAATAGGAGAAATGGGGGGGCAGGATAGGATGGAGGGAAATATAGTTAGTCTTACACAGCATGACTATTATGGAAGTCATTTGCAAAACTACACATATATGGCCTATATTGAATTGCTTGCCTTCCCAGTGGGTATGGGTAGGGAGGGAGGAAGAGAAGTTGGAACTCAAAGCTTTAGAAATAACTATTGAGTATTGTTCTTGCACACAACTGGGAAATACGAAATACAGATAACGGGGTATAGAAATTTATCTTGTCCTACAGGACAAAAGGAAAGATGAGGATAAAGGAAGGGAGGGATGTTAGAAGGGAGGGCAGATTGGTGGTAGGGGTAATTAGAATGCTTGGCATTTTGGGGTAAGGGGAAGGGAGTACGGGGAGAAAATTTGGAACTCAAAATTTTGTGGAAATGAATGTTGAAAATTTAAAATAAATAAAAAAATTTTAAAAAATAAGCAGAGCACTTTGTAAAACTTAATGCTTGATGTAAATGTGAATTATCATTTCTACCCTGTCCAAACACCTTAAAAAGATAGTGTGTTTTCAAAGATAGAACAGTGGATCAGAGTCAAGAGGATTCATTTCAAATTTTACAAAATGTCTGATAGGCACTAGTTTCTTCATATGAAACTTGGGATTCACTCATTCATTATATATTTACTGGGTGCCTACCACATGGATAGATAACATTATGAGAGGAACTAAGGAAAAAATAAAGATGTGCAGATTCTAATCTCTGCCCTCAAAGTTTTGTGTAACCTCACTGAGAAGAGAAGCATACCCATGGAAAATGTTAATTAACATTACAAGATTAAGTTATAGGTGATAAAGTTCCAAATGAGTGATATAAACAATATTTGATATCTATAGGTGTGCCAGGAAAGGGGAAGATATTAAGGACTATAGTAGTCAGAGTGAGTTTGATGGAGGAGTTGAGTCTTAAGCTGGACCTTGAAAGATGGATACGACTTGTACAGGTGAAGTGAAGGTTTTTGTTGGTAGAAGACTGGATAATGTTAGACTTGAACTCAAGAAGACCTGAGCTTGAGTCCTGTCTCAGGAACTTACTAGCTGTGTGATCTTGGGTAAGCCACTTGACCTTTTGCAGTCTCAGTTTCATCAGATGTAATATCAGAATAATAATAATACCCATTTCATTGTAAGAATCAAATGAAATCAAGTATGCAAAGTACTTTGCAAACCCTAAAGTGCTATATAAATGCTAGCTATTCTTACTCTTATTATTTTTTATTATCATGAAAATATAAGTCCATCCCATGGTGTATTTTTGTAATTGTATTTGTTAGGAAGGAGAATTTTAAACATAAAATGTAAGACTTTGTATTTTTTTCCTTTTAAATTTTTTTTTGGCTTAATATTCCATTAAAAATAATTTAAACTTTTCATGAATCTTGATTCTACAGGGGCAGGGAACCTGCTACCTCAAGGCCACATGTGACCCTCTAGGTCCTTGAGTATCTCCTTTTGATTGAATTCCATCTACGGACTGCACTTGAGGAGCTAGAGGACCACATGTGGCCTTGAGACTGCAGGTTCCCCAAGCCTGCTAGTTTCTAGATTTAAAATACGTTAGATTCTAGCATATCAGCCATTCCTTCCTCAGTACACTGGGACCAGATTATGGAAGACCTTAAATGCCTTAGATATTATTCTCTAGGTAATAGAAAACTATCAAAAGGGTTTCTTGTTATATGTTGTTTTGTTTAGTAGAAGACAGCATTCTAGATGAGAAGAATGGTTGGAACAAATATGGAGAGAAGTACTAGGAGTGTATGTGTGTATGTGTGTGTGTGTGTGTGTATGCGTGTGCATGTATGTATATGTGTGTGTGTGTGAACAATAATTAAACAAACCAGTCTGGTCTGAATAAATGATTTATATTGAGCAGTGAGACATAAGGTTGGAAACGTATCCTGAATTGGAAGGAATCCAGAAATTCTTATCCCTTCTTCAATATCTCTGATCAATTATCATGCAGCCTTTCCTTGAGGACTAATCAGTGATAGGGAGCTCATTAGCTTATGAGGCAATCCATTCCATTGTCGGACAGCTCTAGGTATTAGCTTTTTCTTATAGTAACTTGAAATCTGCTTCTCTCTACCTCTCTCTCTCTCTCATTGGTCCTAGTTCTATATTCTAGAGCAATGTCAAGCCTACTCCTTTCTCTACAATCCTTCAAATATTTGACAATTGTTCACATATCCCCACCAAGTCTTTCCAAGCTAAAAAGCCTCAGTTTTCTCAACTCTCCTTCATATGACATACTCTCCAGGTCCCTTGCCTTTCTTCACTGCAAAATAGAATTTTTCTATAATTAATTATTATAATTATTAAAATTAAGGATTTTGTTGCTAAAAATTTTAGTTTATTCATACTCCAAGAGATCCATTTTTTACTGGTATGATATTATTTCCACTAACATAAATCACAACAATTTTGATGACCTTAATAGCTCTCCATGTAGCTGTGCTGGGCCCCAAAGAATGGATCCAAGATGTCACTGGGTCCCTACAAAGTCCAGTTTTTTTAAAAATCCCAAAACTTGCATTATAATAGCATAGTTTTTGAGAGCCTAGAGTCATTTCTATGCCTTGATGAAACCTTAAAATAGGGCTTAAAATGTGGTGCCTAGAACTGGATACATCAAATGAGCACTGACAAGGTAAGTACAGTAGGACTATTATTTTATGTGATTTAGACACTATATTTACATCAGTGTAACCTGAGATTTCACTTAGTGTCAACATCAAGCAACATGCATTTATTTAGCACCTATTATGTACCAGATACTGTGCTAGGAGTTGGTGATACAAATACAATGAATAAGTCAATCCCTGTTCTCAAGGAGTTTTCTTTGTATGAGGAGAGACAATAAATAAGTCCAGAATAAATACAACGTCACCAAATACATCATCATTGTTGAAGGTGCTTGCTGGAATTTGGGAGAATCAGAAGAGGGGTTCTTCATGTGGGATGTGAAGGAAAAGATATTATATGAAGCAGAGATGAGTAAATGATTCAGTCCAGGCATACAGATAGCCAGTGTGAAGGCACTGATATGGGAGAGGGAGTACCATGTAAGAGTAGCAGAAAGCCAATCTGACTAGGCCACAGAGCGTGGGGAAATAACTAAAATATAATGTGGTTGGAAAAACAGAATGGAACTAGGTTGCAAACATATTTAAAAAGCAAAACAGAGAAGCTGATATTTTGTTTTAAAGGCAATAGAGGGCCATGAGAGTTTATTGAGTAGGTGAGTAACATGGTCAGCCCTGTGCTTCTGGAAAGTCTATTTTTGTAGTGGAGCGATTAAAGTACAGAGAATTTGGAGACAGGGAGACCAGTTAAGAGGCATTACAATAGTTGAGGCAAAAGATAATGAGGACCTGAACTAAGGTAGTGGCTGTGTGAACAGAGAGAAGGGAACAGATGTAGGGAATATTGTGGAGACCACACTTTAGCAATTAATTGGACACATGGGGTGAAGAAAAGTAAAAAATCAAAGATAATACCAAGGTTTAAAAATTGGAAGCCTGGCAAAATAATGGTGCCTTTGAGACAAATAGGTAAATTTGAAAGAGGGGAGGGTTTGGAAGGAAAAATAATTAATTCTTTTTGGAACATGGTCATTTTGATATGTCTCTGAAATGTCCAATTTGAAACACCAAACAGGCAATTGGGGATGTGGGACTGAAGCTCAAGAGAGAGATATGGACAAGATTTATGGATGTGTTAGTCATCTACATGGAGATGATTGAGGAATTAAATCTCCTTGGAGCTGATGAAGTCACCAAGGGAGAGAGTGTAGAGAAACCTGAGGGAACAGAACAGAGTCCTGGAGCCCAATGAAGGTAAATGATACAGATTATGGTTCAGGAAAAGAGGATAAGAAGATATAGTTGGATTAGTAAAAGAAGACATAAAAGTATCATGAAAATCCAATAAAAGAGTATTTAAGAGGAAGGAGCGGGTCAGCAGTGTCAAATGCAACAAAGAAGTCAAGAAAGAGAAAACTGAGAAAAGAACATCTGATTTGGCAATGAAGATATGATTAATAACTTTCAAAGAACAGTTTGAGTTGAGTGATCAGTCCTGAAGTCAAACTGAAAAAGGTTGAGAAGTTAGTGAGAGGAAGGGAAGTAGAGGCAAGTAATATAGACAACTTTTTCTAGGCATTTGACTGAGAAAGGAAAAAGAGATAAAAAATGAAATATAAAATGCTAATTTGAGAGTATAGTAGTGTTAAGTTAATGTTCAGTGTTTTTTTGTTTGTTTTCTTTTGTTTTTCATGATAGCCATGTTTAAAAGTTATAGGAAAGGAACAAGCACATAGGGAAAAGTTGGAGATTAAAAGAGAAAAAGGAATGACATAAGGGAACAATATGCTAGAGAAGAAAGGGAGGAATGTAATCAAGGACACATGTAGAAGGTTTGGCCTTTACTTCATAAAGAGCAAGGCCATTTCATTATCAGAGAATAGGGGAAAGAGGAGGAAACACTGAGAGATGATGTCAAAGGGCTTTAAGAAGAAAAGAAGTGAAGAAGAGGAAGCTTACAGTGAATGTTCTGATTTCTCAACAAAAAACACAATATTACCTGAAAAAGGTAAGTCCTGTTTTGATACAAGTAGACTGGCTGACCGTGAGCAAATCAATTTAACCTCTTGGTGTCACAGGCAAATAAGACTGTTTGCAAGTTGCAGGACTGAGCTGTCATCTCATACTAGGAGTTCCCTACCTGATAAAATTATGGGTCTGGGCAAAAGGGAAAAAATCATCAACTTTTTTTCCAGAAGTTTTATCATGCTGTTAGGACAAATTAATTTTCTGGTCAAGTAAAATTCTAAGATCTTTGACATATGAATTACTGCTAAATCAGGTCACTTCCATGCTCTCCTTACATAATTGTTTTGGTGGTCATTTTAAAACATAAATGTAGAACTTTACCTTTCTCCTGGTAAATTTGCTTTTGATGGATTTATTCTAGTACAGCAACCTGAAAAAACTATTTTTAATTTTTAGTGGATCTTGGTCCTGTTATATATTTTTAAACCACCTCTTCCCAGGAAGTAGAAGGAGGAGGGACATACAATGAAAGCTTTTGAATCAGTTTAAGGATTTTATATTTATCTTTTAGACAATGGGGAACTATTAAAGGTGTTTTAGTAGGTGAGTGGTAATTAAGGAAGGTTAATAAAGTAGTTCCACAACAGAGTGAATTAGAAAGGGAGAGAAAATAGGGTCAGGGTGAGCAGTGAGTTGGCTGCTACAACCACCTCAACAAGAGGTGGTAACAGGTGGAATAGCATGGTGGTAGGAGGAATGAAAGGGATAAATGGATACATAATACATTCTAAAGGGAAAAGCGACAGGACTTAGTAATTATATAGGACAGAGAGAGGAAGGTCAAAACTTACTTGATCTTTCCTACCCACTGAATGGTCTACTTAAAATATTTTAACTCATCAGATTGAGAGACTGGGAAAATGATGACACCACTGACAGAAACAGGGAAGTCAGGAAATGAAACTTGTTTTGACAGTAAGATGATTTAAGATATCTTGTGTTAGAGTTGAAAAGAGGGCATCTAAGTGAATTCCTTCCTTCCACCTAACTTAGAAGGTTACTATTAAAATGGCATAGATAGATTCCTAGTAATGTTCCATAGTATTTAATAGTTATTTATTTATAACAACTAGTAAAAATTATGTAGGTTACTAGTACAATTATATAGAAGCCTAAGCACTGCTTACACAAAAAGCAGATACATTGACAAGGGAAAAATCAGAGTACAGTAGAGACAATGAGCAAACAATCTGCCAGGCACTGTGCTAAGCACTCAGGATACAAAGAAAGACAAAAGACAGTCCCTGCTTCCTTGGAACTTTTAGGCTAAGAACAGACTATTAACTATAGGACTTAGAATTCAAAGATCTGGGTTCAAGTCTCAGCTCTGCCACTTAATAGTTTTGAGACCTTGAACAATTCATTTCAAGGTCTCAGTCTCCTTATCTGTAGAAAGGAGTGTTGAGCCCTAAAGTTTTACCATTCTGATTCCCAGTCTTCCTAGGTCTTAACCCAAGGTGCTTCAGCTTACTGTTTAACAAATTAAATTGTTAGTAAACATTTTCAAGACAAGTGCTAATTTATGCCAGGCAAGCACATATCCTATGTTACCTCAATGAGTAACATAGTTTCAAAAAAAATGTGTGAGCTGATAAAATGTTTCTACAAATTTATAAAGTTTTGGTTAATGCTTCAATAAGTTAACAAATTACTACTCTAATGCAACAATACCTTAGGGGCTAGAAAGAGTTAATGACTTTCCCCAAACTCAGGACATAATTTTCCCATCAACAGTATCCCACTTTATATTTGCAGAATTCTTTGAAGGAAAGAAACTAGGCAAATAATGGGCACCACTGTAACAGCCAGGAAGTTCTATGGGGGAATGAATCATCATGTCCTCTTACAATGTAATATACAAGTGGTAAGTGAGCTAAAATCATAGAGGCTGATGCAAGCTCTCATTCCAAACTCATCACTGCTCTTGGTTAAGATCCTTGATCTGTTGTTTCACAACCTTAGGGCAAGTCAACTATGCTCATGATTCATTGTATCCTGCTTCTCTATGTAGCATCTTGAGCTCCCTCTGAAGTCAATGAAGGCCTCATACAAAGAACTAGAAACCTAGAGTTTCAGTTCAAAGGGTTCACAGAAGCCATTTAGTCTAATCTGTAGTGGAAAAAAGGGGATTCTAAAATTCCAAAAGAATTCTTCCCACCCCCAGATAAGTCTCCCCATGAAAAGGAACCCACTACTTGCAAAAGAAGCCCTCTCCATTTTCGAAGAATTCTAATCATTGCAAATTTATTCTATCAAATTTACCTCTTTATAAATTCTGGCCATTACAAATAGTTCTGCCCTTTGGAACCAAGCAGAGTAAATCTAATCCCTCTCCCAGAGCATTCAAATATAAAAAGAGTCATCCAGTCCCCTAATTCTCTTCCTTAACCTAAATATTTGAAGCTCCTTTGGGCAATTCTCATCCGGCACCTACCTGAGGCCTCCTCTTCACGTTAAATCAATGTCCTTCTAAAAAGTAGTACATAGAAATAAATATAATACTCCGGATGTCAACTGATCAGTAAAGAGAACAGCAAGAGGAAGGTCCCTCAATCCTGAAACCTACGCCTCTTTTAAATCGAACTAATACTGCGTTAGCTTGACTTGTCCATATCACATGTTTGCCTCATTCTGAAGTTACAGCCCACAAAAATTCCAGATCATTTTTAGATGAGCTGCTATCTAGGTATGCCTCCCCCATGTACTATGAGCTACATCTGCTGTTAATCTGGTTAGAACCCTGGCAGTAGGCCCCATTGCACAATTAGAAATTCACCATACATGACCCAATAAGACTTGAAGGCCCCTGACACGTAGGCTAGTTTTTCCCTTAAAAGGCAAATGAAACTGTCGTCAAGGTCAAGCTAAAGCGGTCAAGAGGACTAAGGCTGGAACTTTTAAAACAGCTGCCAATCCACCTAAAGCACAAGAGCCCAAAACACAAATAGTCATCACTCTTCAGACTTGAGGAACTCCTCATTGCCATACAAGTCAATACGCCCTCTTGGGTATACCATGGCAAATGTGTGGGCAACAGGAGATGCACCCCATTGAAACAATGTTGCATCTTTATTAAATGGCCTTTTCATGCTATTGTTAAGCAAATTTCCTTTTGTTACATTCTAGGCAGTTTCAGAGTATTTCACTATTTTACAGTTCTGAGACTCAATAACCAGACCAGCCTGGGTCAAGCCTGTCCTAGAACAACCCATCTTGGGCTTCAGGATTATATTTACTGAACTCCATTGTGGAATTTTACATTTATCTCTATTAAATTTCATTATATTCAAGTTAACTTATTGTTCTAGTCTGTCAAGAGCCTTTGAATTCAGAGGTGAAAGAGTGAATTCAGAGAGAGCCTGACAAAACACAAATGAGATCTAAAAGTGACTCCCTTTTCATGGCACTGTCATTTTAGTGCCCCCCCATCTCATTTCCTACCCAGAGAGTGGCAATACCATCCTTCTGTCTCTGTATCTCTGTCTCTGTCTGCCCTTCTCCCTTTCTCTCATTCTCTTGTCTTGAGCACACTCTCACTCTCTCTTCCCCAGTCCCCTCCTCCCCTTCCTCTTTACCTCCTCTTTTCCCTCCCTCCTCATCAGGGGCCAGTAGCTAGAGCACTGGGCCTAGAATCAGGAAAACCAGAGTTCAAATCCTACCTCAGCTACTAGCTGTCTGACCTTGGACAAGTCATTTAACCATTGTTTGCCCCACTTTCCTCAAAATTCCAATGGCTCCCTATCTCCTCCGAGATCAAATACAAAATCCTCTACATGGCATTTAAAAACTATCATGATCTAGCAGCCTCCACCTTTCCAGTCTTCGCACACCTTGCTCCCTGCCTGTACTCTTCAATCCAGTGCCACTGGCCTCCTGGCTATTTCTCAAACAAAACATTCCATCTTTTGACTCCAGGTATTTTTTCTGGCTGTCTCCCATGCCTGGAATGCTATTCCTCCTCAACTCCACCTACTGGCTTCCCTGGTTTCCTTCAAATCTCAAAATCCAGTCTTCGGCAGAAAGCATTTCCCAACCTCGCATAATTTTTGTACCTTCCTTCTTTTAATTATTTCTTTTTTCTGTATATAATTTGTTTGTACAATTTATTTTTAACAATGTTATTTTCCCCCAATTACATGTCAAAACAATTCTTACCTTTTGGGTTTTTATTTAAGTTTTCACTTCTAAATTCCATCCCTCTCTCTCTCCCTCCCCGCCTCTGCAAGACAGCAAGCAATCTGATATAGTTATACATTGTACATATTTATTTCTTTGTCATCTCCCTCAAAAGGTTATGAGCTCCTTGAGGGCAGGGACTGTCTTTGACTTCATTTTATATCTCAAGCGCTTATCCCAGTGTGTCACATGTTTCAGGCTTAATAAATGTTATTGACTGACTATAATTTTTTCTAAAGCACCTGGCACATAGTGCTACATAAATGCTTATTTGCTTCCTCTTCCTTTCCCTCCTACCCTTCCTTTCTCCTCCTCTCCCTAGCTCTCTCTTCTGTGTCTCCTTCCTCCTCCTCTCTCCTTCATTTCTCCCTTCCTTTCCCTCTCCTTCTTTGCTTCCCTTCCCTCCCTTCCTCCTCCTCCACTCTCATGGTCCTCCACTCCCTCCTAATATATATGTATAAAATACAAACAGGGATTTGATAGTGACTCAGCCACTTAGCCCAAGAGAAGAGTTCTCTCTCAAACCATCCTTACAATATCATGCTTTAGACCTTTGGGAAGTTCAATTATTGAGGAGGCATTAAAGGCAGCAGTTTTCCACAGAGGAAAAATAGTATTTATTCTTAGAGTTTATGGCTATGGTTTATGGTATCAGAAAATGCCTGTGACTTATAGAACTCTATCTTGCTGGAGATAACAATTAGATTAATATTATCCAGTGTGAAATTTTAATGGCTCTGTGAAACTAATGGGAATGAAACCTACACAATTAATTCTCATTAAGAGGAAAATAAGTCATTTTCAAAGGGCATCTGGTTATACTTATTATCCGACAAAATTCTTTCTGCCAAATAAGACTTTCTCAAGATGTTTCTCTTTCCCACCTCCATACACTTGCTCATGCTGTTTCCTCTGCACTACATGCCTCTCTGTCTCTCCTTACTGCTATTTTACTTATCTTCCAAGGTTTCCTCCTCCATGAAGCTTTTTCTTTTTCTCAGTTGAATGTGAATTTCTCTAACCCAGACCTAATATAACCCTTGGGTTTTGTTTTTCTTTGTTCAGGGATGTATTTTTTAAATACTGGAGCTATTTGCATCCGTGTCTTAGTTTCCATACAAAAGTGCAAATTACTTGAGATCAGGGAACATTTCTTATTTATTTATGTTTACTTTAGCAGCAAGCACATACAGTAGGTATTTTTTTCTTTTTACTGAATTTAAATTTCTTTATAAATTCACAATAGATGGGATCTTCCTTTTAACACTTTCAAGATGAATTGTAGTGTATGGAGAAAGCATTACCTACAAGGACAAAAAGGACTGAGATTTGAGGTTGGTGGATCTACAGTTGCACATCTGGTAGAGAAAAACCTGAAGACACGAGAACTTGTCCTTGGTAGTTAGAGAGCAATGTAGTCAGTCCTGTGCAATGTCAACATAAAAGATTTCATTCCTGCTGTGGCCTAAAATAAACCCCTGTTACTGTGCTGACATCCAAGACATTCACCATAAAAGATAGCCCTGATGAGCAGCTCTTCTATCTCCCAGCAAAGTGGGGGAAAAAAACCTTTAAAGGCAAAGTGACATATATACCAAGGAAGATAGAACCATTTGTTCATGGAAAAACAACCCCTAAATGAATTCTGAAGCACCTCTTCACAGGGGAGACAAATTGTGTCCATGTATGGTATTCCTGGCCCTAGATTGAAGGATGCTGTTCTTGCCATCTTAGGCAAAACAACTGTCCAGATCTGTCTCCCAAGGAACATCATTCTCAGTCTTTGAGCTGTTGTTTGTAATTCAGTTAGCATTGTTGGCTTGCCTATCTGAAAAGATCCTTGGGATTCTCCTCTCCCCCACCCCCACCTCCTCCTGGACCTTTTGGGGCTCTTGCGAAATTGAATCCATTACTAAAAAGTTGTTTTGCCTTCTGATTTTATTATAAGTAGAGCATTCAGTGGGTAGGAAAGATGAAGCGACCATCCAGATGAGAAGATAAAGAAAACAAGGAGCCTAGATTAAAGAGGCAAATGTTAACCTGCAATGTATATTTTTACAGAGAAAATTCAATCTGTTATTAATAACCTCTTTCATTTTTCCCCACTTAACATTTTTGTCATCAATTTCCCATTGGTTTTAAGTTTCTCCTTCCTCTAGTCTTTTATGAAATCATTTTCACAGAGAGGCAGTGTTATAGATTCAGAGTCAAAACTAGGAGTGACCAGGGCCTTTTATCAAGCTCCATTGTGGAAGAGAGGAGATTCTGCTCTGATCTGGAGTAAAATAGATACCTCAGGATCCCATGGCCATGAAGTTCTGCTTCCAGCCACCTTTCTTTTCGCTTTGAGCCAACTGGGGTTAAATGACTCCCTCAGGGTCACACAGGTAGCAAGTGTCTGAGGCTGGATTTGAACTCAGATCCTCCAGGGTCTGTGCTCTATCCAATGCATCACTGCCCTCTCCAGTTACCTTTCTAACAGGTACAGATTTCTTGCACAGGGCCATTTAGCATGGGAAACTATCTCAAAAGGGTCATCCATCCCCAGTACTATAATAATCAACCTATACATAAATCTACATATATCTTGTCTGTACATAGTTCTTTTCATATTGCCTCCTCCATTAGACTGTGAGTTCTTTGAAGGCAAGGACCATGGTTCTGCCTTTTTTTGTATCCCCAGCACTTAGCACAGTGCCTGGAACATAGCAGACACTTAGTAAATGCTTGATTTCTAAGTTTTGCAAAACACTTCATTTGCATTGTGTCATTTGAAAGGTACCATTACTATCCCCTTTTTATAGATGAGGAAACTGAGGCTTAGAAAAGTTAATAAGTTTGCCCAGAGTTACAAAGCTAGTATGTATCTGAATTACCATTTGAACCCAACTAAGTCTTACAATGGAATATAGAAGTTTCTTGAGGACAAGTACTATTTCACCTTGGTCTTTGGATCTCTGACTTTAAGCACAGTGCTCAGCAAATAGCAGGTGTGTAACAGTCCTTTTTCATTGATCATGTTGCTGATTTCTGACTCCAAGTCCTGCCCATACTATATCATACTACTTCTTGAAGAGTAAACTTTTTGAAGGCAGAGACTGAGGGTCACCACTTGCCCATAGACTCCCTATCACTGAGCTTAATGCCCCATACAAAGCAAGCATTCCATTAATGTTTGTTAGTGATTATGACAGTAAATATATTCCTTATTTCAATTTTCCCAACCGCAATCAAATGGCAGAGATCCCCTGAGGGTCCAGGTCCAAAGGGGTTCTTTGATCCAATTTCACTTCTCTGACCTTGTTATACCCAAGCACTATGGCTGGTAAATTCTTAATTCTTGCTAGTTTAACCCCAGATTCAGAACCCTCTTCCACAAAAACAAAAAACTTCTTTCTTCTGGTCCCTTTCCACACTCAAACACTCCATGTTAGCCCTCCCAAGCTCCCATCTCTCTCTGCCCTTCCTTTCCACTGTGCTCTCTGGAACCCTCGTATATTAATAACAAAACTCCACATTTTTCATCCCAGATCTCTTCCTTTCACCTTCCTCCCAGTCACTGGGCCTTGAGTCAGGAAGACCTGAATTCAAATCCTATTTCAGACACTTACTAACTGTGGGATTCTGGGCAAGTCATTTAACCTCTATCTAACTTAGTTTCTTCATCTGTATAAAGGGGATAATAATAACATTTACTTCCCCAATGAGTGAGGATTGAATAAGATATTTGCACAAGGCCTGACACATAGTAGGCACTTAATCGATGATTTTTTTTCCTTCCTTCCTTCTAGTACTCACAGAAGCTAGATTTCCATGGGAGACAACCAATCCCTGGGCTTCATTTTTTTCCTTCCTTCCTTCTAGTACTCACAGAAGCTAGATTTCCATGGGAGACAACCAATCCCTGGGCTTCATTTCTGGGCTGGCTGTTCCATCTCTCATACAGTGTTAAGAGGAGTTGGAACATTCCTTGCTTCTCACTTGGACTTTCAAACCTCCTCTCAGCCACCACACATCATCTACATCACCTCCTTTCAAGGGCAGGCCACCTTGTCCAAGTCTTGTCTCCTTTCATCATCTCTGTGCTCTAAGACACTTTCCCACCATCCCAGAAACTTCCGTACTGGACAAGGCTTTCACCTCCCTAATCCCTACCTGTTTTGAATATTAAAGCCTCCCAGGTCCTCAACCTCATGGATTCCCATGACCTTTCTGAAGTCAACTTCAGTCAAGCACAAGAGTTGTTAGTTACAATCTACACAGTCTCCCTTCCCTCTTCAACGGAATTTCCCCAGGCTCTGGAATTTTTTAGTTACAGCTGGGTAGGGAAAAGAATAGCAAAAAATGCATGGAGTCATGGAATTGGATCCATATGATTCATTGAATCATAGAGCTGGAAACAACCTTAGAGACCATCTTGTCCAATCACTTCATTTTACATGGAAGTCAAGACATGAAGAGGCAACAATAACTTCAGTCAACATCATTCAGCTAATCGGTAAAAAGGCTACTGGTCCTTCTACTTTTGTATCATTTTTGTTGAGTCATTTCAGTAGTGTCTGACTCTCTGTGAACCCATTTGGGGTTTTCCTGGCAAAGATACTGGGGTGCTTTGCCATTTCCTTCTCCAACTCACTTTGCAGATGAGTAACTGAAGCAAACAAGGTTAAGTAACTTGACCAGGGTCACATAGCTAGTAAGTATCTGAGAACAGATTTGAAATCAGGTCCTCCTGACTCCAGGGCCAGCACTCTATCCACTGCACCACCCAGCAGCCTCCTGGTCTTTCTACTACATCCCACTAAGTTAGGGGCAGTGGAATGAGTTTCTTGCTGGAATTATTAACTTGAATGCAAGACATAAATACCATAGGCTTCATAATATAGGGAAAGTTTGAATAAAAACAAAAAAAAAATTCCCAAGTCACTTCAAGTCAAGAACTCTACAAAGGGAAATAAGACATGTAGTTTCTCTCCTTATCTCCACCAGGGATAGCCCCGTTTGGGGAAACCATTTCATTTTTCATTTAATCAAGTTCTTCAACCACAGTCTTAGAATCAAAGTCCCCATGTAAATTAGCATAGGCCGACTAGCCCAAATTAAGTAGTAAAATGCAAATGGTAACTGGAAATCCAATTTACACACACACACACACACACACACACACACACACACACACACAACAAACCCCACAAGTCAAGTATCTGAAACTTTCACTTGTCAGGAAACTGCAACTTTACTATCATCTATTCCATAAGCAGAAATACTCTCACAAGGACACTAATAAGTATTTTAAGAATAGTAAAAATCTGAAAAATTATTTTTTAAAAAGCTCACAGAATGTTAGCACTGTAAAGGAACTGAGAGGTCATCTAATTAACCACTTCAGTAGGACTTTATGTGTGTGTGTGTGTGTTTGTCCTTCATTGCCAAAGAAGACCATGCCATCAGAGAAATAATGACATGACTTGCACTTGACTTTGTTTTGAGTGAGGGAGGGCTGTGCAGGTCACTAGCCTCACTTCTCCTCCAGAGCCATCTGAATCCAGTGACCAGATATTCATCAGGATGACTAGAGATGGCCAAGGATGAGGCAGTTGGGGTTAAGTGACATGCCCAAAGTCACACAGCTAATGAGTATCAAGTGTCTGAAATGAGATTTGAACTCAGATCCTCTTGGCTCCTGCACTGGTGCTCTATCCACTGCACCACCCAGCTACCCCTATTAGGACTTTATGGTTCACATGTGAAAACCCAGGTCCCTGCACTGGCAAGGTCTTGTTCTCTAGACTGGAAGATTCATCAAACCTCTTAAGCAGAAAATGCTCAATACTGTCTATTTCACTCAGGGACTATTGAATTTTCTAGGAATTAAAAGCAATTTCAAATTCCCTGGGAGGATCACTTGTATCAAATTAAATTGAACTTCTTTAAACTTGCGGAATCATCAGACATCAAACTAGAAGGGACCAGAAAGATCATCTAGTCTAACTCCAACTCACTTTACAGATGACACTTATGACCCAGAGAAGAAAAGCAACTTGCTTCAAATCACACAGCTGGCTAGGTGCAAAATCAAAACTAGCACCCAGGTCTTCTGACTCTGCTTATGTCCTCCTTTCACTGTACCATAGTGTCTCTGCTTTCTTTTGAGTAATATATTTTGCATTTTCTCCAAAAGAAAAACATTTCAGACTTTAAAACATAGTCAACAATGTCCCTGCCAACCATCCTGCAGATACCCAGGTGTTGTGGTTACACGAGGACACTGGATGTAAACTGAAAAAAAAACTCATCAATTATCCAGATGTTACCGGATGTTTAGCATCATTGTTTAAAAAGAAAACAAAAACCTAGACACTTAATTGAATTTTTTAGTTTCCACCCAGATGTTTGGCAGCCCCTATGGACCATGCCACACTGTTGGTTTCCTGCTATGATCCCCTTCTAGTCATTCTCTAGATTCAGAGGACCACCCTGTAGCATAATAATTAGTATTGTGGTTCAGGGAATTACCATATTTCTTACACTAGTCTTGGAAAGAATGCTGCTGGTTCTGAACTGAAAATACACCAACTAGGACTTTATAGCCCCAACACATCCATTTTGTTTAGGGTGTGCATTCTGCTCTGGACCCAAAATTTTATGGACAGTCCTCAAATCTGAATAGGAAACAAAGTCACTAAGTTGTCTTCTAAGCCGTTGCTTCATTTTCACATTTGCCTTGTTGATGACACCGCTAAAATCTTCATGCTATGGTGGGAAGTGTACTATCCTTGGAATCAGAAGACCCGAGTTCACATCTCAGCTCTTGTATTGCGATTATGGGCAAATCCCTTCTATGTCTTAGTTTCCTTATCTGTAAAATGTGCTTAATGATACCTGTACTAACTACTTCATGGTGTTATTATGAAGAGAGCACTTCTAAATCTTGAAAGCACTGAATAAATCTGATGTCTTGTTGTTTTCATAAGCTTGAATCCAAGACTGAATTTTGATAACCTGACACGGTAGTACCCAGAAGGACCCTCTCTGTTTGTTTCCTAAAAAGCTGGTTCACTTTTGCAAATGTCTCTAGCTAAGTGAGATTGTGGTTTCAACTTCATAAAGTATAAAATCCCAATCAAGATGCTCTTACTACTAAATGATAAAAAGAGAAACTGTTCAAAACCTAGCAAAGATATTTCTGCCCTGGGAGGGATACACAGACAAACAGCCATGATTCCCATGTCTATGAAAGGAAAGAAAGAGATTCTAGGGAATGAAAAGCCTAAAGTGTTTGTCTCCAAAGACTCCTAATAAGAAAAGAGAACATCCATTCTTACAAGGCTGAAGCCAAACACACATGGGACCTCTCCACAGACAGAGAAGGATAGATCAGCCAATCAGCTGCTCTCCCAAGGCATACTGGCAATATCCTGGGCTTGAATTTTCACCAATTTTTATTTGGCCAGTGTAATATACAATACAATTTCACTAACTCAAATACTATTAATTCAGAATTTGTCATGATTAGGTCAAGCCTAGGCCAAAGTTAATCCTTCTACTATTCATAGAATACTTCTTTCTTTTAAAATGGGGGAGAGAGAGTTACCACACAAAGAAAAAACAATAGGTTTTAACACCAGCTGTATGACCTCCTTAGATGAGTCATTTGATGTCTCTAGGCATGTTTCTTCATCTGCAAAAAAAATAGCTTAAATAAATTAATCCAGAAGGTCCCCTCTAATATCCTAGGATTACAAATGAACAGTGAAAGCAATATTACACAAAAGAGAGAATTACTAACTAATTTAAAAGGGCAACCAGCTTTTAAACATCATCAAGTAGATTTCATTTTGTTGTCATCATCATTATTTTTGGTCTAGGTCTTTGATTTCTTTGGCATAGGGAACTATGAATTAAAGAAATCCTTCTAAGATATTTTGAAGGCCCAGTTCCAGTTCCATAACCACAGACAATCTACCAAGGTAGATCAATAACTGTTATGCTATGATTGTCTTACAAGTCTTGCAGAGCACTGACAAGTTAACTGATCCACCGGTGAATCACACAGTTAGTATGTGTCGGGGGTAAGTCTTTGACTTTGAGGCTAGTTCTCTATTCATTATGTCATACTGTAGCATCTAACTCTAGTTCTACATGCTACCAGGGGACCAGGGTACATGTGGAGAGTGCCTCTGATGCTACTACTCCTGTGGAAGAGGCTGGAAAGCCTCCTTCTGGGAGAAGAATGATGACATTTATTAGAAATGCCTTGGGGAAACCTTGGAGCCTGTGTAGATACTCAGCAACTGGTTCTGATCTGTTAACCGCATGGTGGACAGCAGCCTATTTGATAGTGAAACTAGAATTAGGGGGGGCTTTCTAAATGCCGTGGTCAAACTTGGCCCCTCTTATTCTTGGTAGATTTCTGTTCTTGGTTCTACTTCACTGATGGCATCTAGTAAGAGACAAACTGTAAGGGACAGTGTAAGGGGAAGTCCTCTCTCCCTCCAAGGCCAATATGTGATTCTATGTTCCTTTATCTCACCATTTCTTCTTCCACTTTAGGTGAGGAAGACTAATCTGGAGGGGGCAGTTGTGTTTCAAAAGGTCAGAAGAGCAATCATCTGGGTATGTGTGGCATCTGGGATTCTGGGAGTCAAGTCCATGTCAGCTTTTCAAGACCAACATATCCTTCTAGGAACAAGAAGTAACCACTTGGAGTGACCTTCAGAAACCAGCCCAGGAGGAAGTGAAATGAGGACTCACGACCAACACTGTCTTTGAACATAAACTTGTTGGGACCAATGCTGTGTAAAAACTATGCCATTCTTCCCTGAGACTGAGGTAGTACAGGAAATACCAAACTGTTAGGGGAATGTATATACTATTATCATTCTATCTTCAAAGAAAATATCCCCTTACAAAAGCTAATTGATGTTAAATGGTTAAATGGAACTGGGATACTGGTTACTGGAGACTACTGGTGATGGTGATAGAGAAGGACAGCTCAAGTCCCTTAGTATATTTCCAGAAGCCAAAGGGAGAGGTTCTCTGTCTGGTTCTGGAACTGTGAGCCCAGAAAGCATACTTGCTAATCTGTAACTGTGATTATATAAATGAGCCTAGCACAGTGCTTAGTATGCAATAAGTACATAATGAATATTTGTTGAATTGAATGGAATTATTCCATTAAGGATGAGTCACAACATTAAAAGATCTCTGTCTGGTAATCTTTTGTGGCTATTTCAAGTTACTATATGTAACTACAAGTCATATAATTATGTTGGAGTGCAAAGACCAGGTTTTGAATTCTGCCTGTGCTACTTACTTGCCCTGTGTGATTCTGGACAAATCACTTAGTCTTTTCAGGGCTCGCTTGCCTCATCTATAAAATGAGGGGAGTTTAGATGAACCTTAAGATCCTTTTCAACTCTAAAACCTATAACCCTTCTTCTTTAGAAAAATATATAATGGTGAATTTTTACTATTTTATAGTGACTTTATCCTCCACTAGGTGCAATTCATAATGGTTAATGTGATCTTGGTGGGTTTTTTTTGGTCTTTTGCTATACAGTTATGATAACTATTCCTGAGGGTTTTTTTGCTTAATTTTTAAAAATACAGATTTGAAATATTTCCCATGTGTACTTAGAGCACTTCACGTGGGTATGATTTTTGGCTATCTTATTCAAGAATCTTAGGAAATATAAGAAGTCATAGGAAAATGCTCATTTTTGGCAGATGGCACAATTATGAAATGATGGAAGTATCCTGTGATAGTGAATACAGCAGAGTGTTAACCAACACCTCAACTCTATCAGGTCACAAAAGTGATAGGGGTTGGGGAGAACATCACTAGGACTCCACTCTTCTTATCCTACACCAGCTAGAATGATTCTAAGATTGTGTCTAAACAAACTCGTTAATTCTCTCTCCACCCCCACCTCCTCTTTCTTTTTCCCCTTCTCATCTCCCTTCTTTCTCTCCTTTTTATGCTGTTTCTTCCTATCTTGAATAGACTAGAATTACAGCAACTGCTCAAGGGCTTGGTACTAATAATAATCAGCATGGAAGCCCTAACCCTCCTTCATTTACCCAATCCAGGCAGGTCTGCCCTTCCTTAAGGCAGCTTGGTGGTCCTCTGATCCTAGGGGCTCAACATACTGATGCCAGCCTTAGCACAGATACTTGATTAGCTCTAATACTATGCCATTCAGAACTCCCAAACTCAAGCAGACAACGAGTCTCAGCCTCCCTAGCCAGCAGGGACTACAGGCACGTGCTATTTCACTCAGATAATTCATCTGTCCTCCAAAAAAACAGTCAAACTGATTATTTTGTATTGCACAGACCAGGAGGTCAGCATGAGGGTAGACAAGATTTTTAGTTGGTAAAGTGGCCAGAATTATGGGGAAAGATAAATATAGGGGTATGAAAACAATGGTTAAGAGCTGTCCAGACTACTGTCTCTCTCGTCTCAACAACCTATTTCCAAGCCATTTCTCTAAGGCACCTATATTTCTGAGATCCAGAGGCCTGGGGTTTTACCAACTATTTTTCTGACAAGGGCTTTGGCTGAGCCAGTCAGATGGGCTCCTTGTGTAGCTATGTACACAGCCGCACCATCAAAAACTTGCATACACACTCTTACACGAGAGTGATTGAATGCAGACTTGGCATGTTAACTCCGGATAGTTGTTGATACTGATATAACCAAAACAACTAAGAGATGTAGTGAATTTCTAATTTTTCACTTACTTGCATAGCAAAAACACAACCCAATTCAGTTAAATTATCAGGAACACTTTGATAGAAAGAAAAACAGAAGTCACTAAGAGAAAGGGCAGAAGATAGAATAATCCTAACTAGATTTTGAATTAGGGGAGAATGGAAGAGAGTGCAGGTTAAGGTCTTGGGCAACACCTATAGTTAGGGGGTGAGATATGGAAGGGAATCAACCCAGGAGACTACGAAGGTGTTGGTCATACAAGTAGCAGGAGAAACAGTAGAGAGCAGTGTCACACACACATACAAAAAGGGAGAGAATGTTCTGTAGGAGAAGGTAGCAAACAGAAAGCATCAAAAGCAAAGAGACCACGAATGATGAGCACTGAAGAAAAAAAAAGGCCATCGTATTCAGCAGTTAAGAAAACACTGGAAAACTCTGGACAGCAGTCTCTGTTGAACAGTGAGGTCAGAAGGGAAAATGCAAAGGGTTGAGGAGTAAATGAAAAGAAGAGGAAGTAGAGGCATCTTTTCCAAAGAATTTGGTTGAGAAAGGGAAGAGGGATAAAAGACAGTTATCTTAACGGATGGTAGAGTCTAATGAAGTTATTTTAAGGATGGGAAGATTTGGCGATGTTTGAAAGCAGTGGGGATAGAATAAGTAGATAGGAAGGGGTTGGAGAGTAGAGAGAGAAAAGTGATGCCCGAAGAGACAATCTGATAGAGAAGATGGAAGGGAATAGGATCAAGAACAAACGAAAAAGGGTTGGTTTTCATTAGAAACTAAAAGAAAGGAGGGAGGGATTTAAGGGGGTTTTGAAAGGAAGAGAGGGAGAAAAGAGAAGGTTGCAGCAAATGTTTTCAGTTTTTCTGTGAAGTACAAGTCAAAATGCTCGGATGAGAATGGGAAGAAGAGTTCATATACCTAAGGCCTAATAAAAGCATGCAAATATATAGAGAGCAATAGAGCTTTCCTCATAAAATCCATGTAAGAGAAGAAGTACAAGTATTGTTACCCTATTTTACAGAGGGAGTCACTGAGGCTTTCCAGGCTACAACCCTGACTCAGGATTCTATCATGCCATTGAAACTTCTTTACCCCGGAAGTTCACTTTACTCTTGGACTAATTTCCATATTGGAAGAACCCTTCTCCCCTGCTACCTTTCCCTGTGATCACCTGGATCCTCCACAAAACTACATTTTAAGAAGGCAACCCAGGCCTACAATACCCTCAATCTTCTCCAAACTGTGCTCCTGATTCTCTGTAGGACTTTTTTGACCATGCCTCTGCACTGGGTCCCTCCATCTATACCCTGCCCCATGAATTTTAATGTATGGTCTTCCTCATTAGAAGATAAAGCTCCTTGAGGACAGGGACTGTCTTTATTTCTACTTGTATTTATATTTCCAAGACTTAGCAAAAGTGGCTGGCCTACAGTGAGAGCTTAATAAATGGTTCTTGACTTGACAGGACTGGGGCTCTGAGAAGTTAAATTACTTACCCATGAGCACATAGCTAGTACGTCTTAGTTGAGATTGAAACTCAGGTCACCAGACTCCAGGTCCCACACTTTTCACTATGCTACACTGCCTTTCTAAAAGAAATCCGACAGCAGGACAGTGAAACCTATTATACTCCCACCTACTTTTCATGCCCTTTGGGCTTGATTTAACTAAGAACCTGTATCTGTGTGGAACTACTGCCACAATGCTGGCATTCACTTAGTCTAATAAAGTTTTGGAAACAAAGAGAATATAGGAACATCTGGAGGTTCTCTTGGTCTAATGCAAATTTCCCATCCACGTAGAAAGTACTCTGTCCTGACAATTTCTGAATGTTTTGTGCAAGACCAGGTAAAGTTTCACTATATCACTAAAAATTCTAGACTCTTGATAAATCAATTAAACAGTATTTATTACATGCCTGTTAAGAAGTCTGGGACACACAAATATAAAAGTATTATTTGCCCTCAAAGGCTTGTATTCTAGAAGACTGGGCTAGAAAACCTCTAAAGACCATTCCAATTCTACTTTCCACAGATAAGTACATGCAGAATCTGTAAATAAATAAATAAATATACAGTGATACTGACCGAAAACAGAAAAAGTTTCCTGATAACATGGAAATTCCAAAAGGCATAGGTGATGTGGGAGAGCATTCCAGGCATGGTGAATAACCTGAAACTTTGAAATTGAGACTCAGAGAAGTGAAGTCATATCTAAATAGTCAATGATAGATCATGGTAGAGCTGGTGTCAAAATGATACAATATATGCTAGGTCTATTCCAAAGGCATCCAAAAAAGAGAAAAAGGCCTATTTGTACAAAAATTTTTAGAGCAGCTCTTTTTGTGATGGCTAAGAATTGGAAATCAAAGGGATAACCATCAACTGAGGAATAACTAGATAAATTGCAGTGTATGATTGTAATGTAATATTATTGTGTTATAAGAAATGTCAAGCAGCATGATTTCAGAAAAAAAACCTGGAAGGACTTACATGAACTGATGCATAGTAAAATGAACAGAACCAGGAAAACACTGTACACAGTAACAGCAGCATTGTTTGATGAAAAACAGTGAATGTCTTAGCTAGTCTCAGCAATACAATCCCAAAGGACTAATGATGAAGCACACTATCCACCTCCAGAGAAAGAACTGATACTGATTGACTATAGACTGAAGTGTGTCACTTTTCACGTTCTTTCTCACATTTTTTCTTTTATTGCAGTCCTTTTTTACAGAATGACTAATATGGAAATGTTTTCCATAATTATACATGTATAAACTATATCTGATTGCTTACCATCTTGAGGGGAGAGGGGAAGAAGGTAGGGAGGGATAGAATTTGGAACTCAAAACTTTAAATAAACAAGCCTAGTACACCTTGAAAAAATTAATTCCTAAAAGGAAAAAATGATATAGTGTAAAGAGTTTTGTCTTAGGTTCAAATCCTGCTTCTGTTGTTAGCATGTCATTTAACCTCTTAGGAACTCATCTTCCTTATTTACAAAATTAGGGGTTGAACTAGATGGTCTCTGAGGAACCATATAGCTTTTAATCTATGATCCTATGAATCTAGGTTTACTGACTTCAAGCCTTTTTATGTATCCCATAATGCCTCTAAGTCTCTCTCTGTGGTGTGTTAGATCCACCTCCAGTCACAGCTGCAACATCTGGCATGCTGACAAGAACCAAATCTCTAAAGAGATTGGGAGAGATGTAATGGGTACCAAGGTTATTGATTAGATTCTCATTCCTACCTCCTCCAAGGTTTGGTAGGAATTTGGGGAACTTACTTAGAATGCTGCTTTTGGAGATAAATCATAAATGACAAGGAAAACACTATTGCCATATTTTATGCTCAAAATGAACAATTACTGAAGGGATAGCAGCTCCAAGAATTGAAAGGTCTTTTTCCATTCCCCTGATCTTCTCAACTTCAGATTGGAGCCATTAAAAAATCATCTTCATTTTTCTAAGAACAGTCTGAGGTGCAAGAGAAATGAGCCACTAGTGAGGAATTTCACCATAGCATATAGACTCCCTGAGTACAAGAAATGTTTTATTTCTCTCTTTGTATCTCCAGTGTCTAGCATAGTGCTTTGTAAATTTAGGTGCTCAATAAGTGCTTATTAGAGAAAGGTAGGTGAAGCAAGGGATTTGTGTTCGTCCTTCATTGCCAAAGAAGATCATGGCATCAGAGAAATGATGATGACTTGCACTTGACTTTGTTTTGAGTGAGGGAGGGCTGTGCAAGGTCACCAGGCTCACTTCTCCAGAGCCATCTGAATCCAGTGACCAGATATTTATCAGGATGACTGGAGATGACCCAGGATGTACTGGGAGACCTTTGGCCCTTCAAGGCAAGGTTTTTGCAGGCACTCACTTAGGGTAAGGCAACTCCCATTCATTGAATAGGCCTGTTTAAGAAGTAGCCAGGGCATGGCCCCTTTAATGAGGTCAAGAAAAGAAAGACATCAGGCTGGGTGGGAAACAGCAACAGGTACTATTGATAATCACTCTCAAGCTAGGAGGGGTCCATCAGGCTCTGGAGAAGTGAGGCTAGTGACCTGCACAACCCTCCCTCACTCAAAAACAAAGTCAAGTGCAAGTCATGATATCATTTCTCTGATGCCATGGTCTTCTTCAGCAACAAAGAACAAACACAATCCTGTGAGTAGATGCAGCTGGATAAATGTTAGCTGGGTAACTCACCTCCTCCTCTCCTGTGTGCCTCCCTTCCCCCTTCTTTCTCCTCTTCAAAGGAAGGTAAACTTGGATAGCCAAAAGATGCTCAGCTGACTTGAGTTTTACTGGCTCCTTTTCTATTTCCTTCTTTTCTCCTCTCCTGTCCTCTCCTCTCCTGTCCTCTCCTCCTCTCCTCCTCTCCTCCTCTCCTCTCCTCTATTCTCCTCCTTCTCCAGGTGAAGGAGGGGAGAAAGGGAGGGAAGGGAGGGACTTCTTTCTGAAAAGTGAACTGGTAAGCATAGAAAACCAAGCGATTTCAGCCTCCATCATCTTTCCCCTTGTCATCATTCTTCCATCAAAAAGGACAATACTAATCCAGATAAAGTATCTGAAGCTGTTCATTCCTTACCAAATAAACTAATTCTATCCCTTTTCATGATCCAAATATTCTTCCAAGGACCTATATTTTCTGAGTGCATGGTCAGGATGCTTCTGAGTCCACTATTAAAGGTTAGTGTCTTTGACAATGACTAAAGAATGACATTTCGTCAATGCTTTGTGGGGTGAGCAGAGGAGCTTAGAAATTATATATATTAACAGATAAGGAAACTGAAACATAAAGAGATAAGTGACTTGCCTATGATTATGCAGTTAATAAGTGAAAGAGGTCCTTTCTGATTCTATCCTCTATGCTACATTGCCTCTCATATTGCATAAGAAGCAGAACCAAATCTTTAAGGTAACTTAGCACTTAAATTTATAGCTTTTAGTTCTAGTTTTTTATCCTTTATTTATTTGCCTCATTCAACTTAAATAAGCCTTAAGTCAATTTAGAATGTCCAAAAACAAAGGGAAAAGAAACAGAAAAAACTTTAAAGTAATTATCAGTCTGTCTAAGCAGAGCCTTGCTATCAGGAGATAACTGGACTGGCCAGCTGCCTTCCCATCTGCTCTCATTGTATGGCCCCAATCTTCAGCAGTAATCTGCTTGGGCCCAATTGGAACCCAGGGGAAATGCCTCTGGAGCAATCCACAAACCTTTGGATAGGAAGAGAAATAATTATCATAAGACACACAGCTATCCCTACAACATAATATCCTTATCTGGAGTAAAGATGAAAAACTAATAACAAAATAAAAACCAATAACAATAATGACAAAGAAATCCACCTCTCTAGTTGCATTAAATGCTGCTGCTGAATGAATGAATGAGAATGAATGGGATGAAAATCAGCTTTCTGCTTGACCTTGTTCACTTCTCCCTCTTCCCTTGTCTTTTGCCCCCAGAGAAGATTTTTCTGTCTCCACTGCACCATGGTAAAAAGCTTTAAGATAACCTTATGTAGACTTAAGGGAAAGGGAAAGAATTCAAGGCATTCTGAACTATAATATGGCAATGGAAAAATCAAATTCTAGCTCTTCATTTTTATTCAAAATCTACCTCTCACTTTATAACCATTTATTGAAATGTACAATTGATTTTCATACTGTCATAATACAGAGAAAATGTTCTTTTTAGAAGCAGCAGGTGTGCTGAAGAAATAAGCATCGAGACTTAAGATGCCTTAGGATGCCACTTTCATATTGGTGACAGAAACCTGGAGAACCAAACTCTGAGTTTGTAGAATTGGTGTGTGATGGTCAGCATGTCACTGGGCCTGTAGTCTCACAAGATGATACCATTTGTAGGAGTACGCAGAGACAGAAAGCAGAGGCGTGAGTTGAATGTGATGGTATGATTATCTAAAAATATAAAATCAGTTGATGAGAAAGAAGAATGCAGTGGGATAAGGGGAATGGGAGAGGTAGAATGGGCTAACTTATCTAATATAAAAGAGGCCTGAAAGAGATTTTACAGTGGATGAGAAAAATGGGGGAAGTGGTTATGGGGGCCACTTTCTCTTACTGTCATCAGAAATGACTTGAAAAGAGAATAATATACACATTCAACGGGGTGTAGAAAGCTATTTTATCATACAAGAAAGTAGGGAGGAAAAGGAATAGGAGAAGGGGAAAGGGAGCTGATGAAAGGGAAGGCAGTTTGGAGGAGGTGAAAGTCAAAAGCAAAACACTTTTGAGAATGGACAGGGAAAAGGAGAGAAAGAGAGTAAGATAAACTGGGAGAAAATAGGAAGGAGGGAAATACATGGTTGGTAATCATTACTGTGAAAAAAAAATTTACCATGAGTTTCTCCAATGAAGACTTCTTTTATCAAACATAGAAAACTGAGTCAAATTTATGGAAAGGAGAGCCATTTCTCAATTGATAAATGACTGAAGGATATGGAGAGGCAGTTTTCAGACAAAATAATCAGTTATTTGTAGTCATATGAAGAAAAAATACTCTAAATCACTATTAATGAGAGAAATGTGAATTAAAACAACTCAGAACTACTATCTCATATCTGTCCGATTGGTTAATAGGACAGAAAAGGAAGATGACAAATGTTGGAGGAGATGTCAAAAAATTACAACACTAAGGTACTCTTGGTGAAGTTGTATACTGATCCAATCATTCTGGGGAGCAATTTGGAAATATGCCCAAAGGGCTATAAAACCAAGTATACCCTGTGACCAGACAATACCACTAGTGGGTCTGTATCTCAAAGAGATTTAAAAAAGGAAAAGAATCTATGCGTCTAAAAATATTTACTGCAGCTCTTTTAGTGGTGGCAAAGAATGAAAATTGAGGCGAAATTGAGACGAAATTGAATCTATGCGTCTAAAAATATTTACTGCAGCTCTTTTAGTGGTGGCAAAGAATGGAAATTGTCTATCAATTGGGGAATGGCTGAACAAGTTGTTTTATAGGATGATATGGAATATTATTGTGCTTTAAGAAATGATGAGCAGAATGGTCTCAGAAAAGCATGGAAAGACTTACATAAACTGATACAAAGTAAAATGAATAGAACAGGAGGATATTGTACACAGCAAAAGCAATATTGTGCCACAATCTACTATGAAACCTAGCTATTCTCAGCAATACGTTGATTCAAGACAATTCTGTAGGACTTATGGTAAAGGGTCCTGTTCATCTCCAGAGAGAACTGATGGAGCCTGAATACAGATCAAAGATACTTTTTTCTTTGCTTTATTTTTCTTGGGGATTTTTTTTGTCTGTGTTCTCTTTCACAGAATGATTTACATGGAAATGTGTTTTGTATGACTATACATGTATAATATATCAAATTGCTTATCTTCTCAAAGAGTTTTAGGGGAGGGAAAGAGAGAATTAGAAACTCAAAATTTTTGGGAAAAAGAATATTAAAATTGTTTTTACATATAATCAGGAAAAATAAAATATTAAGTAAGATTTTAAAAAGGACATATCCTTCATACCATAGTGATCATGTAGCTTGGGGATTCATAGTCTAAAGTCTATATACTTATTTTTTTCAATTTGTTAGTAGAATTTTAATATATTTGATTTCCTTTATCATCTTAACATTGTATGCACCTAAAAACATTATTCTGAGAAGGGTTTCATCAGTTTCAACTGGCTGCCAAAGGGATCCAAGGCTCAAAATTAGGTTAGGTACAGTGAGTAAGAGTGCTGTGTTTGGAGTCAGGAAGGCCTAACAAATTTCAAATCCTTCCTTATATTCTCACTAACTACCTAGTAAGTGATACTTAACCTCCCTCAGATACAGTTGTGAGGGTTGTTGTTCTAAGGATTAAATATTTCTTCAAAGTGCTTTGCAAACATAACAAAAAGCTAGCTATTATTAAGAACTTCTGATCCGGTTAAATATCATCCTTTTACAGAGGAGGAAACTGAAAGCTCATGAGGCTGAAATGACATGAAGTGATTCATTGGATTGGGATAGTCTCTAGGGCAGGGACTGTCTTTTGTCTTTCTTGTACCCCTAATGTTCAGCACAGTACCGGTACACAGGAAGCACTTAATACATGCTTAGCGAATGATTTGCCTCATCACACTGCTAGAGACAAAGTCAGAAGCAAAGGCAAGAACTGAGTCCAGACTCATTTTGTTCCCTTGCCCCAGCTCTTCCCTTCTGATGAGGAATTTCTCATATTTTCATTTGAGATGGCACACCAGAGACAGGCAGTGACTATTCTTCCTCAGTTCCCTGAGATAGCCCCAGTTTAATATATTATGTCTCTATTCCTTCCCACTATTCAAATATCCTAGAAATTTTGCTATTTCAGCAAAAAAAAAAAGCAGCTGAATGAATTACATTAGTCAGGAAGGAGTACAGTAAAAACATACATGTCCAAAAAGAGAGCACTAGAAAAAAATGCAGACCCACAGGGTATGGGAATATGATGATAACAAAACCCATCAGGTCTATATCAATCCATCAATAAACATTAATGGAGAGTCCACTATGTGGCAGAAACTGTGCTAAGTGCCAGCACTGTATAGTTTCCAAAGCATTTCACCATATGTTATATTATAGGATCCTCACAACAGTCCTACGAGGAAGCTACCATAATCAATGACTGATGAGGAAACAGGTTTGCACACATAATTTCTCATGAGGATTACATACAAATGATGTGTGACCATAGCTATGCACTGAGTATAAATGCCCATGGCATGATTCCTCCGACTTCAAGCCCCCAAATATCAGGTTCCATGAATAGGTAAATAAATAAATGTTTAATTATGGCAGTATGACGATTGACCATATATTCTAAATTTGGATTCAGAAAATATGATTATCAAAATGGTAGGAAACCTGAGATTCTGTGCATAAGGTTAAAAGG
The DNA here is from genome assembly GCA_023548195.1 of Bettongia penicillata ogilbyi. Classification (NCBI taxonomy): domain Eukaryota; kingdom Metazoa; phylum Chordata; class Mammalia; order Diprotodontia; family Potoroidae; genus Bettongia; species Bettongia penicillata. Next base: position 2,433,117 of record JAJHZJ010000442.1, read on the forward strand.
TAAGTAGGTGAGATATTGCCTACTGCTGTGAACTAGAATCAGGCAGAAATGTTGTCAACTGGAATCAGGCTAACATTTTCTGCTCCAGTCTCCTTAATCAACATGCTGAGGTCTATAAATAATTAAGGCATCAAAGCTTGTCCTCAGGCTCCCCGGCTTTTTTCTGTACTCTTCCTAAATTTCCCTTTTCTACCAGTATCTTGCTTCCCACCCACTCACCACCCCCAGCAAACATGCTGCCAATCATTTGTGCCACAGTGTGAACTCCTAACCAAGGAATATTTTCATTTTAAACCTTATCTCTAATTATTCTTTATCTTGTACTAAAAGAAAATCAGGAAGATTTGAGGTAATACTCTTGGGACAAAGTTTTGTAGTCGACCTTGAAACCATGTCATATAAGGATCTGACTCTCCACTCCTCGACACACCAGTTCAATTCAAGAGCCATGTCTTAAGCATTCATTATGTGCAAGGTACCATGCTAACCCCTATGGATACAAAGAAAAGAAAAATGAAATAATACTTGCCCTCAGAGCAATTACATTCTTCTGGAAGGTTTCATAATGTGTGTCAGAATGAAACTCCAAATAATATAAAAAGCACAAAGAAATTTAAGGACTTGATTATTAACAAGTGCCAGAGGGAGGGGAGATCAATAGATTTAATGGTACCTGACCTGAGTCGAAGGAAGCTAAAGATCCCAAGAGATAGAGGTGAAGGTGAGTAGGGAATACATTCCAAGAATTAGAGAATCAAAGAATTTTAAAGCTAGAGGGATCTTTGATTTTATGAACTCAACCCCCTCCCCATTTTATAGATCAGAAAACCACCCAAGTTCATACAAGTGCAATCAAGTGAGCATTTTCACTAGCTATTCTCCATGCCTGGAATGCTCTCTCCCAGAATTATCTCTGCTTCTTGGTTTCCTTGGCTTCCTTTAAATCCCAGCTAAAATTTTACCTTCTATAAGAAACATTTCCTGATCCCTCTCAATTCTAGTCACTTCCTTCTATTGATTATTTCCATTTTCTCCTATCTATATCCTGCCTAGAACTTATGTGTGGGTTGTTTGCATGTGGTCTTCCCCATTAGATTGTGAGTTCCTTGAGAGCAGGGACTGTCTTTTGCCTTCTTTATATCCTTCATCCTAAGCACAGTGCCTGGTACATAGTAGGCATTTAATAGATTTTTACTGACACTGTATACAGAACATAGCTCAGGAGCAAAAAGAAATTTCAGTTTGTTCCAGCCCAGATTCAAGATTCCATTGTGCTTGGAGAATACCATTTCTCCAAATTTTCTAACACATCCTCTCAAAGGCGATTATTCTATTTAGACAGTAGGATACAGTGACAAGAACACCGAATGAGGAGTCAGGATACCTCATTTCTGGCTATTTCTGGCTATTTTACTAGGTAGCTGTGTGTTCTCAGGCCAGTTATTTCCCCTCTCTAGACTTCAGTTTCCTCATCTGTAAAATGAAGACAATGGGACTCATCTCTAAAGTCCCTTCTAGCTCAGGGCAAGGGTCGGGGGAAGAAAGAACAACTCTATGGCCACAGAAAACTTGGAATCCTGAAATAAATTGATGAAACTAATATATTCTGGTCTAGGAAGTCTTAGAATATTGAATGGTTTTTGGACAAAGCTGAAGGAGTCATGAATATTTTGGAGTAAAATAAAGGAAATTAAGACTATTTTCATACCCCCCAATTGCTCCATGAATTTTGCTAAAAGGCAGAAGAAATAGCCCTGAGCTATTGCACCTCAGAGTGCTCTCTAGCCCTCTGCCACCCCCAGTCTTTTAGGTCTTCTAAGAATGCCTTGGATTAGATCATGTTGAGGATCATGACAATCTCTTGAGCTAAGAGAAAGGTTTAATATTGCACATTCCTCTTTGTCACACCATCAGTTTCTGCTTCTGTTCCGATCTCTGTAAGACCCTTCCCACAGGCACATTTTTGACAGGCTGAGAGCACATACATTTATTTTCTTTCTTTCTTCCCTTTCAACTTGCAATTGGCCCTTCAAGGGCCCTAAATCAGGTCTTCTTAATCTGGAATCCAGAGGATGTAAATAGATTTCAGATGTGAACTTAAAGAGAGTGGGAAATAACACTTTCAATTTCACTAACTTCTAACTAAAATTGGTCATTTCCTTCAATTATGATTTTTTAAAATCACCAGTCAAGGGGGTTCATGACATACAAAAGCTTAAGAACTCCTACCCTACATGAAACTCATTGCTATCCAAGGTCTTCTATTCTGGCAGTCAGAACATCCAGAGATAAAATCTCTCCTCATCCTGACCCACACTATCCCCTGCCCTCCTTTCCTCAGACTCAGTGACTCTCCTTAAAGTCAAATGGAGTTGCCAAAATCGTGAACAGTCAAATAAACCTCCACAATTCTAGAAATCTCTTTGCAAATACGGGCTTTGAAATTCTTCTAGGTTTTGCCATCCCTTCAGGGTAAAGGAATCTTCCTAAAAGAATGTGAAGCTAGACAGTTAAAGAAATCTCTGAGAAAAAAATCTGGTTCAGGAGACAGCTAAGAAAAGCCAGGAGGAAAGACATATCTATATATGTTTATGCAGAAAATAGAAAAGTTTAAAACCAAATGTGTTTCTAAAATATTGTTGCTCTGATTCCAACATTCTGTTGCTTCTTTACTATAGATTCTAACTGAAAAAGGCAACATAAGACCAGCATCTCCTTAGCATTCTCAAGCCTCCCATTCTCTTTCTATAACTGCATCTAATTATTGCCCTTGAAACAGAAATCTCCCCATCATGAATTCATATCTATCTTAAGCAATGGAGTCACTACTCAAAAAGCAATGAGACAAGCCAAATCAAGCTCTACAGTTCATCTTTAAAAACATTGCTGCCATTTTTATGTTCATTTTTTAAAAACTGATCCTCTATTCCGAACCTGGGATCACCTACAACCCAATGGACCTTCTAGAAATCATGATTACAGGTGGTCCCATGCCAAAATTCCTAAATACTTTAGTCTCCCTTTTACTAAGTCAGAGGATCAGAGATGGGAAGCTGGAAGTACTACCTTTGAGTAACATAGCCAGCCCCCTTATTTGACAGATCTAAAGGGGGTCCAAAGAATTTAAATTTCTTGTCCAAGGTCACATAGGAAGTGGTACAGGCAGGTTTTGAACTCAGGTCCTCTGACTGTATTTTTTCCATGCTGCCATCTTTGAGAGGAAATTATTTAGCTGATCATTTTAAAAGGAAAAAGTCCATAGGAATCTCACCCAGAGCATGCAAAAATTACCAATGTTTGCTATAGAAGCTAAAAGAAAAACCCAATAACAAATTTTGTACGTGTGTGTGTGTATATACATACATATATACATGTACATATAGCAGATGTGTATGCATGTAAATACATAGAGGATTGACCAGGGGAGTTCCATAATCAACTTGACTGTATAAAGTGGTGAGCTTCTATTTCGAACTTTGTATTTTATCAATTAATGAAGGAAGTAAGCAAGCACTTACTAAGTTCCCAGTTTGTGCCAGGCACTGTGCTAGGCATTTACAAATACTATCTCATTTGATCGTCATAACAACCCTGGAAGGTAGTTGCTATTATTATTGCAACTGAGGAAACTGAGGTAGGCAGAGGTTAAATGATTTGATCAGGGTCACATAGCTAGATTCTGAGGCTGAATTGGATCTCAGGTCTTCTTGACTCCAGGCCTCATTCTCTATCAATTGGGCCACCTAGTTACCTCTGAAGGATAAAGAAACTGACTCAAGTTGTTTTGGACCTTTTGTGAGTAAATTGACTGGCTCAGGATTTTCAAAGACAGACATCCCTTTGTACCTAGCCTATATTTTAAAATGGGGTAAGAGCAGTTGAAGAGTTGGAGCCTTCAGAATTAAAAAGTGGCCAGTCTCCTTCCTTTTTATACTCTACACATTCATGTGTACACACACACACAAAGACACACACACATACACACACAACACAAACACCGGTTCTGAACCTATAATGGACATCTTGCTGTGGAGGGACAAGGGAGAGCCATATGCTCTCACCATGTTGCCTAAGGGGAGAGCTTAGGTTATTGGTTTTATAGACAGAAAAAAGACATTCCAGTAAAGTATGAGCCTTGGGCTTTCTTTTTCTATGCCAAGTGTGACAGTTCAAGTACCTAGCTGTCTAGAGATAAAAAGGGAGAGCTCCTAGATAGCACTAGCCTCAGGGTTATCTCAGGGTTCAAGAGTTCTTGGTCCCAACCCCCCAGAGAGAAAAATGGGGATTTCCTAGATAATACCCAGTTACTGGATGACCCAGCATTGAGGTGGGTCATCCCAGGGTGGAGAGGTTGCTTTTTGGAGAGAGAAGAGGACCATGGAATCTAACCCAATAATTGGGGTGGGGGGGCAGGTATCTAAAGAAGACATTTAAGTAATTGACCCTCATAGCAAGGGAATAAGTCATGTTATAAGGGAACTAAGACTTGGGTTTTGCCCAGGACCATTACTCTGAGTTACTTGGACAGATGGGAAAGGGGGAGGTATGACCTCCTAGTAACTCTGAGTTCACTTCTTTCCAGAACAGTCCAAACCCTTAGGGTATTATTATCAGACTAGAGGCTTGTCTGTGTTCTGGAATGAAAGTTGGACTTACCTGAATGACCTAGGGACTTCAACTCTAGTGATGCCGTTTGTTTTCCTTCCAGGGGGGCATCCAAGCAGGGGAGGGAAGGGGTTTATAATTGTTTACAGGCAACTTTATGCCCTTATGTATTTTCTGTAAGATGAAACAAAAGCTATCCTATAGTGATTACATTGCTACTTTGAATGAATGCATAGGATCTAAGAATCTTTTTTCCAATATCAATAGAGACCTAGACATGAGCTACATTCAAACTATTCAGAGAGTTCTCTGACAAGGGCAAAATACATCAAAGAGATATGATTTGGTGGCTGCTGTCAAAAATGAATCTGCACAGTATAAGCCCAAAGAATTGAGTGCCAAGTCATAGGTTAAGTATGTAATGGTGTCCCATAATTTATAGAAGAAAGTTGGCCTCAATGTTTACCACCTCTAATACCAAGTGGCTGTGTCAGCCCAGGCAAATAACTTAATCTCTCAGTACAATATCAGCAGGCAATTTCCTAAAACTATAGCAAAATTGTTGATCTGCATTCATAAAGAGCATTTCCTCAAGAAAGTTCCCTATATCAGTGAAATCACAGTTTCAGAATACCCCCTGCCAAATACATACATAGGCACAATCAAATTTGTTTGCTATTGGTTATTTTTTTAATTTTATGTATTAACATACTCATAATCATTACCTATATTCAGTCCAGCTTAGTTTCTTCTGGGGGATGAAGATGTTTAATCAACACATGAAACTGGTGAACAGTATACATCTCTATGCATATATGCCTCATAAAACTTAGAATCAGGTATTCAAGACTGGCTCTACTTTATCCTCATTATATGACATTGACCAAGTCACTTAGCTTCTCTGATACTCCCCTTCCTTTCTCAGACTTCTCCATCCATAAAATTTAGGTGATGACATTTGTACTTCCATCTTCACAGGATAGTTTTACAGAACAGATAAAATCATATATATGTGAAAGAATTTTGTAAACTACAATGTAGTCTATAAATGGAAGTTGTAATTAGTATTGTTATTTCTCCAGTGAATTTTGAAAGATCACAGAAACTGTGATCTTGGTAGTTAATAGGAGGAAGGGGAAACCAAGTCACTGAACTTCTGAAAAGCAGGCTTGAAGGTTTCTTCCATTCCTGACCTGCAGAGTTGCTTAACAAATTCTTGTGCTAATTAAGTATCCCTCCTAAGAAGAATCCAATCTGGGTTGGATTGAGGTAGTACTAAGGAATAGAATTTCATGAGTCCAGGAATCTCACAGAATGATAGGTGATAATGAAATATGATCTCTGTCATATATTTCTTATTTTGACTTGTCTAAAGGAGTTCTATTTTTTAAACAAATCACTACATACAAAGTGCACGTATCTAAGACATTACATTAGTTTATGTTTAGAAGTAACAATTATCTTGACATGTCTTTAATGGTAAATAAATAAAACATTAGCTTTGATCATTAGAAAGTGTGTATGTGTGTGTGAGTGTGTGTGTGTGTGTTACAGTTTTACTTGAGTTTCATGGATTCTAAAAAACAAAGGAGGGTATGAGGAGTCAACTAGGGTTCTGACTCTCATTGATTTGTGACTGAGTAAATCATTCAGTATCTCTGAGTCTCACTAAGCCCAGGTTTTGAAATAGGGCTTAATTTCAGTTTTCATTATTACATTAACAAATCATTGGATTCATAGATGAAGCGAACTCAAAGACATCTAGTTTAACTCCTTCATTTTGTAGTTGAAGAAACTGAGGCCACAGCAGTAAAACAGCTTCCTTAAGATCACACAGGGGGCAGTGCTGATTTTCTGACTCCAAGGCCAAGGAATTCCCTACTACATGCTTTTCTTAAAGATTAATACATGTAGAGGATTTAATGTTTCTCATTTTAAAGTCAGTTTCCAAATGCTTAAATTTCACAAACTTAAAAAAAGTTTAAAGATTCTTTTCAGTGCAAATAAATCTCAGGGAATTATACTGAAAGACTGTACCTTGCTACAAAATCCCTCAGTGCCTTACTATGCAATGGAATGATCAATATTTGATTGAAGGAAAAGTGATTAGAGACAGAACCACAAACAACATCTCTTTTTTGGGGAAATTAACTCATGAAACACAGTGTTTTTTTAACCTTGTCTACTTTTTTCTGTCTGATCTTCAATTATACATGTTACATGCTAGTTCATAGGTCAGAAGATAGGTTTTGGAGTATCATGTTCTCACTACTAAAAAAATGGAAGAAAGGAAGGGAAATGGGAAAGAGAGGTTCATCAAGGGGAGAAAATGGGAGATTGGGCCATATCTGAATTGGTAACTACCTGAAAAGAAATGCCACTCCTTAAGAAATCACTTCACAATGGCATACTCATCATTGAGCATCAATTCCCTTACTGGACGATGATCACAAGCACCCCACTTTTCCCTAAGGGTATGTAACCTCCTGTAGCAGACAGATTGAACTATATGGTTCATATTCTCATTTTGGAAATTAGAAATGTCTTTTAAATCCTGGAAAGTAGATGGAACTATATAAGTCACAAAGTGTAAACATGAAAACTGGAGGAACAAATGGATAAGATGTAATTTATTAGGAATGGTCCATCCTAAAGGCCAAAAAAAAAATAATAAACCCACCTATAAAATGCCTTTTTCATCTCATCCAAGTTGGGAGGATTAAAAATGATGAATTTTTCTTAATGAGAATTAGCCAATCAACGATTCCCTTGGCATCTCATGAACCCATATTTGGAAAGATACCTTGTTTCCACTAAAACAAGCACAAGCTCCTTCTGGATGACAACGTTTGCAGAATGAAAGCACCTCAGGAAAAAAATGAAAGAGCAGTTCTCTTCAATATTGACTTGGTTTGGTGGGAAAAGGACCATTGACGGTGAAGTCTGGTGAAGCAACTCTGCAGCCCAAACTCTGAAATTGATCATTTGCCTTGAATATGCTATAATCTGGTCTTTCTAACATTTAGTTATCCCTGTTTTTTAGATACAGTGAAAACTTTCTACCATCATCAAACTGAAGTTGTTATTTTTCATATAACTTTATGCTAAGGCTCCTATGATCATCAATTTAGAGCTAGAAGGAACCTCAGAGGCCATTTAATCCAAACCCCTTATTTTATAGATGAGGAAAATGAGATCCAATGAGATTAAGTGACTACCCCAGGGTCACACAGACGGTAATGGGCAGACCTGAGACTTGACTCCAGGTCCTCTATCTCTAATGTCTGTGCTTTTCTCACTGTACCAGTCCTTACTTGTGATTTTATTTTTCACAAGCATTTGGATGTTTTCCCATTAAAAGTGTCATTAGAGGCTCAGAATACAGAATGATTAGTTCTACGGAAACTGCTCTTCCTGAAACCTTAATTTCTGAGGCAACTAAACATCTTGATCTGTAGTTTTCAGTGAACAACTGTCCCAAGTATAATTCTTCTCCATGGGGTATTTCTGCCTAAGAAGAACCCAGGATGAAAAAAAAGTATAGTTCAGAGCAGTGGCTAATTTAGAGAGCAAGGAGAATGGGTAGATAGTGGGTGACAGTGGAATTAATTGCTAGATTCAGGTAGTAGAGTGCAGTCAATTTTTTCCCCAGAGCTGCAAAAAACAAAAAAGTGTCTTTGAAAAGGATCAGACAGGATTACCAAAATATAAATCAGAAGAATGCAAAACCCAAGTGCAAGAAAAGATGTCATGCTGATGGGTAACTAGTTTAAAGGAACTAAGTTGGCTTATAAACTCTGCTTGAAGGGTCAACAGTTTCCTTCCATTAAAAGTTAGACTTGTTCTCTGACAGCATGAGCCTGCCTGGCAAAGGTGACTTTGATGCTTCCTGCTCCCCTCATCCATAGAAAAGTCAGCATAGTCTTATGTGTGGGAATTTAAGAAACAATCATTCCATCCTTTTCACATGCCCATGGGGTTTACAGGTGGTTACCTTCGGAAGGTGTCACTGAGAACTAAGGACAGATGCTTGTAGAAAACCATGGCCTTTAGAAACCTACAAGGGTAATTTTATTTGTTGGGGTGAATCGGTTATTCCTGGGTTGACTTTGAAGGGTTTCTATTGGGAGGGAGATTGTGTTTCCCCCTTTCCATTTCACAAAAGGGGGGATGGGGAGGCACAGATGAACAGATAAAGAATGTGTGACAAGCCCAAGATGGGCATTCCCAACAATTCCAGACTAGTATCAACAGATTCAAACGATTTTCCAGTACCCCCTGCTTCCGTTGTCCTCTGTCATGTCCCCCCTTCAATATTAAGATTCCTCTGCCGGGAGGTATCCGACCACACAGACAGGTTAGAGTCCTTTACCTGCTGCTCCCCACTCTACAGAGCTCCCCATTCTCCAACACGCTCCGGACAACGCTGGGCTGGGGGTGGGGATGGGTCAAGCACAGCTCAGAGTGAGGGTGATTGCCCCTGGTGACCGCACTCCCCATCCCCTATTTCACCGCTTCTGGAACACCTTGACCCAAACACGACCCATACTGAAATCAGTCCCCCCTCAACAGACACACACACACACACACACACACACACACACACACACACACACACACACACACACACACACACACACACACAGCCAACCCTGAGAAGATGCCTCGCAAGTCCCCTGCGATCCGCAATGCCAACTCCGGCGGAAACTCACCGGCTTTATCAGCCCAGTTACCCAGGGACGAGAGTAGCAGCAAGAGGGAGCCCAGGAAGCAGAGCTGGCCCAGCAGTAGCTCCTTTCTTTTCCTGCGAGCCCGGAGCCGGTGCTGGTTGCTGGGCAGGAGCGGCAGCATCTCTGACTGCCGGAGGGGCAGCGGCGGCGGTGGCGGCCGGGGCAGGAGGAGGAGGCGGCGGCGAGCCGGAGCCGGAGCCGGAGCCGGAGCCCGAGCTGGAGCCAGAACCGGAGCCGGAGCCAGGGCTGGAGCCTGAGCAACAGCTGCATCGGGGGCCGGAGCCTGCTGCCCGCTCCCCTTCTCCAGCGCCAGCTTCAGTACATCCATTAGCTTTTCCCTGCGTACACACACAGACACACGCGCACACACACACTCACACGCGCGCACACACTCGCGCGCGCGCTCTCTCTGTCTCTCTCACACACACACACACACACGCACACGCACACACACACGCGCACACACGCTCCTCGCTCTCGCTCTCGCTCCCTCTCTTCTGCTGGCGAGCAGGGAGAAGAGCCGGAGGAAGGGGCGGTAGGGGCCAAAACAGGGTCCGGACTCCCAGGGTCTATAGGTGCACGCCAGGGAGAACCAGCTGCTTGCAAACTCCGCGGGGCAGGCTCCGGGGAGCCCCTGGATTTTCCTGTCGCTCGCTCGCTCTGCTCGCCAAGCCCACCCCGCCTGCTTGCCCGCCCGCCCCCTCTTCTAGCCTGTGCAAAGACAGGAGCTACGAGACCAAGTCTTCCTAATCCATGGTCTTGGAGCTATCACCCCTTCCTCTCCTAGAACTAGAACACAGCCCGGAGGAGAAGGACGGAGGCTCGGGACCCGGGGCAGCAGCGGAGGTGGCGGCGGAGGCGTGGGGAGGCGAAGGGAGGAGGAAAAGAGGAGGAGGAGAAGGAGGAGGAGGGGGGGAGGAAGAGGAGGAGGAGGGTTTGCCATGGATGCAGCCCCGGGTCTTGCCAGCGAAGCCTGAATCGGGGTGGAAGAGAAAAAGAGGTGTGTGTGTGTGTGTGTGTGTGTGTGTGTGTGTGTGTGTGTGTGTGCGCGCGCGCGCGTGTGTGTGTGTTTGGGGCGGGGGTAGAGGAGAAGAAGAAGGAGAGGAAGAAGAAAAAGAAAAAAGAGGGTGGGAGCACAGTACTGTTGCCGTCTGTGCTGGGGGATGGAGGAAGGAATGAAAAGGAACACACAAAAATACACATACACCGAGGCAAGGAAAAGAGGTGTCCTGGAGAAAGGATCCACCCGAAACTTTCCCATCACCAGCGGGCTTCCTAGGGTCTCCCATTCACCCACCCTCTTCTCCCCACTGGGTGTCACTACTCCGAGTGGGGGAACTGTGGGAGATCTTTCTTCACCACCTCCAGTCTCCACCTGCTCTTTCCTTGACCCCCTCCCCCTCGAAGATCCTCCAGTTCTCCCCTGAACCAGGACAACCAGACATTCCGATCCTTGTGGCCACCTTTGGTAACCCCCTGAATACCCCACTACCCTTTCCTCTTTGCAGCGTTCATCACCACCCATTCATTTTCCAGACTCTGTGGTGTGGGATCTGACTTGAAGAAGGCAGTATGACCCCTCTCTCCCCACACACAGACCCACTGCTCTTTTTGTTGATGATGGTTGTTTCCCCACTCAAGGAAAATAGTTGACCTCTTAGGCCAAATGAAACTGGCGTCACAGCTGTCTCTGAGCACCTTTGGGGGAGGGGGACACATAGAAAAGAATAGAAAGGAAAACGAGATAGAAAATTGACTAGGTCCCCATTTAACAGCAGAGATGTTGCAATGTTCACTCATACCTTCACTAAATGCTTTTTATAGTTGCACACATACACACACACACACCTCCAAAAAAATAATTTTGTGAGGGTCTCTCTTGGCGAAACAAGGAGGTAGGGAATCCACACTTGGCATCTAATTTAAAAAGAAGCTTAAGTAACTCAGGATGGATCTTTTGGAATCACCTCCTTTTTCTAGCCTGGTATCCTTCTCAGGTGGCTAGATTGGTGGGAACTCCATGAGGTAGAAATGCCGTAGCCCCTTCCCTCATACCTCTCCCTCAAAAAAATCCTTCACTCTTATGTTGAAAACAAAAGGGCTTGTTCAAAAGTGGATCCTGGGCAGACAAGGGATTCTATGTCTGTGTGATTATCTCAGACGGAATCAGATTGGATCAGTAAACTGTGGGTAAAAAGGATGAAGGGAAACTCCTGGCATGATTTCACACTTCGAGGGTAGGGAGGATCCACGCTGATCCGGACTGTCTGCTTCTGGCAGGACTACAGACTGTACTGCACCTGCACGAGCCAGGATTCCCCCCACTTCCTCACTCGCATAACTGATTTCTTACCAGTACTGATCCTAGCAACAGACAAATCAAATGGTCACTTTCTTTTCTACAAAATATAACCTCTTTCTTTCTTCTTCTGTCTTCTCTCTCCTCTTCTCTCTTCTCTCCACACCCCCCCCCCCCCCCGCCCCTCCCCATCCCTGCCTACCTATGATTGGAAAGAATAACTCAGCATCTCTGGAGCCTAACTCATGCCCTTTTTTTTGCCTCAGTTTGTCTCATCCCCTCTGAGCCAAGTAGATATACGCATTGTTACTGTAGGATTGCTCAAGGGTGCCAGGTAGTCATAACGATTGAAAAATAAATACTGTGATCCCAAGGGAATGTGGTTTGATAATTCAGCAGTCAAACTTACCTTGATCTGAAATGTTTCCAGAGAAGTGAAAAATAGTTCTAGTTTAAGAAATTTTAACCACTCTACCGTTCAGGTAACTCAAGGAACCATTCCAGATTTTGCTCCTAGTTGTATCTAGAAAGAAATAAGAAGCAGCTTAAGGGGGCTCAAACAGATATAATTATTTCTGGAGGGGTTGAAAAATGCATATGGGAAGAAGCGGAAGAAACAGTTAGGGACTGGACAAGGCGGGGGGCCTACAGTAAACAAGAAAGGGCAAACAAGTTAACTGCCAGCTTCAAGAAATCCATCTTCATCTTGGGCCCCCCAGCTCGACTTCACTCCTGTGGCTCACAGAAAAAATTCATTTAACCTGAAATTTTTTTGGCAGGCTTTCTGGGACAGATTAAAGGAGGTTTGAAGAAAAGCAGAAGAGTTTTCCAAACAGCTACATTACTGGGAAAGAATGGAAGGAGCAGGGAGAGTGGCAGGATTCTAGTCAGCTATTTCATAGCATGTTGCATGTCATGGTAGCATAGTAAGATAGATAGGGTCTTCCACTAGGGAAAGGTCTGTAAAATAAAGAATCCTATCTTTGCCCCTTCCACAAATAGCCAAGTTACAGGGTGGAGAAGGCTTTTAAGTCTCCTCTCAGTATGGGAGAAGTAGAAGGGAAACATATCAGTGGATACTATTTCTGAGAGGAAAGCTCTTCGTTTTGTGTTACTTTACTCTCCTCACCCCTCCTCCCAAACTGTACATTTTTGCGTATGACTCATGAATAGGAATCTTGGAAGGAGAGGGAGGAGTGATCAATTGAAATTATGAACCTGTCTCCTTGCCCCTTCACTCCTATCATCATAAAAATGAGCAGGAACAAGCATGCACACACATGCTCACATATAGATGTGTCATTTTTATTTTTCTTTGTAATATTTCTTTTCAGATTTTGCCCCAAAGGAGTACAAAGAAAAAAATTAGATAGAAATCTCAGTAGTTTGTATTGTTTTGTTTTGGGCATGTTTGTGCGTAGGAGCTACCTCAACTCCTTTTTCTCCTGTATATCCCATTTTTATTTTTGTACAAACCTTTTAGTCCCAACTCTAAGATGTCCAGGAGATCTTGGCCTGTTGAAAGGCAACATAACCTAGTTGGCTTGCTTTATTTTCTAATCATTGCATTTATATCAAAATCATAAAAGCTTTCTGCCTACACATCCATTGGAATTATCACAGCCCAAGGCAAAACTTCCATCAACACAATAAATGGAATCTTATCTGGGCTAAGAAAACACGCACTTTCCTGTAATGCATTTTCAGAGTAACTTCCCCCTCCAGAAAATCTTAGTGTCCATAGCTAACAGTAGCTCACTGGACATAAGCAAGGCTGTTGTCTAGGCAACCAGTAAAACAACCAGGTGATTTTCATCAAGTCTCTGGGGGAAGAAACAATCAGTTGTTTGACAAGTCAATTCATTCAGAATGGTTGATCTGGTAACCCCATGCAGATACAGTCCAAGGGAACAAAGAAAAGGAAAATGAGACTAGATGTTCACTAATAAATTAAAAACTAAGAACAAAAAAACCTTGATCAGAGAAATGCTAGAAGGGAGTAGATGAATTTTTGTGGGGCATATTCTTGAGTATATGCCCCACCTAGCACTTCCAAACCTTCTCAAATCCTCATTTCCTTTTTACTTGCTTGTCAACACAGTAGTTCAGAACATCCTAAACATTGCAGTATGGAGCCATTGAATAACTTAGATACAGCTTAAACTAAATATTAACTGGTCTACATTCATGAAATGCCTCTTATCTCCAAAGATTCCACCAAAAGAATCATAAAATTATAGATTTAGAGCTGAAAGAGACGTAAGAAGACAGGCTACTAATCTCTTCAACATATAGGAATTCATATTTATGTATATATGTTTGTATGTGTGCATATCATATTGTATTCTATTAGTTATGTTATATCATGTCATATCATATATCATAAATTGAGCCCAGAGATGTCAAGTCACTTGCCTAAGATCACACAGGTATAAGGTACACAATATAATAGTCAGCTGCTATGATCTCCTCTAGCAGAGGAAGCAACATTTCAAAGACAAAGGAAATACATGCTGTATGTGAATTTGTCTGGACATATCTGTACACATTTTGTCACAATACACAGAAGAACATAGCCTGGCTAAAGTCATTACTTGAATGGAATACCACTGTTTTATAAGAAATAATAAGCAGGCAGATTTCAGAAAAATGTGGAAAGACTTACATGAACTGATGCTGAGTGAAGTGAGCAGAACCAGGAGAACATTGTACACAATAACAGCAACACAGTTCAATGAGTAACAATGATAGACTTAGCCCATCTCATTAATGCAATCATCTAAGACAATTTCAAAAGACTCATGATGGAAAATGCTTTCCTACCCAGAGAAAGAACTATGGAGTCTGAATACAGATTTAAGCATACTATCACTTCTTTTTCTCTTTCTCATGATTTTCCCCTTTTGTTCTGATTTTTCTTTCACACAGCATGACTACCATGGAAATATGTTTAATATGATTGTACATGTATAACCTATATCAAATATCTTGTCACCTTGGGGAGGGCAAAGAGAAGGGAGAGAGAAAAAAATTAAAATTCAAAATCTTATAAAAGTGAATGTTAAAAAATATCTTTACATGTAATTGGAAAAAATAAAATACTATTAAGTTGGGGAGGAGTCATTACCTGGTTGAACAGCAATATAACCATTCAACTCATTACTATAGTAAAAAAATGTGTTTATTCTAAGTTATAATGTTTTAATTTTCTTTTCATTAATGTGTGAATGGTTTGTGATTTTTACCTCACTGTGCATCAATATGCCCATATGTATATTTATATGTGATACGTGACCAAGTGTAGATATCTGTGTGTATATATGTATATGTATATTTATGTATCTATTTATATATACATGTATGTGTGCATATGTATTTGTATATATTTATCTATATCTATGTATATGTAGGGGTGTGTGTGTGTGTGTATCTCTAGAGCCCGTTTGTATCTCAGAGGAGTCTTCTTGGTGTAATGGACCAAGAGGTGCCTTTGAAGCCACGAAGACATAGATTTAAGTCAGTTCTCTGAGACATAATGACTAAGTGACCCTTCATGAGTTACTTAATGTCTCAGTGCTCTAGACAACTCTCTAAGATTATAAGCTGTAGCTAAGGTGCCAGGTATAATAACAGAAGGAGTTTCCCCTTCACAGATTTCTTAGTATGAAATTACAGGCTCCATCTGTATTCCTATCATGAGACCCAAGCACAACATACATATAATAAGGGAAATCTTTAATAAATGTTTGTCAAACCGGTGAATAAGTGAATGAATAAATGAATGAATGCCAGGCACAGAGATGTCCCATAAGCATGTCCCATAGACAGGGCAGGAACTTTCTGGTGCAGCTCTTAATTTTAAAAAATCAGGCTTTTGTGATTTGTTGCTGTTGCTCCCTTTCCTTCTTTTTCTTTGAAATTATGATGACCCTACCAAGACAAATTTCCTTCCTTTTTTGAAGAACTTACCTATGATGACTCAAACAATCAGAAAGCATTTATTAAGTCTTACCATACGCTAGACACTGGGCTATAAAAGCTAAAAGGTGGGATGCCATTTACAAGAAAGGGTCAAAAGCTAATATAATATTTTTGAGTTATTTTTTTGATGAAAATTTCCAACTTAAAAAATGTTTCCACTTACTTTAAGTGGCTGGAAGATATAAAGAGAAAAACAAAAAAATGTGCACTAACAAAAGCTAATACTTTCTCATACAAATGCTGCTCAGAAAGGCTTCTTTTTTTTTTTTAATGAGGAAGGAGTCACTGAGTAGAATAAGCAGGTAAGAGGTTAGGTTTATATTCAAAATGAGTTCAAAATGAAACACCAGTATTTTAGACAGCTTGGTCCAACAATTTGGATAATTTGGAAGGGAGAAGTTTTTTGCTTGTAAAAACCAGAGCAACATCAATTTCAAAGGGAACTCTGCTGTGGACAATGGTTATGTTGTGCCTCTGGTCTTAAAACTTGTCAGTGATTCCTGCCCAGACTAGGAAGCAAAGTTGGCCCTCCATGCAAGCCTGTGTTCCCAGCCTCACTTTATATGATTCCCCTTCATGAACTCCAAGCTCCAGCTGAACTAGACTCTTTGGCCCATGTCCACTCCCTTCCTCTTTCACAAAATGTCCTCTCCTTTCCTTCCTCTATGTTATTGCTGAACCTGCTGCCTCTGTCTAGAATGTGCTCTTGTACATATATTTCATGTTAGGTTTTTGTGGGTACATAAACTTGGATGGGAAAAAAATTACATCTTTATTTTAACTATCATCTATTTAAAATTGAACATGTCCTTTATTTTCAGATGTAGGTGATAAAATATTATTCTGAGACTCTAGACTTCACTAGATTGCCAGAGCAGCCTATGGCACAGAAAGAAGAAAGAATTCCTAACCAAGAATATCTTCCCTATACATACCTCTTTGTATATTTGCAAATGACTCTTTTACAGGAAGACTTCCTTGATTCACCGCTACATAACAACTTTCACAGAGCACTTTGGCTCCATCTCTCTAATCAGCTAGTGAGGTAACACTGCTTGACTGTACATATGTCTTAACCCCCTACTATATGGATGGTAGTCTTCATGATGGTAGGAAAAATATCTCATCTTATATAGTGTTTTGCACATGGTAGGTACTTAAAGCTTCCACATTAATGGATTTTTGGTTGTTTTCTCTTTGCCTTAGTTTTTTTTCTTTTTATCCAAAAAAAAGAATGACAGGTACCTGGCCCATATCAGAGTAACAGAGGCAATAATGTAGCAATCTGAAAATGGAAAGTATGAAAAGAAACAAAAACATCTCAAGTGCCAGACACAGCCTGCTTCTCCTTTGCTAACAAGCACCACAATGATAGCAACATCCACAGATGCCCAGAATCCAATTTCCCCATCTGTAGCCTCCCTTTCAGTCCATTGGTAAAGAGAAACTCTTTTAGCCCAGGGAACTGGGGAGGAGGTGAATTGGTGGGTCTCCCAGGGCTGGAGATGTGGGTTCTAATTCTGAGATGCATGAGGGCCGATAGGATAGGATTCAGGGATTATCAGGTTTCTGCTTGCCCCCCTGGGAAACTGGACTTTGCTTGAACTGGGAGCCGTCAACCTGGTTTCCTGCATTCTAACCCTAATTCTAATGGCAAAGCAAGAAAACCTGTAGGCGCAGGCCCCCTGGTGGCCGTGCTAAACTTTTCATATCTAATTTCCATTCACTCACAAAGCAGCCATTAGATCTAAAGGCTGCCTTAGATATCTTGTCCAACCCTCTCATTTTACAGATGAGTAAACTGAGTCACAATTCATTAATTAGCATTTAATAAGCATTTTTTGAAGTGCCTGCTATCTCCTAAGCACTGTGCTAGTAATGGCTATGGATACAAAGTTAAAAGCTATGGACACAAAGTTAAAGGCTATGGATACAAAGTTAAAGGCTATAGATACAAAGTTAAAAACAAAACCAATGGTCCCTGTCCTCAGGGAGTTTATACTCTAGCAAGAGAAACAACATGCATCCATGTGTGTGTGTGTGGGGGGGGTACATATACAAAATAAGGGCTGCTAGATGAACTTAGGAAGTCTTGAATTCAAATTCATCTCCAGACACTTACAAAATCTGTAACCTTGGGTAAGTCACTTAACCTCTCTAGGCATCACTTCCTTCATCTGTAAAATGAGGATATAAAAACACTGACATCACAAGATAACCGTGAGGAATAAATGAGATAACACATGTAAAGTGCTTTGTAAACCTTAATATTCCATATAAATGCTAAACTCTAAACCCTGCGATCCATGTCTAAGTCTAAAGGTGAGGCAGCGTAAATTAATGGGAAGAATCTTGGACCGGAAGTCAGGAAACCTGACAACGCTCTGACATTTACTGACTGTACGAACTTCCCTGGCCTTCAGTTTCATTTGTAAAGTACAAAAGGTTGGACCAAATGACCTCAAAAGGTTAATTTTGGCTATAAGGTTCTCTTTTCATGTCCCTGAACAGAGAACTAAATGTTCATTAGAAAATTCCCGAATTAGAATTTTGTTTAGTTGTTTGTCTGAAATTCTGATCATTTGTTAGCTTTATTCATTCATTGCTCTTAATTCATTATAGATCAAATCTTTACTCCACACACAAGGGAAAGGGGGCTTGAATTTCTTAAAGATGCTTCACTGGCCCATTTCCTACTACTCCTAAAAGGGATATAGTTGCTACAAACAGAATTGCCATACTCTCCCTACTTGGGGAGATGCAGGATCTACATAACCAATCCTTGAATTCAATTCCATCATCATCATGATCATCTGGCCCCACCTACACCAAGTACTTTCTCCACCCCCACACCCTGTCCAGCTTCCTTTTATGCATTTTGTGTGTCTCCTCCATTAAAATGTAAGCTTCTTAGGGGAGGGACTGCTTTTCTTTTCCTTATATGTATCCCTATCACGTAGCTCAGTGCCTGGCACATGGTAGGAGCTTCATAAATGTTTATTGAATTGAATATGTCTCCTATTTTATATTCCCATCAGTGATAGGTACCTATCAAATCACCATCAATAAAATTTTTCAAAAAGTAATCAGATTCTTACTATCTGGGTGGCCATGGGCAAGTCTTTTAAATGCTGCATCAGTTTCCTTATCTATAAAATGTCGAGATTGGAACCTATGGTCTCTAAATTCCCTTCTTGCCTTAAATCTATGATTGTGACTTTCACATGAATCCTTGGTTGTTTTTCTCAAGGTGGTTACATTATATTTTATTCCACATGCTACAGTTTCTAGGCTGATATCAGCAAAGATGATTGGCCTTAGAAAAGGCCTGGATTCAAATTCTGATCCTGCCACCTACTATGTGATCTTGAAAAAGTCATTTAACTTTTCCCAACCTTGGTTTCATCTGTAACATGAAGACGACATTACTATCACAAACAGTCTGAAAGGGCTATGATGGGAAACAAATGTGCACTGGGAAATGACATGTAAATGGATACCATTATTATCAGAGAGCTAACAGGACATTGAAAAATGTAGTCTTTTCCTCCCAAAGGCATAAATGATAGTTCAAACAAACATTAAGTTAAAAGTGAAATGAGAGTAATGTTAAAGTATGTAGTAATCCCCGAAGCAATATATTCTGAAGACTTCTGAGAAATGAACCCAGTTATAGTATCAAACATTTAGCTGTGAATAGCCAGGCAGTTTCATATATGCGTGATATCCAAAAGAATAAATTTTAAGTCAAATCCCATCTCTGTCAAACATCAAATAATAAAAACCTACAGTTTATAATGTACTTACACATGATGTGGTTTGGGCAGAAGTTGAGTAGAGGAAGGGTAGAGTGACGAAAAAGTGCATTAAATTTCAATATGGGAGATTGGGGTCTGAATCCTAGATCTGACTGTATTGTGAACTTTATGTTTCTTGACCTCAGTTTCCTTATCTGCAAAGTGTGTGGATATGGAGGGGATGGGTTGGAGGGTGGGTGTTGGAGTGTGGGGAGACACTAGATGATCCCTGAGCATTGGTGAAGAATTTGGTATGTGGATCTGAATATATCATTTTGCAAACACTAGCCTCTTTTCTCTTTTTTTTAGTTTTTCAAAACATTTCTATGGGCACACTTTGGATTGGTCGATATTATGGCCTGGTCTTGGAGAAGGTGAAGAAAGAAGGAGAAAGAGAAAAAGGAAGGAGAGAGAGAGACAGAAAAAGAAAGAGAGGATAAGAAGGATGGAAAGAAGGAAGGAAGGAAGGAAGGAAGGAAGGAAGGAAGGAAGGAAAGAAGGAAGGAAGGAAGGAAGGAAGGAAGGAAGGAAGGAAGGAAGGAAGGAAGGAAGGAAGGAAGGAAGGAAGGAAGGAAGGAAGGAAGGAAGGGAGGGAGGGAGGGAGGGAGGGAGGGAGGGAGGAAAGGAGGAAGGAAGGGAGGAAGGAAGGGAAGGGAGGAAGGAAGGAAGGAAGGAAGGAAGGAAGGAAGGAAGGAAGGAAGGAAGGAAGGAAGGAAGGAAGGAAGGAAGGAAGGAAGGAAGGAAAAGCCGAAGCAGAGCTGCCATCTGTTTTGTAAGATGGAATTACATTTGATTTCTTCAAACTTTTTGACCCCTGAAGATGAAGGAGTAGAAAGGAGTGGAATAGAGCCCTAACAGAGTTGAGCTGAAAGTAGGAAGAGGGAGAGAGTAGAGAGATGGGGGATTGGTTAAGGGAAGCCCAGAAGACAGTCCAACTGTCTTGGAATATAGTAGGTCCATGTTCCACGAGTTAGGAAAATTCAACCATCCCCTCAAGGGAATTGGAATGAGGTGCTGGAAAGGCCCAGCACAACAGGATCCTGGAATAGCAGCTACAGGAAGGAAGTGAATCTCCTCATCACTACCACTACTAATACCATTATCCATGTTGACAGCTTGGAGGCAGAGTCAAATTCTCCCTCAGACAATTATGTCCTTGAAGTAAAGAGACAACATAGCATAGTGGATAGAACCCAGGGTTAGAAGTCAAGAAGACCTGTGTTCAGATCTTACCTCAAAACACTGTTTGCTGTGTGACCTTGGGCAAATCACTTAAGTTCCTTATATCCCAGTCTCCTTATCTATAAATGAAAGGGGTAGATTTGATGGCCTCTGAGTTCCCTTCTAGTTCTACATATTTGATTCTACAACCTTGCTAAAAGATAAAACCTTGAATAGTACAGTAAGAGGCAGTAGAGGGGTATATGGGGTGTTCAAGGAGATCTAGCACCTATGGTGTGAGGGCTGCTTTCTACCTTTGGTGTCTACCAGTAACCCAATTCTCACTTGCATCCCCAAGACACTGTAGCATGAGCAGCAGCCACACCCACATAAACCAGGCTGAGGGTACCCAACAGGCCTCTAACCTATTGATGAGTTAGGGGGATGTCTACCCCAATCACATGGAGACTTTCCCTGTTGGAATAGGTGGATGAGAGACAATTTGTTTCAGTGGCCATGCAGATAGTTAAAGCAGACACTGTGGAGCACTTAGAGCTTGGTCAGACATTGAAGATGCCAAGGTCATACACTGCATTCCAGGCCATCACCAGCTGCCTTTTGTCCTGCCATGGGACTTTGATAACTCTGGAAGAGACAGTGAGGCTGACCACTTTGTGTGAGTCTGCCTCACTTAAATCCAATTTATCACCCCATGATGTCATTGGTCCTATTTACAAAGGAAAGACTAACAAAACGTAGTATTGCTACTTGTCCATTTCCCTTACCAACTAAGAATGCCAGCAAATCATCAGAGAGAAACATGATGAGTGAGGGCAGTGTGGTGGCAGTAACTCATTGGTTGATCTACGAAATAACCAACACCTAAAAATTCAAGACCTCATGCTCGACCCCAATCTAATTGTTGGAAACCTCGTATGTGTATCTCTGGTTGAATAAACTGGTCTTGCTTAGCTTGCAGGAGAGGTGGAATCATGACTGACTTTATACATGATACTCAAACTACAAATGGAAAGATAAGAAAAAACTCAAAGTGGTTTTTTGTTTTGTTTTGTTTGGCATTTCTTTGTAAAACTTCAAAAAACTAGTTTCTAATTATACTTAAATTGTCAAATTCCATTTATAAAATTCAGCCTATTCCTTCAAGGACAAAAAGTGATTTTTCTGATGACATCTAACTGTCACATCTGTTTAACTGAGTGCCATTGTCAAGGTCCACAAGTTCCTAGGCTCATAGATTTATAGCAGAAGGGACCTCAGAACTTGTCTAGTCCAACTCCCTTATTTTACACAAGAGGAATCTGAGGGATAGAGGTTAAGTGACTTGCCCAGGGTTAGTGGGGTAGTAAGTAGCAAAGGAAGATTTGAACTTGGGTTCTTTGACTGAAAATGTCATGTTGCCTCTTATTAACCTGGTCAATGCCTTTTTCCTCTGAACATGGCAAGGCTAAGCTACAAAAATTTTATGATAATGAAACATTATTTCCTGGGCTTTAAATAAATCATAGTAATTTAAATAAACCATGAGCAGTCTATCAGAACTCAATAAACATGACTTTTCTTCCTGAGTCAGCCAGCCCATCAGATCATAGGATTTAGATCCAGAAGGGACTTGAGAGATCATCTAGCCTAAATCTCTCATTTTACAGTTGAGGAAATGGAGACCCAAAGAAATGAAGCAAATTGCCCCCACAAGCAGAAAGTGACAGAGTTAGGGCTCAAATCCAACGAGTCAAACTTCAGATCCTATGCCTTTTCTACATTGTAGAAGCATTGGCCCAAATGGAATTGCTATAACAAATCTGGGGTTTTGTAAGAGAACCTGATGGCTCTTTCACCACTAGGGATCATTTCATTTTTTGATCATCCATTTCCTTGTCTATCAAAATGGAAGTAAGAACATTAGCAAACTTCATGAGGACTTTAAGCTAGATCAAACATTTTTTGTCAAAATAAGTTGTCATCACTTGGGAAGGGAGGAGGTTGACACAGTAGTCAGGATCTTTGGCTTGTTGGGGTTTGATTGGTTGGTTATTTAAGCACAGTTTGCTCTTCTCATGTGATTTGTTTCTTACCAAGTTCTGCTATACTAGAGGATTGGTCCATTTTCTTTTCACTGGTTCCTCAAAGTCTCAAATACACAAAGATTACATATCAGAACCCACTGGAATGTCTCCTTTTCCCTGATGTTGGAATTCCTACAATGGGACAACCTTAGACTTGAAGTCATAAGGTCTGAGTTGCCTGTGTTTGGGTCTCAGTTCAGCCACTCGGTGACCTTGAGCAAGTTACTGAAAGTGTGTTTAGGTAAGAAAGATGATAAAAAGGTGCTAATGAGTCGACATTTATAAGGCCCATCAAGAATTGTGAAGTGCTTTACAGTAAGCTATCTCATTTGACCCTCATAATAAACTTGCAATTTGGGTACTAGTTGAGGAGTAAGTATGGTACAGTCAGCCAGCAATCATTCACTAAGTACCTACTGTATACCAAGAGGGCCAGCTAGGTGGTACAGTGGATAGAGAACCAGTGCAGGAGTCATGAGGACCTGAGTTCAAATCTCACTTCAGACATTTGACACTCACTAGCTGTGTGACCTTAGGCAAGTCACTTAACCCCAATTGCCTCATCCTGGGTCAACTCTAGTCATCTTGCTGAATATATGGTCACTGGATTCAGATAGCTCTAGAGGAGAAGTGAGGCTGGTGACCTGCATAGCCCTCCCTCACTCAAAACAAAATCAAGTGCAAGTCATGTCATCATTTCTCTGATGGCATGGTCTTCTTCGGGCAATGAAGGACAAACACACTCTGCTTGAACCAGCAAGGTCCAACAAGGTCCAACTAGGAAGACTGGGTAGAAAGAAATAAGTTGTCTGAGGAAGTAATGGAGTCACCCTCAGCAGAGAGCTTCAAGCAAAGACTGGGTGACCATATATTGGAGACCTTGTACTAGAGATTCTAGGTCAGGTATGGACTGTTCTAGATGACTTCTGAAGTTCCTATTCACTCAGAGATTCTCAGATTTATATAAGGTTTTCTTTACTACCATTTTCTGAGGTAGGCATGCAAGTTTTATTACTCCCATTTTGTAGATGGGGAAACTGAGGTTCAGAGCAGTACAATGGCCCATCCCATAGTCAAACAGTTTATTACACGTTGTAGCTGAAACCTGGTCCCCTATTTCTTCTGTCTCTAACAGCTCACTTTTGCAGCTCACTTCACGATGTCTATTATTTGGAGGATCAAATTCAGTCATTTCTATAAAGTGATTTGTTATACATCTATCAATATTTCTTTGGTAATCAAAACTAATTGGATGAGATCAAAGACTAGCATTTAGTCTTAGAGAGATTTTCACTAAAATAATGTACATTTCAGTGATACTTCAGGGTACCTTGCCTGATATTTATAGCACACATGCTTGGGGGGTGATATTTAATAGCTCCAGGGGTATGTTCTATGGGTAGAAACCAAGCACCTGATGAAAAATGGAAACGTACCTTTTCTAAAGAATCAAGCCTCTCTAAAGGAAGCTTTGGGAAGAGTTCTACCTTACAGCCTTCCAATCAGAGAGGAAAGTTCAGATCTGAGTTCTCTCCTTTTGAGAGGAGTCTCACAGTTTGTAAATGTCAGAGGCTGGATTTGAACTCAGGGCTCTCTGATTTAAGATCCAGTACTCTATTTATGATGCCAACAAGCTGCCTTTTAGGGTAGGAATAAAACAACACTGAAAACTGCAATGCCATACTTTACCAACTTAACGCTAGTTGGGGACCTCTGAAGTCTGGCATATTTTCAGGAGTCCATCATTATTGACTAAAAGCATTTAAGTGTCTACATAGGTAGGCCTATGCCTGTTCTCCCCTCTAGGAGGTTATGCGGGTTAACCTCTAGATGTCAGAGGGCAATCTCCCTGTGCTCCTCCCTCACAAAGAGTGGTCACAGAAATAAAACTGGCTCAAAGATCTGGGCATAGAACTAACTCTTCTCTGTAGTGACTAAAAATACCAAGCAATGCATTCAGTTTCTTTTTGTCATAATCAAAGAGATGCAGACCTGGAAGGGAACTTTAGAGATCATCTAGTCCAATTCCCTTATTTGACAAGTGAGGAAACTAAGGCCCAGAGATATTATAAGCAAAGTCACACAGTAAGACTCCTGAATCCCAATTCAGGGCTCTTTCCACCTAGTTATCCTGACTCTTTATAAAGTCAGTGTAATACTTCAAGCTGCTTTGAGATCTTTGGGGAAAGGCCAGATAGTTCTTCCTAGCTCTGATTTGGTAAGAGAAGAGAAATCTAGCATACCACCCCCCTGCATGGGTCAATTCATCCTGACTACAAGTGTGTGGTAATTAACTTATCTCTTCTTTTCAGCCAAGAGTGTGCTGTCAGATTCTATTCTGATGGAGGGAAATCTGACACCTCCACTGTGACTCTAGTCTCCTTCTAGGAAACTGCCAGATTGGTATCAGTGTTTCTTATCTTTGATAATGCATTCTAGGGCTTCCAGTTGGAAGAAGCAAGGATTCTTAGAGATCTCTACAGCTTAGAATTCCTATTCTAATCAATGTCCCATTTACTTTAGCAGTGCTCTGCAAAGACAAGGAGGTGACAGAAAATGGCTTTGTCTCAAGGAAAGAGGAGAGTGGCCCACACTAGGAAGCTGGTGACCTCTAAGTCACTTGCTTGGATTGGGTCCCCATCAGAAGAGGCTAAAATCTGTTGCTAGGTGACAGATTTCATTCCTTCTCTGAAATAACACAAAAGGCTCGATTAAGTTAGTCATGCATTTCTGGACAGTCTTGGGTTATGCTTTCCATCAGCACTGTCATTGTCATCACAGTCACTTATAAGAGCTGACATTTAGAGGACTGTATATACATTATCTCATCTGAGTTTCACAACAACCCTTTGAGCTAAGTGCTACAGGTATTTTCTCTGTTTTGACAGATGAGGAAACTACACCTCAGAGAGGTCTTACTCAGAATCCCACAGCTAGTATTTGAGGTAGGATTCACACTAAAGTGTTTCTGACTCCCAAACCAGCATGAATTCCATGTGTGCAAGGGAAAAAGGCATGACTTTCCACATAACCCTGACTAATAAGTGAGTCTTACTTTGGAGAGATGTCTCACAGTGGGCAGCATGGCCAGACTAGTTCCTCTACTATTTGCTAAACATCACCATAATCATGGATTTAAATCAGTCTCAGAGTGAGAGGAGATATGAACTGAGATCATTTATTTCAATGTCCTAAATAGTAACTATTTACAATATGGATAAATCAACTTCTTCCCCCAAAATACTCTTGGGCAACAATTTTAGAATGGGGGATGGGGGGATACCAAGGACCCATGACTTCAGAATATTATTAAGCAGTCAAGAGGTCTTGGTAGAAAACATATGGGTGAGAGGAACAAGAAAAGAAAAGCATGTCTTCTCTTACACCACAAAAAAAGTCCAAATGTCCACTCTATATTTTTCCAATCTCACTTACTAAAAATGCTCCCCATACCTGTCTGTCTTCTCTCAATTGCATTCATTCAGACTGAAATCAGTTTCATTCAGATCAACCTATTAACCCCCATGATCAACCAAAAATACTTTTAATTTCATATCTGTATTCCACCCCCTCCCCATTAGAATGTAAGCAGAGGGAAAGTGTGAAAGTCACAGTGGAGAGCAAAGATAATGCCAATTCCTTTTCCTAGCACTACATATCTGAAGGTGTGAGACAAGGAGCCTTAGATTAGACACCAAAAAGTTTGGCATTTTCAGAAGCTAGGTTTCACTAAGCACAAAACATGGAAAGAATGTGAGAAGAGAGATCTGGGGCAATCACAGTAGAGGAAGGTTCCATGGGGCACAATGGAAAGGTTGGGCAGGTGAGTAGTAGTAGAGATGAATATGAATTTATTATAGAAATGAGATGGTGAGGAGGTAGTGTTCTTCCTCCATCACCAACCCACCACCTATCTGCCCATTGCTGATACTGAATGTCTCGATATGATATGTCGAGATATTATTAGGAGTGGAATAACAACATTTTGTTACACTTGCCCTCTGGATGGATACCACTGTAACTAAATCACAGAAGTGATGGTCCTTGAGCTTGGACAAGCACTGATATGATTGGACTTTTTATCACTAGACAACCTCACCACTCTACCTTACCACTGTTGCTACACTACAATTTTTGACTGTCTAGCCACAAATATATAAATCAAGTTTCAGCCACTCATGTATGCAATCTGCCTCCTTACTTGCAAATCATTTCCCTCACTTTGAAATTAAGCTTCTGTTTGATTCCCGACTCTCCTGTCCTAACCTGCTCCGTTCAGCTCCAGCCATCCACAGGTTAGAGGCTAGTTGGTTCAGTTGATGGATAACAGGGCTCCAAGACCACAGTGAAGGAAGAAGTTGTATTTTAAGAAACATATGATAGCATGCCCAATTGTTAGCACCTGGGACAAAGCCCTTACCTCTCCCATCCTAGTTCCAACACTGGATTGGTTTCCCAGAGTGTAAAGGGATAGAAGTGGATGGTAAAGGAATCCCTCTTTCCTTAATAGGATATGAATTCCTTAACAGAAAGAATGAAATATTTCTTGAAAGAAGGGGAGAAATATATAAAAAAAGGAAAACAAAGATGAAGATATATCTAAAGAACAAGAGGGGAATCATACTCTATGTCAGAAACTTGTAGGAGGGAAGAATGCAACATAGAAACAGGAAAGAAAAAACAGTAAATACTTGGAGTTTGTGTAACAGGTATTAGTCTTTTCTTAAAATGGGTGGGGCCAGAACTCTCTGAGGATGGCACTGCTTCCTAATTTCCAAGGGATGATACTGTTGAACCACCCACGAATCAATCAGTCAGTATTTACTAAGAACCAAATATATGACAGGCAGTGCAAATAAGAACAAAGAATAAATGTATATATATTTATTAATTTTGCATCTATGCATATTTCTGTACAACTATAGTGCATAAACACACAAAAAAGTAAAGACAAGGTATTTAGTAAAGGTCAGGGTAAGAAGAGTCAGTTACTAGTAGTTGGTGACTTTCTGTCATCAAAGTGATGTGTCGACCTGATACGAACAATAATTAGTCTGCTGTCTTTTCCAGGCATGTATTTAAGATGTAACAGATCTTTCAGAATCCTACTGGGACTAACAGTTACTACTCACCCTTGTTGGTTCATGTGAGGACAACTAATGCTACCTAAAAGAACATAGTAAGCATTGCTAGGGATTATGGAGTCCTGGGCAAGACAATAAAGACTTTAAGCGCACAGCTGGAATTTCCATTGCTGCTACCAATTAAAGCAGGAACTTCAAAGGAAAAACTAGCTTTGGAAAGTGAGGTTAAAGAGATGGTGTCTGAAAACATGGTTTGAATTTCTAGAAAACAGTGTAAGAAATCTTGGCTAGGGATGGAGTGCATATAATGAGGGCAGGTAAAAGACATTTATCTGGAAATTTGTAAATCTGAGCAAGAGGGTTTTATATCTGAAATGGGAAGGGAAAAAGCTGTCCATGTATAATCTGCCAAGACAGACACCAAAGAGGCACTATATGGGGAAGAAGTAATGAGTGGAGAGAACATGGCTTTCAGATCATGGTGACCATGGCTTTCAGAGAATCTAATAATTGTTAAATTTTTGCTCCTCAATCTATTTTCCAGGTCAGTTGTTGTTCCAATAAGGTATTTCACATTTTCTTCTATTTTTTTCATTTTTCATATTTTGTTTTAGTCTATCTTGATGTCTCATGAAGTCAATAGCTTCTACTTGTCCAATTCAAATTTTTAAGGAACTATTTTCTTTAGTGAGCTTTTGTACCTCTTTTTCCATTTGGCCAAGTCTACTTTTTAAGTTCCTTCCTTCAACGAATTTTTTGTTGATCAATTCTGCTTTTTAGCGAGTTCTCTTCAGTGAATTTTTGTACCTCTTTTATCATTTGGCCTACTCTGTTTTTTGGTATTTCTGATTTTAAGGTGTTTTTGTGCCTCCTTTACCAAGCTTTTTCTTTTTATTTCTTCCTAATTTTCTTTCATCACTTTCATTTCTTTTCCCAGTTTTTCCTTTACCTCTCTTATTTGATTTTGAGAGATCTTTTTTGAGTTCTTCCAGGGCCTAAGGCCAAGTCACAATTTTCTTTGGGGCTTTCTTTGAATGTAGCAGTTTTGACTTTGTTGTCTTCTGAGTTTATATTTTGATCTTCCCTATCCCTATAGTGATTTTCTATGATCAGGTTCTTGTTGTTTGCTCATTTTTCAAGTATATTTCTTGACTTTTAACTTGACATTAAAATTAGGCTCTGCTCCTGGAGTAGAGGGGACACTGTTGTAAGCTTCAAGATTTTTTTTTTTTTTGCTGCTCTTTATAGGTCTAGTTCTGGGAGTCTGTAAGTTTTTAGTTCTGCCAAGGTGGAATGATCTAAGGAGTGGTGTGGTCACTGCTCTCCTGACCTGTGCTCTGGTCTGTAAGTGACTACCCAGGAACTGTGACCGGGTCTCAACTCCTGCCAGTGTTCCTCCTCACCCTGGGACTGCAACCATGAATCACATGCAAGCAATGTAACAAGAGTCCTACTGCCAAAGCCAGCAAAGAGTCCTCTGTAATCCCTTTCTGACCATTTGTCTGACCCCCTTACTATCTGTGGCCTGAGAGTTCCAGCCACCATCAACTCAATCACAGGGGAATCATCAATAAAATTAATTTTTAAAAGACATGTATAGATGATGGAAGCAAGGGTAGATAAAGGAGGATGAATGCAAAATAAGGATTATAAGAATAGAATCTTGATACTAAAATTCAGGACGAGCCAAAGCTGGCAATTAATACTATAGACAACAAAAAGTATTGTGTTAAATATGTTGGCAGAGGCAAGGAAAAGATTAAAAAGGATAGAATTCCTATGAATAGATGGATAATGGATAATGAAAGGAAGGAAGAACTGCTCATCTCTTCTTTTGCTTCTATTTTCTGTACTAAAGAGAATGATCTTTAAATTGGAAAGGTTATACAGAAATGGCTAATGGGAAGTTGAAACCCAAGATCACTGATGGTAACTGAGCTTTTAGGTGCCCTCAGTGAATTTAAATCACCAGACCTAGACAAACTCTATTCCAGGGTCCTATGTGAATAAGCAACTGTGATTGCTAAGCTACTGTCAGTGATCTTTGAAGAACTTTGGACAATGGGAAAGGTGTTGAATAACTAGTGAATGGCAAATGGCCCAGTTTTTAAAAAGGGAGAATTCAGTCAATATTTAATGGGCCAGTGAGTTTGACTGTGATTCCAAAATATGTTTAGAAAGTATTATCAAAGGAGTGATATGTGAGAGTTTAATAAGGAAGTGCTGCTCAGTAAAAGATAGTATGGCTTCATCAAAAATAAATCATGTTAAATGAACTTCAGTTCCTTTTTTTTTTTCAAGATTACTACTAGACTATGGGGCAGCTAGATTATGTAGTGGATAGAGTACTAGGCCTGGATACAGGAAGACCTGAGATTAACTCCAGCCTCAGACATTAACTTTGTGTCTCTAGGCAAGTCACTTAACCCTGTTTGCTTCAATTTCCTTATTTGTAAAATGAGTTAGAGAAGAGAATGGCAAACCACTCCAGTATCTTTGCTAAGAAAACCCCAAAGAGGTTACAAAGAGTCAAACATGATTGAGATGACTAAACAGCAAATTCCAGCAAAGTATTTGGGAAAAAAGCATTCATGTTATCCTTGGAGACAAAATAGAAAATGTGGTCTATGAACATTTTGGTGGATTGTTAACTATTTGACCAGGCCCAGTGGATAGTAATTAATAGATTGATGTCAGCCTAGAAAAAAATTACTCATGCAATCTTCCAGGTACTTGTTCTTGTCCCTATTTTGTTGAAAATTTTTATTGGTGACTTAGATGAAAGCAAAATTGTCAGACACGTAGCATTTATTAAGCACCTATTATTTGTCAGGGTCTTTGCTAAGCATCTTTATCAAATTTACGGATAATAGCATGAAGCCAGGAGGGATAACTATCATATCAGATGCCAAAGTTAAGATCCAAAAAGATTTGGAAAAATCTAGAATAATTTGCTGATAAGTTGACATTTAATAAGCAGTAATTCAGAGGTCTGGATTTGTGTTTAAGAAGTCAATGGCACAAGTAAAAGACTGAGAAGGCTATAAAATATGTTGGGTTTATCTCAATGGGAAAAGGTCACAGAGTATTAGTAGAAAACAAACTCAATATGAATGAACTGTACAATAGGGCAGTCAAAAGAGCTCATGCCATCGTAGGCTTTCATTAAGTGAAGTATAGTATCCAAGACTAGGGAGTTGATATCCCTGCTATACTGTGACCAGGGTAGATCATTTCTGCAGTATTGTCCTTATTAGTTTTCTGACTGTCATCTCCATGAGACCCCAGGATGTTGCAGAGAACGCCATAGTGGAAACTGGATCTTATCTGAGAACTTTATCTAGCAACCATAACTTCTACATAGACTGTAGGAGAAGTAAATTTGCTACATTGAATATCCTGATTCCTACCCCCATGAGTCAGTATTTTAATATATGTTAAACACTTCCTTGCAACATAGACTTTACTCTTTCCTCATTTCTCCTCAAATATTATTCATAGCAAACTAAGAGTGATTCCTTGAGGATTTGTGGTTGTTTATTGCAATTTGAATAGTTTTGGGCATGCCCAGTTTGTTGCCAGAGAGTTCCTGCATCTTAGCCTGGGTTCATCTGAAGTTCAAAGGCCTCATCCTAGTTGACTCTTTATTTGAGGGCTAGATCAGGATCTGAACCTGCTGCCTCTTTCAAGGCCAAGTTTCTTGCACATGGAGTCTACATAGTCTGTGGGGTGTTCAGGATGACTAGCACCTCTGGTGTGAGTTTACTGAGCTGTTTTCAGAACTGCTTATCCACCTTTGGTGTCCACCTGATTCCCCCAACTCTCACCTCTGGTTCCAAAATCCTGCAGCATGGGCAACAGCTACAACTCTGGTAAACCATCTTGGCAAATGGGCTACCCAGGAAGAAGGTAACTGACAACCCTCAAACCCATTAGTGAGTTAGCTTGATATCTACACCAAACATGTAATGACTCCCCTGAGTGGAACAGGATAATGAGAACAACTTGTTCCAAAGGTCATGAAAGTGATAGAAAAAGGCACTGTGGAGTGTTTAGAGCTTGGTCAGACATCAAAGACACAAAGGTCAACTGCTACATTGTCAGTTGTCTTGCCTTTTGTCTTGCTACTGGACTTCAATGACTCAGGAAGAGAGAGCTAGGCTGACAACTTCATGCAACTCTGACTTGCTTAAATCCAGTTTATGCAAAAATCGAGGCATCTCTCTGTGATATCATTGGTCCTCTTCAAAGATGAAAGACAAACAAGAATCTGTGCAGAAAACTGTTTCTCTCTATTTTCTTCATCCTTATTTGGAGATCTACGAGACTTAATTTATCCATAAAGAAAGACTTTTCTCTTTCCCTTGCACGGTGAAGAAGATCTGGCAACTCAGCACATTATTCTAAGACACCATTGATCAGCATGTCATTTTTAAACACAAGACTCTTTGTTAGCCTTAGTACATCATTAGCCAGATTGATACACATTGCAGACACATCCCCTTCCTTCTTTGCAGAAGTGAGGGACTATGGGTGTACAATATTATATACGCTAACATACATGGTTGGTGTGTTGATATGTCTTACTAAATTGCTCTTTTTCTCTTTCACTTTAAATATCTTTGTTACTAGGAATGGAGGAGAAAACAAGGAAAGGAATAAACATTTACATAGTGCTCACTATGGCAGACACTGTGCTAAATGCTTTACAGGTATTATCTCATTTGACTTTCACAACACCTCTTTCAGGATAAATGCTGTTATTATCCCCATTTTGCAGTGGTTAAGTGACTTGACCAGGGTCACACAGCTAGTAAATATCTAAAGCTAGAATCAAAATCAAGTTTTTATGACTCCAGGTTAAACACTCTAAATGGTTTATTGGATAGGAAAGGGAGGTAGGATTTATTCAGAAATAATGGTGATATAAAGAACAAAAATATCAATGAATAATTGAATTCAAAGCCCCCTCTTTTCCATCTCTTGGTTCCAACAACAATGTTCAGTGCTGGACGCCACATTTTAAAAACAACTGACAAAATGGAATAGAAGAGAGAAGAAGAGAGGGATGGGAGAGGATTAGACAAGAATCAACTGAAGGAATTGGGTATCTTCAGCCAGAGATGAAAACACCTGGCAAGAGATCATAGTTGCTATCTTCAATAATTGAAAAGGCTACATCACAGGGAAGCAGGTTCAAGTTTGGTTTTGGTCCCAGAGGGTAGAACCAGAAATGCTGATTTAATCCAATCCATGAGACCACAGTAGAATTTTAGCTACTTGAGATCAGAGCTCAGAAACTGGTTGTTGTTTTTTTTTTTTAATTTGTTTTGTTCTGTCTTTGTTGAATTATTGTTCCTAAACTTTATAACAATTAAAACTGTCCAAAAGAATCATGGGGTACCTCAGTCAGAAGATAATGGGTTGGTTCTCCACTGCTAGAGGTTTTCAAGCAGAAGCTGGATAACCATTTATCAAGGATGTGATTTCAATTCTCATCTTAATGTAAATGATTCAGAAATTTAAATGTCTAGCCCTAGTCTCTCCTTAGCTCTAGTCCCACTTCTTGGACACCTTGAACTGGATATCCCATAGGAACCTCAAACTCACCATGTCCAAAGCAAGTCTCTTCCAAAACCCTCCCCTCTTCAGCACATCACTTACTTTGAGCACACCACTATTCTCCCAGGCGTCTAGGCTAGTAACTCCTTATTCTCATTGATCCTGCATAATCAACCTCTTTCCTCATATTATCATCACCACTTTTACAACATCTGCCATAGAGTCCCTTCTCTTCCCTCCCACAGACACCATCTTTGTTCAGTCTCTCATCACCTATCTCTTAGACTACTGTAATAACCTTCTAATTATTCTCCTTGCCTTGAGTCTCTCCTCACTCTAATGAATCCTCCATTCAGCTGTCAGAATGATTTTCCTTAGGTGTAGGTCTGACTCTGTCACTTTCTCTTACTCAGATTTGAGTAGTTCCTTGTTACCTGAAGGATTAAATATAAAGCCTTCAGTTTACATGTACCTTCCCCACCATCTTTTCCTTTACCCCATCCCACATAAAGAGGTACCTCTCCTCCAGGTCATGCAAAAGGCCTCTACATGCATGAATGATACCATTCTATCTAACATTTTGACCTTTTCATCATCTCTACTCTCACTAATGTTCAATCTTTTCCTTTCAACTGGATATTTCCCTACCACCTACAAGAATATTCATGACTTCCCATCCTAAGAGAAACCTAACCTGATCCAAGCACTTCTACTAGCTATCATCCTATAGCTCTCTTTTTATGACTAAATTCCTTGAAAAAGTCATCTATAATCAGTGTCTCTACTTTCTTACCTCTTATTCTTTGCAGTCTGGCTTCTGATCTCATAATTCAATGGAATTACTCTCTTCAGTGATAATCCTAATGGCCACATGGCATGACTTTTTCTTAATCTTCATTCTTCTTGACCTCTCTGCAGACTTCAAAACTGTCCCTCACCCTCTTCTCCTTGATATTCTTTCCTCTCTAGTTTTTTGAGAAACTGCTTTCTTTTGGTTCTCCTCCTAGTTCACTGACTGCTCCTTCTCAGTCTCCTTGGTAGATCTTCAGCTAGTTCATGCCCACTAATTGTAGATGTCCCCTAAGGCTCTCTTGACCTTCTTATTTTTCTATATTCAATTGGTGATTTCATTAGCTCCCATGGATTCATTTTCTATCATCTATAGCTAGATGATTCTCAGATCTATTTATCCATCCCTAACTTTTCTCTTGTCCTCCCATCATACCTTTGTAATTTTCTGCCAGACATTTATAATTGAATGTAGGAGTGAAGAGTAGGAAGACCTGCTCATAGTTTTAAACAAGAGGAGAAGGAGACAACGTAGGAAGAGATTGAATCAATCATCAGTTAGCCTACTATGTATCAGATGTTGTGCTAGATGCTGATTATATAAGTTAAATCCCTAAGAGTAATAGTCTCTGGCCTCCAACGGCTAACATTCTGAATGCTTAGAAAAGATAGTTTAGAAATAAGGGTGGGATTACCCTTAGAAAGGAAAGAGACATTTTATCTTAGACACAAGAGGGAAGGACATATTGTGTTAAGATATACAGACACTCATGAATAGAAGAGGAATTTTTTAAAGCAAACATTTGATGGGCTCAATCTTTTTCATAAAATAGGAAGCATGATAATCTACTAAAAATGAAAACAGTGGTGCATTGTTGAGGAAGGTGGAAACGGTTTGGAATAGTTCTTTTGGAGCATCAGCTAGAGAAGAGTAAAAGGATTGCCAAGTAGCCCTAAGAGAATAGCTGAGGCTAAATAGCATGAATTTATACTGATCCCAGCCAGTTCGGTCTTCTGACTTTTCCCAGTAATACTAGCCTACTTACAATGGAGTGAGCAAGAAGGTTACAAACTAGTAAAAAAGAAAAAATCCAGGAATCAGAATTGTTGCTGTTCAGTTGTTTTAGTTTGACTCTTGGTGACCCCATTTGGGGTTTTCTTGGCAAAAATACTGCACTGGCTTGCCATTTCCTTCTCCAGCTCATTTTACAGATGAGGAACTGAGGCAAACAAAGTTAAGTGACTTGCCCAGGGTCACACAACTAATAAGTGTCTGAAGCAAGATTTGAACTCAGAAAGTTCGGTTTTCCTGACTCCAGACCCAGAATTCTATCAACTGTTTCACCCAGCTGCCCCCAGGAATCAGAATAGATAAAATAAACAATGGGAAAATTTTGTATAGCTTTGATTGAAGATATTAGGCAGTTGGCTTGAAGTCAGGAAGACCTGGGCTTAAATCCCTAATCATACTTAAAATCCTTAAATATTTAACTAGTTGTTTGAATTTGGGCAAGTCTTTTAACCTCTCTGGACCTCAGTTTCATCTATGAAATAAAGGAGTTAAACTCAAGAACTTCTAAGATCCTCTTCCCACTCTAAATTTATGAACTTAAAAATCCTTAGGTTTGAAACCTTTATTTTTAAGTTAAAAAAGTAAGACCTAGAGAAATTAAGTGACTTTTCCAGCATTACACTTCGGAAATCACCAGTTGAAAGCTAGATTATTGGTTGACATTAATATGGAACAAGCTAAAAATTTAGTACAAGCCATGTCTTCCATTGACCCCAACCAAAGGGATCGAAGGATTTCAATATAAGGCAGTCATGTCTACAATATGCTCCCTTGACATACATCCAGAGGATGACTTTGTATGGAATGGTCCCTGTGTTTTCTAAAAAGATATTGCTTTAAATTTTGGCTCTGGAGTTAGGAAGACCTGAGTTCATATTTGACTTCAGATATTTGCTAACTGGGTGACCCTGGGCAAATCCCTTAGCCTCTTTCTGCTTCAGTTTCCTCATCTATAAAATGAGCAGACAAATAGCTCCTACTTCCCATGATTGTGGTGAGAATAAAGCAATATGATATTTGTAAAGCATTATATAAATGTTAGCTATTATTATTACTATTGTTAATTTCATAGAACTCAGTGGAGCCAAGTGGATGGTGTCACTTTGTCAAGGTTGTTACTATCTGCATAGAGTACAATGGAATATTATATAGCATCTTACATTGCCCAATGCCATCTCTGGAAATGCAGTAACCACCAGTTTTTCCAGGCCAGTTAACACATAAGCATATCAGTGCTAAAACTGCATGCTCAAATTAAAAACATAATCGCATGTGTGGAGGGTGATGCTTTAATTCCTTCTGTTAGTTTATGCCACTCATTAGCTAGCAAGAGCAATATCCTGCCTAATTAAAATCAAAAGCAATTACTTTCTTGTTTATAGCCTTAATTTTTAGAAGTGCAGTAAAATATATCTGGTCACTTCTCTCATTCCAGAAGCCCATTTAAAATGTCAAAATAACAGAAACCAGGACAATTTACACCAAGGAGCAGTTTCTCAACAACTGAGAACTTGGATAAAAAGATGCTTTGTTCAAAGCCCAACCTTTCCCAGCTGTGCAGGAATAGCACAACCCAGGGAAAGGGCTCGCAGACTATTAGGTCCCAGAAAAGAGAAGGGCCGAAATCTAGTCTAGGCTCAACCGCAGAGCCACCAGGTGACCATGGGTAAGGGTCCTCTCTATTGACCACTGTTCTTTCATTCATTTAACATGGAGTCTACATGGAGAAGATATCATTTGAGCTGAGCCTAGAAGAGTAGGTAGGATTTCAATGGGTAGAGAGGGTGGGTAGAAGTAATGCTATGTGTAATCCCTTATAGATATGTTGCCATGGTTAAGGGTATGCCATTTATATCATCTGATTACTCTAGTTCCTTGCAATGAATTAGGATGTAATTATCTTGTACTAAAAAAAAAAAAAGATATGCAGAGTCGTACAGCTGACCTAAGTTCACTTTCTTCGATATGAAACTATCTAGTTGGAGGGCATCACTGTCAGTTTAAATGAGTTAAGAGGAGGTCTTAAACCCTTATTTGTTCCTGGGATCTCACCTTTGGAGCACTTCTCTACTTACTGGAAGAGGCAGTTAACAGCAAATTTTAAATGTATCCCTTCATTTCCATTTCCACTAGCATTTCATGTATTGTTGCAATAACCTCCTAACTAATTTCCTACCTCTGGTGTCTACCCCCTCAAATTTACCTTGCACTTATCTGCCAGACTCATGATCCTGTTTTCTTTAATCACATTATTCTCCTGCTCAGTACCTTTCTAAAATGCTCCATCGCCTACACAATGAAATCTATACTCATTAGCCTGGGATTCAGTGTTTCTCCACGCTATGGCCCCAACATATATTTTCAGTGTATCTACCATCACTCCTTTCCAGTCCAGCTAGTCTGATCATTTATCAATGTTCTCTCTAAAATATAGTTCCCAGAATGGAGTACAATATTACAGATGTGTTCTGATTAAGGTACAGGACAGTAGAACTATCACTTCCCTAATCTGAACACTGTAACTCTCTTAACACAACCAGAGAAAATGTTGGCTGCCTTATTATTCATTATTGATTTCCACTGACCTTTAGTCAGACACTTTTGAGACTCACTGTTGTTTAGACATATCTGGCCATCAAGTTCTTACAAGTTGATTTTTGGTCTATTTAAAAAATGCTATCAGATTATTACTGACTTGTCTTTCTCCAAATCCACATAATTTGATATTTTGTGGCCTATATCTCTCCATCTTTTCCACAAGAATTACACTAGAGATGATTTCAAAAGCTTTGCTAAAAACCTGGATAAACGATGCAGTGCTGATCCAGTCTGACATTGTTTCTATCATGAATTGCTACTTCAGAAAGAAGAGTGTAGGAAAATAACTATGAAGGCAATTACAGAGAGTAGGTAGGGATTTAGCTTTCCCATCATGACATAATTATTAAGTGTCAAATTCAGTCAAATTCAGAACTAGCCTCTAGGCCTTTGATTCTCAGGCTAATGTCCTTTATACAATATCATGCTGCCACCTGGGTTTGAATTCAGGCTTTTTGTCAGTTACCAAGCATGTTACCAGAACAAACCACTTAACCTTGGAGAGCCTTTGTTTTCTCATCTATAAAAGGGGGATAAAAATCATTGAAATATGTTTCTCACCAATCAATTGTTTGCATCAAATATGGTCATAATGATGGGTGCTTGGGTCCCAGTTATAACATCACATTTCTCTTTAAAAGTCATATTTCTCCCTAGCCTCAAAATACTATACCAGGTAATTTCTCCCTGCCCAAGGACACAGCCTGCCCCAGCAACAACCATTATCTCCCTGATACAGCAGCAAGCTGTACCTATAGAACTTACTAGTCTGAACCAGCTGTGTACTGGCTGAACTAGTTGGGAACTGGGTCATAACGACATTTACTACTCACTGACCAATCATATGTACCCTAGACTTGAACATACCTATACTCCCTTATGTTTATCTTGTCTAACAAGACACTGATGAGAGCACCTGGTATTTCTGAGCCAGCCCTGACAGTTGGATGACTTAGTGATATTTCAGGCCTTAAACCACATCTCCAGGTAGCCTCCCCTTGGGCTATTTCCCAATGAATTCTGGGTAAAATACCTGTGCAGCAGATACAAAAAGTGTATGTTCCTTTAAGAACTGACCACTCCTTAACCACTACCTAATCCCACCCTGAAACACCTAGTCAGCCTATTTGGCACATGCTTTACTGTGGAATATCCTATATAAACTTTACCTGTACCCTTAAGAACTCTTGCCCACTGAAAAGCATAATAAATCTTTACCTTGACCTCAACAATGCTTGGGTCCGTGAATTCCTTCCAGGCGGCCTGCCCCTGGTACCCTGTTCTTTGTGGGTGTTTCACCTCTAACCCCTTCCAGCCCTCATCAATAAGGCTACTGGAAAACTCCAAAAGAGTGTGCAATTTATACGAATGAACAATGAGAAATGTGTTATTTTAAAATAATTTTGAGTTTTTCAAAGTGATCTTATGATCTATCATCTCATTTTATGTTCTTAATATCTCTGGGAAGTAGGTATGGAAAGGATTTTTGTATTCATTCTACATGTTACTTGCCAAGTAAGTTGCCATGTGATCTCAGGGAAGTGATTTGATTCAATTTGTGGTTCAGAGTTCCTTCTATCCTATTATAATATGTCTTTTTAGATATGAGTTTATGTATATACATGTGCATATGCATACACATGCTTATTGTGTACACACATGTATATATGCATATGTATACCTGTGTATTTGTTTATATATGCACATTTCATATATGTCCTTACGTGGTTTGAAATTTCATTATGACAAAATGCTAACTTTTATAACAGCTTTTTCCTAAGATGAGGATCCTACATAAGGAAATTTGAGCGGGTAAAGCATATAGAAGTAACATGCCCTTGAGAAGAAAGTAGAAAATCTCTTGAGTGTTAGACAAAAACAGATGCTGTGTTGATGTGTATTCTCCAGGGGTGCATCAGGTTAACTTTCTCTTATGTGAGATTATTGCCCTAAAATACCTACAATTTATTCCCTTAAGGACAAGTGAGGACTTTGCTGACTAAAAGATGAAACACAGTCCCTATATCTCATCCTGTAACGCAGAGCAACAATTCCAGGTTATTTTATATTTAAAATTAATTGGCTTAAAAACCAGTTTCACTTAGCCATACCAGATCTTAAATTGTATTATAAAGCAGCAATCATCAAAACCATTTGGTACCGGCTAAGAAATAGAGGGGTAGATCAGTGGAATAGGTTAGGTACACAAGACACAGTAGTCAATGACCATAGCAGTCTACTGTTTGGTAAATCCGAGGACTCCAGCTTCTGGGATAAGAATTCCATGTTTGACAAAACCTGCTGGAAAAACTGGAAAATAGTGTGGCAGAATCTGGGTATAGACCAATGCCTGACACCATATATCAAAATAAAGTCCAAGTGGGTACACAATCTAGGTATAAAGGGTGATACTATAAACAAAATAGGGGAGCAAGGAATAATTTATTTGTCAGATTTATGATGGAGGAATTTATGACCAGAGATAGAGAACATCATGAAATACAAAATGGATAACTTTGATTAGATCAGATTGAAAAGTTTTTGCACAAACAAAGTCAATGAGACCAAGATTAGGAGAAAAGCAGAAAACTGGGAATTTCTTGCAACTAGTGTCAGTGATAAAGGCCTCATTTCTAAAAATATAGAGAACTGAGTCAAATTTACAAGACTACAAGCCATTCCCCAATTGATAAATGGTCAAAAGATAGGAACAGGCAGTTTTCAGAGGAAGAAATTAAAGCTATCTATAGTTACATGAAAAAATACTCTCAATCACTATTGATTGGAGAGATGCAAATCAAAGCAACTCTGAGGTACTACATTAACCCTATCAGATTGGCTAACATAACAAAAAAGGAAAATGGTAAATGTTAGAGAAGTTGTGGGAGAGTTGGGATGCTAACTGATTCATTGTTGGTGGAGCTATGAGCTGATCCAACTATTCTGGAGAACAATTTGGAACTATACTCAAAGGGCTATAAAAATGTAACATACCCACTGACCCAGCAATACCATGTCTAGGGCTGTATACCACAGAGATCATAAAAATAGAAAAAAGGACCCACAAGTACAAAACTATTTAAAGCAGCTTTGTTTGTGGTTGCCCAGTACTGGAAATCAAGGGGAAGCCTATCAATTGGGAATGGCTGAGCAAGTTATGGTATATGAATGTAATGGAATACTATTGTGCTATAAGAAATGATGAACAGGAAGACTTCAGAGAGGCCTGGAAAGACTTATACGAATGGATGCTGTGTGAAGTGTGCAAAGTCAGGAGAACATTATACACAATAACAGCCACAGAGTGAGAGGACTATTTTTGATAGACTTAGTACTTCACTGCAATACAAGGAACTAAAACATTTCTAAAGGACTTATAATGCAAAATGCCATCCACATCCAGAGAAAGAACTATGGAGTCAGAACACAGAATGAAGTAGGCTATTTTCTCTTTTGTTATGTTTTGTTTTTTCTCATGGCTTCTCCCATTTGTTCTAATTCTTCGATG
This sequence comes from Bettongia penicillata ogilbyi, assembly GCA_023548195.1. Taxonomy (NCBI): domain Eukaryota; kingdom Metazoa; phylum Chordata; class Mammalia; order Diprotodontia; family Potoroidae; genus Bettongia; species Bettongia penicillata. Next base: position 2,474,387 of record JAJHZJ010000442.1, read on the forward strand.
CAATATGACTAATATGAAAATGTGTTTAATAGGAATGTATGTATCTAGCCCATATAAGATTACATGTCCTCTTGCGGAGGGAGGGAGGAGGGGAGAAAATTTGGAATTTATGGAAGTGGTTGTTGAAAAGTGAAAACAAATAAATTAATAAATTTGAAAAAAAAAGTTTCTCCCTTATCAACACTCTGACCAATCATCACTTCAAGATTAATGATAAAGTATGCTGCCCACTTCTTGGTGGAAAGGGGATACACTAGAGGTAGAGGGTGAAACATGAATTTTTAAATTATATTTATTTGTCATAAGGAAAACCTGGGAAGAGTTTCTTTTAGTGGATAGTGACAGATATGTGAAAAGAAAGGAAGAAAGAAGCATCAATAAAACACTGAAGAATCACACTTACCAATGTGATGACTTGGTTACTATCATATCAAATTGAATATAGATTAAAATAAAGCAAATGATAATCCTCTTTTTTGCTAATATATTAAATTTATTTGTTGTTATTCAGTTGTTTCAGTCTTGTCTAACTCTTCATGAGTCTTTTTTGCGGTTATCTTTGTGAAGATCCCGGAGTGGTTTGCCATTTCCTTCTCCAGCTTATTTTACAGATAAGGAAACTGAGGGAAACAGAGTTAAGTGATTTGCCCAGGGTTACACAGCTAGTAAGTGTCTGAGGCCGGATTTGAATTCATGAAGATGAGTCTTCCTGATTCCAAGGCCAGTGGTCTATCCACTATGCCACCTACCTAACCCTTAAAATGCACGTGTATGCATGTGTGTGTAAATGTATGTGTGTGTGTATGTGTATGTAGGTGTATATGCATATTTTTGTTTTGTTGTTCAATTGTTTTCTCAGTAGCATCTGACTATTCATGACCTCATTTGGGATTTTCTTGGCAAAGATACTGGAGTTGTTTGCCATTTCCTTCTCTAGCTCATTTACAGATGAAGAAACTGAGGCAAATAGGGTTAAGGGACTTGCCCAGGGTCACACAGTGACTAAGGGTTAGAGGCCAGATTTGAACTCAGGGAGATGTCTTCCTGACTCCAGGCAAGGTGCTTTATCTACTGAGCCACCTAGCTGGTTATATATATGTACATACATACCTACATATATTTCTGTTTGTGTGTGCATATATATGCGTCTCTCTGTAATATATATATGCATACATATGTATACATACATGTACACACATCATGATATGGTAGAAAGAACACTGAACTGGACCAAAAGTCTATAAAAATCTGTGTGTATGTATACACCAAATAATATAGACATCAAATAATTTGCCATGTGATTTCAGGGAATTAATTCAATTTGATTTTTGATCCAATGTAGTATTTTTTCTACCATATCATAATATGTCTTTATATATATATATATATGTAGCTTATATACATATATTTCATTTATGTATATACATATATGTAGTTTTTAATTTCATTATAACCACGTGCTAGGTTTTGTAGCTGTTTTTTAATACATGTGTACACATATAAGAAATATTTACATATATGTAAATATATGTATATAGAAACACACACACACATATATATATACACTATAATTCTCTTTTTTGTATTCCTATATATATTGAGGTGTTCATATTTACCGATTATTAAGTTTATAATAAAAAAGAAAATTTTTCAAAATTTAGGGGAATGGAAGAATGAATAATTGTCTTGATTCAGTCAACTTTCCATCATTTTGGACTTTGGTGATCACCCTGCAAAATAGCTAAGGGAAATAACTTCTGTTTTGTTTCATGGAAGATTTCTTCTCCACTGGGGAGGTGGGGAGGAGTTTGGGAGTGCATGGACTTCATGCACATTCCACAGCTATTTCTTCATGATCACAGATCACATATGTAAATAACCATAAAAGAATCAAATCCAACGCAAATATGTGATGCAAAGCTTCATCCGCTTCCTCACTTTTGCTCAGTAAATGTTCTACTCTACTCCACATCACCCCAGTGCTTTCTCTCTCTGAATCCTCAGCCATACTCCTGAACTACCAGGCTTGCTGCAAATGCCAGCTTCTTATTTCAGAGACTGGTTATTCAAGGTGTCTCAGCATCATTGCCTCTACTCTCCTCATTCAGATTAATCTCTCTACTTGGTTATTCTAATGCCATTCCCTCTTACTTTCTGTAGGACTTTGTTCTAACAGTCTTGCTTTTGCACATCTTCAGACACCTGCTCCCTACTGGCTCCTACTCAAGTTTTCCCAATCCTAGAAAACCTTCCTTTGACCCTTCCAGAGACAACTAAGTGGATAGATCACTGAACTTTGATTCAGGAAGACTGAGTTCAAATTTGGCCTCAGATACTTCCTAGCTGTATGACCCTGGGTAAGTCATTTAATATCCATTTGCCTCAGTTTCCTCAACTGTCAAATTGTGATAATAAAAGCACCTATCTCTCAGGATTTTTTTGTGAGGAACAAATGAGGTAACAATTATAACGCACTTAGCACGCCTGGCACACAGCAAGTACTTAATAAATGTGTTTTTCCTTCCTTCCATTTTAGGACCACACTGCTTCCCAACATTCCACTAATACCTCCATCCCAACACATTCAAAGTCAAGTTTGCTGACTTTCTCCCTTTATTTTGCTCTTCTTTCTAAATGTATTATTTCTTCCAACTTCAAAACCTTGAGATTTCTTTGGATTCCTTTCTCTTGGTCATCTCTCATATTCAATCAATTCACATGTATTATCACTTCTACCTGTCATGGTACAGCTTGCATTTCCCCATCCTTTCTATCCCCACTGTCACAAACCTAGTACAAGGCAGCGTTGCAATCCTTGACTGCTACAATATCCTCCTAAGAGATTTTCTGAACTTTATTTCCTCTTTCTCTCCTCACTCCAATCTATCTCCTATCCCAGATTTACCTCCTTTATGTGTAGATCTGGTCACATCATTCAGTTGCTGAAAGAGTCTTCAGAATCTCTTATTTACTACTTGAGTAAAATTCACACTTCTTTTTCTGGCATGCATTGCCATCCCCACCTTGTCCATCTAGGCTAATCTGATTTTATTCCTCTACATGTGTTCTCTCCTCTAGGCTAAACTGAACAATTCTCCATACTCCAGCCACATTCATGCCTTTACTATTTTATTCCCTATGCCTCGTATGTTTTCATTTATCCTTTTTACTTCATCCAAGAAATCTTCCCCCGTTGAGTTTCAAATAGGAAAATAGAATCATAGTTCTAGGGCCAGAAGGGACTTCAGAGACCATCTATATCAATTCCCACCCCCCCACACACCGCCCCCCCCCCCCCTCCTCCCGCCACTTTTCAAATGAGGAGACTAGGTTTCAAGGAGGTTAGATAGGTCAAAGTTCAAAGAGTGTCAAAGGCAGCATTTGAATACAGGTCCTAGGACTCTAGGACCAGCCATCTTTCTACTATATCATGCTGCTTCCCAAATGCTATAGCACTTTGAGGTATTTTTTAAACCTACTTGTTTTGTATTGTGTATTAGTGGTCTTTTGCATATGCATCCTCTTCACTTGAAACTACAAACTTTATGTAGGATGTTGGGTTTTTGTTTTTTTTTTTATTGTTCTGGACCTATGACTTAATAGGTGTATTTAACTCTCTCCTCTTATAAAGGTCATCAGCTCATCTGTAAGTCACTCAGTGAGATTTAGAGTTGGCAAGGGTGTAAAGTGACTTGCCCAGGGTCACACAGCTAGAATGCATCAGAGGCAGGACTGGAAACCTTGTCTTCCTGACTCTATGATATGTTCTTTATCTCCTTTATCACACTGCCTCTGAAGACCGCATCTTATCTAGCCGCTATTATCTCTCAGTCCTAGGTCAATGTTCGACGCCCAGGAAATACTTAATAAATATTTGCTGAACGGAGCTAGGAGAGGTGCACCTAATTTTAAGCAGTCATCTGGAGAAAATTTCATGAAGTCCAATCCAAGGAAGAAATCAATCAAAATTGATTCAATTCAATAAATTCTGTACAAGGAGCTAGAGATAGAAAATTAATTTTTTAAAAAAATTAAAGTCTGTTCTTAGGAAATATATATTCTGTTGGGGAATAACATACATTTAGGTAAATATGTGTGAAATATACACAAAGTAAGCAGAAGAGGAGGAGAGGAGTGGGGGAATCAGAAAAGGCCAACACTTGAATTTTAAAAAGAACTAGAAATTAAAAGAGGATGAGGTGAGGAGCTAGACTATTCTAGGCATGAAACACAGCGGGCATGAAGGCACAAAGATGGGAAATAGACTGTCATGTACAGGGAACAAGTAGGCCAATTTGTCTGGAATACATTATGCCTGCAAGAGAGTAATGTGAAATCAATCTGACAAGAAAGGTTGAAACCAAATTATGAAGGCTTTTAGGTTGCCAAAAGGAGGAGCCTATATTTTACCCTGGAATTAATAGGGAATCATTTCTTGAGCAAGAGGTTGACATGAAGAGATCAGTGATTTAGGAATCTGTCTTCTATGTGGAAGATAGAGTGAAGAAGGAAGACACAGGATACCAATTTGAAAGTTATGGCAGTAGTCTTTGGAAGTGGTAATGAGGTTCTGGACAACTAGGTGCTACAAGAAACAGAGAGCAGGGCTTGAAGTCAGGAAGACTCATCTTTGTGAGTTCCAGTAGGGCCTAGGCAAGTCACTTAACTCTTTTTGGGCTGGAGAAGAAAATGACAAATCATTCCATTATCTGTGCCAAGAAAACCCCAAATGGGGTCAGGAAGAGTCAGACACGACTGAAAAATGACTAGAACAAAAATGACAACAGTGGGAGTCTGAATTAAGATTGTGGCTATGTGAATGAAGCCAAGGAAACAAATGAGGGAGATGATATAGAGATAGAATTAAAAATATTTGACAACTTCTTGACAGTGTATGGAATAAGAAAGAAAGAAAGAAGGAAGGAAGGAAGGAAGGAAGGAAAGAAAGAAAGAAAGAGAAAGAAAGAAAGAAAGAAAGAAAGAAAGAAAGAAAGAAAGAAAGAAAGAAGAAAGAAAGAAAGAAGAAAGAAAGAAAGAAAGAAAGAAAGAAAGAAAGAAAGAAAGAAAGAAAGAAGAAAGGAAAGGAAGGAAAGAAGGAAGGAAGGAAGGAAGGAAGGAAGGAAGGAAGGAAGGAAGGAAGGAAGGAAGGAAGGAAGGAAGGAAGGAAGGAAGGAAGGAAGGAAGGAAAAGAAAGAAAGAAAGGAGGAATCAGATCAACCTCCAGATAAACGATAAAGCCTTCCATTTATGTTGACCTTTCCTCTGGAAATATTCCTAAGAGGTGGGGGCTGGTTAAACACATGAGGAAGATGAGAGGGGCTTTTTTATACCCTTTCAGTGTTCACAGAGTCAGATTTTAGACCCAGTTAAGTTTACTGCTCCTATATCCGTAACTCAAGTGTTCATGTGTCTCTCAAATAAACTGGTAGGGTTTTAAAATTTTATGATGCCTATTAAAAAAAACAGGCTGTTATTCTCCCCAATGCCACCTCCCTTCTAACACCACCACTGCCACTACCATGAGAAAAAGGAACACTAACTTATAACTTCTGAGAACTGCTTGCCTGTCATACCTTGAAGAGTTACCCCTCAGCATTCAATAAGGTATTTCACTTTACTTCAGCTGAATTGTTGCAAACACTGAGTCCTTTGAATGTGTGGCTGCAAATTAATTCCATAAATACAATTGAAACCAAGGATGCAGATTGCCGTCTTCCTCATGTCAGCCAAACTGAAGGCCAAGAGATGCTTCCGGCTCTTGGACTGAAAATATTCCATCTTGGTTTCCAGCAACATCAAACTTCTTGCTCTTACCAACCTCCATGAGTTTTATATAGAAAAAGTCTCAAAGATGGAGACAAGAGAAGGGAGGGATGACAGAAGAGAGGGCAGATTGGAGATAGGGAAAATTAGATTGCTCAGTGTATTGGGGTGGGGGAGGGGATAAAAGGGGAGAAAATTTGGAACCCAAAATTTTGTGAAAATGAATATAAAAAGCTAAATAAACAAAGAAAGAAAGAAAGAAAGAAAGAAAGAAAGAAAGAAAGAAAGAAAGAAAGAAAGAAAGAAAGAAAGAAAGAAAGAAAGAAAGAAAAACAAAAAAAAAAGAAAAAGTCTCAGCACTTAGATGTTCAGTGATGTCTTCAGTGGAACTGCTTTTTTACAATGGCACACATTGCAACTCTTTACAACGTTTTGGTCATGTCCTCCCATAAATCCTCCATGGGATTGAGGGTGGGGAAAAGAGTTCAACCAGTGTGCTGGAAAAACTTTAATTTCATGTAACATAGGTACCAGTAATAGTATGTGAAAATTTTATGTGAAAATATGTCTGTTGTGCAATATCCCAGTTTGCATCAGACTACAGAAGTAATCTTCCCCATGTCCTAACTTCCTAGTTCCAATCTCATTCATGATATTCTCGTTAAATGTTTATTATTTTGATTCATTGTGTCCATCACCATAAAGCCTTACACAGACCACATTAGTGCTGTGGTTTTGGCCTCCTACCGCTATTGCCAGATTCACTGTTTCAGAATCTATGAACTCCCTGGAACTCAGTCTTTACAGAACACATCCTACACCTAATTTGTACAATGTTGGCTGAATCTACATGTCATTGTAAGTCTATTTTATATAAATAACCATTCTGAGTACTGCTAATGGCAACCAAACTGCCAGTATCTTGGAGCATGCTAGATGGCAGGTACTAGCTGCTTAAGCTGACATGGTTTTAGAGAAGGAAGAGCCAGAAATTTGTTTCAATTCTCTGGACTTGATTACCTTGGGTAGCTTGATTGATTTTTTTTTCTCTCACTCCTTTTGGTTAAATGGAGGATTGAAAGAGGGGCAGGTCTTTCTGAAAACTACCTGGCTAAGAATGGGGTTGAGGTGGAAAAATTTTGTTCATGGGATCTCTCTTTAATAATTATAACTAATACTAATATCCTTATTTTACAGATGAGAAAACTAGATCTGAGAAAAATAAGTGACTTATACAGTTAAATATATAGCGTGTCTCAGGCAGGATTCAAATCCAGGTCTTCCTGATCGCAAGTCCAATACATTATCCTCTTCTACACTGTCTCATTCAATCTTTTATATTTCCACAGTGCCTGGAGGTGGTTAAATAGATCTTAGACCTTTATATATGTTTTTTATCAGATTTGTAGAATGTAAGTTTTGGGAGGGACTTTAACGTCCAACTCGATCACTTTACAAATGAGGAAGCAAAGAGATAATATGACTTTACAGAGGTCACATAGATATCTAGTTGCATGTTTGGGAGAAGAATAAATCTCTCAACTTAGATTGTTGGTGGAATGATGGTGAAGAAAGATATCTTCCATTCCGTTCTTCCATCTTCTTAGACACAAAGCTGTAGGGATCTGAAGAAATAATCTTTTCAATAAGAATGCATGTGCAAGCTTTAAAAAAATTCCTTCCCTTTTCTATGTGCTGGAACCTTTAAGTTCAATATCAAGCATTTAGTAAGTACCCACTATTGGCATATAGATACTCTATGAGCCCTTGAATTTCTAGAATTTTAATAAAATCACATTTGCAATCTTGACTATCCACTATAATATGCTTGCTCCCTCTTTGATCATTGTCCTGTCAATGAATGTGAGAGTGAAGTTCTGTGTTTGAATTCAGAAAACAATGGACCCGATTTTTAATACAGTTTCTGTTTTCCTTTTAATGGCATTGATACTCCCTGCATGGGTATAGTATCCATCTCAAAAAGAGTTCGGGTTGATTAATAACTGTAATTACTTCCTTATATATCTCAATATTCCCAAGAGGATGGAGGAAAGCTAATACTAACAGTCCTATTTTAAAGTTTAAATAATGATGTTCAGGGATGGGGAAGTCAACATAATAACTACTACCCAAATCATTATAAAGTAACCTCATTGCAGATAGCCCCTTTCTTCCCACCATAATGCCAGTCAGACAAATTATTCCATTTGGTTAACCTTTACAGACCCTATGCATTTTTTCTTTTCTGGGCATTTCTGTGTCTTTTATTAATATTTCTTTTTGGAATAGAAGACATTCAAGTTCCTGACAAATCTTGCCACATTTATTTAGGGATTTGGTAGTAAAAGAAAAATGATCTTCTTAGTTCCCAGGCTAACTTTGCCTTTTCACATCCTTCAACCAAAACAAAAAAACAGAAAAATAAGCTAATAAATGTGTGTGAAATTGAGGAGACAGCAGGATGCAATAGAGTAAAGGTTCTGAAGTCTTAGGACCTGGGATTAAGCCTCACTATGTAAACCCTGTGTAATTACACCCTAGATGAATGATTTTAATTTCTTTTTGCCTCAGTTTCTTCATATGTAAAGACAAGAGTCAGTCCCTTCCAACATTATTCCTCTGATGCTACATGGGATCCACAGAGATTCTCCTAACAAACCATAGTTATTTGATACTCCACAAATCCCCTCCCCTATCCAAATCCAAATAATCCACAAGATGGAGATCAGCTGACCTTTATTCCATAAGCATTCCTCTGATGCATTTGCTTTTAAGGCAACTGATCTTTCCACACAGTTACCTATTTTGATATGTGGGATAATATTTTGTGCTTGGAGTTGAGCAGACCTATGTTCAGACTTTTAATAACTGTGTGAACTTACACTTCATTCAAATTTTCTGAAGCTCTCTTTCTTCATTAGAAAAATACCTGTACTGTTTACCTCATAGGAATTAGGATATTTTGCAGACTTTGCAGTGCTGTCAGTCTTGTTTTTTTCTTTATCAGGTCATAGGATTTAGAACTGAAAAGGGAATTTAGAAATCATCTGTGAAAACTCTTTAATTTTAAAAATGAGAAAGGCTCAAGGAGATAGAATCTCTTGTCAAAATCAGCTTAGGAATAGGTGTCAATTCTATGTCAAAATCATAGAATATTTCAATTGGAAGGAACCCCAAAGGTCAATTAGTCTAACCCATTCTTGAACAGAAATCTCTATGATATCATGAAAATATGATCACTTAACTTCCACCTGAAGACCTCCATTGATAAGGAAACCAGTACCTCACAGACTTGAGAACATGATGGCCAGTAAATGTTTGTGGAAGTGTATTTAACTGGTTGCCCCCTGAGAACAGTACCAGGAATAATGGATGGAAGATGGAAAGACTAAAATTTTGATTGGATAAAAGGAAGAACTTCCAATAATTAAAACTATTCAAAAGCTGAATAAGTTGTCTTGGAAAACAGTACTTTTTAAATAGAATATTAGAAAAGTTAGATATGATAGACCTCTGAAGAAAATTGAATGGGGATAGAAAGGAATATACCTTTTCTTCAGTAGTACATGGCACCTGCACAAAAAATGACCATGTATTACGGCATAAAAACCTCATAATCAAATGCAAATAATCAGAAATATTAAATGTATTATTCTTAGGTCATAATACAATAAAAAACCCATCCAACAAGACCTGTAGAAATATAGACTAAAACTTATTTGGAACCTAAATAATCTAATCTTCAGGAATGAGTTGGAACAGCTATGTAGTGTAGTTAGATGGAACACAGTACTTGGAGTCAGGAAGACTCATCTTCATGAGTTCAAATCTGACCTCAGACACTCATTATATGTATGACCCTGGACAAGTCACTTAACTGAATTTATCTCAATTTCCTCATTTATAAAATGTGCTGGAGAAAGAAATGGCAAACCTTTCTAGTACCTTTGCCAATAAAACTCCAAATGGTGTCACAAAGACACAACTGAAATAACTGAACAATAGCAACAAAAGAATGACTTAGGGTAAAAGAACAAATCATAGAAACAATTGATAATTTCACTGCACAGAATGACAGCAATGAGACAAAATACCAAAGTTTATGGGATATAGCTAAAGCAGTACTTAGGGGAAAATTTATATCTCTAAATGCTTACAACAATAAAATAGAGAAGGAAGGGGGTGGAGCCAAGATGGCAGAGTAGAAGGACTGACCTGTAGAAGGTCTCCCCCCACAGCCCATAAAATACCTGTAAAAAATGACTCTAAACAAATTCTAGAGCAACAGAAGTTACAAAACAACAGAATGAAAGAGATTTCCAGCCCAAGGCAGTCCTGAAGGCCAACAGGAAAGGTCTGTCACACAGGACTTGGAGCAGAGCACAGCCCAGTTTTGGTGGCAGGGCATGGACAGAACCAGAGCAGGCTTTATGGCATGGAATCCTAGGAAGAAACTGTGATTCCCAGACTTCTCAACTTAAAAATGCCAAAGACAGCTTCAAAGGTCAGTGAGAAAGCTCTTTCACCTGTGTGAGAAGGGAGCAGGGTCCTGCCCTAGCCCCAGTCCTAGAAGGTGGCAACAGTGTCCAATTTTGGAGCCCTCAGGCTAAAGACCTTGGGGGAATTGAGCATCTGATCTGGGCCTCAGTCCTGAGTGGCAGTCCTGGGGTGATGAAAAGCTCTGGCCTGGTGGAGCTGGTGGAAGCTCCAGAGAGGGAATCCTACTCACAGATCCTGGACAGAAAAGCTTGTGCTTGCTCATGGACTAGAGCATAGACCAAGAGAGGAGTAAACTCCTTTCCAGTGATTGTGCCACTTTGGAGGAACTGAAAACTTACAGGTCCCTAGAGTATGCCCTCCTCTTGATAAAGGACTCAAAAGTCAAATAACTGGCTGGGAAAATGCCCCAAAAAGGGAAAATAGAAGACTATAGGACGTTACTTTCTTGGTGAACAGGTATTTTCTTCCATTCTTTCAATGAGGAAGAAGAATGCATACCATCAGAGGAAGACATAAAAGTCAAGGCTTCTGCATCCAAAACCTCCAAAATAAATGTTCATGGTCTCAGGCCTTAGAAGAGCTCAAAAAGGATTTTGAAAATCAAGTAAGAGAGGTGGAGGAAAAATTGGGAAGAGAAATGAAAGTGATGCAAGAAAATCATGAAAAGGGAGTCAACAACTTATTAAAGGAAACACAAAAAAATGGTAAATAAAATAATACCTTTAAGAACAGTCTAACTCAAATGGCAAAAGAAATCCAATAAGCCAATGAGGAGAAGAAGGCCCTAAAAAGCAGAATTGGCCAGATGGAAGAGGAGATCTAAAAGTTCACTGAAGAAAATAGTTCTTTAAAAATCAGAATGGAGCAGATGGAAGCTAATGACTTTATGAGACGCCAAGAAATTACAAAACAAAACCAAAAAAAATGAGAAAGCAGAGGATGATGTGAGATCTCATTGGTAAAGCAACTGACCTGGAAAATACATCCAGGAGAGATAATTTAAAAATTATGGTCTTATTTTTTCTTCCCTTTTCTAGGCATTTTCCCAGCCAGTTACTTGACTTCTGAGATACCTGTCCACCCCTGCCTAGATCCACCCAGCTAGTGCTTGGGGTCTGAGATTCAAATGGGCTTTCCGCACCGTGCGGCTGCTAATCAATGTGAGCTTTAGTTCTGGTGCTGGGGTGGGGGCAGAGCTGCCTTCCAGGCTCAGCTCCCTCAGGGGCTTTATGCAGAGACCTTCAGTAATGAAGATCCTGCCTGCTGCTGGGGGAGTCCCGGGCCACCGCAGCAGCCGCTGCCTCTGCCGCTGCCCCTGCCTCTGCCTCCGCCACTTCCTGCCCCCGCCTCGGCCGCCACGCTTCCTCCCGAGGGGGCCGAGTCACGGATACACCCCGCTCCCCTCTTGGTCGGCCCAGCCATCTCTCTCACTGACCTGTAGCTTCTGTGGGCGGAGGGACCTTCCAGGCGGCCGGAGCTTCCGTCCCTGAAGCCTGCTCAGATCAGCTTCTCTGGGGCCGTGGCCAGGGCAGCACTGGGTGAGGTCCACTTTCTGGGGCGCGATGGACCCTGGGGATGGCTCTCCAGGGCTCTCTAGAACGGAAATCTCTTCAACTCTGTTTCTGCACACCTTGCAGTGATCCAGAACTTATGGGGATCTCTTTTTACATTAAATCTATGGGCTGTGGGTTCAAAGCTCGTAAACATGCATCTTTCTACTCCGCCATCTTGACTCCACCCCCTAATTTAAAAATTATGGGACTACCTGAAAGCCATGATCAAAAAATAACCTAGACATCATCTTTCATGAAATTATCAAGGAAAATTTCTCTGATATTCTAGAACCAGAGGGTAAAATAAATGTTGAAAGTATCCACCAATGCCTCCTGAAAGAGATCCAAAAAGAAAAACTCCTAGGAATATTGTAGCCAAATTCCAGAATTCCCAGGTCAAGGAGAAAATATTGAAAGTAGTCAGAAAGAAACAATTCCAGTATTGTGGAAATACACTCAGGATAACACAAGATCTAGCACCTTCTACATTAAAGGATCAAAGGGCTTGGAATATGATATTCCAGAAGTCAAAGGAACTAGAATTAAAACCAAGAATCACCTACCGCACAAAACTGAGTATAAAACTTCAGGGGAAAATATGGTCTTTCAGTGAAACAGAGGACTTTCAAGCATTCTTGATGAAAAGACCAGAGCTGAAAAGAAAATGTGACTTTCAAACACAAGAATCAAGAGAAACATGAGAAGGTATACAGGAAAAAGAAATCAGAGGGACTTACTAAAGTTGAACTGTTTGCTTTCCTACCTGGAAAGATAATATTTGTAACTCTTGAAACTTTTCTCAGTATTTGGGTAGTTGGAGGGATTATACACACACACACACACACACACACACACATATATATATATATATGTACATATACATACACACTCAAAGAGCACAGGGTAAGTTGAGTAAAAAGGGATGATATAAAAAATAAAATTAATAAGTGAGAGAGGAATATATTGGGAGGAGAAAGAGAGAAATGGAATGGGGCTAATTATCTCTCATAAAAGAGGCAATAAAAAAGACTTTTTCAATGGAAGGAAAAGTGGGGTAGGTGAGAGGGAAAAAGTGAAGTTTACTCTCATCACATTTGACTTAAGGAGGGAATAACATGCGTACTCAATTTGGTATGAAAATCTATCTTACATTACAGGAAAGTAGAAGAGAAGGGGATAAGTGGAGTCGGGGATGATAGAAGGGAGGGCAAATGGAAGAAGGAAGTAATTAGAAGTAAATACTTTAGGGGAAGAACAAGATCAAAACAGAGAATAGAATAAATGGGGGGAAGGATAGGATGGAGGGAAACATAGTTAATCTTTCACAACATGACTATTATAGAAGTCTTTTGCAAAACTACACATATATAACCTATACTGAGTTGCTTGCCTTCTCAGTGGGGATGGGTGGGAAAGGAGGATGGGAGAGAAGTTGGAACTCAAAGTTTTAGGGACAAATGTTAAGAATTGTTTTTGCATGCAACTGGGAAATAAGAAATACAGGTAATGGGGCTCAGAAATCTATCTTACCCAAGAAAAGAGGGAAGATGGGGATAAGAGAAGGGAGGGGTGTGATAGAAGGGAGGGCAAATTGGGGGAAGGGTAATCAGAATGCATGTTTTTGGGGGTAGGGAGAGGGGAGAGATAGGGAGAAAATTTGGAACTCAAAATCTTGTGGAAATGAATGCTGAAAACTAAAAATGAATAAATAAATTTTTAAAAAGTAAAAAAAATAAAATAAGGAAGGAATTAGAATAGGCAATGAGAAAATAAAACTATTACTCTTTACAAATGATATGTTGGTGGTAAACTTAGAGAATCCTAGAGAATCAACTAAAATACTACTTGAACTTATTTAAAACCAGCAAAGTCACAGGATATGAAATAAACCCATATAAATCATATGCATTTTCATATATTACCAACAAAGTGTAACAGAAAGAAATAGAAAGAGAAATTCCACTCAAAATACTGTAGATAATATAAAATACTTGGGAGTCTATCTCCCAAGACAAACTCAGGAATTATATGAATGCAATTACAATATCTTACCTGTTAGATCTATGGATAAGAGAAGAATTTATTACCAAACAAGAGATAGCATTACATGATATAAAATGGATAGTTTCCATTGTAGTACACTAAAAAGTTCTGAACAAACAAGTCCAATGCAGCCAAGATTAATAGGAAAGCAGAAAACTGGGGGGGGGTAGAAATTTTTACAGCAAGTGTCTTTGAAAAAGGCCTTATTAATAAAACCCACACAAATCTTCTGCATTTCTATATATTAGTAACAAAACTCAACAGCAAAACATAGAAATAGAAATCCCATTTAAAGCTAGGGTAGACACAAAAAATATTTGGGAATCTACCTGCCAAAACAAATCCAGGGACTATATGAACATAACTACGAGATATTTTTCACACAAATAAAATCAGATCTAAGTAAGCAGAAAAGCATCAGTTGCTCCTGGGTACGTCAAGCAAATATAATAAAAATGACAATTCTACCTAAATTAATTCACTTATTTAGTACCATACAAATCAAACTACCAGATAATTATCTTCAAGAGCCAGAAAAAATAATATCAAAATTCATCTGGAAGAATAAAAGATCCAGAATATTAAGGGAACTAATGAAAAGAAATGCTAGGGGAGGTGGCTTATCTCTATTAGATCTCAAACTGTACTATAAAGCAGCAATTATCAAAACCATTTGGTGCTGGCTAAGAAACAGAAGGGTAGACAAGTGAAATATACTAGGTACTCAAGACACAGAAGTCAATGAATATAGCAATCTACTGTTGATAAACCCAAGGACCTAGCTTCTGGGATAAAAACTCGCTGTTCAACAAAAATTGCCAGGAAAACTGGATAACAGTATGGCAGAAACCAGGCATAGACAAACACCTGACACTGTACACAACAATGAAGTCCAAATGGCTACAGGATCTAGGTATCAAGATTGATACTATAAACAAATTAGTGGAGCAAGGAATAGTGTATTTATCAGATTTATGGAGAAGAGAAGAATTTTTGACTAAACAAGAGATAGAAAGCATTATGAAGTACAAAATGGATAATTTTGTTTACATTAAACTGAAAAGTTTTTGCATAACCAAACCCAATGTAACCAAGATTAGGAGGGAAGCAGGAAACTGGGAAAGAATTTTTGCAACTAGTGTCTATGATAAAGGCCTCATTTCTAAAATATGTAGAGAACAGAGTCAAATATACAAGAATAGAAGTCATTCCCCAATTGATAAATTGGTCAAAGGATATGAACAGACAGTTTTCAGAGGAAGAAATTAAAGATATCTATAATCATATGAAAAAAATGATCTAAATCACTATTGATTAGAAAGATGCAAATCGAAACAACTCTGAGATACCACATCATACCCATCAGATTGGCTAACATGACAGAAGAGGAAGATGATAAATGTTGGAGAAAATGTGGAAAAGTTGTAACACTAATTCATTCTTGGTGGAGCTGTGAGCTGATCCAACCACCTTGGAGAGCAATTTGGAACTATGACCAAAGGGTTGCAAAAATGTGCATACTCTTTGACCCAGCAATATCGCTTCTACGACTGTATCCCTAAGAGATCATAAAAATGGGAAAGGGTCCCACATGCACAAAAATATTTATAGCAGCACTCTTTATGGTGGCCAAAAACTGGAAATCAAGGGGATGCCCATCAATTGGGGAATGGTTGAATAACTAATGGTATATGAATGTAATGGAATACTATTGTATATAAGAAATGATGAACAGGAAGACTTCAGAGAGGCCTGGAAAATCATATGATCTGATGCTGAGTGAAAGGAGCAGAACCAGAACTTTGTACACAACAGCAACCACAGTGTGTGAGGATTTTTTCTTGTTGTCTTAAATTTCATTGCAATGCAAAGACTTAAAAAATTCCCAATGATCTTTTAAAGCAAAATACCTGTCACATCCAGAGAAAGAACCATGTAATTCAATTACGGAATGTAGCCGGTCATTCTCCTTTGCATTATGTTTTGGTTTGTTATATGATTTCTCCCATTCATTTTAATTCTTCTATCCAACATGACTATGGTGAAAATTTAATAGGAATGTATGTGTAGAACCTATATAAAATTGTATGGCATCTTGAGGGAGGGGAGGAGAAGGGGGGGAGGGAGGGAAAAAAAATCTAAGTTATATGGTAGGTATTGTAGAACACTGAAAATAAATTAAAACAATAAGAATGTATGTATAGAACCAATATAAGATTACTTGTCAACTTGGGGAGTGAAGGGGAGAAAATTTAAGAATTATGGAAGTGATTGTTGAAAACTCAAAACAAATAAATTAATTTAAAAAAATAAAAGAGAAAATTGAAAAAAAACAAGGACAAAAAGAAAAGGGCCTTATTTCTCAAATATGTAGAGAACCAAGTCAAATCTGTAAGAGTATGAGTCATTCACCAATTGATAAATGGTCAAAGGATGTGAATAGGCAGTTTTCAACAGAAAAAATCAAAGTTATTTATGGTCACATAAAAATGCTCTAAATCACTATTGATCAGAAAAAAATCAAATTAAAGCAACTCTGAGGTGCCACCTCACACCTACCAGATTGGCTAGTATAGCAGAAAAATTGACAAATATTGGGAAAGATGTGGGAAAACTGGAACACTAATGCCTTGCTGGAGGAGTTGTGAACTGATCCAACTACTCTGGAGAGCAATTTGGAACCATGCCCAAATGTGCATACTCTTTGACCAGCAATACAACTTTTAGGTCTATATCCCAAAGAGCAGATGTGATTAAGGCAGCTCACCTGTGTGCTGAGGCAGCCCTGCACCTGGTCAAATCTGGAAACCAGAACACACAAGTTAGGGATGCTGGAACAGTTGCTCATTCATTTAACTGCACACCAATAGAAGATATGTTGTCCCACCAATTGAAGCAACATGTCATCGATAGAAAAAAAGCCATCATTCAAAACCCCACAGACAAGCGGAGGAAGGACCATAAATGTCCATGAAGTATATGCTGTGAATGTTCTTGTGAGCTCAGGAGAGGGAAAGGCCAAGAATGCAGAACAGAAAACTATCATGTATAAACAAGATCCTTCGAAACAGTATGGAGTGAAAATGAAAACTTCCTAAGCTTTTTTTTAGCAAGGTAGAAAGGTGATTTGATGCCATGCCATTCACTTGCAGGGCATTTGAAGATGAAAAAAACCCAGATGGGTCTGGTGGAAGGTACTAAACACGAGCTAGTACAACCACTCAGTGTTCAGTATGAAAAGGAAGGTAAGTTTGTCCAGTTCAAATTCACATTACTCTTCATGCCCAAAGGTCCCACGCAGATGACTAGTGTGTTGTACAAATCTGAGCTAGAGGTCCAGGATGTAGAGCTAAAGGCACTCCTTTGGAGTTCAGCCAGTCAGAAAACCCAGAAAAAGGAAAAAAAGAAGTCCTCCAAGGCTGCAGAGAATGCTACCATTGTGGAAACAGAGGAAGAGAATGAAGCAGGGGACTGAGATGGCTTCCATCTCCCTAGCCCAGTACTCTTCCCTATTTCCCCTCCTACTTGGGCTCTACAAAGAGTGGTTCATTTTTTCCAGCCAGGAACACTGGCACAGCAGGGAACCTCTCGCCTCATCCCAATCCCTACAACCAAACCTCCTTCCAATGACTATCAGCTCTGACTGACTCTGGCCTTGGGAGACTACAACTCCTGGCCATAGCAGACAGATAAAAAGGAATTGAATAATAAAATGAGGAGTCAAAACCTGAAAAAAATTAAAAAACGAAAAAGGACAATGCCCTATATGTACAAAAAAAATATTCCTAGCAATTCTTTTTGTGGTGGCTAAAAACTGAAAATTGAGACAATGTCCATTGATTGGGGAATGACTAAAAAAGTTGTGTATTTATGATTCTGATGGAATTCTACTGTGCTATAAGACATGACAAGCAGCATAGTTTCAGAAAAACCTGCAAAGACTTAGATGAACTGATGCAAAGTGAACAGAAGCAAGAGAACAGTGAGCACAGTAACAGCAACGCTGCATCCTGATCAACTGTGAATGACTTAGCTGTTCTCAGAAATACAATAATAAAAGTCAATGCAGAAGGACTTATGATGAAATATGCTATCCAACTCAGGATAAAAAACTGGTCAGCAAATTAGCAAAATTAGCAAAAAGAGAGATATTTTGTTTGTAAGGGAGCCTTTTGGAAGGTCCAGAAATCACAGCACTACAGATCCCCAACCATTCTACCTACAAAAGGCCTAACTGGGCATTTTTGTAAGTGATGACTGAGAAATAGCTAAATGTTCATTCCCCTGGCATCATAGAGTTCAGCCTAGTTTGATGTTCCTTGATGGTAATGCTTAAATTTCATTTGTCAGAATAATGAACCAATTTTATATATATTTGTGTATGTATCTTTTTATATGTGGATGTCCTTGCATGTGTATATGTATGTATGTATGTGTATTGTGCATATGTAGATGAATATGTATATTATGTATATTGTGTGTATGTGTGTTTATATATATAGGTACAAATGTATATATATGTATTGTGCATATGTATATGAGAATGTGTATATGTGTATTGTGTATATATGTTTATGTGACTGTAGGTGTATGTATATGTGTGTATATGTATCATGCATGTGTAAGTGTATGTTATATGTGTTTCTGTGTATGTACATTTGTGTATCTGTGTGCATGTATATATATATATGTATGAACATTGTGTATGTGTACTTCTGTGTGTGTATATGTGTGTATGGATATGTGTATATGTATGTGTGTATAGGTATTGTTCATATGTATATGAGCATGTATGTATGTGCATATATCTTGTGTGTGTGTGTGTTTTTATGTGTATGTGTTGCATAAACAAATCCAAGCTCTTGGCCTGTGGGATACTATAACAAAAAATATAACCCAAATAGAGTCCAGTCAGTAGCAAAAATGCCAGATGGCTTCTGGGCTCTTTATATTTCAGGTTCCTCTGGACTTTTCTCCCTCCCTTCTCCTTCAGGATAGACTCAAGATCTTCAAGATAACTTACTTAAGGAAATCACCAATTGGCCAGAATACCTGACTCTGGAGTTCCTTGTACAATATTTTCAGTGGGCTTGGCCCAGATTGGGAAAGTGATAAGGAGAGGTGAGGAGCCAGTTTACCTTGGTTCAGTTTTGGGCTCTGTTCTCTTCCTTTCTCTGTGGGGAGAACTGTGAGAATAAATTAGATAATGTCTGGAATAAAACTGATCTCAAGGTTCTGTCTGTTTTCTTCAGTTGGCTTTTTTAATGTTCACAGTGGATTGGAAAAGAAAAAAAAGAAAGTGTGGGGGGAGGGTAGATGGCCTTTGTAAGATGAAAAACATGTCTAGCAGGAGCCCACTTACAAAATGTTGATGCTTAATGCTGATATCGCTAGATAGAAGTAGGCTGCCTCTGGGAGCGTGATGCATGAGACTTTCAGAGCATTCTTCTGAATCACAGAGCAAAGCAGGCAGAGGTTTGGTACTCACCAGGTCAAATAAGACCTTTGCTTGGGGAATTTTCAAGCAGATCATCTGGCAGGGAATGAACAACTGGCTTCTGAAGGAGGAGGATGCTAAGTACAAATTAACACCATAACCTTGATTAGCAGCCTAGACGGCACAGCTAAAAAAAGGGAGATTCATCAGTTCATCAGAGGTTGATCATAGTTACATTTAATAACTTCTTCAATTTCAAAATCACTATCCTGGTGCCTGTCCTACTCTACCAATCTCTTGGAAGAAGAGAGCTCAGGTTGTAAAGTGGTCCAAAAATCCTGGAAAGCAACTTGGAACTATACCGAAAAAGTTACTCAACTCTCTATATCCTTTGACCCAGCAATGTCACCACTAGGCATTTAAATTAGAAGTCAAAGACCGAGAAAAAGATACATATGTACAAAATTTTTTATAACAACTCTTTTAATTGTAGCAAAATAATATAAGGAAACAAAATGAGTGCCCTTCAATTGAAGAATGATGAACTAATTTTGATATATGAATATAATGGAATAAGCTTGCCCTATAAGAAATGAGGAAAGGGATAGATTCGGGGAACCTGGGAAGATATATGAGTTGACTCAGAGTAAAGGGAGCATAATCACTTAAACAATTTATACAATGACTACAATAAGATAAAGAAAAACAACTGTGGAAGATGTGAGAACTCTTATCACTCATGATTTCAGAAGGCTGCTGATAAAGCAGTCTTCCAGCCTCTGTGCAGAAGCGATGGTACAGAATGAGATAATGCATTTTCAGGCACGACCAATGTGTGAATTTATTTTTCGCAACTATACTTGTTTGTTACAGGGAAAGGCTTTTAGTCCTTTTGGGGCTGAAGGAGACTAGGGGATTAGTGGAGTCCAGTAATAGTAGAAGAAAAGGAAAAAAAAGACAGCCAATGCAATAAACTCACAGAAGAGAACAGAATAAAGTTCAGAGAGTTCAGAAAAGCAGGGAAGTATTGGCACTACCACATTTTTACATATAAAAATATAAATATTAATATAAATTATTTCATTTCATAAATTTAATATATACTTTATATATAAAACAAGATTATATAATTGATTGATGTGTCATATGCAATCCTTTATTTCTGTTCTTTGTATATGGAAGTGATTGTATGTGTTAATATTTGTTTAATTTTTTTTTTAAATGAAAGTTAAAAGGGGGAAATCAGGACTGTTTA
This sequence comes from Bettongia penicillata ogilbyi, assembly GCA_023548195.1. NCBI lineage: Eukaryota > Metazoa > Chordata > Mammalia > Diprotodontia > Potoroidae > Bettongia > Bettongia penicillata. The sequence continues at coordinate 2,494,938 of JAJHZJ010000442.1, forward strand.
GTGCCTGAAGTCTCTGGCTCTCTATATAATTAACAGCTTTCTATTGGAGGAAGTTAAGTGAATAGAGAGAGCGCTTGATCTGGAATGAGGAAGATCTGAATTTTAAGCCTGCCTCAGTCACTTATTAGCTGCATGACTCTTGGAAAGTCATTGACTTTTCAAGCCTCAGTTTCCCTATCTGTAAAATAGGGATAATAATAGTACCTACCTCATGACCTTATTGGGAATATCAAATTAATAATGTATGGAAAGTGCTTTGCAAATCTCATATGAACACTAGCTGTTGTCAATACATGTTTCACTAGAGCTCAGTATTTTCCCTGGAGAGATAGAATATACCTTTCCCAAATAGAGGCTAGGTGTCAGTTTTTATAAATTTTGAGGAAATAATGTCCAAACTTGTCTTAGAGTCATTATCTCTAGCTAGATGTTAAACTAGAGGCTAAAGAATTCCTAGGGAGGAAAGAGTTAGCCCCTTTCCCTACTTGGATTCTTTGCTCCCTGCACTTGAAGCAATCACCTCCCTCCCTTCCAACCCCCATTTGACTGGCTGCCAGCTGCAAACCTCAGGGGTCCTTCTGATGACTTGGTGTGTGTCAGGCTTCTACACTTCGGGGCATGTTTTGTTTTAGCAGCCCAGCCCAACCCTATTGTAGCCTGCCTCTGCAGATACCAATTTTAAGCTTTTTAATCCAAATTTCAGCTGCCCAGAAACATACCTTCCATTTATAACTTTGTTGCTATGTAATTAAATGCCCCCTACAACTCTTTTTGAGCAAAAGTAGTGTTTTCAGAGGCTCAATTAATGACATTAGGTGAGGTTTGCCCGAATTTCTCAACTATTTCTACTCTCTTTCCTGGTATCTGGCCTCTCTTGCTTCCCTTTTTCTTTCCCGAGTTTTATAAAGTCGTGGATTTTTTTCTTTTCGAGTTCTAGGTCTTACCTATGAGGCCTGGGTGGGGTGGGAGGACTCAAGAGTAGGGAAAAAGAGTGATTTCTTTTTAAAGTTCATTTTCTCTTCTTTTGGAAGGACAGCAGAGCTCTGAGGTCTCCAAGGAATACAATTATCAGAAAGAAGGTGAACTCATTTTGGCCTCCAGAGAGAAAACAAGGATGAAATAGAGACAAGAGATGCAAAACTGAACGAGACAACCCACTTTATGACTGTTTGTGGAATCTGCCAGCAGAGTCGTCAGCTGGGTACCAGCTGACCCCAGAAAACAGAAGTTTCTGCCATGAGGAGATGCCATGGAGAGTTTTCCACTGTGCATGCCAAGGAGTGCTGCTTTTCCTTAACAATTCTGTTTGCTTTAGGCTGTTTGTACCAAACTACTTCTCAGCTGGAGACAAAAGCCTGTATTTATGAGAGCTAAAATAACACTGCTTTGTACTTTACAAATGTGCTGTTTGCTTAAGATCTCAAAGCGTACTGTCCATAGCAGTGAGGACAGAGTAAAAATGATCTTTAACTTCCCCATGCCTCCTCTGGGTCTACATGAGGTGTGATTGTCCCTCCTCTCTCTCTCCCCCACTTTCTCTTTCCTATGTTAGTTGCTCTGAGAATAAAGTTAGAAAATGCATATGAATGTACTTGACATGTTGTAAAAGTGTAGACATAAATGTAAAGTTATCAAGTATAAGTGTACAGATTACTACCTGACAAATGCCCCTATGTAATAGACACGAACAGAAGTGCGATGCAAGGGCATGTAATGGAGGATGAATATAAAGTCATAGCATGGTCCTGTAGGTATAGTGTCAGAAGAACGTCAAGCTCATAATAACCCTAAAATGACAGGGGAAAATAGGAAGGTCAGAGGGGAGACAAGAGGGTTGCTTGATTGGATGGAATGGTGATGACAGACAACAGAAAGAAGGAAAAATTACTCAATTCCTTTTCTATTTGATTTCTCTGTCCAGGAGAATGCTTGTAAATGGACAGAATAGGAATGGCTAATAGAATGTTCAAATAAAAGATAAGGAGAACGATAATAAGAAAATATTTTGCTATCCTGTATGAATTGAGGTCACTTAGCCCAGATGAACTATATCAATGCAATGAAAAAAAAATGGTGATATAATTGCTAAAGCATCTTTGAAAGTTCATCAAGAAAAAGAAGTTGATACAAATTAAAAAAGGGCAAATGCCCCTATTTTCATAAAAGGGAAAATAATAGAATCTGAAAACTGTAAAAGAATGAGCTTCACTTTGGGTGCTGGAAGAGTTCTAGAATGTATTATTAAAGGGATGTTTAGTGAACATTTAGAAAAGGAAGTAGAGATCACAAAGAGCCAATAACAACAGGTAACACCAACCTAAACTCACTTTTTTTTTACAGTTCCACAGGTTTGACAGTGGTGATAAGGGAACACCACACATATACTTTACCGAGATTTTTTTAAAACTTACTGGAGAAACATCTTATCCTATTTTAGCAAAGATGGAGAGATGTGGGTTAGATGGTTAGCTGAATTTAGATCTGCCTGATTTTCCCAAAGGTTAATCATTAATGATTCAGCATCAGCTTGGAAAGAGGGATTCAATGGGGTACCCCAGAAATATATATTTCTCCCTTTGCTTTTTAATATTCTTATCAATACCTTGGATCAACGCAAAAACATAATATGTTTTCAGATGAAACAAAACTAGAAGGGGTAACATATTGAACGGCAAAATCACTCAGATAAGTCAGAAAAAAATAAAATCTTGGAAAGAATCTAATAAAATTAAATTTAAGAGGAGTGAATATAAAGTCCAACACCTGGATTCAAAAAAGGTCATTTCCATTGTCTAAGATGTGACTAGATAGAGCAGTAGATAAAGTCTTAGTCAATTTGAATTCAAATCCAACTTCAGACACTTACTAACTGTATGACCCTGGGCAAGTCACTTAAATCTGTTTGCTTCAGTTTTCTCATCTATAAAATGAGCTGGAGAGGAAAATGGCAAACGAGTCCAGTATTGTTGCCAGGAATAAAATAAATGGGGTCATGAAGAGTCAGACATGACTGAAACAGCTCAAGAACAAAAAGACAGCACTTATCTGGATGATTTAGAGTTTTTGATGGACCATGAGGTCAGTAGGATGATGAAGACAGTAAGTCAATAGAGTGTTGTGGCAGTTCAAATATTAAGAATTTTAGGCAACACTGGGCAGCAGATCACTCAGGATAGGTGGATGATAATCCCTCTGTACTCTGCTCTAGTCCAGACCATAACTGGTGCGTTGTGTTCATTTCTACGTGATACATTTCAGAAAGAACTTTGCTAAGCTGGACAGGGTGCACAGGAAGACAACCAAGATGCTGAAATCCTTGACTTTGTGCCAGAGGAGAATCAGTTGAAGAAACCAAGGATGTTTAGCTTGGAGAATACCCAGTGGGAACATGATGGTTTTCTCCAAGCATTTGTCGACTGTCATGTGGACAAGACACAGATACAAAGTCCTACTCTGATGCTTCATCGTGGTGTAGAGGTGACCTAACATTCTCAGAGGCCAAAAGTATACACGTTAACATCATTATGATTCCATACAGAATTTTAACTGATGTTAACAGTCTGTATGAGGAGCTGATGAGAACTAAAAACTGCCTTTGTCAGCAAGCTTTTCAAATACCTTCCAAAAGGAGACATGACATTCGATAGCAGTCTAGCTTTAGAGCATCAGCTTCTTAAAACACCAACCTTACAGAGACGGATACTGGATGATTGAGCAGTGGAATAATACAGTGGGAAGGAGTAGAGGGAAAAAACTAGTTTAACGAAACTTTGGTGAGGGATCTCAAGCATATTTGGAGACGAAACCGAAAGGACAACAGATACACGCAAGAAGAAAAAGAGGTGCAAAGACTAGATAACAATTTTTTTCAAGCATCAAGAATAGGGGAGCCACAGCATTTGCACATTAAAATCACAGCCTTGAATTAGCGTTGCTTATTGAAAAAGTGGAAATGAAGAGAACGGAAGAGAATGAAGACAGGAAAAGTAGTTAAATCAGACCAAATATTTGCAAAGTAAGTAAGTATGTGTGAGACAATTTTAGGAGACTTGAGGAAACACAAGAAAGGTATCTATGTGACTCAGTGGATAAAGTCCTAGACCTGGAGTAAGAAAGACCTGATTTCAAATCCCACTTCAGACACTTACTGTGACGTACACAGTCAGCTTTACTCCCAAATAAAGGCCTCAGAAAAAGGGCAGCAATGATTTGGTCAAGTGAATTGGAAAGAAATTCTTCTCTTATTAACAAAGTAGGACCTTATTAATTCAAATAGGATTTGTCTACTGGAAAGGCTGGCCCTGGGGCACTCCCACTTTTTTTTTCAAACCTAGCAATCAAGTTTAGAATTTGTTAGGTAAAATGCTACTTCCAAAAAAGCTACAAAGGATCTAGCAAGAAAGAAAATAATTATCTGTGTGTGCCCTGACTGGATTGAAGTAGTAAACCTTCAGAAAACAAAGGTCTCCCAGGCTTCTCTTTTCCTATGTGGCAGAACTGTTGCAAGGAATATTTCTCTTCATTTTCTCTTTGGTTTCTTCCTGGTGGACTGAGGACAAAATGGCAACATTTTTTCTTTCTCTGTGTGTGTGTGTGTGTGTGTGTGTGTGTGTGTGTGTGAGATAGTTTCTTATTATGGTAGGCCCATTTGAACCCACAAGAAATAATTAAATTCCTCGTTATTTAAAGGAATGCCTATATGCTTTATTCTACTGGGATTGCTGTTAAGAACTATAAATTTGCAAAAGTCATTTTTGTACGTATTGTATTTTAGACATTGCTCCCCCCCAAAATTTATGTATTTGCCAGTCCTAATTAAATAGTTGTCTCTTTCTCTCTCTCCCTCTCTCATGAAGCTATCTGGGTTTTTTCACTAGAGTTTACCCAAGCAAGTACTCTATCTACGATCCATTATCTTAAAAACCTTTACTTACTGTTCCTTTTCTGGAGAGTTTAGGTCTTAACAGATGAAGAACCTAGTGGGGTCTCCTCTTTCTCCTTCTTTCTAATTCTTCCTTTTTTCTTGAATACGTATCTCATAAAGCTCCATGTAACCATGGACTAAGTTATAAGCATTGTTCTCAGGCATTTGGGAAGAGAACTCTTTTATTATCGTTTGGGGACCATTGAGCATTCTACTGGGCAGTCTTTCCATACTTTCTTGAAAACATAAACTTGGAATATTTTACTTTTGTTCTAACATGCTTCTTGTAGAGCCTTCTAAATTTCTTTAGTAAACTTGGCAGACGCGCATCCCAGAAATTAGCCATGGAAAACAATCAGTAGGCCTTTTGTTCCCTCCTCCTTGTGACTTGTTACCAGGAGACTATGGCTTTTGTCCAGTCTCACTTAACATGATTTAAATAGTTTGTTTGTTTTTTTCAATAGAACCAATGTGCTTTTTTTTTTTTTAATTTCGTAGGGAATTAGTGAAAATATGGGTGGAAAGTAGTAGCAAGTAGAGGGACAGAAGCAGACAAATTAGAATGTGAGTTTCTTGAAAACAGGGACCATGGTTTCCACCATTTGTACCCCACCGGTGCTCAGCATATAGTGATTACTTAATAAATGCTTTTTCATTCATTCATTCATTCACAATAGTGGGAATAGGAAATGCCAGAGAAGGAAACTCCCTCTACCAGTGCAAATCAGCACCTGCATTTTAGTCTTTGATACATACCTAGAGCACTAAGAGTAAAGGTAAGTGACTTGATCAGTCACAGTACAGTACATTTGTATATGAGAGAGGTGCATCTAGAACCCCCAATCTTCCTGACGCTAATGCCAACCCATATTTCCACTATACCTCCTTTCCTTTCAAGATAAAAGAAATCTCCATGTTGGACCTCTTAGACAGTTAAGACTATATCTCTAGACCTTTCACCTATTTGTCTGCTTTGTTTGTAGAGGCTCTTTACCTTTTGGTCATGTAGAGGAATATCCCTGGAAAATGACCTGTCAGGTAGGGACTTCTCTATAGATACACCTTTCTTTACAGATCCTGGTATGATAAGAGCCAACGACAGTGCAAGCATTACTCTAGGAGTCAGGAGGATTGGATTCAAGGCTTGGCCACGACAAAGCAATCTAAAATGAAGGGCTGGAATATATGATAAAGTGAAGGTCAAACTGCCATTTTTCAGTTCTTTGGAAAGCAATTATAAATTCATTAGAATAGATTCACTTTATTTTTTAATTTTTTATAGATTCACTTTACACATGGATTCATGGCAAGTTTCTTTGAAACAGCAAAATTCTCTGGAACCATTGAAATATTGTACTTATAAGAACAAAGAATGGTTCCATGATATGGCTGCTTATCAGCAATGTTCAAATTTTTATTTGTTTTTAAACTGGCAGGAAATTATTATACTTTCCAATATTTCAGGCTATCTACATAATAAAGTGATATAATCTTCTAGGCAGTTTAGTAGACTTAATAACAATAATAATTTTATATTAATATAGGGCTTTACAATTTACAAAGCACTTTACATAATCTCATTTGATCCACATAATAATCCTTCAAGGCAGACAGTACAAATCTCATTTCCTTGTTTTATAGATGAGGAAACTCAGACTGGGTGGTTGTTACTGGCTTGAGATCCGCCAGCTAGGTCCACCAGTTAAGCTAGGACCTTAAAGTAAGGAAATGACATCTGTACGTAGAGCAGAGCAAAAAAGGTTGAATCTCATGGTACTAGGATGTTAAGGGAATCATTTCTCCCTGAGGGAGTTCATCTCTGGACTGCATTTCAGGATATACCCTCATTTTCTCAACCATCCTGCTCTGTCACCACAACACCCCTCCCCAGGGACCACCTTTCCCTGTGGTCGTGCAGGTCATACTCACTGAGGTTTGACCACACCCTTTCCTTACTTGACTGCATATGTGATTAGACTGTACTCTATACCACCTGTCCCTGGCCACAGTCCTTTATCATCAGTGAAAAAAAAATCTTACTATACCTTTGGAAAGAACTAGCACCATAAACTAAAACTAATTCACTCTCCACTACTGCACACTATTTTTCAGTCCAGAGCACAGAACTGGGAGCAATGGTTGAAAATTTCAGAGGAAGATTTAGGCTCAATCTAAGCAAATATTTCCTAAGAATTAGAAATATCCCAAAACAGAATGGGTTTCTTCTGTAGGTAGCAAGCTGTGGGTTGTGGGTATTCTTCAAGCAATGCCATATCAATACCAACTACCACTACTGGATCAGGCATGCTAGCTTAGTTGAAGCAGCAAGGTATTTGAGTGAAAGATAGGAGATGCCAGACAGGTCAAATACCTCTACCACCTCCATCACCCCAGAGGACTCAGCCTAGAACCATGTATCTTAGGAATAGAAGCTTCCTCCCAGCCCCTAAAGCCATCATCCGAGGGTACAACCCCTGCGGAGAACAAGCCAACCAGCCCTGTTGCCAAAATAGCAGCACCAATTGCCACAACCTGGCAGGTAAGAGTCCAGGGAATGACCATGTCTTTCCATATTACTGGACCTGCTTCTGACCCCTCAATAGTCATCATCAAAGGAACTGCCAAGATGACACAACCCAGCAACTATTTCTGCAGGTGCTGTGGCCCTTTCCTACTTACAAGCCACAATCACTTCAGACTCAACAAACTTCTCACCACCAAAGTGGCTTATCATCAGAGGCAGACAAAGTTTAATTAATGAAAAATAAGATGCATTACCATCTGCCTTACTGATGTACCTGGGAGCTGCTGCTATGCAGTTCAATAGATAGAGTCCTAGATCTGGATCCAGCCACAATGATCTCAAATCCAGTCACTGACACTCACATGACCCTGGGCAAGTCACTTAACTGCTATCAGTTTCAGTTTCCTCATCTGTAAAAATGGGAATAACAATAGTAGCTACCTCTCAGAGTTGTTGTGAGAATAAAATGAGATAATATTGTGAAGTTCTTTACAAACATTAATGTGCTGTATAAATGTTAGCTATCATTATTAATTCTAGGCCTTTTCATATGATTTGTAGCAGAAACCTTTTTTTTCCATATGTACCATCTCCCTCTAATTGAGTGTAATCTCCTTGAGAACAGGGACTATGTTTTTACATTTATACACCCAGCACTTAGCCTAGTGCTTTGTATATAGCAAGCATTTAATAAATGCATGTTCATTCATTTATTTACTTATTGGATTTTTATTTTGGTGCAGGTTGGATTTGGTAGTGACTTAGGTCTCTCAAACTCAGAAATTCTATGATCCTAAAATCTAAAAGCTAGGCCCTGAGTCTCTTATCCCATCATTGCCCTGGGACACCATAACAGCAAGAAGCCTGACATACACAGGATGGTCTTCTATCACAGGTTCTTAGATCTACTTGTCTAAGAGGAAAGCAATTTTTGAGGGGTCAACAGTCACTTTAATAAAGCACATATAACATTCACTTAGTTCATGGAGGAAAGTCAGCACCCTGAACGTCAGAGAAAATACAGACAGAAAAGTAAAGATCAACAGCTTCCAACTGTCTGACCATAAGCAATACTCACATCACAAAACAACAGACAGATCCTGCTGTCTGATCACACATACATAGTTACCAGAGAGAGAAGCACTAACATCTGAGTTTTCAAAGCCAGGGGCTCCTTAGCAGCTTACAGCTTCCCAGAGTCTCATCTGGCACACAAATCTTCCTCCAAAAACCAAGCTCCAAAACAAAATGTTACCTCAGAGTATTTATATACTTTTCAGAGCCGGAAGGCAGGAACCTCTGCCACAGTGCCTCAACAGAAATTCACAAAAGTTATTGAGGATTATTAATGGGTGGAGAAGATCTTTAACTCTTCCCTCCCTCCACCATTAACCTTAAATTACCATTACATATACCTAATTAGTCTCTCCAAACTCTTATTAACTCATGGGGCAGGCAAAAATCTGCTGAAGGAGGTAGATATCCAAGACCCTCCTCATGAGCTTTATAAGGACAAATGCTATCCAGCAGGTCACACTATCTATTCATACTCCTCCATCACCTCTCAATTGATCTTGGCTTCTTATGATTGTTACAATACCTGTACACATTGCTATAACCAGTATCCATAACCTCATCCACAGAAAAATGTGTATAAAACACTTTACTCATGTGTATAAAACATTTTACTCATCTTTGTTTATAATGAATGTACTCATCAAAGTAACAATGCTTTCCAATTAAGCAGTGCTACTTTATTACACACAATTGCATGGAGAGATCAATCACAAATCACCAATGAAGATGGAATACTGCATGTTAATTATTTATTAGCTAAGAAAGGGCTTCTCCACTATGAATTTTCATCATTCTTAATATACACATATGCATATGCGCATTTATTCATCTGGCTGTATGTAGTCCTTGACAAATACTCCCTAGCCTGGTGAGCTTAACCAAGGACTTAGACCCTGATGGCATTATAAACAATTACAAGGTTGTTGTCAGCTTCTGAGACCAACAGTGCATTAAATTGTGAGCTCCTTGGGGGTAAGGACCGTCTTTTAACTTTCTTTATATCCCCAGAGCTTAGTATAGTGTCTAGAACATAGTACATGCTTAATAAATGTTTATTGACTAACTACTTACATTAAGCAATGCCAACAAAAATATCACTGCTAGAGACATAAAAATGGCACTAGTAACCAAGGTTTTATTCAAGGACTCTCCTATGGTACTACTCATTATCCATTTCAAGTCTCATTAACCATTGGGATTTCAGATTGATCAGGAGTTAATTCATGAATGAAGTATCTCTTTAGTCAATTTGTCTGCTTTCTTCACTAACTCAGGATGTCCTGAGCAAATTCTAAAGGGAAGATGGACTCTTTGTCAATAGTTAGATTTTCTAAAGGTTCCTATTTGCATATGCTGATTTACAGAGAGATCTGGAACTCTGCAGATCCTCCTATTTTGTCATGTAGTTGTATGTCCAACTGGTTGACTTGGTTCTGCCATAGATGCATACTGATTAGTTACTCTACATGGACACAAATTAATAGTTAAATAAGTGCTAACTCAATCAGCAAGGATTTATTATATGCTTTCTATGTGTTAGGCATTAGGCTAGGTGCTAACAATACAAAGAAAAAAATAAAAGGCTTCTATGCTCAAAGAACTGGCATTTTTAAAAGAGAGACAACATGTATAATATAAAATATATACAAAATGAATGTAATGTAATTTTATAGAGCAGGCCTAAACCAGTGGTAGGGGTAGAGATCAGAAAAACCTCATGTGGAAGCTAGGAATCCATATGTCATTAAGATGGAAGATTCATTGATGCAATGAATTAGGAGAGAATATTGCTTCTCATTGTTTGTGAAAACATAACATATAAGTGACTATCCCATCCTAGTGAAAAGTCCATGAGTAACTGAAGACAATATGCATGCTTGGTGATAAGGTAGGTTTTGAGAACCTGATTAGGGAAGTGAGAAGCCTCCATAAGCTTACCAAACCACCTAAAAGAGTGGTTAACATTTTGAAAGTTGTTGTTGTCCTTTTGGTCTATTAATATTCCCTACTTTCCCATGAAATAGCTCTGAAACAGGGATGTCAAACCAAAACAGAAATGGGGGCTGCTAAACCATACACAAGGATTCCTGCAAGTGGCTTGGAAAGCCGCATGTTAAGAAAGGCTGCTGTGGCTCAGTGAAATGGCAAAACACCTGCATATCTTTGCCAAGAAAACTCCAGGGTCAATATTGACGTGCTGTGGCCCACAGGGTCACAAAGAATTGGACATGACACAACAATGATTTTCTATGATTTATTTTGTTACATATTTCCCAATTATATTTTAGCCTGGTTCTGGTTGTATTCTAGTTGGATTGAAAGCCAGTGAAACTCCAGGCTCCATGTTTGACACTTTTGTTCTACAACTGTGGGTCACAATCCCATATGGGTTCCCATATGGTCATAAGTTTACAAAGTGCTGAATTTTAAGAAGCCCTGATCTAGAGCAAAGACAGCAGACACCCTTCACCTGCAGCCCTACATCTATCTGCCCCTCTCCACTCCCAGTCTGTAATCAGGATGAATAACCCTTTCCCTGCTTCTTACTTACATTCCTGATAGTATTAACTAACTCCAATGACCACAAATCTTGTGGAGGGAGCTTAGGTCATTTACCCACCCATCTCAAATGCTTACTATGACTTACTATGACTTTATACTGATTAACAAATATTTAGCCCATCTAATTTCTTTTAAACCTTAGATAGACTAACTTGCATGGCTGATGAGAACTGCTGTGAATGAAATGTCACTGGAATATACTACACAATGATGAAGGTGATTACATTCCAGAATACAAATCTTTGAAACATTCCAAATAATATTTTTCACATATTGATCATTTTCTCCACCCAGAAAACCACCTACATCTCTACCAAGCCATACACCACAGACAATAACAGATATAATACTGGAAAAGGAATGTGTCTAGTAAGAACTAACAATATAGAGTAGACCATATTCAAGTAATTAGGTAGCTATAAAACTTACAGTTACAGATGTCTATAGACGAATGTACAAAGTAGAGGCAATAAGCAAGGAGACAAATTTCTGCTCATATGTATCCCTCAAATGTGGAATCACGACAAAAGTATAGGGAGGAAATATAGAAAAGGGTCAATAGAATAGCACCATATATAAAGGATATATATTTGACTGTAATGAAATAGTATTATCCCATAAAAAGTGACAAACACAAGGATTTCACAGAAATTTAGGAAGATACATGGAGCAATACACTCCAGAAAGCAAAAATATTATAGATGGTCAGATATGACCATTTTGTTAGTTTTCCATAACTGTTTTCTCTGTAACATGACATTTCTATTGGGAAATGATAGATTATATTAGGAAATTGTTGATTAAAAATCAAGGGCATTGATTTTTTAAAAGCATATTTAGGAGAAAAACCAAGAAACATAACAGAAAATACTGGGGATGTGGGTCAATATAGGGAGAAACAAAAGAATACTGTCATAAGAGTAGGCTACAGACCACCTAGAGAGAAGAAAGAACTCTAAGATGAGTTCAGAAAATACATCTCAAACCTGGCATAGAGATACAATAAAGAAGTGACAAGAAGCTTGAACTCTTTGGCATCTGCTAGACCTCTCTCTCTTTGTGAAACTAGAATTATTAAGTTTATGACTTGCTTTAAGGATAATTTGATTCTCCAAAAGATGGAGGAAGCAATAACAAGATAGAATCGTTATTCTTAAAGACTTTGAGAGGGAGGAAGTATCCATTTCAGCCTTCAATCAACTCACTTCTTTGTGGCAATTCAACTGTGACTAAAACTGGGTAACGAGGGGTCAGGAGGATAGTGAGAGCATAATGGGGAAATTTTCCGTGCCTTTAATGATGAAAAATTCTTTCCCCCAACTTCATTTAGTTTCTTTTGAAAATGGAATCTGCTTGTTTTAAAAATGGAACAAAGCAAAAAACTGTCTTAACATGAAATTCAACAACCTTGTATGTAAACTGAAAGATAATAAGGAAATTCGCTTTTGGATAAGGCTGGAATATTTCATGTTTCTACAAGGAGAGAAACATCATTTGGTAAGACATATGCCTTACCAAGTTCCCCCAACTATGATCGTTAAGTATTTTGTCTTAAAGAAAATTCTTCTTTCATTAAAGAAGTGTGAAATAGACAGATGTTTAGAGTATGAAATAATTCTTGATCTTTAGGTTTCTATGAGTCTGTGAGTGTGTGTGTGTGTGTGCATGTGTGTGTGTGTGTGTGTGTGTGTGTGTGTGTGTATGGTGACTGGCAATGAGCTATGGTTTTTGTTTCAATCAATCAATAAGTATTTATTAAGTGCCTACCATGTCAGGCACTATACAAGATATTGAGGATTCAAATACAAAAGCAAAACAATTCCTGTCCTCAAAAAATTAAGATCCTTACTATTTCCTAATATTATCTGTGTTTAGCTAGGTGCAGAGGATAGGGTTCCAGGGTTGGAGTCAGAAGGACTTATCTTCACAAGGTCAACTCTGACCTCAGACACTTACTAGCTGTGTGACCATGGCCAAGTCACTTTACCCTGTTTGCCTCGTTTTCTTCATCTGTAAAATGAGCTGGAGAAGGAAATGGCAAACATTTCAGTATCATTGCCAAGAAAACCACAAATGGGATCATGAAGAATCAGCCCTAAACAACAACAGTTTAGTTTGAGCAAGGACCTCAGTGTCTGGTACCTTATCCTGCCAGGTGATCCTCAGACTCTTTGAAGACAGTTCAAATGAAGGCGATTCAGTTTTCTGACATGGCGCTGGTAGACTGTCCATGTTTCACAGGCATACAACAATAAGGTCAGCACAATGGCTCTTAAACCTTCAGTTTGGTAGTCAGTCCAATACCGCTTCTCTCCCAAACTTTTATTTGGAGCCTCCCAAACACTGAGCTAGCTCTGGCAATGTTGTGAGTGAACATCATTGTCAATGTGTACATCCCTGGAAAGTACACTAACAGGGTAAGTGAACTTATCTACAGCATTCAAAACTTCTCCATTTGTGGTAATTGATGGTTCCATGTTTGGATAGTGTGGTGGTGGATGATGGAGCATCTGTATTCTCTTGGTGTTAATTATTAGGCCAAAATTAGCACAAGCAGCAGAGAACTGATCCATAGTTTGTTGCATCTCAGTTTCAGAGGCTGCATGGAGTGCACAATCATCTGCAAACAGAAAATCATGCACCAGCACTCCCTCCACTTTGGTCTTGGTTTAGCCTTTTCAAATTGAAGAATTTATCATCAGTATGGTAGTTGACCTCGATTCCATGTTCATCCTCATTGAAACCATTTGACAACATGGCTCAAAACATCATGCTAAAAGGCATGGGAGCAAGCACACAGCTCTGATTCACTCCCTTGGTGACTAGGAAGGCACAAGAGCATTGTCCACTATCCAGAACCCAGGCAAATATGCCATCATAAAGACTTGTGCATAGCATGACCTTCTCATCACCAACACTGTTTTCCATTTACCTAAACACAATAAAACTTCATGGATACACCCTCACAGTAAACATTGGCACCTAATGAACTATGTGATTACAAGGGGAAGAGACAGACAAGATGTGAGAGTGACAAAGACAACATGTGGTGCAAAGTGCTGGACTGATCATAGACTCATCCTTTCCAAGTAAATATTCACATTCATCAAAAGTACTGTCCCCAAGGCAAAATGACTACCAGAAGAATTAATGTCAACAAATTAGAGCTCTTCTCGGAGTGAGGTTTGTTGCTAACTTGGAGGGAAAGTTGAACCAACACACAGTTGACAACAGTGGAGCAGAAAAGGAGTGGGTAGCTTTCAGAGGTTTGGTGTACAAAACTGAATTTGCTCATCTAGATCAGAACCCTTGCAGACATCAAGACTGGTTTGATATAAATGATGGGAAAATTCAGAAGCTGTTAAACAAAAAATGAGAACTGCACAGAATTTACCAGCAGGATAGTTCATCCAACCTCCAAGAAGGCAGCATTTAATTCCATCAAAGCAAAGTACAAGCAAAGCTTAGAGAGATGCAGGATTCCTGGCTCAGCAAGAAAGCAGATGAAATTCAGTTTTATGCTGATGGTAACAATCCAAAGCACTTTTATGATTCCCTGAAAGGTATTTATGGACCAAAAATCTATGGTGCATCACAACTACTCAGTGCTAATGGAGCCACATTGATTAGTGATAAGGACATGATCCTAGAGAGATAGGCTGAACACTTCCATAGTGTTCTCAACAGACCATCATGCTGAGATCTTTGACCATTTACCTCAGATTGAAGTCAATCCCTCCTTAGCTGAACTTCCAAAGAAGAGGTTTTGAGGACTATTAGGCTCCTTTCATGTGGCAAATATCCTAGTGCTGATTGTATTCCAGATGAGATTTACAAGGTAGAGGGACCATTGCTCATACAGAAGTTGTCTGAAATTTTCCAGGTTATATGGCAAGAGAAAGTTATTCCCCAGGAGTTCAAGGATGCCTCTGCTGTCCATTTCTATAAAGATAAAGGGAATAGATTGTCCTGAGACAATCACAGGGGTGGTCTCTCTCTTAGTCATTGCTGGAAAAGATGTTATTCTTGCTAAAGTTCTCCTTAAATAGGCTGATTCTTCACCTGGAAGATGGCCATATACCTGAGAGCCAGTGTGGTTTCAGAAAGGGTCAAAGAAGAGTCAATATGGTGTTTGTTGCCTGACAACGCCAGGAGAAATGCCAGGAGCAGAACAGAGGTCTGTACACAACGTTTGTAGATCTGACCAAGGTCTTTGACGCTGTTGGTCATGAGGGCTTCTGGAAAATTATGTCAAAATTTGATTGCCTAGAGAAATTCATCAGTATCGTACATCAATTTCATGATTTACCCTCAATCTAGGCAATAAAATTACAGAAAGTAAGGGAGAGGCTACAAAAACAAAAAGTTATTAAGGTCTTAAATGACATGCAAAGAAGTAGCTACATTTTGTTACCCCTTTACACTGTATGAAGTCCTTCAGTCAAGTTTGATGGAATCAGAAAGCAGCTGGCTCCTGGATGACTAAAGAATCAAATACATCCTTTGTAAACCTTAGAAAACAAAACAAAAGGCATTCTGTCTAGGGGATAATCAAGAAGAAAGGCAGTTAAGAAGAACCCACCTCTTGAAAGGATAACACTCTGCCTATTAAAGAGAGGAAGGGATTTCTTTTTTGCTTTCCCTGAATGGCTGTGGCACCTTACAGTGAAGCCAAAGTAAGAGATACTATGCCTATGGGAGCAAGCCCATAAAGCCCAGTAAAATAACAAATCTAGTAGAGACAATGTACCCAAAGGCATGAAAATCACAAGGGAAGGGACATCAAGCCCCTACAGCATCAAAAGTATGAGTTTCCTTGGCCACATATATTCCATAATTGTGTGCTTCTCTAGTAGCATGCTCTAGGTATTCACTATTTCTTCCTACTGATACCCTGTATAGGTTTAGAAGAGTATGACCCATATTAATGGGGGGAGGGAGAGGAGAGAGAATGTTTTGTAGCTCCTGTTCTCACAATGACATCTCAGCAAATGCCTCTGCTTTTTAGTTGTGTCCTCTGGTTAACTAAGAAAGATAACACTACAATGGGCTCATGAACTATATATAGTTTTAAGAGTGTGGACTTGGGGCAACTAGGTGGCACAGTGAAGAGTCAGAAGGACCTGAGTTTTAATACAGCCTCAGACACTTGATATTTACTTACTAGCTGTGTGACCTTGGGCAAGTCACTTAACCCCAATTGCCTTGCCTTCCCTGCTCTAAAAAAAAGAGTGTGGACACAAAGAATACCTTGAACCTGAGGTAGTTATTCCTGGATGAGAGTTGGAGGGCAACCTAAAGGTGGTGATATACTCATAACTGAGAAATCTGATGTTGGAAACATACGTGATAATACCATATTTTAGAATTGTCTGTGGCTTCTCTTTGGCAATTTTTTTTCCTTTTTTTCTGTTCTGAAATGAATTACTATAATATATAATGATCCCAGCCTGGCTCCAAGATGAATTATAAATGGATAACAAATAACAGTAAAGGTTAGCTCCTCTAATTAAGCTAGAAAAGGTGACTCAAAATCTTTGACTGGCTTTTTTTTTTTAAAAGTACAAATAAAAAGAAAAGACTGAGGCAAACAGGGGTCACATGTAGAGTTTTGGCTATCAGTTTGAATAAAGAGAGATATGCATCTGTTAACCTAGGAATATGCAAGAGTCTATTAGGATGCTTATGCAAGGCAAAGTAATGAAAAGGGTCATTGATGTAACAACAGCAACAACAAAAAGATTGCAAGGAAATGTTCCATACACATAGGAAGTGCTTAGGGAAAGAAAGGGTTGCTAAATGTTTTATTCAGCTTTATCTTTATGAAAATTACATTTGCAAAGAATTGTAGCCTGGGAAATTGGAGCATTGCAGAGAGAAGGTAGGAACATCAGAATGACTGAAGTACTGCAAGTTCTTCCTGTGCTACCAGATGACAAAAGTCTCCTAGTTACCTCCTCTCCCCTCTCCTGCCTTCAGATCTGTTTAATTCTGTATTCATTGGATTCTGAGCTTTCCAAACATTAGGGTTGCAATGGGAATGAAGAAAATCTGGAAGTATTGATCTTGAATTTATATACATATTTTTTCTGCAAAAAGGAAATGTTTCTGTTCCCTAAAAAGCTAGATTGGCCATTAAACTGGAAAGGTGCCTGGCCTGATTGCTACCTGGGAGGTCTGCAGGACGAAGGCTTTGCCAGGTAAAGTTCAAAGGAAAAGAGATGGCATCATCAGGTAGTAACATCTTTTGCTTTGCCGTGGACACTAGAGGTGATCAGTCGGTCATCTGGACTGGAAATGCCTAGATTTGGAGACAAAAGACCTGGGTTCGTATCCTGCTTTTGACTCATGCTATCTGCATCTTCAGTTTTCTGATCCACAAAATGACAGGTAAATTCAATTCTTCTTAAACTGTAGTTTAACAGTTTAACAGACCCCATATGAGGTCACGAATAATTTGACAATAGTAAAAAATTTCTGAACAAGCAATGACCAAAAATTAATTAAAAATCAAACAGTGAATTCGAGATGGGTCTGACAGCACCTGCCCCATGTTGCACTGTGCATCTTCATTGCAGCCTTGGTTCTGAATACATAGCATGCGCACTTCGCACTGTGCCTCAGACCACCTACTGCCAACAAAGCTGCCTAAATACAGGGTGGTGAGCAGAGAATCTTTAAGAAGTCCTAGCCTAGACCACCTCGGTGATAATTTTTTTTAAATCCTCTAGCTTTATGGGACTAGACTTTGTTGTGACACAGTTGTCTACTCAAGACAAACTCCTTCATCCTGCCCCACTTCCCTGACCCTGCCACCACATCTGAAACTTTAGTATTTTTGAGAGATACCCATGCCCCAGGAAATCTCACTAATTGCTGCCTGCCTGATTTTGACATTAGACATAGGAGACTAATGAGAAATGCTGCTAGAGGTCTCCCCTTAAATATGAACACCTGGCCCTCACCTGCATCAGGTAGCAGCCCTGTCTGGGGGATGGAACTCAGGAGCACTGGTCTAAGAGGAGTGATGAGATCCTGCCATAAAACAGGCGCCAGGAATAGGGAATGTTTCTCATTTAATCATTGATCCCCTTCTTTATTCTCCTGCCATGTTTTAAAGATCCTCCCACCTGAGGTACATCTTGCTCTTCAGGGGTCAACTTATAAACATATCCTGCAACAATTGGAAATCAGGTGTATCCTTGCTTCTCTGGTCTCTACGGGGAAGGGAGGGGGGTAGTTTGGCCTTTTTCTCTTGCTCTACTCCCTAAAGAGGTCTCCAGCTAAACAT
Organism: Bettongia penicillata ogilbyi; assembly: GCA_023548195.1. Taxonomy (NCBI): domain Eukaryota; kingdom Metazoa; phylum Chordata; class Mammalia; order Diprotodontia; family Potoroidae; genus Bettongia; species Bettongia penicillata. The sequence goes on from JAJHZJ010000442.1 coordinate 2,513,316, forward strand.
TTTCCTGGCATGAGTTTAAAAATGATCCAAATAAAGTCCTATTGCTTTCAATGTCTACATCTTGGTTTTTGGAACCAGTCTGGAACCAGGTGGTGTATTTCATCAGTGAAAAATCTCAATTGCACTACCACCCTCCTCAACCTGAAACAGCTACAATTAATTGGGACAAGCTCTAAGAGATTTTATATCTCTAAACCAGTGGTGTTTAATTCAAATAGAAACATGGACCTCTAACCCACATAAGGATACCTATGGCTATCTATTGACTTAGGAAAACATATATTAACTTTATCTATATTTTATTATTTTGTTAAATATTTCCTAATTACATTATAATCTGATTCAGGTGTACTCAGGAGTGTTGTGTTGCAAACCTTTGATGCCCCAGAATGCTCTTCCCACTTCCATCTCCTGACTTCTCTGATCTCCTTCAATACAGAGCTCAGCTGAAATCCTGCCTTCTAAAGGAGGTTTTTCTGGGTCCTCCTTTTTCTTTTCCCCTTCCCATACTTCCGAGATTACCTTCCATTCTTACATATATATATATATATATATATTTACACACACATATATACATATTTACACATATATATTTACATATATACATATTTACACATATATAGTTACACACATATATTTACATATATATTGCATATATAATTTTTTTGCACATCTCGTTCATTAGAACATGAGCTCTTTAAGGAACCATGTTTTGCCCACTTTTTGTACCCACAGTGCCTGACATATAGTAAGCACTTAATAAATACTTCTTGACTGCCAGGCTGGGTGGTCCTAAGAAAGTTATTATAATATGGAAATGGTGTCAAAGCGGAGAAGATCTCTTCCTTGATCATTTCTACTTCATTGGCCAAAACCACAAAATTACTTTAAGCTGAAATATAATCTGCACAATTTACTTAGAAATCAGTTCATCTCAGGAGGTAGCTCTCACATCTTCTTGGCCTCAGGCATGGGCTCCCTCTGGGCTTCATTGGCTAGGAATATTCTGTAATCTGGAATCCAAGAGAGCTCTTGTGTCAGTACTTATGAATGGATTGAGAGCACTGAGAAGCAGCTGTGTGGTAATGCATTTGATTGGGATTCAGGAAGCCCTGTGTCTGGTCTCACCTTTGCCACTAAATTGGTAGAATGACCTCAAGAAAAAAAGTTAGCTAACCCCTCTGGCTTTGTTTCCTTCACCCATCAAATGGCAAAATTGGACCGTGAAAGCTAGGTGGTGCAGTGGATAGAACAGGGGACTTAGAATCAGACCTGAGTTCCTGCATTAGATATTTACTGGCTGTACAATTCTGAGCAAGTCACTTAACCTCTGCCTACCTCAGTTTCTTTCTCTGCAAAATGAGGACAGTAATAGTATCTCCCTGAAAGGTTGTTGTGAGAATAAAATGAGATAATATTTGTAAAACATTTTGTAAACCCTGAAGCACAATATAAATACTAGCTATTATTACCATTATTAATATTATTCCAGCTCTAACAATCTGCCTTTCACATAATACAAACTAAAATGTTTGTTAAATTAAATGGATTTCCCCTGGAGACAGTGACAAGAATCATCTCTCCATCTTATCTGACATGTGGATATTCAACTCTTACTGAAAGGATTCCAGTAAGGGGGAACCTGCTACATCTCAGAGCAGTTTATTCCACTTTGAGTCAAGTCTTAATTGTCAGAAGGTTTCTTTTTTCCCTTACATCATATATAAATACTCCTCTCTGCACCTTATATACATGTCCCTAAATCTGTCCTCTGAAGCTGGACAAAACAAATTTAAGTCCTTTTTACACGATTGCATAAGAGTCCTTGAGAAAAAAAAGATGACAAATATCCTGGCCCCTCCAGGCAACACATTTACAGGTTCTTGAACCAAACTTCATACAGCATGAAGATGACATCCGTCATCACCCTAGTTAACATCTTCTTGATGTTCTTCAGCTTATCAATGTTCAACCCAAACTATGACACCCAAACTGAGCACAATACAGGTATGGACTGACCAGGGCGGCATGCACATTAGAATTAATCCTGAGCTCTTCATGTGACTCAAAGGCAAAAATTTCCTTCTTGAGTGATGAGAAGGATTGAATAACAATGGTTTCCCTTGAGGCAGGGGAATGGACTAGATAACTTATTTTTATTTTATTTTAAATTTTTGGGATAAAACAAGCATTTCCATAGCATAGTATAATTTTTAAAAAAATTGGACATGAAACTGCAAATCTATTATGTACAATTTGCTATTCCATTTAAATATACAGTAAAATTACCATGTAAAGTTTTTCTTTTTTTCTTCCCTCCCCTCTCAATCCTAGATATGGCTACTATTAGACACATATGTATGTGTGTGTGTACATGTGTAAAATCATTCTATACATACATACTTCTGCTGGTCAGTTCTTTCTCTGGATACAAATAAGGTCTTTCTTCATATGTCCTTTGTAACCAATTTGGGTATCTATAATTGACAAAAATGTTTAGTTGCTCAAAGCCCTTCTTAAAGCAATAATGTTGTTACTATATACAATGTTCTCTTGGTTTTGCTCATTTCACTCTTTCTTATTTCATGCCCGTCTTTCCATGTTTTTCTAAGATGATCAATCTCGTCATTTCTTAAAGCACATTAGGATTGCATCCCAATCATATACCATAACTTATTCAACCATTCCCCAATTCATGTTATTAGATAACCTCTAATGGTCTTTAAAACTTCATTTTTCTTACAGTAAAGAAATGTTCCTCCAGGATGAACCCGCAAAATTGCATATACACTTTACATAAGAACTATCATCTCTAAGTAGTCATTCACTTTTTAAAAAACCTTTTAAATAGGACAGATTCAGAAATATTGAGAGATCGGTGGGTATGGGGACAGGGATGTGGCTATGAGGCAATGGCACAACCTGAAAATCTCTGACTGCCACAGACAAAAGTAAGGATTTATGAAAAATCCAGTCATAATAGGAGGTGAGCTCACTGTCTTTGAAATTGAAGGCAGGCCCTTTTCATTCTCCAAAAGGCATGAAACTCTTTTACAGGTATTAAATTAAAGGGCTCCCCTGTTGTTCCCCAAATGCAATTTTAAAAAACCGAGTGAGAATTACAAAGAAAGTATATTTGAAATTGAGTATAAAAGACTCCTTAAGATCAAAGAAGGCACCAGGAGAAGATTACAGTTGACCACCTTCACACAGGCTTACTTATTCTCTGTTGTCTATAGGCACTGTTGCTTTTAATTCTGTCTGTCTCATGCTTTGGACACTATTTAGTCAAAACCTGTTCCCTTTTGCATACATACCCCCATGTTGTAAGGGACTATTTACTGGACAACTCTAATGTGATAAAAATGACACAGCAGTGATAGGATCCGATCTAGTCTCCAGCAACTTAAGTAAAAGAGACTGCATAGAGGACATACTGCTTTGAGATAAGATTCCCCATAAAGGAAAATTTATAAACATTAGAGTCTTACCTGGTAAATTTTTTAAGTTATGAACTACTGCCCCCCCACCAATTTCCCCAAAAAAATCTTATTTAATTTTGAATAGGTAAGAGAGAATGGCTGAAAGTGGTTGTTTTTCATCATCTCACAAACTAGAGTATGTGACAAGTAATTCTTTTCCAAGCAAATACTAGGACCTGCAAGTTTGGAAAATGCATGAAGACAACTGGTAGAATTTGGGGAAGCTATTGTGAAAATTGTTGACTTTTGTAAATCCTAGTTACCTTACTGTTCAGTCTTTTTAAGTCATACTATGTTTCCATATGTTTGCTTTCAAAATTGGTAAGCTCTCAGCTTAAAATCAGCTACCATCCCATACCATTGCTTTATATTAGAATGCAGTCCACCAACTCTACCTCTGATTTCTCAAACTAGTCACTCAACTGCCATCCCACACTTATGAAATTAAATTTTTCTAACCTAATTATTCTTACACATTTATCTTCATTCTCAAAGGAACTATTGACAAGAAACCAATATCAGTTCTAATAAATATGCATTTATGTGTATATATACATCTATACCAAATTATATATCATCTAAATTAATAAAGGAAAATTAATTGAATACAAAGATAGGACCACAGCACTTTTGGAGGCTTTAATGTTCTTCCATTAGAACTAGACAAATATATAAAAAAAAGACTTTTTAAAAAAAGAAGGAAAATATAAAACATAAAAACTGTTAGAAAATTTAGAGCTGAAAAAATAGGGTGATGTCTGAATTGAAACACTAAAGAATGTACCTATTCTCAGGACCACAATATACCTTTATACATGTGCAAAAGCAGAGAAATTATAAATATGTATAAAAAATCAGAAACACAAAACAGATCTTTTATAGACCATAGTATCAATTAATAACAATGCAAGGAATACAAGTAAAATATACATATCAAAAAATAAATTTAATAATGACTTGTGGAATAATAAGTCAAAGAACACATTGTAGAAATAATAGCTACATGAAAGAGAATGACAATGACACAATATACCAATATTTCATAGTTGGTGAGCTCACTGTCTTTAAAATTAAAAGCAGGAAATTTTCACTTCCTAGAAGGCATGAAACTCTTTTATAGGCATTACAGGTACTGCAGCTAATCCATAAAGGAAAAATCTTATCTGTGAGATATGCCTTAATAAAAATTGGAAAAGAGAGGATTAAAGAACTGAAAGTATGATTGAAAATGAGAAAACCAATAAATAATCCCAAAGGAAGCAATCAAAAGTTAAAGGAGGTAGAACCAAGATGACAAAGTAGTAGGAAGCAATACAGCTGAACTCCCATCCACAAAACTTCTCCAAACAGACCAAATCCTGATATCACACAATCAAGGTTCAAAAATAGAACTCTAGTCAAACAAAGAGGAGAAGGATGGAAGAAATTGTTGACACTTCAACAATTACTTACTGTTAAAAAGAGAAAGAATACATTCACCAACACAAATACACACCATTGGATATGGAAATACATTTAATTCAGTGGGGAAATAGAAAGGAAAGGGAAGAAAGTGGGAAGGAGGAATTAGGAGGAAAGGAGATTATGGGATGAACTACATTTATGTAAAACAAACTAAGTAAAAATGTACAAAAATATTTATAGCTCTTTTGAGGAGCAAAGAATGTGAATCTAAAGGGGTGCCATCTAGCACTTCATTATTTTTCTTTGAAAGCTTTAATGTTCCTCCATTAGAACTAGACAAATCTAAAAAAAAAAGGCTTTAAAAAAAGGAAGGAAAATATAAAACATAAAAACTGTTAGAAAATTTAGAGCTGAAAAAATATGGTGATGTCTGAATTGGAACACTAAAGAATGTAGCTATTCTTTAGGAGAAGGATTGGAGAAATTGTTGACACTTCAACCTTACTGTTAAAAGCAGAAAGAATACATTCACCAACACAAATACACACCATTGGATATGGAAATACATTTCATTCAGTGGGGAAATAGAAAGGAAAGGGACTTCATTATTCAACTTCAACTTCATTATTTTTTTTCTTTGAAGGAGTATCATATTGTTATCTGATAACCAAGAGAGTGAAGAAATATTACTGTGACTCCTTTACCTTTAATTCAAAGGCACTGACAAGCCTATATTTTGATAGATATTTAGCTATAGAAGAAAGAGAGTAAGTCATGGAGTTGTTACCTTGAGTTAGACCTTGAAACATTGGAGAGGTTTAGACAAAGATGTGAGGGAAGATTATTCCACATAAACAGAACAATGACAGCAAAAGTACAAATGTAAGAAAGTGTTGGATATATTGAGTAGGAAGCTCAGATTAAGAGAAACAGAATGACCCAAATAATAACAAAATTTATTTGGAGGAATAATAGATCTAGCATCACAAAAGGGAAAATGAAAAAACAAAGCAGAAATGAGGGAAGGGGGAATAGAATTTCTAGTCATTGACATTATTTGGTACTGGTTTAAAAAAAATATAAGATTAAATCAGTGGTACAGACCAAATAATTAAGAATGACTGAACTCAATAATCCAATGATTGATATTTATGAGAATATAAATTACTCGAAGGAAGAACTCCTTGTTTTACAAGAACCTACAGGAAAATTGGTAAGAAATTAGGTTTTTATTATTTATTATTATCAGCTTGCATCATAAACAAAAATTATCTCAAAATGGATATTATAACTGAATATTAAAAGTCAGACTATAGGGAAAAATTAAGAGATGCAAATTGGATACCTTTCAAAGATAAGGCTACAGTAATAGTTCTTAACCAAATAATGGATAGGAGTTATCTTCAAAGATAAACTAGATAATTTGAATTATATATAATAGAAAAGATTTCATAGTAACAAAATCAATGCAACCAGGATAAGAAGGGAAAGTATTGACTGGGAATCTTTGCATCAAATATCTCTAACACAGGTCAAGTCTAAAGCAGAAAGAAATGAGGTTGAACTACATGGCACCTCCTTAGATTTCCATTCTTTGCCTCTCAAAGGGACTATAAATAGGCAATTTTCAGAAACCAGGAGCCATTATATAATAAGTGATCAAAAGTTATGAAAAATAGTTCTAAAAAATAATAGCACACTACTGTCAATCATATAAAAGTTTACTCCAAATTATGACTAAGAGAAATACAAATCAAAACATACTCTGAGAGTTCGCTTTACACATGAGAAATTAATAGAGATGATTAAAAATGAGTATCTTCAGTGTTTGAAGGGCTGTGAAAAAAGAGGCACAATAATTCAATACTGATGGAACTGTGGATTGATCCAAAGTAATTTATTTGTGCTAATGAAGTAGCTAAAATGTTCATACTTTTTGACCTAGACATCCCACTGTTTGGTGTAGACCCCCAAAGAGTATGAAAACAAAAAGAAAGGTCTCACTGTATCAAGTACTCAGTACTGTCTGTGGTTGTAAAGATCAGGAAACACAGTAGATGGCCATCAGCTGGGGATGGCTAAATAAATCGTGGTAAATGAGTAAAATAGACTATTACTCCACCATAATTAATAATGAATATGAAGAATCTTGGAAAGATTTACATGCAAAGCAAAATAAGCAGATCCTGGAAAGGAAAAAATAACCGAATGGTACGTAATGACTCAGCATATTGCCAAAAAGATATTTTAAAAAATGTTTCTCCATCCCTTCTTCATTTTGCAAAGATTGGGCAGCTAACATGTTTTTAGCATCTACTTTGTGCCAGGCATTGTGCTAAGTGTTGGGGATACAAAGAATGGAAAAAAAAATTAATGTCAAGGAGCTCATCATCTAATGGGGGTGCGGGGGCGGGATTGGAGGGGAGGGGAGACAACTTGCAAATGACTATGCACAAACAAGACATAACTGAAATAAATTAAGGGGTAATTTCAGGGGCAAGGAACCATGGGGAGACTGCATATGCAACACTGAATGCGCTTGGTTTCTGTTTTGTGAAATGGCTTTTTTTCCCTCTTTAAATTTTATTCTTTGTTACATAGGACAGTTGGCTAGGTAGGGGAGGGATGTATTCAGAAATAAAAGTGAAATAAACAGCAAAGTTATCAATAGAATTTTTTGAAAAGAGTGAGAGGTTAATTGATCTCTCTACAATTACTACATGAACACTTCACCTAAACAAACGAACAGCAGGTTTTGACCATTCCAAAAAGGTTGGGAGTTACCAGTGTGAAAGGCTTAGGAAGCACTGCAAAGCAAAGGACCTGCCAAACTTGAGGGGTTAAGAATCATTTCTAATTATCCCATAAAATTATCCAGGGTACATAATTGAGTGCTGCTAAACTTAGTTTGAAATTAACACATTCTTCTTCCAATCTTGACCGACATTGCTTGATATCAGGCTGTTGTGACCTGTGGTTCCATGTTTCATCAGAATGGGACCGTGCATCTGAGTTCTAGTGCTGCCACCCACTTGCCATGTGACCTTTGGTAAGGCATCTTTCCTCTTCCTTCTTCTGTAAAACAAAGGAGTGGGAGTGTTGAGCTAGACTATCTCTAAGGTCCCTTTCAGCTTCGAAGTTCTGTCATTTTAAATCTATTGTCTTTGTTCCTCTAATTTTACTGACCTGCTTCAACCCCACTCCTCACATAGTTCAGGCTGACCTGCCACAGATCTTTGGATTTACATTTGGAAGGGATTCAGTCCCTAGCCACTTGTTATTTGACTATGGACAAGTCATTTAACTTCTCTGAGACTCAGTTTTCTCATCCATAAAAAGAGGAGGGTAATTAACCAGCTTTTATTAAATGCCTACTAAGAACCAGGCATTATCTGCCTTCAAGGAGCTTTTATCAGGCAATAGAATGTACCCACATACTCAACCTTACAGGCTTGTTGTAAGGCTCAAATGGGAAAATGTACTAGAAGCACTTTGCAAACTTTAGAATGACATATAAATGTCATTATTGTGGTAATGGTTAATTTTTGAAGTAAAGTTAGGTTTCCTGTCTCACTGATCCTGCCTCCAAACAGGCAGAGCAGAACAGGACATTGTTAGAAGTCTCTGGAAACCAGGAATAAACAAAGTTTATAATTATCTTGTGTCTCCTTCCAGTACTTCCCAGTGTTTAGTTCAATGGTTTAAAATAATTTGTTCTCAGTAAATGTCTTTGCACAGTGATCATTAAGAATGAGCCAAAATGCTATTCAGATGTCTTGATGTCTTTATGAAATGGAGGAGCAAGTCAGATAAGAATAATCCAGAAGGTCAGAGAAGAAGATGGAAATTCAGATTGGATGTTGTTATATTAAATACAATAATACATTTGCTTCAGATCAATGATGCTCTCATTCAGATACACTCTGAATAATAAAATTTGGTTCCCCCATTAGAGCTGTTGGGTAAGTCATTTTCAAGGGGTCAGTGCCAATTAGTTTCAACCTACCAATATGATCTACTAGCTTTCCATTTTTTAATAGGAAAGTGAGTTAACAAACATTCATTTAGCACTCTCTATGTCCCCTATCTTAAATAAGCCCCAAATCTCTTTAATTTATTATCTCTTTTAGTTATTTTCCCTAACATTTTCCACTACTCCTTTTCACTATTGTTGTTCAGTAGGATCTAACTGTTCATGACCTCATATCCCATAACATCTTGGGGTTTTCTTGTCAAAGACACTACAGTGGTTTGCCATTTCTTTCTCTGATGGATTAAGGAAAAGGTTAAGTTATTTAAGGTTAAGTTATTTACCCAGGGTGACACAGGAGTATGTGTCTAAGGCCAAGTTTGAACTCAGATGTTCTTGACTCCAGGTCTAGTGCTCTATCCAATGCACTAATTAGCTGCCTCCTCCTTTTAACCAAACTAATCTCATCTAAAGAGTAGTTTATACTTGCTAACCCAGTTCCTTCAAAACCCACTTGCTTGATGGTTTGCAATCTACAATATCTTTGTTGCTATCATCCTCCTGAAACAACTCTCTCCAATTTGACTAGTGGCCTCCTTACTGGCAGATCCAGTGACTTTTTTTGTCATTACCTTCCCTAATGTCTTTGCAATATTTGACATGGTTAAGCACCACTACCACCACCCTTTCTGATATTCTCTCCCAACTTAGAAGCCATGACAACTCATTTTCATGGTTCTCCTCTTACCATCCTGATAATCCCTCTGTTTCTCCTTTGAATGCCTTCCTGATGCATAGACCTGAATGTCCCTCAAAGTTCTATTTCTAGTTTTCTCCTCTCTGTTAGTGATTCCTTGGTTATTAGAATGAATCAGCTCTTTAGAAATGACTCCCAAATCAATTCTTCTACCTCCAACCTCTTCCTAGAGCTCTAGGTCTTTATTTCTCCCAACTACTTGCCACGCATCTGCATCTGAATGAACCATCAGCACTTTAGATTCAGTATTTTTAATACTGAATTTCTCTTCCTTTCCCCTCAACTTGATTCTCAATTTAACTCTTTGGATTGTTTCTACGGTCATCTATCCAAATCAGCTAGACTAGTAATCTAGGATTCAATATTGACTCATCCCTTTTTCTTGCCTACCACATCCAATCATTCCAAGTCCCATTGATTTTACCTGATCAATCTGTTCCTTGCTTTCTACTTCTATTGCAACTTTCCTAGTTCAGGTTCTCACTTAACTCTTGCCATGGCTTCTGTAATAGCCTCCTAAATGACTCTTCTATCTCTATTGCCTTCTCTAATTGTTGGTTGAGTAATCATGTCTAAGCAGTTCTGATTATGACACTCAAACTTTCAGTGGCTCACTATTACCTAAATCAAATACAAAATCTTGATCATGGCATTCAAGGCCCTCCAGGATCTGTTTTCAACCTTATTTTCTAGCCTTACTTCATGTTAATCCCTTTCACACATTCAATATTTTTCTCTTTCATTCTTGTCCCTTGCAATCTCACCTTATAACTTCACTTGTGTCATCCCTAATGCTCAGAGCAAATTCTTTTTTTCTACTCTGGCCATACCCAACTCGATCCCCTGAAGTCTCTCTCTTTCTCTTCAGGCCACAACTCATTCACAGGTGCTACCTCCTGATGAAGCCCTACTTCATCCCCCAGCAGAAAGTAAACTCTCCTTCTTTAAATGGCTCATAGTACTTTGCCTCACTCTTTCATTGTCACTAAGCTCACTCAACTGTGTGTCAGTTGTGTAAATTCATCATGCCCCACTCCCACCCCGAAGTCAGACTATAAACTTCTTAAAAGCTGAGTCTTCATCATACCATTCTTTGCATTGAGAGGACCTTAATGATAGCAAAAACTTAACAAACATTGCCTGTTTGTTGCTTACTCATGGCTCTGTTCCCTAACAGCTCCAGTTCGTAAATGTTTAGATTATTCCTGCAGAAGCAAGACCACTAAAGTATGTCACCAAAGTAGGTCATGCTCAGATTACAATACAGCCCGGCAGGACATTAATTTGTTTGACAAGGAGCAAGAACCAATTTGGAATACATACAGCCACAACTTCAGCTAAGCCAAATTAATATACCTTTCACTGCCCTTCAAAGACCATAAATGTAAATTGGAAATAATTCAGGTGAAGCAGGGATCCATAAAGAAGAATTTTTTGACTAAGACTGCACTATCCCTGTATGGGAGACATCCAATCATTCATCTATCCATCTACCCACCCTTTCATCTACTCATTCCTTCAGCAAATAATAGGGTCTATTATGTACAAGGAATCAACATAATGATGTAACAAGAATATCTGATTGTAGTTTGAAGATAAAACTATGCTTTTCATGTATTCAATAAACATTTATTCATTGTTGATTATGTACAGAGTATTTTTTCTCTTGTCTTACCCCAAATCCTTTTATTATCTGGTCCAGGACTATTGACATTCAGCTCTATTCTCCAGATGAGAAACATATGTCTAAATTTAGGCATTCTCTCATATTAAGGAACTAAGCACATTTTAAACACACATACACACCAACACTCCCAACAACATAATAACAGTGACAACCACCCCAGACAAATCCCTATAAGAATTCAGCCAACTGGACTGGAACCAATTAAAATGTCCCATAAAATATATTTGATGTCTCAGCAACTCCTTTAGATCTGGAGAGGGACAGCAGTAATGTCAGATCCCCTCTTATTTAGAACCTTTCAGAGTTTGTCCATGAAGCACTCTAGAAAGAATCACCTGCTCTTCCATTAAAAATAATATTATAGGAGTCCTTATTCTCAAAAGAAGTCTAAGCAATGAAAGGAAAAATATCAGAGAACGTATTTGTCAGAGATGAGAGATACCAAAGAATTGGGTATATAGATCTCTCCTGTCATCTAGGACTTTATGCATTCAATATGAAGGGACAATAGTTCATAAACTCTAAAAGTTGGAAGGGACATTAAAGGCATCTAACCTAACACCAATGGGAAAAAATAAATAGATAGAAAAACTGGGGTGAAGGTATAAACAAGCTCCTTTAATATTTTATTAAATCTGTGAGATTACTGATGTGGGCATTACCGCCAAATCATAATTCATCAAATATCCAGGGATGGGTAGAACACAGCAGAAAGGATCAAAGCAGGAAAAGTTTGGGCTGTAAAGATACTTCAGCTTCCTCAGAGCATTCCCCACAAAAAGCATTCTCCCTAGCTTATTGGATACTCCCTATCCTGGAAGCTCTGCCCATGTCCAAGAGAGGTAGCTTAAATCTCATGTAATAAATAACAATGATTATAATAATAACTAGAATGTACATAGTGCCTACTACGTGCCAGCCAGCCAGAGGTTAAGTGACTTACCTAGGGTCACATAGTTAGGAAATGTTCAATCCCAGACCGTAGCAGACAGAGTTTGACTCAGTTCTTTCACCTGTAAAATCAAGATAATACTAATAACATCAACCTCACAGGTTTTTGAAGTGAGGATAAAATGGGATAACGTTTCTAAAGTACTTTGCAAATCTTAAAACACTATATAAATGTTTATTATTATGATAGAGTGCAGAAATCATCATTTATTAAACACCAGGCATTGTGCTAAATACTGGGGATATAAAAAGAGGCAAAAGACAGTGTGTGCCTCAAGAGGCTAACAGTCTGATGGAGGAGAAGACATACAAACAAATACACACACACACACACACATATATGTATGTATGTATGTATCAAGCTATATACAGGATAAATAGAAAATAATTAACAGAGGGAAGGAACTAGAATTATGAGGGGTTGGGAAACACTTCCTGTAAAAGATAGGATTTTAGTTTGAGCTTAAAGAGAAGCCAGGAAAGTCCATAGGTAGAGTTAAAAAGTGAGATCATTCTAGGCACTGGGGACAGCCAGAGAAAATACCTGGAACTGAGAGAGGGAAGCTGTTGTTTATGAAATAGTCAGAAGGCCAGTGTCATGGGATGGAAGAGTATGTGACAGGGAGTAAGATGTAAGAAGACTATAAAGGCTGGAGGGAACTAGGGAGGGATGAAAGACTTTGAATGCCAAACCCATTTTTCATATGATCCTGGTGGTGATAGGGAGCCACTATAGTTTATTAAGTAGAAGAGCAACATGGTCAGACCTGTACGTTAAGAAAATCACTGGTGACTTAACCTGATAGAGCATAGAAGAGTCTTACAGAGAGGAAGAAGGGAAGCATAGGTACTTGTACAATTAGAACTTAAAAACAGATTTGAGTCTCTTCCTAAAGATCAAAGAGCTGAATTGTTAGAGAAGAAAGAGGAGGAGGAAGAAGAGGAAAAGAAAGAGGAGAAAGAGGAAGCTTATTGTCTTCCCAAAGGCAGAACAATGATATAGCAGATTCACAGAAAATGTAAGACAAAAATAAAATAATCCAAGTAGGGACAAAGTAAGAAAAAGAAGAGTTGTAGCAGTTAATTCCCTTCTCAAGGATACTGAAACAGCTATTGGTTGAACTGATAATAATAATAAATATGTGTGTTGTCTTCTTGGGTCACATATTCAAAACATAACAGAATTTCACAAGATTTATTGAAACAAAAGAAAACTATCCAAGCCTAGGTTTCACATAGGCAAAAGGGGTATTTCTATAAGGAACTTAAAATATATTGCCAACAAGACTGAAGTCTTGGGAAAGCTGAAGACCAAAATGGCACAAGTGGCTTTTTCCTCACTTTTTTTCCACTAAAGGTAAAAGATGCATAAGATAAAAATTAATTTAGAAAGTGAACATCTGGCTAAGAAAGTGGTGCCCCAAAATAGGATTTGTACTTCTGAATCACAGCTTACATATAGGGTTGACAGATTCCTGGCCAGAGATGAAGTACACCTAATAAAGCCCAGTACAAATGTATTTCCAAGTTGTCTTATAAATCTAATCAAAAAGGCTTTAAACTAAAAAGGATGGAGGGAGGAGAGAGATGACTGCCTGTTTATATCCCCCAAGTTACTTTTGCCCAAGTATTATCTGCTATGCTTCCACCATCTGGTTCCTGGATTTTCTTGGGATGAGTATAACTTCTTAATATACAATGTACTTCCTCTCAACCACCACCCTTTTACGGACTATTAACCACAAAGAAAAAAGAATATCAGTTGAAATGCCCAGAAGTACACAGTTCACAGAAAATAAAATCTCCCCCCAACCAAAAAAAGAGTCAGTAGTAAAAATATATGGCTTCAAATATTTTTACAAAATTTTCAAAGTTTAAGGAACAAATAAAAGAAATTAGAGGTCCTTCTAGAGCAAATTTGATCTCATAGGTATCAATAAGAGTTGGTAGAATAAAATGTATAAAGGGGCTATGGCTCTGAAGGAGTATACTTCATTCAAAAGAAACAGTATAATTAAAAATGATAAGGGAAAAGTGTATTGTATACTAAGAAGGCATATTCATTCTGAGAAAATCCAGGAACCAGAAGGTGGAAGCCTAAGAGTATATAAAAAAAATCAAAGAAGGGATAAGCAGAAGTGATTTTTGCCTTTGGAGTATATTACATACCACCTAGGGAAAGGGGGAAGCTAGGTGGTACAGTGGATAAAGTACTGAGACTAGAGTGAAGAAGGCTCATCTTCCTAAGTTCAAATCTGGCCTCAAACATTTCCTAGTTGCATGACTCTGAATGCTGTTTGCCTCAGTTTCCTCATCTATAAAATGTGCTAAAGGAAGAAATGGCAAAGCACTCTATTATCTTTACCAAAAAAATCCCAAACAGAATCACAAAGAGTTGGACATGACTGAAAAAAGTAAAAAACAACAACGCCTGGTAATAGAGATGAAAAATTTTAGAAAAAAGTCACAGGTTTGGCAAAGAAACATGACAGAGAAGTAATGGAGGACTCCAATTACTCAGACATAAGCTGGAGTTCTCTCTGCCAAAATCAAAGCATCTAATAAACTCCTGATTTGCCTTAGTGATAATCTCTTCCTTCAAATAATAGAAGAACAAAAAGGGGTAAATTTTATTCCCAGTCTGATTCTCATTAACAGTGAGGAACTGATTGCTGGAGTGGAAATGATGGGAAACTTGGGGGTGGGGAAGAGAAACAAATCTAGCAACCAACTTAACCTTTAAAAAGAAATGTGCCTGAGGCCAGATTTGAAGATGGAAGCAAGGTCAGGTAACATATTTTATAAGAATGGCACAGTAAAGAGAGTCAGTAAAGCCAAAGCTCATAATGAGTTGAGGTTAGCTAGGAAGCTACAGATAATAGAATAGGATTTCTTAGCTAACTCAAAAGAAAAGAAGGAAGAAGATCTTTGCTTGGGGTAAATAGAATGATGAAAACTGACAACAAGCAGGAAGTAAAACTGCTTAATTCTCATTTTGTTTTCTTTACAATAAAGAACTCACTCTACACTGGAAATAGCCAACAAAAAATGACTAACAGATTTGATATCAAAGAAAATAAAGGAAATCGAAAGAGACCATGTAGCTACCCTTGATGAATCCAAGTCACCTGACCAGATGAATTTGGAAGTGTTGAAAGAATTGGCAGATGTGGTTGCTAAGCCTCTGACAGTGATATCTGAAAGATTATGGAAAATGGGAAAAGTCTTTTAACACAAGATTGGAAAGGCACAAATATTATTCCAATTTTCAAAATCAGGAAAAGGAACAGAGTCTGTGAACTATTGAATAGTAAGCTTGACATCAATTCTTGGGAAACTTCTAGCATGTATAATTAAAGAGATGATTAGCAAACATCAAGAGAGGGAACAAAGAGCCAGCATAGCTTCATCAAGAACACGGCATGCCAAAATAACTTCATTTGCATTTTTAAAGGATTACTAAACTGGCAGTTGAGGGGAATGAGGTGGATAACAGCTTATCTAGATCTTAGCAAAGCTTTTAAGAAAGTATCTCCTATGAGTTTGGAGGAGAAGATGGCAAGGTATAAATTAGACAGTAATAGAATCAGAAATAGTTGGATGGCAGGACTCAAAGAGCAGTTGTTCGATGTCAATATGGTAGAAGGTCTCCAGTAGGGTACTACAGAGATCTGCGCTTGGTTTTTTGCTATTTAATATGTTTGTCTATGAGTTTTTTTAATGTGGATATTTGCAGATGACACAAAACTAGGAGGAATGGTGGGTGATAAAATCAAGATCCAAAAGGATGTTGAAAGGCAAAGATCAAGAATCCAAGATGATCAAGAAAGTCTGAACCCATTAGGATGAAATTCAATAAACATAAATGTCTGCTTTTGCACTTCAGCAAAAAAAAAAATAGCTTCACAAGTATAAAATGAGGGAGGCATGGTTTAGATAGCAATTGTTCTGAAAAAGAAATCTGTGGGGGGAAGGGGGATTTAGTTGACTGCCAGTTAAATAAAAGTAAGCAGTGGGATATGGAAGCCACAAAAACTAATGTAATCTTTGACTACATTAAGAGGAGTAAGCTTTCAGGATTTGGGTGTTTATTGGTTGACTGGAAGTTTCATTATATTCTGCTCTCGTCAGAACCTCATCTGGAGCACTTTAAGTCCTAACTACCAAGGTTTAAGAATGATATTGCTAAGCAAAAGAGTGTCCAGAGGACGGTGACCAGGATAGTGAAGAGCCTTCAGTTCCATGTCCCATAAAGATCAGTTGGAGGAATAAGAGATTTTTTGGCCTGGAGAAAAGAATACTCAGTGGGGAACATGATAGATGATAAGCATATGAAGACCTATCATGGGGACAGGGAACAAGACTTGGCTCCATAGGGCAGAATCCAGAAAAAAAGAGTATAAATTTACAAGGAGGCAAACTTAGGTTGGGAAAAACTTCCCCACAATTAGAGCTTGTCTGAAAGTAGAAAGCTGCCTAGAGAGATGAAAGCTTACCCCTCCATGGAGGTCTTCAGGCAAAAGCTGGATTACAATGGGGATTTCTTTTCTGTATGGGTTGAACTAGATGATCATTGCAATCCTATCTAACTACCACATTCTGTGACTCTGTGATTGGAAAGTTGTGATGTATGCTGGCAATACATATTTATCTTAAAAGAGATTCCTCCCTTTGGCTCAGGAAATGGACACCTGATGTTAGCCAGTCTGAAAAATTCATCTATGTTGATGTGTTCAGTGAGTGCTAGTGATTCACATCCTATCTTTTCTATGAAAAACACTTCAATCATACGAGAGTTCATGGATATAATTACTCCTTCCAATGGTACAGACTGCAGCACATCTACCTCTTATTATCTCATGTGACATATCTTCCCATAAATCCTTCTAGGATCCACCTAATTCCCTAAAAGTCTCTTTCTCTTCAAATGCTACTGTAACATTCAAGCTATTCACTTACTGTTTCTTTCTCTCTTGACTCCAGAGGGCAGAATCCAGAAAAAAAGGGTACAAATTACAAGGCGGCAAACTTAGGTTGGGAAAAAGTTCCCAACAACTAGAGCTTGTCTAAAAGTAGAAAGTTGCCTAGAGAGATGAAGGCTTCCTCCTCCTTTTCTGATCATACATTTTCTGCATTATATCTTTTACCCACTTTGTGTACTCCCAACATTGTTGGCAACAGCACAGGTTATTGATCTCATCATTGCCCTCTCTACCACTTTCAACTTTGATTCTTCAGAAATCATGGTGTTCATTGATTCACAGACTTACCATTTCAGCAGATGTATGTGTTTATACTTGAGTGAATGGATGAATGAAACAACAAATAAATGAATGCAAGTGTATTTATTAAGTTCTTCCTATGTGCCAAATACTATGTTAAGTACCAAGAATAGAAATTAAAAGAAACATAAAGACAATTCATGTCTTCTATGATCTTATATCTTAATAGGAGATGAAAATATACAAAGCAGAAGTGGCAGCTAAGGATAGACTTCTGTAGCTTCAAATTTACAAGGGTTTTGAGGGAGCCATAGGGAAAGAGATGGACTTGCTCTTTCCACATACAGAAAGAATCCAAGATTTCCTTTTTGTGAGGAGCCATCTCTGCCAATTTTTATCACAATCCTTTTATGACTTAGTAGATATATGGAAGTTTCCTGCATAGCAAATTGTCAGGGTCTCCTACCCACTAAGTGTTAAAAGAAGTATTTAAACTCACATTTTCCTATTTTTAAGCCCTGCCACCTATCCTAGTATTCCATATTGTCAATAATATTGATTTTAGAAAGATGGGTTTTTGCTTCAGGGAGAAGCTTGTGATCATTGAAATTACTGTGCAATTTCCCACATACAATTCAGTCCACTTTATCCTTTCTGATCTCAGATTGAGTTCATTATATATTTGCAGTGTCTTTCCCATATATAGGCACTAAAGGATTAACTCAATGGGTTGTCCATACAACCACCTATCACTTCATGAACAAAAGGCATCCTCCATTAAGTTGGTTTTTGGAATATAGATTGTTGAACATGATTCTATTTTTTGAATTTTTGAGTGGTTGTCAGGAGGAAGAGGAATTGTCCTTCAATTCAATAAATATTTATTAAATGACTCCCATGTGGTAGGATACAAAGACAAAAAGGAAGTAGTCCCTGCCTTCAAGTAGCTTATAATCTATGAAGGATAAATATGCATGTAGAAATGAAAACAAAACATGAATAAACAATGTAAACCATTTCTCATTGATCAATTCAATTTAAAAACCATTAAAGGGCCCATTATGAGCTAAAATCTTTGTGGGAAATAAAGGATGAAGGAATGAAAAGAAAATACAAAACCAGAGTCTTTGACCTCAAGAATCTCAGTTTGCCACAAGAAGCAAAGGAACCAATTGTCAGCTGGTATTGACTTACAAGGAAGCTTGGAAGGAAACTACAGAGTTTTAACAAATGTAGAATCTATTTAACTATGCAAAAAAAAAATTTGTTCAATTTCATCCAACAAACATTAAATACCACGGTGAAGGGTGATGCAAAGTTAGTTCTAAGAGAGTATATAAGGCTCCAAATCACAGAATTTAGAGACAGAAGTAATCATAGAGAGCATCTAATCCAACACTTCCATTTTACAGAAAGACCTATATCCCAGTGAGGTAAAAAAAACTTACTTGGGGGGCGGAGCCAAGATGGCAGAGTAGAAAGACTCACATATGCTAGCTCTGGAACCCACAGCCCATAAATTCCTGTAAAAAGAACTCCCCACAAATTCTGGAGCAGTGAAAGCCGTGCAGAAACACAGTGGAGGAGATTTCCATTCCAGAGAGCCCTGAAAAACTGACCCCCAAAGGTCCATCACGCACCAGACGTGGAGCAGAGCCCCTGCGCTGCCCTGGCTGTGCGGCCCCGAGAGGAGCAGACTCGAACAGGCTTCAGGGATGGAATCTCCAGGAGCCACGGATGTCCCTCCACCCACAGGCACTACAGGTCAGTGAGAGAGACTTCTGGGCTGGCCAAGAGGGGAGTGGGGTGTCTCCGTGACTTGGGCCCCCTTGGGAGGCAGCAGCAGAGGCAGTGGTGGCCCAGAACTCCTGGAGCAGACAGGAGCTCTGCTTCATTACTGAAGATCTCCACATAAACCCCCTGAGGGAACTGAGCCTGGGAGGTGGCCCTGCCCACACCTGAGCTCCAGAACTTGAGCTCACATTGAATAGCAGCCCCACCTGCTGCTAAAAGCCCTGATGCTGGGGAGCAGAATTTGAATCTCAGACCCCAAGCACTAGCTGGGCAGATCTAGGTGGGGATGGAGAGGAATCCCAGAAGTCAAGTAACTGGCTGGGGAAATGCCCAGAAAAGGGAAAAAAAATAAGACCATAGAGGGTACTTTCTTGGGGAACAGATGTTCCTGCCTTTCATTTCTGATGAGGAGGAACAATGCTTGCCATCAGGGAAAGACATAGAAGTCAAGGCCTCTGTACCCCAAACATCCAAAATAGATATCCAATGGGCTCAGGCCGTGGAAAAGCTCAAAAAGGATTTTGAAAATCAAGTTAGACAGGTGGAGGAAAAACTGGGAAGAGAAATGAGAGAGATACAAGAAAAGCACGAAAAGCGGGTCAATACCTTGCTAAAGGAGACCCAAAAAAAATGCTGAAGAAAATAACACCTTGAAAAATAGGCTCACTCAATTGGCAAAAGAGGTTCAAAAAGCCAATGAGGAGAAGAATGCTTTCAAAAGCAGAATTAGTCAAATGGAAAAAGAGGTTCAAAAGCTCACTGAAGAAAATAGTTCTCTCAAGATTAGAATGGAACAGATGGGGTCTAATGACTTCATGAGAAACCAAGAAGTCACAAAACAAAACCAAAAGAATGAAAAAATGGAATAGAATGTGAAATATCTCATTGGAAAAACAATTGACCTGGAAAATAGATCCAGGAGAGACAATTTAAAAATTATGGGACTACCTGAAAGCCATGATCAAAAAAAGAGCCTAGACATCATCTTTCATGAAATTATCAAGGAAAACTGCCCTGAGATTCTAGAACCAGAGGGCAAAATAAGTATTGAAGGAATCCGTCGATCACCGCCTGAAACAGATCCAGAAAGAGAAACTCCTAGGAACATTGTGGCCAAATTCCAGAATTCCCAGGTCAAGGAGAAAATATTGCAAGCAGCTAGAAAGAAACAATTCCAGTATTGTGGAAATACAATCAGGATAACCCAAGATCTAGCAGCTTCTACATTAAGGGATCGAAGGGCATGGAATAGGATATTCCAGAAGTCAAAGGAACTAGGACTCAAACCAAGAATCACCTACCCAGCAAAACTGAGTATAATATAATACTTCAGGGGAAAATATGGTCTTTCAATGAAACAGAGGACTTTCAAGCATTCTTGATGAAAAGACCAGAGCTGAAAAGAAAATTTGACTTTCAAACACAAGAATGAGAAGAAGCATGAAAAATAAACAGCAAAGAGAAGTCATAAGGGACTTACCAAAGGTGAACTGTTTACATTCCTACATGGAAAGACAATGTTTGTAATTCTTAAAACTTTTCAGTATCTGGGAAGTTGGTGGGACCACACACACACATGCACACACACATGTACATGTGTGCGTGCACACACATACACACATGCACGCACATGCAGAGACAGAGAGCACAGAGTGAATTGAATAGGATGGGATCATATCTTAAAAGAAATTAAGGTAAATGGTGAGAGAGAAATGTAGTGGGAGGAGAGAGGATGAAATAGAATTGGGTAAATTATCTCTCAATCAAGAGGCAAGCAGGAGACTTTTTAGTGGAGGGAAAAAGAGGAGAGCTGAGAAAAAACAATTAGTTTACCCTCATCACATTCGACTAAAGGAAGGAATAAAATGCACACTCATTTTGGTATGAAAACCTATCTTACAATACAGGAAAGTGGGGGAGAAGGAGATAAGCAAGGTGGGGGGGATGATGGAAGGGAGGGCAACGGGAGGGGGGAGCAATTTGAAGTCAACACTTGGGGAGGGACAGGATCAAAAGACAGAATAGAATCAATGGGGGGCAGGATAAGATGGAGGGAAATACAGTTAGTCTTACACAACACGACTGTTATCGAAGTCATTTTCAAAACTACACAGATATGGCCTATATTGAATTGCCTGCCTTCCCAAAGGGAATGGGTGGGGAGGGAGGGTTGGGGAGAATTTGGAACTCAAAATTTTAGGAAGAACTGTTTAGTATTGTTCTTGCTACTAGGAAATAAGAAATACAGTTAATGGGGAATAGAAAGTCATCTGGCCCCACAGGACAAAAGAGAAGATGGGGACAAGAGAAGGGAGGGATGATAGAAGAGAGGGCAGATTGGTGATGGGGAAAATTAGAATGCTTGGTGTATTGGGGTGGGGGGAGGGGATAAATGGGGAGAAAATTTGGAACCCAAAATTCTGTGAAAATGAATGCAAAAAGTTAAATAAATAAATTTATATTAAGAAAAAAAAGAAACTTAGAATTTGCACATCAATTGGACAATGATTAAAAAGTTGTGGTATTAAAAAAAAAGACTTACTTGAGTATACATGGATAGTAAATGTCAGGGTCAGGGACTCAAAAATCTTCCTGACTAAGCCAATCCATGGGGCAGTGGAAAGAGAACTTGGATTTTTATTCTGGTGTTGCTACTTACTAATAATGTGACCCTGGATCAATCATGTTGTCCCTTTCTGCTTCCCTAGGGACCTCCTCTGCATAACTTTGATTATTTAGACTTTAAGGGAGATGGTCATGGGCCATCCTTCTGTGTAAGTATCCTTCTGTGTTCAGTGGGTCTGTGATCATTTCTTGTGCTGCTCCTGGGACCAGGCATAAATTCCATCTAGGGGCAGATTGGAACAATGATTATATTTCCATTAGAATGGTATTTCCATTAGAATGTCTACTGGAATATCCTTGCCTAAGCTTAGTCCTGTCTTCTTTGAGAAGGTGATATGATATTCCAAAAAAGCTGGCATTGTAGCAGCCTGCTTCTTCTCCAGACACCAGGCATACCTTCTCCTTCTGCCTTTGACTTCCCACTTATACTTCATATTTAGTTCAGCCTAGTCTCTTCCAGGCCAACATATAGAGAATCTCTTCCTGAAACATCAGTCAGAAAAGTAGCCAGATGCGCCTGAGTGAGAATCTTCCCTCTTCTAAGAAAACCTAGGAGTAGTGACAAAATGGAGAGAGCTTGGGTTTGGACTTCATGGAAGAGACTTTGAATTCTGCCTCTGCTAACTTACTACTTCTATGAACTAGACTGTGGCTTCTTCCTGTATAAACTGAGAGACTTGGACCAGCCAATGTCTAAGTCTTTTTCAGTTTGGGATTTATAATCCTGTGATTTTGTTGCCCTGGTGTGAATCCCATCTCCATTGCCTATGATTCAGCACCTACTAGCTATTGACCCTGAGAAAATTGTTAAACTATTAATTAAACTATTAGTACCTCAGTTTCCTTTAAAAAACAGAAGTTAGACTCAATAAATGAATGAAGCATTTATTCAATGCTTACTATGTGCAAAACACTGTGCGAAGCATGGGGGAGGCAGGGTTACAATAGATGGCCAATAAGGTCCCTTCCAGCTCTAAATCTATAATCCTATTATCTTAGGTCATTTTTAATCTCTCTTGGCCTTAGTTTCTCCATATGTTAAAAAATGAGATCTTTGGTAAGGATACCTCTAGGTATCTCTAAGATACACCAAATATGTCCAAATCCTTACTCATAACCTTAGATGAGGCAAATCAACTCTGATAGCTAAGAGCCTCTCAACTGGACCATCCCTTGGCTACTATAAAAAGATCAGAAGTGGAAATTTTCTCAGTGTCTATAAGGAGAAAACATTTCAACACTCCGAGCACTCCTGGTTTGGTCAGAATGAGATTCCCCTTCACTCATGCAAATTGTGGTGCACTGTCAGCCCCACCTTCAACTTAATAAGTAATCTTCAAGAGTTATTATGGTCAAAATAGTTCATGAGCCTGCAGCCAAGCTGAAAGTGCACCTCCTGGAATTTAATTAGACTCATCTCCAGGCCTTTACAATGAGCCTTTCCAACTCAGTAGGGCCAGACAGAATTTAAGCTCTGAGAACACAATATCACCTCTGTGTGACAAGGAGGCATCTGAGAAGGAATTTCACGGTGATCAGGAGGGAGCTTGGCAAATATAAGCCCATCATTTCCTTTCCTTTTTCCCCTTCCCCTTTTTCTAATTGCAAATTGTTTCTAATTGCAAATGGCCCTGGCTCTTGGCAGATTTTCATCCTACCCAAAACTTCAGGCACATTTATTTAGCCAGAGGCTTTGATTTAATCCCTATGAAAAAACTCATGTCAAGTGCAGTCAGTCAGTCAACAAACATTTATTAAGTGCTTAGTGGGCTAAGTGTTGGAGATAAAAAGAAAGGCAATACAAACTTCTTCCCAATCAAGCATCCTGGAAACTCACGTAGCCAGCGTAGCAGTATGGGAGGAGATAGAAGGGAACAATCTCCATCTACCTCCAAAATACATCTCATGTTCTCAGATCCTTGCCTCAGCAATGCCCCTTCCCCCTCCCCCAGTAATTTAATTTTTTTAATGGAAGGCATGGATCACATTTCACTTCTCCAAAAAATCAATCTTTGATGGTGATGCATTAAAAGAAATAATGCAAGCCATTCAATCCCATTATGGGAGTGCCTGCCTACTAAAGGAATGACCAAAATTAGCCAAGCTAAAAAGCTCGATGAGGAGAATCTTGGGAGCAAATATATGAATTCAGAAGAGTACAAGGTCTAATGCATTGCTGTTAATATTAACTTGAGTCCTAGCAATTCACAGTACCCCTCCGTGAAATTTTATTTATTTTATTTATTTATTCACCCCCTGCCTACTATAGTGCTAATCTTGCCTCTGGAGAACTCAAAAGTACGTTGTTTAGGTCTCCACCTCCCTCTTCCACAGAGAAATGGCAAGTACCACTCTTTCCATTTAAGAACAAGGCCCAGATAAATGTGGGACTTCCTCAAGGTCACACCAAGGAGTCAATAGAGAGGAAAAGATTGAAGAGATACTTGATAACAAACCTCAAATACTTGAAGAATTTGAAGAGGGATTAGACTTATTCTTGCATAGCTCTCATAATACTAACAACTAACATTTATATAGTGTTTAGAGAGGCAAAGTGTAGCATAGGAAATGGAGAGGCTGCCTTGGAGCTAAGAACAAACATTGAGGTTCAAGTCTTGTTTCTGAGGTGTATTATCGGTGTGATCAGGGGCCACTTAGCTCCTCAGAGTCCCAGATGACTCTCTACGACTCTCAGGTTACAGATGATTGGCTGATCTGCATAGGGTAGGGAATTTCCAAAATAACACAAGTTCCCCACAATGCTCAAAACTGAGGTTCAGAAGAAAAATAAAATCTCTTTGTCTCTCTACACACTCATGTGTGTGTATACACATACATAGTCATACATACACATACAAACAGTAATTTACAGTTACAAATAACCTTCATACACATAACCTCCTTCAAGAATAATAATTGCTATTGTTTATACAGTGCTTTAAGATTGGCAAAGCACTTTATAAATATTACCTCGCAACAGCTCAGGGAGGTAGGTGATACTATTATCCCCATTTTACAGACGAAGAGACTGAGACAGAGATTAAATGACTTGTCCAGGGTCACATGGATAGTGAGTGTCTGTGGTCACATTTGAACTCAGATTTTCCTTACTCTGTATTCAGTGTTCCTCTATTCATTGCTCTACCCAGCTGCCTTACAGTAATCCTATGAAGAAAACAGGGCAGATTTCCCTAAACACCTTTTACAAATAAGGAAACTGATCTTCTCACAGAGGTTAAATGACTTTTCCAAAGTTCATCTGTCTGTCTCTTCTTTTTCTTCCTCTTCTTCCTCCTCCTCCTTCTTCTCCTCCTCTTCCTCCTCCTCCTCCTCTTCTTCTTCTTCTTCTTCTTCTTCTTCTTCTTCTTCTTTCTTCTCTCTGTGTCTATCTCTGTCTCTTTCTCGTACACACACACACACACACACACACCCTCTGGTAGAACCAAGCCTTGGCACTGTCATCTGACATCAGAGACAAGTGTTCTTTACACTTTGCTGCTTTTGAGTGGACAAAGCTAGGACCAAGAGATGTAAATTTCACAGAAACTAGACATTGAGAACTGTTCAGATGGGATGGGATGCCTCATGAAATAGTGACTTCTTGGTCATTGGAACAAAAGTTGGATCCCACGCTGCAGGAGAAGCTAGACCAGGTGAAGAGCTAGGTCTTTCTCAATTCTTAAATTCTGTTGAGTTTGTGAGTGAGGAAGAAACATGCCTGACCAACCATAAACTTCCCTGTCTCTCCAAATGAACAGGAACACACAAGAACCATCTGTTTTCAGTCACTGGACTCAGGATATTCACCTTGGAAAAAATGAACCATAAGACATGCATGAACAAGTTCATTCCAAACAAGAGATGTCCTCATAACAGCAGGTAAAGAAGCTCAGTAAAAAGTCATTTAACCTAATGGTGTTTTCTTCTTTTTCAAGAGGAGGAGAGGTTGGAGGGTATGGAAAGGAATCATAATATGAGTGAGTAATGCCACTGTCAAAGTAAGCACTGGGCTAACTAAAGCAGAAAGGAATCATCACAAAGATCACCAAACTTCCCATGTGTTAGAGAGTCTCTGCCCCACTGTCTCTGGAGCTACTTCCTGTTGGGGTGTTTTTGAGAGTTGCTAAGTTTGCTCACCCAATGCAATCGGCTGAATAGGGCAGTTTCTATCAAAGGCCCTTTTCTCTGAACGTTAGTTCCAATCCAATCTACTCCAACAAGCATTTATTTAGCACCTACTTGTGCAAGCATTAGGAAAACAATGTTGAAATGAAGAGTTCCTCTCCTCAAGGAACTTACATTCTACAGGAAGATGCGACATGTAAACAGATAAATATACAGAACTTAAAGTTTTGTAAAGTACTTTATAAATATCATCTTCACAACAAGTCTGTAAGGTGAATGCTATTCTTAACTTTTTTTTATAGATGAGGAAACTGAGACAGAAAAAGCTTAAATGACTTGTCCATGCTCATACAATTAATAAGGGTTGGAAACCAGATTTTAAGTGACCTTGATTCCAGTCTAATGTGCTATCCATGGCACTACCCAGTTACTTATAGGGTATAAATAAAGGTTTCCCATAGGAGATGAGCTGAATCTTCAAGAAAATTAGTAATTCCATGAAGCAAAAGATAGGAGGGAGTGTATTTGGCTTCTAATTTTACCAGTAATTGAAGGTCTGGATAACTGGGTTACTGTCCATTGCCTGCAGGGAATGAGTTTGGGTAGAGAAAAATTTCAAATATCTTGGGTAAGATTTGCCTCATTATCTGGCAGGATATCCTAATTTGAGATTAAAATAAAGGAAATAGGATGTTTTGTGTATCACTGACTCATTCAACAACCATTTATTATTGTGTGTAAGGCTTTGCTAGGTGCTGGGGAAATTTTTTTTAATAGACAAAACTCGGTCCCTCTCCTCAATGAAGTTTCTAGTCTAGAAGAGAGAAAAGACAAATACAAGTAATGATAATACACAGTAAGAGCATTAGAAAGCTTCAAAGCAGGGTCAGAGCCAAGATGTCAGAGGAGAAAGATGGGACACGTAGAAGCTCCCCCACATAGCGCATAAAATATCTGTAAAAAATGACTCTAAACAAATTCTAGAGCAGCAGAAGCCACAAAACGACAGAGTGAAAGAGATTTCTAGCCCAAGACAGCCTGGAAGGCTGACAAGAAAGGTCTATCACACTGGGAGCAGAGTGGAGTGCAGCCCAGTGTGGGCCATGCAGTGAAGCCGGAGCAGGACCCAGAACAGGCTTCAGGAGGCCACCAGCAGCAGCAGTTCCCAGATTGCTCAACCCACAAATGCAACAGACAGCTTCAAGGGTCAGTGAGAAAGCTCTTTCACCCAGGAGAAGAATCACCTATCTAGCAAAACTGAGTATGATACTTCAGGGGAAAACGTGTTCATTCAGTGAAATAGAGGACTTTCAAGCATTCTTGATGAAAAGACCAGAACTGAATAGAAAATTTTACTTTCAACCACAAGAATCAAGAGAAGCATGACAAGGTAGACAGGAAAGAGAAATCATAAGACACTTTATAAAGTTGAACTGTTTACATTCCTACACAGAAAGATAATATTTGCAACTCTTGAGACTTTTCTCAGTATTTAGGTAGTTGGAGGGATTATACACACACACACACACACACAGAGCACAGGGTGAATTGAATAAGAAGGGATGATATCTTAAAAAATAAAATTAAGGGATGAGAGAATATATTGGCAGGAGAAAGGGAAAAATGGAATGGGGCAAATTATCTCACATAAAAGAGGCAAGAAAAAGCTTTTTCAATGGAGGAGAAAGGGAGGAGGTGAGAGGGAAAAAGTGAAGCTTACTGTCTTCACATTTGGCTTAAGGAGGCACCAACATGCTCACTCAATTTGTTATGGAAATCTATCTTACATTACAGAAAAGTAGAGGAGAAGGGGACAAGTGGGGTGGGGGGAATGATAGAAGGGAGGGCAAATGGGAGAAGGGAGTAATTAGAAGTAAACACTTTTGGGGAGGGACAAGGTCAAAAGAGAATAGAATAAATAGGGGGCAGGATAGGATGGAGGGAAATATAGTTAGTTTTACACAACATGGCTATTATTGAAGTCATTTGCAAAACTACACATACCTAGCCTATGTTGAATTGTTTGCCTTCTCAGTGGGATGGGTGGGGAGGGAGGAAGGGAGAGAAGTTGGAACTCAAAGTTTTAGGAACAAATGTTAAGAATTGTTTTTGCATGCAACTGGGAAATAAAAAATACAGGTAATGGGGTATAGAAATCTATCTTGCCCTCCAAGAAAATAGAGAGGATGGGGATAAGGGAATGGAGAGGTGTGATAGAAGGGAGGCCATATTGAAGGAAGAGGTAACCAGAAAGCAGGGCATTATGGGGTGGGGGAGGGGAGAGATGGGGAGAAAATTTGGAACTCAGAATTTTGTGGAAATGAATGTTGAAAATTAAAAATAAATAAATAAACAGGACAAAAAAAAAGAGTTTCAAAGCAAATCTCTTGAGATTTAAGGCAGGGAGAAGGGGAATAGATTTTAAGGGGAGTAAGATAAATCAAGGAGAGAGCCATTTGTAAGAATTTCCTCACCATAAAATGCCAGACAATAAGAAACTCAGATTTTTTTGGACTGTCTTCTGGGTATTTTTCTTTTTTTTCTTTTCTTTTTTCTTTTAAATTTATTTATTTTTAGTTTTCAACATTCATTTCCACAAGATTTTGAGTTCCAAATTTTCTCCCCATCTCTCCCTTCTGCCCACCCCAAGACAGCATTCATTCTGATTACCCTTTGCCCCCCATCTGCCCTCCCTTCTATCATACCCCTCCCTTCTCTTATCCCCATCCCCTCTATTTTCTTGGAGGGCAAGATAGATTTCTATACCCCATTGCCTGTATATCTTATTTCCAAGTTGCATGTAAAAACAATTTCTAGCATTTGTTTCTAAAACTTTGAGTTCCAACTTCTCTCCTTTCCTTCCTCCCCACTCATGCCCACTGAAAAGGCAAGCAATTCGATATGCTTTTTACATGTGCAGTTATGCAAAAGACTTCTATAAAAGTCATATTGTGAAAGACTACTATATTTTGATTCATCCTATCCTACCCCCATTTTTTCTATTCTCTCTTTTGACCCTATTCCTCCTCAAAATTATTTACTTCAAATTATGCCTTCCTCCCATTTACCTTCCCTTCTATTATCCCCTCACTGCTGCTTATCCCCTTCTCTCCTACTTTCCTGTAGCATAAGACAGAGTTTCGTAGCAAGTTGAGCATGCATATTATTCCCTCCTTAAGCCAAATGTAATGACAGTAAAGTTCATTTTTTCCCTCTCACCTTCCCTTTCTTCCCTTCCGCTGAAAAAACTTTTTCTTGCCTCTTTTATGTGAGAGATAATTTGCCCCATTCTATTTTTCCCTTTCTCCTCCCAATATATTCCTGTCACCTCTTAATTTTATTTTTTTAGATGTGATCCCTTCCTATTCAATTTACCCTGTGCCCTCCATCTATATGTATATAATCCCTCCAACTACTCTAGCACTGAGAAAAGTCTCAAGAGTTGTAAATATTATCTCTCTATGTAGGAATGTAAACAGTTCAACTTTATAAAATCCTTTATGATTGTTCTTTCCTGTTTACCTTTTCATGCTTCTCTTGATTCTTGCTTTGAAAATCAAATTTTCTATTCAGCTCTGGTCTTTTCATTAAGAATGCTTTAAAGTCCTCTATTTCATTGAATTACCATTTTTTCCCCTGAAGTATTATACTTAATTTTGCTGAGTAGGTGATTCTTTTTTTTTTTAAATTTATTTATTTATTTAAATTTTTTACATTCATTTTAACAAATTTTTGGGTTCCAAATTTTCTCCCCTTTTATCCCCTCCCCCCACCCCAATACCCCATGCAATCTAATTTTCCCTATCTCCAATCTACCCTCTCTTCTGTCATCTCTCCCTTCTCTTGTCTCCATCTTCTCTTTTCTCCTGTAGGGCCAGATGACTTTCTATTCCTCCTTAACTGTATGTCTTCTTTCCTAGTTGCAACAACAATACTAAACAGTTGTTCCTAAAACTTTGAGTTCCAAATTCTCCTCATCCCTCCCTCCCCACCCATTCCCTTTGGGACAGCAGGCAATTCAATATAGGCCATATCTGTGTAGTTTTGCCAATGACCTCCCTGATAGTCGTGTTGTGTAAGACTAACTGGATTACCATCCCTCCTAACCTGCCCCTCATTGTTTCTCTTCTGTCTTTTGATCCTGTCCCTCCCCAAGTGTTGACTTCAGATTGCTCCCTCCTCCCTTTGCCCTCCCTTCCATCATCCCCCCCCCTTGCAATACCTCTTTCTCCCCCATTTTCTTATACTATAAGATAGGTTTTCATACCAAAATGAGTGTGCATTTCACTCCTTCGTGTAGTCAAATGTGATGAGGGTAAACTTCTTGTTTTTTTTTTTTTCTCAGCTCTCCTCTTTTTCCCTCCACTAAGAAAAACTCCTACCTGCCTCTTAAATGACATATAGTTACCCCCTTCCCTTTCCCTCCCCCTACATTTCTCTCTCACCATTTACCCTAGTTTCTTTTAAGGTATGGTCCCATCCTATTCAGTTCAATCTGTGCTCTCTATCTCTGTATGTGTGTGCATGTGTGTATGTGTGTGCATGCGTGTACATGTGTATGTGTGGTCCCACCAACTACCCAGATACTGAAAAGTTTTAAGAGTTACAAATATTGTCTTTCCATGTAGGAATGTAAACAGTTCACTCATGGTAAGTCCCTTAAGACTTCTCTTTGCTGTTTACTTTTTCATGCTTCTTCTCATTCTTGTGTTTGAAAGTCAAATTTTCTTTTCAGCTCTGGTTTTTTCATCAAGAATGATTGAAAGTCCTCTGTTTCATTGAAAGACCATATTTTCCCTTGAAGTATTATACTCAGTTTAGCTGGGTAGGTGATTCTTGGTTTCAGTCCTAGTTCCTTTGCCTTCTGGAATATCCTATTCCACGCCCTTCGATCCCTTAATGTAGAAGCTGCTAGATCTTGGGTTATCCTGATTGTATTTCCACAGTACTGGAATTGTTTCTTTCTAGCTGCTTGTAAGATTTTTTCCTTGAGCTGGGAGTTCTGGAATTTGGCCACAATGTTCCTAGGAGTTTCTCTTTTTGGATCTCTTTCAGGTGGTGATCAATGGATTCTTTCAATACTTATTTTGTCCTCTGGTTCTAGAATGTCAGGGCAGTTTTCCTTGATAATTTCATGGAAGATGATGTCTAGGCTCTTTTTTTGATCATGACTTTCAGGTAGTCCCATAATTTTTAAATTGTCTCTCCTGGATCTATTTTCCACGTCAGTTGTTTTTCCCATGAGATATTTCACATTCTCTTCCATTTTTTTGTTCTTTTGGTTTTTTTGGTGATTTCTTGGTTTCTCATAAAGTCATTAGACTCCATCTGTTCCATTCTAATTTTGAGAGAGCTATTAAATTCAGTGAGCTTTTGAGCCTCTTTTTCCATTTGGTTCATTCTGCTTTTGAAAGCATTCTTCTCCTCATTGGCTTTTTGAACCTCCTTTGCCAATTGGGTGAGCCTATTTTTCAAGGTGTTAATTTCCTCAGCATTTTTTTGGGTCTCCTTTACCAAGGTATTGACCTGTTTTTCATACTTTTGTTGCATCTCTGACATTTCTCTTCCCAGTTTTTCCTCCACCTGTCTAACTTGCTTTTCAAAATCCTTTTTGAGCTCTTCCAGGGCCTGAGCCCACCCACCACCCCCCTGGGGTGTCTGGGGTACTGAGGCCCCGCCCTCCATGTCTTTCCCTGATGGCAAGAATACGTCCTCATCTTCGTCAGATCCGAAGGTCGGGATCATTTGCATTTGTTGGAAAAAACTCTCTAAAGTCTTATTTTTCTTCCCTTTTCTAGGCATTTTCCCAGCCAGTTACTTGACTTCTGAGATTCCTTTCCAGCCCCGCCTGGATCCGCCCAGCTAGTGCTTGGCCTCTGAGATTTAAATGGGCTTTCCTCCTGCCGGCTGTCAATCAGTGAGCTTTAGTTCAGGTGCTGGGGTGGGGCCAGGGCTGCCTCCGAGACTGATCCCTCGGGGGCTTTATGCAGAGACTTTCAGGAATGGAACGGGTGGGGGCGGGGGTGGGGGGCCCGCCTCCCAAATCCCGCTCCTTTGGGGGCTTTAAGCAGGAGCCTTCAGTAACAGAGCGGGGTGGGGGCAGGGCCATCTCCCAGGCTCAGCTCCATCCGGTTTTATGCGGGAATCTTCCGTAATGAAGATCCTGCCTGCTGTTGGGGGATTCTTGAGTCTTGGGCTGCTGCCGCCTCAGCCGCCGCCCACACCTCTGCCTCTGCCGCTTCCTGCCCCCGTCCCCGCCGCCGCTGCTTCCTCCCGAGGGGGCCCGAGTCACAAAGACGCCCCGCTTCCCCTCTCCTTCAGCCCGGCTTTCTTTCTCACTGACCTGTAGCTTCTGTGGGCGGAGGGACTTTCCTGGCAGCTGGAGCTTCCGTCTCTGAAGCCTGCTCGGATCAGCTTCTCTGTGGCCTCGGCCAGGGCAGCGCTGGGGGTCGGGTTTACTTTCCGGGGCGCGCCGGACCCTGGGGACGGGTCTTCAGGGCTCCCTGGAACGGAAATCTCTTCCACTCTGCTTCTGCACACCTTGTATTCACCCAGAAGCTATGGGGAACTCTTTTTACATTAATTCTATGGGCTTTGGTTTCGGAGCTCATAAACGTGCGTCCTTCTACTCCGCCATCTTGGCTCCGCCCCTGAGTAGGTGATTCTGGATTTAAATCCTAGTTTCTTTGACTTCTGGAATATTATATTCCAAGCCCCACAATCCCTTGATGTAGAAGCTGCTAGATCTTATGTTATCAGGATTATATTTCCACAATATTCAAATAGTTTCTTTCTGGCTACTTGCGATATTTTCTCCTTGACCTGGGAACTCTGGAATTTAGCTACAATATTCCTAGGAGTTTTCCTTGTCAGGAGGTATCGGTGGATTCTTTCAATATTTATTTTACCCTCTTGTTCTAGCATATCAGGGCAATTTTCCTTGATAATTTCTTGAAAGATGATGTCTAGACTCTTTTATTTTTATCATGGCTTTCAGGTAGTCCCATAATTTTTAAATTGTCTCTCCTGGATCTATGTTCCAGGTCAGTTGTTTTTCCAATGAGATATTTCACATTGTCTGCTATTTTTTCATTCCTTCAGTTTTGTTTTAAAATTGCCTGATTTTTCATAAAGTCATTAACTTCCATCTGCTCCATTCTAATCTTTAAAGAATTGTTTTCTTCAATGAGCTTTTGCACCTCCTTTTCCATCTGGACAATTCTGCTTTTTAGGGCATTCTCTTCATCGGGTTTTTGAATCTCTTTTGTCATTTGGGTTAGTCTATTTTTTACAGTGTTATTTTCTTCAACATTTTTGGGGTCTCTCTTAGCAAGCAGTTGATTCATTTTTCATAATTTTCTTGTGTCATTCTCATTTCTCTTCCCAATTTTTGCTCTACTTCTCTTACTTGATTTTCAAAATCCTGCTTGAGCTCCTACATGATCTGAGACCAACTCATATTTTTCTTGGAGGCTTTGGATGGAGGAGCTTTGACTTTGTTCTCTTCTGTTTGCATGCTTTGGTCTTCCTTATCACCAAAGTAAGATTCTATAGTCTGATTCTTTTTTTTTTTGGTTTTTGCTCATTTTCTCAGCCATTTACTTGACTTTTGAGCTCCTTGTCGAGGTAGATCTCTGCTTCCAGTGGAGGTGGGGGGTGTACTATCATCCCCTTGATTACTTCACAATCTGTCAGTCTAGGGCTCCAGAAACAATGGCTGTCTCTGCCCCTGCTGCTACTGAGGCTGCTGGGGGTTCCTCCACTCCCTTCCCCCTTTGCTGCCCTAGGGCTGGGGTTGGACCACTCCACTCTCCCACACTGGTCCCACAGGCTTTTTATATTAACCTTCCAATATGTCCTTGGTGTTTTGGGGTCCTGAAGTCTTGAAACTGACACTGGTGCAAGAGATTCAGTCTCCCCAGCAGACCAGTCTGCTCAAGTCCTGTCTGTGCCACTGCAGCCCATGCTGGACTGCAACCTGCCCCCTGTGTGGTGTAATAAACACTTCCAGGTGGCCTTCCAGGCTGTCTTGGGGTGGAGATTTGCTTCACTACATCATTCTGTGGGTTCTGAAGCTCCAGAATTTGCTTAGAGCCATTTTTTTACAGGTATTTGCCTGGGCTTGGGGGCAGCATTGTAGAAATTGCATGCTGTTACTCTGCCATCTTGGCTCCATCCCTGGGTATTTTTCAGAAAGTAGTAGGCAGGGGGTGACTTGAGTCACTTGAGACACTTGATTAAAGAAGTATTTACTGAATATGTATTATAGGCCCAATAAAAAAATCATTCCAGTTAGAGATATGAAGAAATCCACAAGTCTCCATCTAACTAAGGAAGCCATTTAGGTGAAAGATAATGGGGATAGAAAAAGAATGGATGCAAGAGATATGGCAAATCCAATTATATTCAATATGATAATATTTATTATATATCCACTATGTGCCAAGGATTGTGCTAGGATGGGGATACAAAAAACAAAAGAAAGAGTCCACATTCTATCAGTGGTGGGTACCAGTACAGAATTTACAGGATATCTGGATAAGGAGGAAAGCTCCAAGCAATGAGGGGGATAAGGAAAGGCTTCTAGAGGGAGATGGTATATCAACAGAGGCCTGGAAATGAGCTATGTATTCTAAGAAACGGAGATGAGGAGGAAGGGCATCCCTGGTCTGAGCAACACCCTATGCAAAGTCATAAAGGTAGGAGATGGAAGGGTAAGCTCAGGGCAGAGCAAGTGGCCCATTTAGGTGGGATATAGAGTGCTCAAAGGGAAGTAATGTGTAATAAGCCTCCAAAGAAAGGATTTTGTATTTTATCCCAAGGGTGATAGGTGATAGAAGAAGGAGGAAGAAAGGGAAGGAAATTTTATTAATTTTATTATTATGTGCCACACACTCTGTTAAGGGAAGGGCTTTACAAATATTATCTTATTTGATAAAAAGCAATGAAATAACCAGGAATCTGCTTTAAAAAAGAAAATTTGGAGAGCTATATGGAAGGCAAATTAGAAAAGAGACCAGGATTCCATAAAGAAATGAATATAATACTGTAGGCAGAAGATAAGGCCCATAATTGTGGTCATTATGTGACTGGAGGGCAAGAGAAAGGTAAGTTAGAGAATAATTGTCATTTATATTTATATAGTGCTTATTATGTACTGGGTGCTGTGCCAAACACTTTACAATTATTTTTCGTTTGATCCTCACAACAACACAGGGAGGTCGGTGCTATTATCAACTCCATTTTGAAGATTAGGAGACTGAGGCAAACAGTGGTTCAATGACTTGCCCAGGATTAAATAGAGTCTGAGGCTGAATTTGAACTCAGGTCTTCCTGGCTTCAAGTCTGATTTCAGATTCCACTGAACCACTTAGCTACCCCTAGCTTATATGGAAGCAGAATTAACAAGATTGAACAGCTAATCGGCTATATGGACAAGGTGACTAAAAAAAAGCCTTCCATAAATAATGATGGCATCCCTACAATGTAGCCTAGGATAATAATTGATATTCATAATGATGACTCTAAGCCATCTAAGCTAATTATATCCATTCTTGAAGGAGTAGAAGGAGCGGAAAAAAACTACAATGAACAAAAACGTGAGCCATTTTAGATTCTTCAGACCCACACCCTCCCCAATGTTTTAAATGAAAAAAATTCTGGCTCTTATATTCTGGCATATTTTACTTATGTGAAAATTTCACTCATGTGGAACACTCCAGTCTCCTACAGTGCTGGAGAAATAATTACACTGCTTACTTTTCAGAATCATCAGCCATACCTGGGCCACATTCATGAAGAAAGAAAATAAGAAGTAGGTGGTTAGCTGGGTTTTTCAGGGAAGTTTGCACTCTCAAAACCAGTTTAAATATCCAATGTTAGTCCCCATGCTATCTACTACATTTGTAGGAAAAGAAATAGGTGGCAAACTCAATTCAAGCAATACTTATTACACGCCTACTATATGCAAAACATGGTTTAGGAGACAAAAATTAAATAGACTTCACCCTCTGGAGTTTACATCCTCCTGGAAGAAATGACAAACAATCTATCCTAAAAGAACTTGGGCTAGGTGACCTTAAAGTTTTCTTCCTACTCTCAGTCTATGTTTTTGTGAACTTGTAAGGCAATGCAATTAAACGGGTGTTCCACAGAGAAATATCCTTTGCAATGTCACACATTTCTTTACTTTGATGCCATCAGTCTAAATTCCTCTCAGTCTAGGACATCTCTAAAGTTTTTTGTTCCTACATTACATTTTTTTCAAAACATATCCCTGCCCTACCTATTGAGCCTTTCTTTGTAACAAAGATTAAGAAAAGAAAGAGAATAAAATCCGTTTAGGAAATCCGACCAACTCATTACCCAAGTGACCACATATGCTCAATTCCACTGTCCTTGTCTCCCACTTTTGCAATGATGGGGAGAGTTCCATTTCCTCAAATCTTCTTGTGGTGAAACTTGGTCATTACAATTACACAGCATTCAGTATTGTTTTGTTCTTCTTTCCATTTACTTTGTAATAGTAATTGTATTTGTGATTTATGGGTTTTGCTTACATCATTTTATATCAGTTTATATTTTCCCATGACTCTGAATTCTTCATGTTCATTATTTCTTTCAGTACAATAATATTTCATCACATTAATGTACCACAGTTGTTCATTTGTTCCTCAATTAATGGACATTTCTTGTGTTTCTAGTTCTTTGCTTCCACAAAAAAAAGTAACTTACCGTGTTAATATGCATAGAACTATTCTTTACGTCTTGGGGCACATGCTTAGCTTTAGGATCTTTGGGTCATAGACTGCTGATGTTTTAGTCACTTTCTTAACATAATTCAAAAGTACTTTCCAGAATGATTGGGCCAAATTCCACCCGTCCACTAACAAACTATAATGTCATAAGATCTAATAAGCTGACAGAGACCTTAAAGGTTAGCTCATCCAACTTGTTCCTTTCATAGATGAGGAAACAGAGAAGTCCAATGGTAGAAAGTCATAGAGTAAATTGAAGAGCTTGGTCTTGAACCAAGATCTCTCTGACTCCAAATTCAGTGCTCTAAACATTTGTTTCTCCTCTTTCTCAAGTAGCAAAGGGAGACCTTAAAAGGAGAAGACTGGATCAGGCTGACTGTATCCACTTCTTAACTGAAGATGTAATGTCCATTGTGAATGGCCAGAATCAAATTGTAAAACAAACATAAAGTTCACCAATGG
Organism: Bettongia penicillata ogilbyi; assembly: GCA_023548195.1. Classification (NCBI taxonomy): domain Eukaryota; kingdom Metazoa; phylum Chordata; class Mammalia; order Diprotodontia; family Potoroidae; genus Bettongia; species Bettongia penicillata. The sequence continues at coordinate 2,550,552 of JAJHZJ010000442.1, forward strand.
GATGTCTAATTAGTCATTAAGGTCAAGACTTTATCTTAGCATAGTGTTTTCCGTTTGATAAATACTTATTGAACCTAATCAAAGCATAACCTCCAATTGTCCATTGTACAATTTTTGCTTGGCAAGAATAAACCCTGCTAATGTGAGGTTAACAGTCACATATAAATCTAGAGACATTCCTCCAGGAGGTCTGTGTCTCTAAAGAGGAGGAGGCCTTTCTGACATTGGCAGAGCATATTGTTAGCAAAACCCAACCAAATATGGTCTGATCCATACAGCCAGTGTCACTTTGGAAAATTGATGGGATCTGTTGCAGGCTGCCAACGTCACACTGGGGGAGGTGACTGTCATCTCTGGCAGTGGAAGGGGGCAGGAGAAGAGACGGACAGAAGAACCTCAAGGGGAAAGGGGAGGAGGGTATTGTTGGCTCTACTACTTAAGGAACTTGAGCAATGCAGACCAAGGCAAGGAGATGGCTTCCTTTGGTGTTCAATGGGGAACAAAGGCAAGCATTTTCCATTAGGTAAGGAAATCAAGTCTAAGAATGAACTTTGAGTGGGAGGCTGTCATGTTGAGTTAATTGAGGTTAGACCCTCACCTCAGTTCACTTCCTGTTAGAAGCTACATCTGCCTGACACTGATGTAACAGAAGTCTATTTCATCATTTTACACTTGTTGCTATATTGTTTTGTCATTTTTTCACATTTTCTTAGCTGAAAGTTGTTTCCACTGAATTTTAAAGAAGGACATTCCCCAGAATTGATTCTTTGGATCTCAGAGAGCCATCTTTGTACTTAGAGACCAACAAGAAGAAGAAACCTAAGCAGCAGTGATTGCACGTAAATGAAAGTCCAGACAAGACATTGTATAAAAGAGGTCTTGTGCCCCATAAGGCCTTTCATTATGCATTCCAAGGTGATTCAGTCAAGTGAACTCATCAACTGAAATAGTATAGAGGACTCAAGACAGACCACTGAAGGAACTGGTCCAGTGGGCAGGAGTTGAGGAGGAGCAGTCTGAAAGGTAGGAGAGAACCAAGAGGCATCAGTGTCATAAAAACCCAGAAAGGAAAAGGTGTCAAGAAGTAAAGGTGGTAAATGGTGGTAAATGCTTCAGAGAACACAACAAGGCTGAAGATATGAAAAGGTCATTAGATTTGGCAATTAAGAGATGACTGCTAACTTTGGAGACAGAAGTTTTAGTTGAATGTTGAGAACGAAAGCCAGATTGCACAGAGGGTTTAGGAAAGAGTAAGAAGAGGAGGCAGTAAGTATAGATGACTTCCTCAGTGAATTTAATTACAAAAAGGAGAACAGATATGTGACAATAGGTAGTAGGATGGTGGGATGGAGTGAGATCATATGAGGGATAAGGGAGATGTAGGTATGTTCTTAGGTAGAAAGGAAGGATTAGGTAGGTGGGGGGAAAGTGAATTAGAGAATGAGATGACAGTGGAGGTAATCGTCCAGAAAAGACAGGAGAAGAAGAGGTCAAGGGGGAATGAAGACATGTTGACTTTGGCAAAGACAAAGTCTTCTTCTTCCTCTGAGATTAGAATGAAGGAGGGTATAATGGCTGATTCTGAGGGGGAAATGTGAGATGAGGGAAGGGGAGAAGAAAGCTCAAAGTGAATTGAGTCCATTTTCTCATAAGGTACTCAGCCAGGAGGATAGAAAGAGGGGGTGTACTGCAGGATTGAAGAGAAAAGAAAAGGTCTGGAAAAGCTGCTACAGTGACTGGAAAACACAATCAATTAAAGATAAATGGAAGCATGACCTTGCTGCAGTGAGGATCCAATTGAGCTTAGATAATGCAAATATGTAGTGGATCCAATCAGATGGTTTCATGGCTTCCTCCAATTTGTGGAGAGCAGGAGCAAAGGAAACAGATGGCAGGAGTTGTCCATGTCTGGAGTTTGGCAAGGCATGTGCATGAATGAGACAAAGGAACAAGGACTAAGGGTTAAGAATAGGAAGGCAGAAGGATGTGGTCATAGCAAAGGTGACACTCTAGGAATGTCCTGAGGAGCTGTGGAATTGACTAACGTCACAGTGAGGATGAAAAAAAGTATAGCATGGTGAGGCCTGTGGAAAGATGGAATATTAAAAAATTATTGTTGGATAAAGGAACTTGGTTGACAGGACTTTCAAGAACACAGACCTTCTCCTTGATCTAGAAAAAGGACTTTATAAAGAAATGTTTATACGGTGGTTTTAAAGTCTGCAAAGTGATTTACATATACATAATCTCATTCTAGCTTCAAAACAACCTTGTGAAATAAGTACTATTCCCATTTTGCAGATGAGAAAACTGAGGCACATAGAGCTTATATGACTTGCTCATAGCCACATGACTAGTAAATATCAGGGAAGGTATCTGAACTCAGTTTTTTTTCCTAACCCTCTACTAAATCACATAAGAGGTCAGAGGTAGAAGAATTCCTTTTACTTTGAGGGAAGGCCTCCTGGACAAGTTAATTTTCAAACTAGACCTCAAAGGAAGTGGCTTATATTTACTTGAGAGATAAGGCAAGGGTAAAATTCCACAGGAAAGGAAGACTTTAGTAAAGGCATGGATTCAGAAAGACAATGCGTTTTGGGGGAGCTATCGGTAGAACGCTTTGGCTAAACGTATGGAAATGGAATTGTCCAAGGTGAAAGGAACTCAAAATTCAAAGCATTATTTATGCTTACGGGTTATAAATTCAATATTGGTTTGATAGCTGTATCATATGAAAAGCCTCCAAAACTGTTCCTATGAAATAAGCCAGTGTAGCCATGTCCCCCTTTTTTAAAAAGCAAGAATCCCACTGAAAACCCTTGAGTGGCTCTTTCACGTCCACCAAATCAAGTTCAAATTCTTTAGCCTAGCATTCTAGACCTTCCGCAGTCCAACACCATCATACTTTTTTTTTTATTCATATTTATTTGAGTATGGATCAGATCCCTTTTTATAGGAGAAGGTAAATGAGGTCAGGAACCACATCTCATCTAAACCCTAGATCTTCTCCAGAGCCTAGCACAGTTTTGCACATAGTAGGCACTTAAGATGTGTGTGTGTATGTGTGTGTGTGTGTGTGTGTGTGTATTAGATTTGTTTATGGGTTAATGAGTGGAAATAAAGCTAAGAAAAGTAGAATAGAGGCAGATAGTAGAGAACTTTAAATATTTGATTAAGGATCTTAGATTTATTTACTGATTAACTCCTAGGGAGTTACTGAACATTTGTAAGCAAGAGCAAGCCATTACCAAAACTTCATTGTTATTGTTGAAGTCATTTAACAATAATCCTTTGAGTCAATTGCTGTTATTATCCCCACTTTACACTGAGGTAGAGAGGTTAAGTGCCTAGTCCAGGGTCACAGAGCTATTAAGTACCTGAGGCAAGATTTGAACTCAGGTCTCTTCCTTCCTTCAAGTTTCAAACCTTTCCTGATTTCTTCTCTTCCTGCTAGTACCTTCCTTCCAAACTATTTTATATTTAACTATTTTGTATTCATTTGTATTTGTTTTCTTTACATTTGTATTTATTTGCATATATTTCCATACACTTGTTGTTTTTCCCATTACAATGTAATCTCCATGAAGACAGTAACTGTTTCTATCTTTCTTTATATCCCCAATATCTAGCAGAGTTCTTGATGCATTCATCCCTCATTTTTTTCTCTGTGACTCCATTTGGGTTTTCCTTGGCAGAGGTACTAGAGTGGTTCACCATTTCCTTCTCCAGCTCATTTTTCAGATGAGGAAACTGAGGCAAACAGGGTGACTTGCCCAAGGTCATACAACTAGTGTATGTCTGAGGCCTGGTTGAAATCAGGAAGATGAATCTTCCTTACTGTAGGCCTGGCACTCGATCCACTAAGCCATATAGCTGCCCCCTGCTTGGCACACAGTAGGTGGTTAATAACAACTTGTTGATTATTTGACACTAGCCTGTGAATATATATAAAGCTTACTGAACTGCTCACTAAGTAATGAAAAGAAACTTTGTATTGTTAATTATCTTTTTGCTTCCATTCCACTTCCCCAGTAGATATTAAGCTTCCTCCAAACAAGACCATGGTTTATGCCTCTTCTTATGTCCAGTGCCTGGACCACAAATCTTATAATATGAGGAATGGAAGGGACCTCAAAGATTATTTGGTCACAGGATTACACACAAATATTGCTGAAAGGGGCTTCAGATAGCATCGAGTCAAATGTCATTTTACAGATGAGTAAACTGAGGCCCAGAAAGGTGGGCCAAGTCACATGGCTGATTAGTGAAAGGGCCCTCACTGAAATCCAGGTCTCCTGATTTTCAGCTCAACTATACTACACTGACCATGAAGATACTACCACCATGAAAATGATGGAGAATGTCATGAAATGCCCCACATAGACTACTACTGCATATTGTGGGAAGGGATGAGTCTAGAGAGAAAGGAGGCATGGATTATACAAGACAGCAGGTTTGGGTGAAGAAGATTAGGGAAGAAAGTAGATTTGGGTAAAGAAATATTTCAAACATCACCTCCTGTCCTCTGCAAGCTGAGCCCAATGTGGTTAGTGAAAGCGTTTGACCTAAATATTTAAGTCCTTTGCACACACTGTACCCAGCTGTTGTTTTGCACAGGGCCCAGCACAGCTGAACAAATGAGCATGGGGTTGGCCCACTGGACCAAGGAGCACTGGAGACTTTGGGGGAGGGGAACTAGAAAGAAGGTGGATACAGGCATGAGCAAAAATGCAGCAGGTTCAGACAGAATGGAGATTTCTGGAGTGCATCCCCTGCCAAATGGGAGCCACAATCTCCATTAAGGGAGTATTTTTGGGAGCACAAAAATCTTCAGTTGCTCAATCACCACTCCCTACCCCTCCAGCCCTACCCCATTAAAAAGACTGTGGCTTTCAAATGGAGGCCAATCTCTTCATCTGAAATGGAGACTGAACTGGATATTTTGCAAACTCTTCTCGATAAAAACAAAAATAACATCAACACCCTCATCATAGCATTTATATAATGGTTTAAGATTGCAAAGTGCTTTACAAATATTGTGTCATTTGATACTCACAACAAGCCTGGGATAGAGGTTCTATTATTGTTCCTATTTTACAGATGAGGAAACTGAGTTAATTAGAGGTTAAGTGACTTGCCCAGGGTCACAAAGATATTAAGTGACTGAAGTCAGATTTCAACTCAGGCTTTCTCAACTCTAGGTACGATGCTCTATCCATTGCACCACCTAGAAAGACATTGCAATAAAAGTTTAGATTTTTATATGCTATTACCAAGGGTTTTTGGTGAGAACAGTAGGCATAGGTACCTTCATTTGCAATCTACATTATCGAGTATCTACAACATTATCTATAGTTACACTATGTCCAATCAAGGGGAGACATTCTCCAGGTCTTTTTTCATCATCACCCTGGAGAAGTTGTTCCCTATGAGATTAGTTTGTGGGTTCTAGCAAAACAAAACAAAACAAAACCCAAAGACACTCATGTTGGGAGCACCAAATGTGGTTCTATTTAGCCTTTCCCTTGAGACTAAGGCAGAATATGACCCTAGTGGCATCTCTTTCAAATGGACCAGCTGATTCAAATGGAGTGGTCCATAGTCATATAGCTTCTCACCACTCACCTGGGAGAAGAAAGGTAGATTTCAAGGGAAAGACCACTTCTCTTGTGACCTACCTTGCCAATGTGCTTGTCCTACTTGGCAGAGGACCTGCCCGACAAGGCCTCTAGAAAGCATGCCCTACTACTCTCTCCTTGAAAACATATCCACTCAGCTTTGACGTCTCTCCTTGGGTTTGAACTGTCCTAACTGGTGAACCAATTCAAACTTATCTAACTCACCACATCTTACTGACCCCAGACCAACACTTCACATTCCATCCCTCCATCTTTCCAGGTATATTGCCATTTGTCCTGCCACCCCAATATGTAGCTCCAGTCTTTCTACTTCTTGTTCTAAGAAGAGTAATAAAATCAGTAGTAGGATTGTTTCTGAAAAGGGTCAAATCAAGCCTATAAGCATTTATTTATTGATATGCTTTCATTTTGGTTGTTCAGCCTCATCTGACTCTTCATGATCCTATTTGGGGTTTTCTTGGCAAAGATACTGGTCTCATTTGCCATTTTCTTCTGCAGCTCATTTTACAGATGAGCCAAATGCAAGTCATGTCATCATTTCTCTGATGTCATGGTCCTCTTCGAAAATGAAGGACGAACACATCCTGTGAGTAGACTGAGCTGCTTGAATGCGGACCCAGCTAGCTGGGTAACTTAGCTCATCCTCTCTCTCAACCTGACTCTTTCCCCTCCTTCTCCTCTCCAAAAGAAGGTAAATTTTGATGGCCAGAAGTTTCCCAGTTAACTTGGGGCACACTGCCTAGATTCCTTCCTTCCTTCCTTCCTTCCTTCCTTCCTTCCTTCCTTCCTTCCTTCCTTCCTTCCTTCCTTCCTTCCTTCTTTTCCTCCTTCCTTTCTTCCTTTCTTTCATCTTTCTTATCTTTCTTTCCTTTTTTTCTTCCCCTAAAACCCTAGACTTAGTTCACTCCAAAGCCCATGAATTCAACAACAATGGGTCCCTGCCCAACCTCCACAAAATGGCTGTTTTTGGACTCTCTGGCTTACAGTGAATGACAGTAATAACAATTTCTCTTCAAAACAACAACCCTGAGGCTCCTGCCCCTCCCAGTATGATTTATCAATTTATCTATTTTTTTTCTTTTCTATTAAAGAGGCCAGCCCCCTGACTACTTTTTAAAGAGGGCTATTCACTGAATGGGCATTACCCCACTTTAAGTGAGTACCTGAAAAAGCCTTAACCTAAAAAGCCAAGGTCTCCCATTGCATCCTGGTCAGTCTCCAGTCATCCTGATGAATATCTGGTCACTGGATCCAGATGATACAAGAGGAGAAAGTAAGTCTGGTGACACTGCACAGCCCTCTCTCACTCAAAACAAAGTCAAGTGCAAGTTATGTCATCATTTTTATGATATCATGGTCCTCTCGGAAAACAAAGGACAAACACAACAGATGAGGAAACTGAGATAAAAAGGATTAAGTGACTTGCCCAAATTTACCCACCTAGTAAGTGTCTCAGACCAGATTTGAACTCAGGAAGACAAGTTTTCCTGACCCCAGGTCCAGTCCTTTAGTTATCTCCTAGCTGCCCTATTATGTACTTAGACACTGAACTCAATAATGGGGATACAAAGAAAGTAAAAAAACACACCTTGTCTTCAAAGAGCTTACAATCTAGTGGGGGAGATAAAATACAAACAACTGTGTAAATGCAAATAAACTGGAGATAATCACTGTGGGATTAGCATTGAGGGAGAGAGAGGGGCTTTTATGCAAAAAGTGGGATTTTTGTTGAGAAGGAGGCCAGGGAAGCCTGAAAATATAGATGAGGAGATGGAAAATTCCAGGAATGGATGAAGTCCTGAAAACGCAGCCAGAAGACAGAATACCTTGTGCAAAGAACAGCAAAAAAAAAAAAAAAAAAGCCAGTATTGAGGAACCCCAGACTATGAGGACTAGGAGTAAAAGGCATAAAGTAGGGATGAGTCAGATTATAAAGGACTTTAAAAGCTAAAAAGAGGATTTTATGTTTGATCCCAGAGACAACAGGGTGCCACTAGGTTTTATTGAATGGGAGGTAACATGGTCAGACCTGTGCATTGAGTAGATCTATCTGACAGCTGAGTGAAGATGTATTGGACTGAGAGGATAACTGAGGATGGGAAATGAACCAAAAGGCTGTTGCAACAGTCTAATCATGAGATGATGAGAGCCTGTACCAGGGTCATAACAGTGTTGGAGACATTGTTGGTCAGTTATTTTTTAGTCACATCCAACTCTTTGTGATCCCATTTGGGATTTTCTTGGCAAAGATAGTGGAGTCCAGTCCATTTTACAGATGAGGAAACCGAGGCAAACAGGTTCAGCGACTTGCCCAGGGTCACGCAGCTAGTAAGGGTCTAAGGCCAGACTTAAACTCCCAAAGTTGAGTCTTCCTGATTCCAGGACCAGCCCTGTACCATTGAGCTACTCCTAGAGAAGGGAAGGAGGAATATATGAGAGCTGTTGCAAAGCCATAATAGAGAGATCTTGACATCAGATTGTATATAAGCAGGATAAGAGAGAGTGAGAAGCAGAGGATGACACCTAGTTTGATGGCCTGGGTGACCTGAAGCACCCTAGGGAGTAATATAGAAATAAGGAAGGGTAGAGGATTTGAAGTTAAAGATAATTTATGAGTTCAATTTTGAACATAATGAGTTTAAAATGTCTATGGGATATCCAATTCAAGATGTCCCAGTGGGTATCTGGAAATGGGAGAATGGAGCTGAAGAGGGGGATTAGGGCTACGTAGATATATTAGAATCACTAGCATAGAGATGAACCTTGAATCCATGGGTTCTGATGAGATCACTCATTGGAAAAGTATAGAAGCAGAACAGTAGACCAGGCCAGTGCATTGGGGGTTTGGGGGAATACTCATAGCACATAAGACCTAGATGCAGCTCCAGAAAAGGGACCTAGGGGGAGGTTAAAATCAGGGGAGTAATGTCACAAAAATCTAGAGAGAAGAGAAGGTAAGAGACACAGTCAAAAGTCGCAAGCAAAGTCAAAAAGGAAGAAGACTGAGAAGAGGTATGAGAATTGGTTGGGGCTCTACTCACTCTTGCTTATGACTCTCCAGGCAAAAAATAGCTCTCCTCCCTGCCCCGTACTCCTTTTAAATGCTATCTTGCCAATCAGAATGTAAGATCCTCTGATTGGGAAATAGCTAAGCAAGCTATGGTAAATATTGTACAGCTGCACAGTAAGAAATGATGAATACACATAAGCCTGGGAAGACTTAGGTGAACTGATACAGAGTGAATTAAGGAGAATCAAGAAAACAATATACACAATGAATACAATGCTATAGATAGAAAGAACTAAAAGAAAAACCTGAACTAAAACTGTAAAATTATAATAACCCAGGTTGGTCCCAAAGAAGAGCTGTGAGAAAGCAGCTCTCTTGTTTCCTTGAAAAGGTGGTGAGTTAAAGGTATGCAACACTACATAGGATGTCAGACTTTTTTGATACGTTGCGTAGTTTTGCTGGATTCTGCCCCCCCACCTTTTTTTCATTCTTTGTTATAAGAGACAGCTCTTTGGGAGGAAGATAGGGTGTAGTGGGAAAGGAAGGAAAGGTTAAAAGACAAAAGATATCCAAGAAAGAATGTAAGTTCCTTGAAGGATTGAGTCCCTCTTGTATTTGGGATTTTGGTTCCTGGTCCATGACCCAACACTTAATAAATAAATACCTTCCCAGTTGGCCCACTTAAGCTCAACAAGACACAGCTGGTTTTCTGCATGTTCCTCGGAGCTGATTGAAAGATGAGCATCCTGATTTGTCCCCCAAGCCATAGCTAAATACTTCTTTTTCATGCCCAATGCCAAGGAAACGCCCTTTTTTTTGGCATCAGGCGTGAGAATGAACTTGAAAGTCTTAAGCTACTGATACCAGCAGGCACCTTCACAACCCTGAGATGTTTTCATTTCTATGGAAAAGACCTGCTCCTAGACAGTGCTACTATGTTTTAGGAGTAGAGCAGAGGAATGAGAACCCCAGGGTTGAGGGTCAGAGGAAGCCAATCAAAACATGGAAGGAGAGGTTGTCCCAACCTTTCCTACTTTTTACTTCATAAGAACAGGAACAAGTGCTTTCCTGCCTGCTGGATTAATGTTCCCTCTCACTCATCACCCCATGCTGGGCCCCTCAGTATTCTAACCATGCCTCTCTCCACACAGCTGGCTAGAGTACCAAACCTCCTTGGTAGAGTACTTGCAAAAGACAAAGATATCTTGCCTCTTCCAGTACAGTAGTGGATGCAACCAGAGGCACAGTAGACAGAGTGGCGGGCCTGAAATACAGAAAACTTGAGCTCCAATCTGATTTCAGACATATATAAACTGTGGGACCCTGGGTAAGTCACTTAATCTTGGACTGTCTCCGTTTTTTCATCTATAGAATGGAAATAATGATAGCACTTACCTCCCTGGGTTGTTCTGAGTCTCAAATGAGATGATATTTGTAAAAGCACCTAGTACTGTGCCTGGTATATAATAGGCTTTATATGAATTACTTATTCCCTTCCCTTATGCCACTAAATAATAACATATATGAAAGTGTTTGGTAAATGGTAAAACAGTGAACCACATCAGGCAGCCAAGCAGTGCAGGAGATAGAGTGCCAGGCCTGAAGTCAGGAAGACTCATCTTTGTGAGTTCAAATCAGACCTCAGACACTTACTAGCTGGGTAAGTCACTTAACCCTATTTGCCTTAGTTTCCTTGTCTGTAAAATGAGCTGGAGAAGGAAATGACAAACCACTCTAGTATCTTTGCCAAGAAAAATCCAAATGGAGCCATGAAGAGTTGGACATGACTGAAACCTACTGAACAACAATTACAAACTCAGTTATACCACCCTGAGATCTCGTATTATTGTGTCACGAAAAACAAGAAATACGAAGAACTAGAGAATCCTGGGAAGATTTATTGAACAAATGTAGAAAAGACGGAAACAGAACCAGGAAAACAATATATACAATGAATGTTTACAGCAAAGAGACTGGAAAGAAAAACACAAAATATAAAGGAAATAAATGCTGTTGTATCATCTCCAGATTAAAAAAAAACAATATTCCCTAAAACAATTGAAACTGAATGCCATAATGATGACTAAACTTGACCCTCAAGAGAACATATGAGAAAGCACCTTCCCAGCCTTCTTTGCAGAAGTGAAAGACTGGATGTAGAACATTGCTTGTCATATCAGTCTTTTTCAACGTGTGGTTCAATTTCACTGATTTGCTTTCTCCCCTCTCTTGGTTTTTTCATTCGTTTGCTTTTCATAACAGTTGCTTCTATAGGAGGTAGGGGTGAGGGGACGAGGGTTATATTAGAAAATGTAAGTGACATAAAAACAAAAGATTTCAATAAGATTTTCAAAAAAAAAGAGAAATCTTTATACAAAAAGGTTTATTAGTTCAGCTTTCTTTCTGGATAAGAATAAGAGAAGAGGATAAGCATTTATTAAGTACCTACTGTGTATACCCAGACACTGTGCTAAGTGCTTTATAAATATCACATTTTTTCATTTGATCCTAAATTGAATGAACTAAGGCAGCAAGAGATCCTGGTATATGAGGGAGAACTGAAAGGGACAAGCAGTGAGGAGAGGGAAGGGTGAAATAAGGGTTTATTGGGGACATAAACATCCTCTGGAAAATATTTGCCAAGACTCAGTCCCCAAGATATTTTAGTCTGGCCCTGAGGACAGTTAGCCATTTTTGATTCTGATAACACAGGGCAGAGCCTGCCCAGCTGAATTCCTAGAGAGGAGGGGCAGCCACATGCAACATGGATCCTCAAACACATGCTTTCTGCTTTTACTTCCAATTTAAAAGAAAATGCATTGCATTCTTGTTCTGTATTTATCCACTTTCTATGTTTAATGATGAGTTCTAGTGATAATTACCAATTCCTATATTTATAGCAAACTGGCACCTCTGCAGAAGATAAATAGAACAGGCAGATATTTCAGAAGTGCTGATTCTCTATAAATAAAGCTATTTGATAATCAGCCCAAGCATGAACTGCTAAAATGGCAGAGGAGAAAAATAACAGTGGGGGTCCTTCAAATTGCATTAGAATGCAGGGGAATTGGTGCCTTTGCCCCCCTGTTGAGCCCAGGAAGCATACGTTTGCACTCCTCACTGTTTTGTTGGCAGAATAATCTCTACAAAAGGAGCTTCCTCTCTTCTCTGCTCTGTCTCAGCAACACATGGGCCAATACTCTACATGAATTTCTTGGTTAATAGGACATTAGCAAGTCCCAGTGGTGGGAATCTGCAGCCTTGAGGCCATATGTGACCCTGTAGGTCCTCAATTGCGGTTGAATCCCCATTGACTGGCACAGGGTAAGTGCTTAAGGGTTATTGAGTATAAAATGAGAGGGTTGGACTAATCCAGGGTGGAAAACCTGCAGCCTTGGGCTGCATGTGGCCCTCTAGGTCCTCAAGTGCAACCCTTTGACTAAATCCAGACTTCACAGAACAAATCCCCTTCATAAAAAGATTTGTTCTGTATAACTTGGACTCAGTCAAAAGGCCACACCCGAGGACCTAGAAGGCCACATGTGGCTTCAAGGCTGCAGATTCCCCACCCCTGAGCAAGTGCATTAGACCACAAGCAAGATCTCTAGAGGATATGCCTTTCTTTTTGACCCCATCCTCCCCACAACAGCCAGATTAATATTTACTGTTGTATTATGGTTATAACATTTTTATAAGAGTCCACCTGGCCCCACCTGAAGGCCCTGGAATGGCTAGGCCCTTGGGACTGGCCTCTGTGCCAACCAGAAAGTATATAAGGAGATTCTTACCCAACAGGTGTTGCCTCCTCATCAAGGCTTCTTTGATATTATTGTCTACCTTTGGTGCTGTACATGCACTAGAAATAGCCTAGGGAATTGATGATGGAGATACAATAGCCTTAACCCATTTGTGGTTGCTGTTGTTGAGTCATTCAGTTGTGTCCCCATTCTTCATGACCCTGTGAACCATATTGTCTGTGAAGTGGTCTTCCCACACCATTTCCTTCCTCAGTGCATTAAGGTAAACAGAGGTTAAGAGACTTTCCAAAGATCAAACAGCTAGGACATGTCTGAGGCCAGATTTGAACTCTGATCTTCCTGACTCCAGGCCCAGCACTCTATCCTCTGAGTCGCCTAGCTGCTATTAGTGAGCAGTTAATCAAGAAGCACTTATTATGCGCCAGGCACTGCACTTTGTGCTGGGAATACAAAACATGGCAAAAACATGATCCCTGCCTTCAAGGAACTCACCTTCTAATGGGGAAGACAACATGCAAATAGCTATGTACAACCAAGACACAAAATGTGTAAATAATAACAATAATACCTAGCATTGATCTAGTACTTTACAGTTTGCAAAGGGCTTTCAGATAATATCTCATTTGATCCTCACAACAAAACTGGGAAGTGGGGGAGGTCATGTCTAAGGGAAGGGGTGAGAATTGTAATGGTAATTTCAGGTTAATGATGGGTAGGGGGAATAGTTAAGGATCTTCCTGGCCCATTAATAGGCCTCAATACTTTTGTTAATTTCTATTGAGGCAGTGAGTCAGAGGATCCTGCCTTCCTGATCTGAAAAGTGTATAAATACTCTGAAGTGAGGTTTCTCTGGGTCTTAGTTTTTTGAAGAAAGTTTATGTGCCAGATGAGACTCTGGGCAACCACTAAGCAGCCCCCTGGCTTTGAAAACCCAGATGTTGGTGCTTCCCTCTTTGGTAACTATATATGTATGTATGGTCAGGTAGCTGGATCTATTTATTGATCTGTGATGCATGTATTGCTTACAGTCAGGCAGTTGGAAGCTGTCTGTTGATCATTATTTCTTTGTATCTTCTCTGAAGTTCAGGGTGCTGACTTTTTCCCCTGAACTAAGTGAAGGATATACGTGCTTGATTAAAGTGGTTGTTGATCCCTTAAAAGTCGCTATCCTTCTAGAGAAGCAGATCTAAGAACCTGTATGGTAGGCCCTCCTGTATATGTCAGGGTTCCTGCTGATATAGGAATGAAGTGAAGGAAGCTAAGCCTCCTGAAAGTGAGATCTAAATTTCAGAAGGAATTCAGGAAAGCTAGAAAGGAGAGATGAAGCAGAAGAGAATTCCAGACTTGAGGGACAACCTGAAAAAAAGTAAGAAATCTGGAGACAGAATATCCTTTAGGAGGGACAGCAAGAAGCCTTATGTTCTACATAGGAGAGAATGAGAAAGGGAGTAAAGCGAAGGGAGACCAGAAGCATCCTAGTTATGAAAGGCTTTCATGCCCAACACAGTATTTTATATTTGATCCTGGAGGTAATGGTGAGTCACTGAGATTTGTTGAGGATGATAAGGACAAACTTGTGCTTTAGGAACATTACTTTGACTGCTGATGGAGGACAGGTTGGATTGGGAAGATTGAGGTAGGCATGAGCTGGTACCATACTCATTCAACTGTCTGAGAGTTGCTCATTTGGTCCTGGTAGCAAGTACATAACTTCATACCCATAGTTACCATGTGGAAACAACTGTCATTTGAAATGCTGAGAGACGAATTGCCTTGTGGTTTGGTAATCTTCACCTCTGTTACCTACACGGCTCCTGATTCCTATATGGTTGCCTTGTTTTTGACTCTCTCTCTTGCCTTGACCATCTGTGTGCTATATGATGCCTGATTGCTTGGTTATCTCAGTTTCCCAGACAACCTCCCCATATAGTCTCTTCTTCTTAAATATCTTTTACCTTTCTTTATAATCTCAATGCTTAGTACAATGCTGGGCAAATAGTAAATACTTAATAAATGTTGTTGATAATGACGCATGAGAAAAGGAGGTATGGCTTGTTGCTGGGAAAAGGGGGACAAAGGGAACCAGATCTCTTAATCTTTTCTAAACTAGCTCAATCTTTGTGAGTTGAATAAAATGGACATGGGGAGAAGTAGAAAACGTTTTCTCAGCACAGTTTCATTCAATTCCTTCATTTTCACCATCAGTTCAAGAAGACCCTTGGTGCTGCACACTGACACTAGTTTGGAAGGCTTGGGAACAGTCTTATATCAAGAGAATGCTATTTCCCAGAAGCCTAGTGCTCTTGAAATTAAAGAACTTTACTGAAAACAGGACTCATTATCAGAAAATGGAGTTCTTGGCTTTGAAAAGAGCTGTCACTGATAAATCCATCTCAATTTCACATATGAACTGACAACAATCCAATGATATATTTTGACCTAATGCTGCCTGCCAGATATAGGTAGCAGCATTAGCCAACAGTGAGTACTAAGATCCAAGAAAGATGAATGCAGATGAAGATCCATTGTCTCAGACACCATATGAAGCCAACATTCTATTGACAAGGATAAAGTGGGGTAAGGAGGGTTGGTTCCATACTAATAACCCATCCTTCAGTGAATTAAACTGTCAACTGCACTTTTGTTTGATGGGGCTCAGCTTCCAACCTGTCACAAACCTTTGAAGCTTGTATTACAGATTATTTATCTATGTAGAGAGATGTGAAAAATATAAGTAATATCCTAGCAATAGTAGATCATTTCTCCTCATAAGCCCAAACATATCTAATCAAAAATAAGAAAACTGCCTCAGTAGGTTTTCTGCCAGGATCCATTGTGACCAAAGTAGAGATAAAAATACTCCTTATTACCTTCAGAGAGACCTATAACTTGAGTGTTTCCATAACATACTATTGAACATGCTGGAAGTGCTGAGACATGTGCAAAAGACTAAATGAAATCAACATGATGCCACTTGTTTTATCCCATACTGGCTAATATCTGGGCAAGAACTGTATTTGAGTACCAACATGCTGTGGACTTTCAAAAAATGAAAAGATGTAGAGATTCACAGCCAGTAACATCTCTTAGCCGAGACACTGGTTGGTGGGGTGCAGGGAAGGAGATATTGATTAACCTTGACCCCATCTCAGAAAAACTCTTAAAAGAAATAAGCTACCACATGATGCTTTAGCTCATTGTCAAGAGCTTCAGCAAGTGGACAGAGTTCTGCTAAGAAGTGTTAGGCTGCAAGATAGCATATCATTGGAAAGCCATCCAATACCAAGTTGTTGGAAAGATTAGGAAAGATTGGAAAGACTATAGAAGAGCCCCAGAAAGTGACTGGGGTCCACAAAGACAATGCATCATATCAACTCTTGACTAATATGGAATTTAACTCTGGTAAACAAGATGATGGAAGTTGTTCAAACGAACTCTGAAGTGAAGAGCATGGTCAATAAATACAGAGAACTGAACAAGGTGATGATCCAAGGGAGGAAAAATCTGAGTGTTGGTACCCATCAAACATTCAGTCGTTTCAGTTGTGTCCAACTCTTCATGACCCCATTTGGGATTTTCTTGGCAGAGATACTGAGGCAGTTCATCATTTCCTTCTCCAGCTCATTTTGAAGATGAGAAAACTGAGGCCAACAAAGCTAAGTGACATTCCCATCAGGCGGGTAAGGAATTCAACCACTTATCTATCCTACCTATGAGTTTTCTGTTCAGAAAAGACAAAAGAACTAAAGCCTGAGGATGCTTTTTGGTTTCTTAATGTTCTATCTGTATAGGACCCTAGGGAACAAAGGACAGACAATGCATAGAGATCAGAGATGGTAAAAACCAACGTGAGTCAGTCATAACCTCAGGGTTAGCACTGTAGGTTTGTGGATAATGGTAATTGGCCTGGGTCACTTGCAACCTGAGAGTGTCATGCCAGAAGCACTATCACTATTCAACCAGTGAACAAGCTCACTTTTGATACATCAGAGAAAATGAGAGAAGTGGTTACCCACATGGCTTGATGATGCCCGTGGTGGAGGCACAGATAATATGTTCTTTATATGTGTCATTCATATTCCATTGTGTATTGTATATGACTTATGAGAGTCAGCATGCTTTGGTTTATAGAGAGAGCTGGCCTCAGAGCCATGAAGATCATGGTTCAAGTTCTACCTTTGATACATAGTGGCTATGACTCTGCCAATCACAACCTCTTCATGCCCCAGGCAACTCTCAGTGACTATAAGCTGAACGAGTACTGATCTGCACAGGTAGAGGGAGTTCCCCATACCAGGCCTAGTCATGTGGCTAGAAAGATGACTAAAGAGTTGCTTTCTACAAGTTTCTCCAACTTCAAAGGAAAGGAATTATTCACCAGATCTAGAGTAATTCAATCTGAATACACAAAATAAGAAGATAGATTTCCCCAACTCTACACATAAGGTAAAAAACCACCAGAGAACTTTAGCACTTGGCCCTCTCATTCAGGATTACTACTCCCAGTTATAACCAGGCTCTTCTCTCAGTAAATACAAGCAAGTTCACAAGCTTGTGTGGTCAGATGAGACATCCCTTACAGTAGTGATTCTAGGCACCTCATCTCTCCTCTACCCCGAAAGAAACAAAAAGAGAAAGAGACGGAGAAAGGTAGAAAGACAGACAAAGACAGAGAAGGAGGAGACTGAGAGAAGATATCTCTCTATGTCTGTCTATGGACGTCTATCTCTATATATCTATCTAATCCAGTTATCTATCTTTCAATTCTACATAGACACTTAAAGGATAGGAGGTAGTGGGGTGAGATAGGACTCACAAGAAAGGGCAGAAGACAGCAACATGTTGGCACCCAGAGGGGAACCAAGCATGGAATGGAGCCAAGGAACTCCATTAGGGTCAGGAAAGACCCACAAAACCCCAATAGAAGACTGAGGGTGCCCAGCAACACTGGCATCCATGAATGGAAATGGGAGGTGCTAAAAAAGGTGAAGAGAAATTCCAATGCTGAGGAAGGAAAATACAAGAGAGAAGTTTCAAAATCAACAGATTAAGAAAGAAGGCCAAATATAAATCCATTTCTCATACAGATAAAGCAAGGGAAAGGATCATAATAACAGAAGGAAGGATAAAAATTTTGCATATTAGTGAAATCACAGTCCAATCCAAAAAACCCCAAAAACCCTATATGGCATATTTTTATTATACAATATGCTATTGGGATTATATTGTGATTCACATATATAAATGCTTTCTTACTATTATACATGGCAATATGCAACAGTATTCATGTGCTATTAATCTATATGCTATGTCATATAGTACAAATTTGTGTTTTAGTTTAAATATGTTCACTATCACACATGCTTTTAGATATGTATATACTCATGCAAGTGAACATATTTATTCCACTCTATTATAATATGACTATGCACAATTAGAATAATTATCATGTTATATATTGATTTTTGATGTTTTACATAATGCTAATTAATTGTGACATAGATGCTCAAGTATCTCTTGTGTCATTTACTAGGACTTGAAATTATTTTAAAGACATATAGGTGGTTCAGTGGATAGTGTGGCAGACTTCAGCTCAAGAAACTCAAGTTCTAATTATGCTTCATTTATTTACGGCTGTGTGACCATGGGGTGAGTCACTAAATTTCTTTCAGACTCGGCTTTGTCCTTTATAAAAATGGGGATAAAATAATAACAGCACAAGTTTGTTTTAAAGGTCAAAATAGATGACATGCACAAAGTAAGAAGGACATGGTTTTCTATTCCATAATGGCCAGATTTGCAGTGAAAATAATAACTTCAGGAAGTTTTTGACCTCAAGAGCACCAGGCCCAAGCAGACTAACTTTGGGTAATTTTTGTACTCACACATGGAAATGAAAACCTTCTTGCCAAAGTCATCAAGCTGTCTAGGTAGTAGAACATGTAGGACCACTGTAGAGGTCAGCATTAGCCAGAGTCAGTCTGGCAGGACTGTTTCAGAGACAATTTTCAGTAACACAGTTTACATAGAGGGTATTCTCACTTAGGTCCAACCTAGACCAGGTAATTCTAAGAACCCCTCACTTCTGAGGTTTTGTGATGTTGACTATCTAACATAGAAAGTGAACCTCAGTTCTACATCACTGTACATCACTCATTCACCCTATTGTAATGCTCCATCTGCTGGCAAGGGACACTGAAAACTTTAGAAGAAAGCTTTGAAGATCTATTCATATTTCCTTGACCTGCAACTGGAA
Organism: Bettongia penicillata ogilbyi; assembly: GCA_023548195.1. NCBI lineage: Eukaryota > Metazoa > Chordata > Mammalia > Diprotodontia > Potoroidae > Bettongia > Bettongia penicillata. The sequence goes on from JAJHZJ010000442.1 coordinate 2,569,215, forward strand.
CTAGAGGACAGGGAGAATAGAGCTCCTTGAGGGCAAGTACTATTCTGTTTTCCTTTATTCTTATCCTCAGAGCTTAGGACACTGCCTGGTGCCCACTAAGTGCTTAATGTATGTCTGGCCAAATGAATTATCAGTTTGTAATAATATTAATGAGTATTTATATAGTACTTTAAAGTTTGCAAGACACTTTACCTATGTCATCTCATCTAATGTTTACAACAACAACCTTGGGAGGTAGGTGCTATTATTAACCCCATTTTACAGATGAGGAAACTGAGGATGAAATGGTAAGTAACTTAGGGTTACTTCTAGTGAATATCTGAGGTAGGATTTGAACTCAGGTCTTCCTGACTCCAAACCCCATGCTCTACCACCTAAGTGTTGAAGTGTATAATCTATAGCTCTCTTTCATCCTCCACCTGGTAGAAGTAAATGTAACTATTAGTTAATGCCTTTGGACCTCATCAAATATTTGCATCTTCCTTAAGGTGCCTAAACTCTGAAGTTTTCAAAGAAAGGCAGACATGTAACTAATCAATGGTGGTTTAAAGTGTCTAGGCACATGACCCTGACCATAGCAGGGAGCATAAGCAATAGAGCTCTTCATTTTCTGGCTCTTCTATTCCTAGGATGTTTGAGAAGATTCCCCAACCTTTGGGCTTTTTGAGTGGAGTGGGAGAGCATTGTTTTTGTTTTTCTTTGAGGATGCTGAACTTGCTTGTACATGGGAGAAGAAAGTCTCCCCCATTCCATAGGTCATATACCTAGAGCTAGAAGAGACATTTAACTGCAATCAGTACAAAGCCCTCATTATGTAGATGAGGAAACTGAGTCCCAGGTGAGTAGCTTAAAATCACATAGGAGTTAGTGGGAGAACTGATCATTTGCATTAGGCAAACCATGTCCTAAGAAGAATTTCATTATTTGCCTAGATTTGACAGGGTTGGGGGGTGGGGGACACAGAGCAAGATTTATTTTCAGTTTTAAAGTTTCTTGAAATTAATTAATCCTTCACAGTCTCTCTCCCTTTGAGGCCCCCCACCCCACTCCCCTTTTTATGTTGACATAGTATTATTTACAATGCACAGGTGGGGATATATGGAATGTAGCCTATTTTCTGTTTTAAGTACAGATAATTATGTGTGTCAAGTTAGCACACAGAGGTAAATATTGTCATTAGGTTTCAGAGACTACACAATATCTTTTTTGCTTTATCTACTCACCAAGTAAGAAATAGGGAGGATTCTATCTTCTCTTTGAGGAACTTGGAACATTCTAAGGAACCTATGAGTAACATTTTTAATTAAAATAGTCACTCCTGAGATCTCCCAGTAGCATCCCCTTCTTCTGAATACCAGTATTATTTATAACATCAGGAAGTCAGCTAACTCTATCTGTGAGTCATAGACCAATAAGGCAGGTGCTCTGGTACCAGTATGTGACAACGAGAATGATGACAAAGAAGAATGTTACAATCAAAACATTATCCACTTTATTATGAAGATTAACCAGGAAACTATCTTCAGGGATTTCTGAATTAGAAGGGACTGCTTTCTGGTACAGTTTAGAATGTTGAAGGTTGTTGTTCAGGTCTTTTCAGTCGTTTCTGACTCCATGGTTTAGGGCAGGTAGATGTCACAATGGATAGAGTGCCTGGCCTCACATCAGAAAGACCTGAGTTCAAGTCCAGCTTCAGACACTTACTAGCTATGTGACCCCAGAGTCACTTAATCCTGCTGGCCTCAGTTTCCTCAAGTGTAAAATGACCTGAAAAACATCAAACCACTCCATTGTCTTTGCCAAGAAAATCCCAAATGGGCTCGTAGTGAGTTGGACAAGATCGAAACAACTAAAGAACAACTTAGCATAGTGCCTGACACTGTAATAGGCACTTGATACATGTTGACTGAATTGGATCTTATGATTATATTGGAGGCATCTAGGTAACATAGTAGACAGAAGAATATTTGGAATCAGGAAAACCTGCATTCAATTTCAATCACAGACATTTACTAACTGTGTGATCCTGGTCAAATCATTTAAATTCTATCTCAGTTTCCTCATTTGGAAAAAGGGATTATAATAGTGTCTACCTCCCAGTGTTGTTATGAGAATGAAATGAGATAATATTTGTAAAGCACTTTGCAAAACTTAAAGCATTATGTAAGTAGTAGTAGTAGTAGTAGTAGTAGTAGTAGTAGTAGTAGTAGTAGTAGTGGTGGTGGTGGTGGTGGTGGTGGTGGTGGTGGTGGTGGTGGTGGTGGTGGTAGTAGTAGTAGTAGCATTAGTAGTATTATCTATAGTCCTAGGCAAATGATAAAGATATTAAGAGGCTATATGAGATAATGCTTCCATTCAGGGGCTATTCTCAACAACTTACAGCATATTAAACTATTAGAAAGTCCACAGCAAAGAACAAGTCCTATCTGATTGTCCAATGGAAAACGTACTATGTCACAAGGCAGGAACCCTGGGTTCTAGTTGTATCACCTTGGGATAAGCCACAAACTCCTTAGGCTTCATTTTCCTCATATGCAAAGTAGGGAAGGGGGTGGGAACTAAATTAGACCCAATAGAACCCTTCTTCCTCTAAATGTTTATAATTACCACATTCAGTGATATCGTTCATTATTTCATCTAATTGCCATATACATTTCCAGTCTTGATCTGTCACTTATTCATTCCTGTTTCCAACTGTTTACAAGACATATGCTTAGGACCATAAACCTAGAGCTGAAAGAAACAGCAGGGGTCACCGAGTCCAAGCCCAGCCTCTTCACTTTACCAAGGAAAAGTTAAGGGACTTTCCCACAGTCACACAAGTAATGTCCTTAAATTCAATATGCCCAACCCTTATCTTTCTCCCTTCAAAATTATTCCCTTTTTGAACTACCCAATTTAAGTTTATAAAACCAGCATCTTCCCAAACTAAAAATCTCTATGTTCTTTCTTCTGTGTCCTATATCCAACTTATCATTTGACTGTATCATTTCTTACTTTGAAATGTCTTTTAAACTAAATTATGGTATCAAAAATGAAAAAAATGCACAACCAATGAAAATGAAATAAAAGCAATTATTAGGAATCATTTTGCCCAACTATATGCCAATAAAACTGACAAAATGTAATGGATGAATATTTACAAAAATATAAATTTCTGAGATTAAGAGAAGAGGAAATAGAGTATTTGAATAACTCTATCTTAGAAAAAATCAGTTGAATAAAATAAAAATGAACTCCCTAAGAAAAATATCCTCAGAACCAGATAAATTTACACACAAATTCTACCAAATATTTAAAGAACAATTAATTCCAACATTTTTAACTGTTGAAAAATAGGTAAAGGAGTCCTACTTTTCCTTCTATGACACAAATATGGTTTTTATATCTAAACTAAGGAGAGCAAAAACAGAGAAAGAAAACTCTAAATGAATTTCCCTAATAAATATTGATGCAAAAATTTTAAATAAAACACCAGCAAGGAGATTATAACAATATATCATAAAGATCATATATAATGACCCAGGTAGATTTATTCTAGGAATTCAATATAATATAATAATATGTATATAATAACAAAGCAACACAAATCATATGATTATTTCAACAGCAGAAAATGTTTTTGACAAAATACAATACTCATTCCTACTAAGAACACTAGAAAACACAGGAATAAATAGAGCTTTTCTTGAAATGATAAGTAACATCTACCTAAAACCAAGAGCAAATATCTGTAACAGGAATGAGCTAGAAACTTTTTCAATAAGATTAGGGATAAAGCAAGGATGTGCATCCTCCTCCTTGTCATTATGATCATTATCATTCAATACTTTACTAGAAATGCTGGCTATAGCAATACAATAAGAAAAAGAAATTGAAGTAATAAGTATAGGTAAAAAGGAAAAAACTATTCCTTTATTATATGCTTACAGAAATCTAGAGAGGCAACTAAAAATTATTCAAAGCAATTATTAACTTGAGCAAAGTTGCAAATTATAAAATAAACCCACATAAATCATTAGCATTTCTACATATTTCTAACAAAATCCATCAGGAAGAAACAGAAAGAGAAATTCCATTAAAATAACAACAGAAGTCTAGAATACTTGAGAGTCTGCCTGCTAAGACATACAGGAAGTTTATGAATGCAATTATAAAATTCTATTCACATATTGGAGAAATATTAATTATTCATGGTTAGGACAAATGAATATAATAAAAATGTTGATGCTACCCTAAATCAATTTATTAATTCAGTACATTACCAAACTGCCAAAAAATTACTTTATAGAATTAGAAAAATAATAACAAAATTTATCTGGAGGAAAAAATATCAAAGAAATAAATTTTTTTAATGTAAAGGAAGAGTACCTAGCATTATCACATCTCACATTGTATTACAAAGTGACAATAATCAAAACAATTTTGTATGTGATAAGAAATAGAATTATTGATCTTTGGAACAGATTAGTTTCATGATACATATAAGCAGATGAACAATACTCTAGTGTTTAGTAAACCTAAAGAGCTCAGCTTTCAGGACAAAAATTAACTATTTGACAGAAATTACTGGGAAAACTGGAAGGTAAACTGGCAGAAACCAGAATCTCAAACCACATACTAAGGTAAGCTCAAAATGGGTTCATGATTTAGACATAAAAGATAATATTATAAACACTTTAGGGAAGCATGGAAAAATCATCTGTCCTATTAATAGATAAGGGAAGAGTTCATGACCAAACAGGAGACAGGTTTGCAGAAGGTAAAATGAATAATTTTGTTTACAAAAAAAAAAAAAATAGAAAATTTTTGCACAAACAAAACCAATGCAGCTAAAAGGAGAAGAAAAGCAGGAAATGGGGGGGAGAGATTTTGCAACATATTTCTCCAATGAAAGCTTAATTTCTCAAATACATAGGAAATGGGACCAGATTTATAGGAATAAGAGCCATTCCCCAACTGATAAATGACAAAGGGATATAAGCAGGCAGTTTTCAGAAGAAGAAATCAAAGTCACCAAGTCATATAAAAAAAGGGATCTAAATTACTAATAATTAGAGAAAGGCAAATCTAAGTAACTCTAAGGTACCACCTCATACCCATTAGACTGACTAAGATGAAAGAATACAAAAATGAAAAATGTTGCAAGGGATATGAAAAAATAGGTACCTTAATGCAATATCAGTGGAACTATGAAGTAGTCTAATCATCCCAAAGAAAAATTTGGAACTATGCCCTAAAAATTAAAACATTTTGCATGCCTTTGACATGTATTAGTACTAGGTCTACACCCCAAGGAGATCAAAGAAAAAGGAAAAGGACTCATATATACAAAAACATTTATAACAACTCTTTGTGGGTCAAAATATTGGAAACTGAGGGGATGTCCATCAGTTGGGGAATGACTGAACAAATTATGATATATGACTGTGATGGAATATTTTTGTGCTACAAGAAATGATGTTTCAGAAAAACTTGAGAAAATCTATATGAACTGATACAAAGTAAAGTGAGCAGAGTCAAAACAATTTACAAAGTATCAGCAATATTGTGAAGATAACAAATTGTAAAAGACTTAGTAATTCTGATCAAATCCACCACAATTCCAAAGCATTCCTAATGAAAAATGCTACCCACCTCCAGAGAACTGATGAACTCAGAGTACAAAATGAAGCATGTTTTTTTGTCTTCTTTTCTTTCAGAATATAACTAATACAGAAATAAGTTTTGAAATACTTCATATGTAAAATGTGTGTTGCAATTCTTGCCTTCTCAACAGGTGGAAGATGGGATGGAAAAAAGAAACAAAATTTGTAACTTAAAATAAAAATTTAATTTTTAAAAAAATGTCTTTTAGATTCAGATCCTTTCCTTTCCATTTACCAGATGAGCCATGTAGTACAGTTTATCTTCACTTTAAAACTAAACTGCTTCCTCTAGTCTTTTCTAAACAATTGCAATGAGATTAATTTTGCTCAAATACTATTTCCATCATTCATTTAGTTAATGGAATTCCACTAGAGGTAGATAGGTAGAGCAATGAATAAATGCCATCAAAAGAAGACATGAGTACAAATCCAACCCCCAAAATTTCCTTACTATGTGACCCTGGACAAGACACTTAACCTCTTTCTGCCTCAGTTTTCTCAACTGTAAAATGGGGGTGTTAATAGCACCTACCTCCCAGGGTTGTTGTGAAGATCGAAGGAGATAACATTTGCAAAGAACCTTGAACAGTTCCCGATACATAGAAGGCATCTAATGAATGTTTGTTCCTTTTCCCACTCTCATCCCCACCACACCTTTCACAAAACTTATTATCAAGAAGAGATTGCATACACAAAAATCATTCTCACATGAACAGACTATATGAGGTCAATCAATAAATATATATCAATCACCTACCACATGCTAATCACCTACCACATGTCTGTGCTAAGAGAGAAAGAACCATCCTTGACCAATGCCATTCCTCTCAACTAGAATGTCATCCTACTCCTCTTCCCTTATCTCAATCTGATTTGTCCCCCAAAATTCACTCCAAGTCCCACCAGCCCATAGCAGTCTCTCTTTTCTCTGTACAATATTCACAGTCATTACTATACAAGCTTCTAACTCCAACCATTTGACTTTTGTGTTCTCCACCTAGATTGTAAACTGTTTATGTAAGTGTCTTGTGCTGTATAGCAGCTGCCAAATAATAGGTGCTTATGGCACTAGTGGACCCATTCATCCCCTTGAACTCTCTCTCATTGCCAGGAATTAGGGTATTCAAAATATCCAGAACCTTCCTTCTACCATTACTAACAACAGAATAGAATTCAGCATAAGACAACCATGTCTTGAATATTAGATAAACAAAAAAAGTTTACAGATTGAGTAGCCAGAAGAAACATGGGGAGAGAACAGAAAGGTTTAGTCGTTCACAGGAAATGACAGGTTTCTGAGAAATAAACCTTGAATAGAAAACACGGCTGAAGCAATTTTTTTCATGTGGTGTTGAAATAGGCCATTGAAAGTATTTGTTAGTGCCATGGGGCTTTGAAAGAGCAGTGACAAGCCTACAGATTTGGTTTGTTCAAGAAAATTGGGTTGAGGAAGTTATCAGGGTTTTATTCCCTTGAAAATATCTGTGATACTCGTTTGTGTTAGAGTTTTGAAATATGTACCTCGATAAGAAGGCCTCTCTGATGTTCATCACACCAATAGACTTTCTAGTCATGGTTCCCCAGAGGTGAAATGAAACTTGAAGCCTAAGAAAAAAGTGGCAGGGGCTGGGGCAAGATTTTTAGAAGAAAGTAATTCAATCTAGTCTTACAATGCTGAGAGTTGGAACTTGAGATTTTTAAGAGATCTGGGCAGAATAAATAGTAAGTGCTTCTGTCTGCCTATGCCAAGCATTTAGGAATTTCTCCCCATCCTGTATCATCTTCATGGTCCATTTGAAAACTGGAAGGTAAAATAATTTTATTTGTATCTAAGTCATACAACATTTTGAAAATACTTCAGAGAAGCAAAGAAATTCTAGAACTATATGACACCTTGATGTGGTAAAGTAGACAGGCATAGCTCAGCGCCTTGTACATAAGTAAGTGATTAAGAAATGTTTGTTGAATTATCATTCAACCAACGTTCAAGCATTTGCTAGGTGCTAGTCATTGTGCTAAAAACTAGGGTTACCATAATGAAAAAGACAAGCCAACAAACATAGCCCCTGCCTTCAAGAATCTGACATTTAATGGAGGAGACAATATGAAATAACCACATATATATGATATATACACAGTATAAATAGGGAGGAAAAAGAGAGATTAGGAAAGGCCTTCAGTAGAAGGTGGGATTTGAACTGAGTCTTGAAGGAAGCTAGAGAAGATAAGAACAGGAGGAGAGAGAGCATTCCAGGCGTGGAGAACAACCAGTGCAAGTTCATGATGTTGGCCACATGAAGTGCCATGTGCAAGGAATAGTGAGCAGGCCACTGTAACTGAGCAGTAGAGATGTAGAATTAATTGCAGTTAAATTTCCTGCCTGAGGCCTGAATCTCCTCTGTAACCTCCTTGGAAAGTGGCCATATCCCTCTACTCATCCACCTCTATTGACAAGGATCTCCCCAGACACAAAAGTTAGGATGACAGCTGGCTGAGGTGGCATGGTCAAGGAAAGGTCAAGGACGTGGAATAACTGAACAGTTTGTAGGCATCAAGGAAGATGCTGGTTGATAGGGAAAGACTGAAGATTAGAGAAAGGGGGGTTGACTGAAGAGGAAACTCTCAAAAGAGAAGAGAGAGAGTGGACTGAAAGGCACAAGAGGAATAATTGCCCATTGGATTGAAGGCCTCCTCATTCTCTGAAAATGGAGAAAAGGAGAAAAATGGTGAGGGAGAAGTTCTGAGGGACATCATGGAGCTCACTATGAGTACCTCCAACTTCTCAGTACAGTGTAGTAAAAACAGTCGATTGGGTTCTCTTATCTAGACGTGCATATTAGGTAGCACAGTAGTCAATAGCACTAGACTTAAAGTCAGGAAGACCTAAGTTCAAATCTCACCTCTGACACTTACTAGCTATGTGACTCTAGATAAGACCATAGACCTTTTTGCCTCACTTTCTCTATCTGTAAAATGTGGATAAATAATGACTCCTATCTCATAGAGTTGTTGAGTTTCAAATGAGATGATATTTGTAAAGCATTCTGTAAACTTTTACAATGCTATACAAAGTTTGATATTATTAATAATGTCTCCCTAAAATGTGGTACTTTGAAAGAAAATATTCCATATTTGCTTTGATCAGGGCAGAATATGGGAATGCTCTTACCACCCTTATTATGGACAATATATACTTTTACTAATGCACCAAAAGCTGCCTTTAGATTTTCGGGCAGCCACATCTAACTGTTGATTTAGATGCCCATGTTACTGTCCTCTGTTTGAGGGTAACATGCCAACTGTGGTTGTTCTTCCTTTGTTTTCAGAAAGGACCAGTGACATCACAGGGTGACATCTTGACTTGCACACAAATTGAATTTAAGTGAGACAGAATTGCACAAAAGTTGTCAGCCTCACTCTCTCTCTTCCTAAGTCATTGAAGTCCAACAGCGGAACAAAAGTCAAGATGACTGGTGATGACCCAGGAAGCAGTGGATGACCTTGACACTTGAATGCCTGACCAAACTCTAAGCACTCCACAGCAACTGATTCAGCCACCTTCATGGCCATTGGAACAAATTGTTCTCATTCACCCATTCCCTCTGAGAAAGTGTTTGGGGGTAAACACCTCCCTAACTCACTGACAGGTTGGTGGATCATCTATTACTCTCTATCTGCTTTAGCCCATCTGCTGAGATGGTTTACCAGGATATGGATGCTGCGCATGCTACAGTTTCTTGGAGCCATGGTTGTATGGATCAGGTAGACACCAAAAAAGGATGAATAGTCCTGAGAAGGGCTCAGCAAGCCCAGTCACAGGAAAATTACCATCTTTGAGGCACAGATTTTCAAACTTTCTATACCTTCTCTTGAACTGATTCAATTACATTCAATTCAATAATAATCCATTTATTAAATTTGTCATGGACAAGACATTACCCTAGTTTCCTGGCTTACCAAGACAAAATTCAAAATAGTCCCTGCCTCAAGAAGTTGACTTTGGGGGATAGGAAAATGGAATGGTACAAAGGGTCAGAGAGGCAGACAACTAAAATATTTATATAGATAAGTAAATAATAGTATATACGAAATAAATATATAAGGCAGCTAAGTAGTAGAGTGTAAAAGGGTGCTGGACCTAGGGTCAGGAAGATGTGAGTTCAAATCCAAGCTCAGATATTTTCTAGCCATGAGACCCTGTGCAAGTCATTTAATCTGTGTTTCCCTCCTGTTTATTTGTCTATAAACTGGCGACAGTAATAGTGTTGTTTCTACCTCCCAGAGTCATTCTGAGGGTCATTTGAAATAACATTTGCAAAGTGCTTTGCAAACCTTAAAGTATTACATGAACGTTGTTTATTATTATTAATATAAAATAATTTCTGAAGAGTATGAGAGAAAAATTCTGTACTCTGTGTTTTTGGTATAAGCCTGCCAGAGACAAATTTACTCATTAAACAAATTCTACTTCTAAAACATCTCTGTCTAGAGAGACAATTGAAAAGGACAGAAATACATTCTGTCTTGGAAAATTTCCTGAACACAAGCCTTTTTGGAATTCCATTTTATAGTATTCTCAAAGACAAAATTCCTCAGTAAGTTACAGAGCTCAGATGAAAGCTGAGTTAACATTTTTGATTTGTTAAACAAAACATTAGTCACTTAAAATGCCTACAGATCCTGGAGAATAATTTTCCTTAAAGCAATCAGCCTGGTCAAGAGTAGAGAAAGGTAATAACTTTAATTAGATTAAGCTGTTCCTCCCCTAAGTCGAGTTACCACCACCTTAATCCTTGTCTTAGAGTTATTTCTTAAATTTTGACCCAGTTTCCTCTCAGAAAGTGTTTCAACTTTTGTTAAGGGGAGAGGAGGGAGGATTTAGTTCAGAGCATTGTTTTCCTAGAAACTAATTAAGTACCGACAAAGTTTTCTTTATTCAGGTAAATTTGGAAAGAGTTTAAGACTGGAGAAAAATGTATTTCTCAGTATTACCAAAAAAAAAAAAGAGAAAGAAAGAAACCAGATAACAGGCCTTAGTGTGTTTCCACAAGGGTGTAGGAACTAATTCAGACAGTTGCCTGGAGCATTGAGAGATTAAGTAACTTTCTGGGTCATAGAGTCAGTACGTATTAGAAATGAAAATTGCATTCTGGTCTTCTTGACTTTGAGGTAAGTAACTAGGTGGGTGGGTAGGTCGGTGGGTACAATGGTTAGATCATTGGGCCTCAAGTCAGGAAGACCTAAGTTCAAACCCAACTTCCAACAATAGCCATGTGACCCAGAGGAAGTCACTTAATCTGTCTGTTTCAGTTTCCTCAACTGCAAAATGAAGAAAATAATAGCACCTACCTCTCAGGGTTTTGTGAGTCATTGAGATACGATTATTTGTAACGCACTAAGCATAAATAAATAAAATAAGTAAAAGCATCTATGTTTTTTTTCTTTGAGGCAGGCGCTCTAGCCACTGTCTAAGATTATAGAAATTGCACAGCAGGTGCTGATTGATTGACAGAGGGAAATTCTTGACCAGAAATTTCCTATAACACTGGCCTGGTATTAAAAAGAAAAAAAATGGGGTGGGGATTTTCTATTTGAACTAGACTTTGAAGAAATCTAGGAGGCAGGAGTATGGAAGAAATAGATTTCAAGCACAAGAGCCCATTTGTACAAAGACATTTGGGTGGGAGATGGAATGTTGTCTATAGGGGACAGTTGTGAATGGAGCAGACAGTGTATTCAGGAGCTGCCATAGAACAAGAATGGAAGAGCAGGGAAGAAGCAGCTTGTGGGTTTCAAATGCCAGACCACCAGTCTATGGGATACCCTGCCTACCTCATTCCTGATTATTACATAGGAGGTTGGTCAGTCTTCAGCTTCTTGGTTTTCCCAGTGGCTCCTATCTATGCTGCATCGTTTGAAGTTGAGAAGCATATGATGGATTAAGATACATTGCTCACTCTTTGATCCAGTCTGAGATTGCCTCATATCTGCTCAACGTCTAGCAGCTGGTTAAGGGGAGTCCTTCTATCATTCATTCTTCACATGTTTCCAGCTCAGCCCAGCCCTGTTGCCAGGAATATGCCTTTATTTCTAGTAGAGTAGCTACATTGAAGGGAAAAAATAATAACCTGGACCATCTAATGATACCATCCTTTATTTAATTCTGAGTACAGGTCACAAGGTGTCATTAATGGAGCTGTTCTACAAGCCAGCTAAATGCATTTTACTGTATTCTAAGTCTTAGAAAAATTAGTGTTTGGTATCCATGGAAACTTTCATATGGGCAAAACAAGATAGTCTCCTAGTATGGTGGAAAGAGCCCTAGAGCTGTAGTCAGAAGGCCTGCCTTCAAGGAGCAACTCTTATAAACAATCGGACCTTTAAAGAGTCAGTGTCCAGATCTACAAAATAGGGATAATACTATCCATCTTGATTAATTCAGAGGGCTGTTTGATGGTCAAGATAAGGTAACACATTTGAAACATTTCATGTTTCAGTGGTAAAGCTCTATATAAAAAATTCAAGTTGTCATTATTTTTCATCTTCAACACAAAAATTACATTGACCATAATTTGTCAGAGGCCCTTTAGGGTCTTGCCTTGCAAGTAGACCATCCTTAGGAATAGTCCAGGTGAAGAATAGGAATCTGAGTTGGCCCTTTGACCCAGAAATATCACTTCTAAGACTGTATCCCAAAGAGATCATAAAAATGGTAAAAGGTCCCACTTGTTCAAAAATATTTATAGCACTTCTCTTTGTGGTGACCAATAACTGAAAATCAAGGGGATGCCCATTTATTGGGAAATAGCTGAACAAGTTGTGGTATATGAATATAATGGAATGCCATTGTGCTATAAGAAATGATGAACAGGAAGACTTCAGAGAGGCCTGGAAGGACTTACATCAACTGATGCTGAGTAAAAGGAGCAGAACCGAGAGAACTCTGTACACAATAACAACCACAGCGTGTGAGGAATTTTTCTGGTAGACCTCGCCCTTCACAGCAATGCAAGGACATAAAAAATTCCCAATGGACTCTAGACAAAATGCCTTCCACATCCAGAGAAAGAACTACAGAATTGGATTGCAGAATGAAGCAGACAATTTTCTCTTGTGTTTTATTTTGTTTGGTTTTGGTTTTTCTTACGGTTTCTCCCATTCATTTTAATTCTTCCATGCAACATGACTAAGGTGAAAATGTGTTTAGTAAGAACATATGTGTAGAATCCATATAAGATTGAATGCCATCTCAGGGAGGGAGAGAAGGGACAGGGAGGGGGAGAAAATTTAAGATTTATGGAAGTGATTGTAGAAAACTGAAAACAAATTAATTAATTAAAAAACAATCTGAGTTGGTAGAAATGTCTTGTTGTGACTAACAAGGATCAAGCTTTCCTTGACGCTAACATCTTAAATGCCACCACTGCTTAGCAGCTATCTCCCAAAGTTTAGAGGTGTTAGGAAATTAAAGACTTCAAATTGCCTGCTTTCATTCCTCTCAGATCAAAACCTTCCAAATACTTAGCATCTCAAAAACAGTCTCCTCTTTGGTGTCCATGGAGATCTACAAATTATAGAACCTTCAGTCTTTGCTTCTCGTAAACGAAGTGCAATGGAATGGTCAAAGTGCCCTAAATTTAACTCTGGGTAAATCGTTTACCCTCTCTGTGGTTCATTCATTCAACAAACATTTATCAAGTGCCTATGAAGTTCCAAGGTTTAACTGTACTAAGGTTCAGTGATGGAGATTAAAATCTAGGAAGCAAGATAACCAGGGATATGCTAATAAATGTTTTACAATCAGTTTTCTGAGGGAAAAAAAAATATACAAATCATCCACTTTTAAGTTTAATCTGCATCATTAATATTTTATCCTACTTTAAGTCTAGACGATCAACCAAACAATAAAGTAAGTCCTGATTTGTATTTAGCATTTGCCATTTTCTAGCATCTGTAAATGCTAGTCTTGAAAACTTAATAATAAGCTCCTATGACTTGGTTAGAGCTGGCTCCAACACAGTTCTGAATAACACACAAATAACAGCATCTTGAACACAGGAGATGATTTAGTTGAATTGAGAGGCAGAATAATGCAGCCAAAGAAAATGATGAGAAAAATATAAGCAAAGTGCTTAATAACTAATTTATATAAGGAGATACTATTGACTAGCTGCAGTAGATATAAAATAAGGGATAGTGAAGTAGCATTCAAGATGACCTTAAAGGATGGAACTTTACATGAGAGAGATGGAGAGAAGACATCCTAGACATTTCTCCAAAATCATAATATTATAACAACCAACACACTATAAAGAAACAGATAACCAATCACCAAACTCAATAGCCCCAAACATTTCCTCCATCAGATTTCTCATCAAAACTTCTAAGGAAGGATTGAAATTGACTGATACGTTTCATCCTTCTCCCTGGCCCTACAATCCTCTAAAGAAGATGCTACTGAACCCTGACCAAAAGTCAAGTAGCTGGAAGGGAAAAGAAACACTGGTTGGGGTAATCCTTCATCTTTGCAAGAGAGAAGATGAAGAATGACTATGCTCTCCTTTCCACACATACAAACTCCTCCATCTTGAAAATTCTGTCTTTTGAGCTGATATGAGAGGAATTTTCCCATCTTGCTTTGTAGAAATATCTGTCAGGGATGGCCAGGATAGGAGAACTGACTCTACCTACCATATTTGTTTTCATGCAGACCAAGGGATGAGAACTACAAAGATCCTTCTAAGGAAGGACGCTAAAATAAACAAATATTTAAATAAATAACAGTTACAGCATCCCAGTCCTAGGTGAGGGTGTTTGAAGACCATGACTTTGAATAAAGTTTACAAACTACTTCCTACCAATTTGTCCCTATTGGTAGTAGTTCCTTACATTCATATGGTGTGAGGGGTGTTAAAAATGTACAGAACTCAAAATATCTTTTTTATTGTCTCCAGAATTCTAATATTCTTCACTGCCATGTATTAAAGTGTAATCACTTCTTTTTAACATACAAATGTACATTTCTATAAAGTTCTTCCTAGATCTAGGTCACTTTGTCTAATTCTACTCATTTTATATTTGAAGGAACTAAGACCTGAGGAGAGGCAACTTAACCAAGGTCACACAGGTAAATAAATGGAGGTAGGATTTGAACCCAGGTTATCTGGCTTTAAGCTGGTACTCTTTCTCTTGCCAGGCTTGAGGAACCAGAAACCTCAAGGCCACATGTGGCCTTCTAGGTCCTCAAGTTCAGTCCTTTTGAGTTAAAATTCTACAAAACAAATCCTTTTATTAAGAGAATTTATACTGTGAATTTTGGATTCAGTCAAAGGGCTGGCCTTGAGGACCTAAAGAATCTCATGTGGCCTTGAGGCTACAGGTTCCCCAACCCTGTATTATCTATTGTTCTGTGTGTGTGTGTGTGTGTGTGTGTGTGTGTGTGTGTGTGTATGTGAGATGGCTGAGATGGTTAGTACCTACTTCGGTATATAGAGATACTCATAATAATAAATAACATATTTAAGGTAAAGTAAGGATTAGGTGTCATTGAGGTAGGCCTGGGGAAATCCATTTATTCTTCCTTCTCCCTTCTCCTTTCTCTCTCTCTCTCTCTCCTTGTCTCTCTCTCTCTCTCTCTCTCTCTCTCTTCTCTCTCTCTCTCTCTCTCTCTCTCTCTCTCTCTCTCTCTCTCTCTCTCTCTCTCTCTCTCTCTCTCTCTCTCTCTCTTTCTCTCTCTCTCTCTCCCCCTTCCCCCCACTCTCTCTACCTATATTACCTAGGCTGAAAATGAATCAGCCACTTGCAGGCCCAGTTCCTTTACTGAATGTCACAGAAACTTTGACTTGTCCTGTTTTCCACCTGGGTCCATTCATCCTTTCTTAGGTGATTTGGTGGCCCCTTGCCCCAGGGCTTACTATACTGCTCTCAGACTTAGTGAAGACACCTGATTGTCTTTACCTTTACTGTAGCTGAGAACATGTATGTAACAATCCACGAGCCTCAGCCTCCCCAGAAGCAAGGTTTTAAAAGTATTTTTGAGCATCAAATGGAACATAAGACCAATAGATATCATGGGGAAGGGAAATGAAACAGTGAGGTTTTGTTGAAGGAAAGCCCTCATCATTTCTCATATGGCTGACCACCTGGATTTCAGTAATGTCTAGAAACTTATCATTCTGCAAGATGAGATCAGTTCCGAAATTCATACCTCCTGAGGTCAAACCAGTTGCAGGCTTTTACCATTCCCTCCCAACACTATGAACTCCCTAGTATCCCTCTTCCTCTCTCTTTTCAGATTCCGCCATGAGACTGTGAGCTCTTAAAGGAAGGAACTGTCTTCTGCCTTTCTTTGTACACCTAACTCTTAGCACAGTTCCTGGCACAGAGCAGGCTCTTGATAAATGTTTATTATATAGAAATGTACAAATCACAGAGAACTGTCATTGGAGGGTTTATCAGTGAGGAAACTATATATGGTAAGAGTTCACAGACTAACTTAACCAATTAACAATGGGCATTTATGAGCAGGGAAGAAAATGGAAGGGAACAGGAAACACAGAAATGGAGATAGATGTGGGTAAGGGCAATTCCAAATAAAATGGCGGAGAAGAAAGGCGTCTTTAGTATTCTCCCAAATGAACTCAATTCAGCACGATTTTATGACATCCTCAGTAAATGTAAGGCATTGTGCTAGGAGATGGTGATAATAGGAAGAAAAATGGCAGAGTCTCTGACTTCAAAGAGTATATGATCGAATGGGGAAAAAGGAAGGCAGTTCCCTGGAATATCTGCAGCAGAGTATGATAGAACATAGAGTGGGATTGGGGGAAAGAGGCAGACAAAGTACTCTAAGGGGTTTTGAGGAGGGAATGATTACCCTCTGTAGATCAAAGCAGGCTTTGTGGAGGTGGAAACACTCTTCCTAAAGGAAGTGAAAGATTTCAATAGATAAAGATTTAGGAAGGACTGTGTTACAGTCTTTGGAGATTATCTGTACAAATGCATTGAGGTCAAAGGTGATCAAGGAAAAGTCTGGACTGACTGGACCATAGTCAGGACAAGTCAAGGAGCAATTATTAGCATTTATTAAGCCAAGTGCTGAGGAGTCAAAGAAAGACAAAAGGCAACCTCTACTTTCAAGGAGTTCACAGTGTAATGGAATGCATGAAGGGTGAATAAGAGATAGGGACTGAACCTGATTGATATAGGGAACTCCCAGATGAGGAAATGCCTTCTACCAATGTCGGTTGGCACCTTCTGTGTAACTTACACAGTTGTCTAGTGTATAAAGAGGTTAAAGACTTGCCCAAGGTCACACAAACACTTTATGTCAGAGGTAGAATATGAACCCAAATCTTCTTACTCTAAGGACAGTGGTCTATCCATTGGGGCAGGAAGAGGCTGGATCAGGAAGACCTCAGTACAAATCTATCCTTAGACATTTAATAACTGCATGACCCTGAGCAAGTCACTTAACATTTGTTTGGTTCAGTTTGCTCATATATAAAATGGAAATAATAACAGCACCTACCCAGGGTTGTTGTGCAGATCAAATGAGGAAATATTTATGAGGTGCTTAGCAAGTGTCTGGCACATAGTTGCCACTATATAACTATTTATTGTATTATTATGATTATTATTGTTAATTTGCCATGTTTCCTTTAGTTATGAATTGGAGTCATGAGAAATAATGATGATGAAACCACTTTTTAAAAGATTGTAATGCCAGCCTAAGGAGTCTGCAGTTATCCTAGAGGAGAAAGTAAGGTCTTATCATCACTTTCAATTCCAGATCTATGATTTTATGACCACAACATTTCTTTAAGTCAACTGATAAGAGAGTGGAGCTCCTTGATAGCAGAAATTGTCCTTCATCTTGCATACAGTAGGTATATAATAAATGTTTATTGACAGACTGATGTTTCTGGACCTTGGCAGGGTAGGAGACGTCCTTTGTCTCTGAGCTTCGCTAGTTGCAATTGCTGAGTTGTGACAATCTCCAAATCCTACCGGGAAGATTTGACATTTATCAGCCACTGACAGGAAGAGCAACCTCTGGGGAAGTCTAGCTCCACTACTCAGTATATAGCTGACCCCTGATGTTTGACAGACATCTTCCAAATCGCCTATCAGACAAATACACACCTGTGACAATAAGGAGGTTATAATAAGATATACAACTAATTTGCGGAGGGTCCAAACATGAGATCTCCCTCTAAAACTCCCTTTCCAAATCCAAATAAGCATCTTCTTTGCCTAATATAGGCTTAAAGAATGTCCAGGAAAACTAAGAGGTCAAGTGACTTGCCCAGCATCACAAAGATATTAGGGGATCAGAGGTAGGATTTGAATCCAGGTCATCCTGATTCCAAATCCAGATCTCTATCCACTATGCCACATATGCTTTATATACAGCTAAGAAAAAGGAGAATAGAAATGGCATTATCTATTTCTTTGATAAAAAAAATTAGTTTATATGCTCCCCCTTCTTTATTCCCATCACTTTACAAAATCCTTCTTTCTACTATAGAAGCAGCTAGGGGAAACAGTGGATAGAGTGCTGGGCCTGGAGACAGGAAGACCTGAATTCAAATTTGGCTTCAAATCCGGGACCAAGCTACTTAAACTTTGTCGGCCTCAGTTTCCTCACCTGTGAAATAGTGCAGTGACCTCTCATGGTTGTTGTGAGGCTCGAATGAGGTAATGTTTGTAAAGCATGTAGAATCGTGCCTGGCCCCAGTAGACAGTTAGTGAATACCGGTTGTGTTCTTTCTACTCAAAGGAAGCAGTGCAGCATAAGGGGATGAGCTATGGATTTTGAGTTCAGAGAGTCAGGATTTGAATTCCGGCTCTGTTAATTAATACCCATGAGTAAGTTACTTGACCTTTCTAAGCTTCAATTTCCTCATCTATAACATGAAAAGATTGGGCTAGATGACCTTTAAGGTCCTTTCTAGCTCTAAATATACTATCCTGTGAATTACCTGACCAAGGGATTAGAGGTGGAATGAGGCAGAGAAATTTCATGC
This sequence comes from Bettongia penicillata ogilbyi, assembly GCA_023548195.1. Taxonomy (NCBI): domain Eukaryota; kingdom Metazoa; phylum Chordata; class Mammalia; order Diprotodontia; family Potoroidae; genus Bettongia; species Bettongia penicillata. Next base: position 2,587,891 of record JAJHZJ010000442.1, read on the forward strand.
TATAAAATGTTAGGTATCAACATGAACAAAGTTGACCAATTCTGAACCGAAAATGAAAGTCACTGGGAAAATTGTGTTCTATTTTTAAAAGTCTATATCATGTACAAATTTTTCAATCTTCCTTAATGCAAAATAAAATATACTTTATAAATGAAAACTAAATGAATAATCCTTCTTCCATTCTATTGGAAATTTATAAAATTTCTCTAATCACAAAGGAAAAAAGACTTGTCTCAATAGTAAGTACTGAATAGACTCATATCCCTTCAAGACATAAATTTTGACATTATTTATGTAGATGTTAGACAAGTATTTAATAAACTTTTGTGGTATTCTGGTTGAAAATGGGGATATGGAGATAATAAATACAATTATGTGTATTCAGACCTAATTGAATGGTTGGACCCAAGGACTTCTCCTTTGTGATTGGATGTCAAGTTGAAAAAGGTCTGTAGCAGGTTGCCCCAGAGTTTCTGAGCTTAGCTGTGGGTTGTGTAATATTTTTAATCAATGAATTGAATAAAGGCATAGAGGAAAAGTTTATCAGATTGGGAAATGATACAAAGCTGAGAGGGATAACTAACAAACTAGATGAGAAAGTCAGGACTTAAATAGATCTGAATGGGTTAAAATATTGAGCCAACATAAGATGAAATTTATATAGTAGAGGGGAAAGGGCCAGCCTTGAATTCACTATATCTAGGGTAGTGGACTATAATTTCAATATAAGTGTATGTACACCTGGAAAACAAATGCAATATTAAGTTACTGAAACCTGCCATGGTCAGACCACATCTGTAATGCTATGTCAAGTTCTCGACACCCATGACTCTGAGGTAGCAGTCAGCCTCTCCTCCATTCTACTGAGAGGGAAATGGATAGTCAGAACATGGAAGTGATTTGTTAAATGTCATATGTCTAGCGGATGGGAATAGAATTAAAGATTAATCCCAGACTCACCACAAGAATTCCTTGAGGCTTTTTTAAGGAGAGTCAGGGTAAAATTTGGCTGTTGAACTTAAATTACTTCACGACTGTTCCACTGTACTTATCTGCACTATGACGTATTGGTCCAAATTGGTAATGGGAAGGAAGGGTTAGAAGAGGAAGACTGCAAAGGTCTAGATAATTATTTTCTTAATTAAAAAAACATTCTAACCACAATTGGCCAAAAGTATGACTAAGTCTTTGTGTTTATTTATCATCAACAAAACATATGCATGAAGATCCATAGCGCACCTCTCACAATATAGGAGAAAATTGGTCTCTGTCCTCTAGACACTTCCAAATTGAAAGTAGACCCTTATACATCAATGTATAGTAATAGAACATTGACATTGATCTGTGAAAAGACCATTCCTTCCAAACACAGTTGCTTAAGTCACCCACATCAAGTGATATTCTCCTATTCAAATATTCTCCTAAATCCTCATGAATCCAGAACAAACCCAGAAATGCTTAAAAGGTGAACCCTCTTCCCTCATTGACCTCATCTTCAGCTGCTCTGTTACCTAGACTCTGCTCAATCCATAGCCACTTTTCCCTTCTTCATTTTCCAAATTTTCACATAGGCTAAGGTACATTCATTCTTTAAAGTTCTTCAACTGTAAAATGAGCTAGAAAAAGAAATGGCAAACTACTGTACTATCTTTGCCAAGAAAAGCCCAAATGAGGTCACAAAGAGTCAGGGAGGACTGAAACAAATGGACAACAGCATTACATCATGGCAATCTCCTTCTTTCCCTACACTCTTACATCCTAAAAAAATCCCAGCTCACACTCATCTTCCTCCATGATAAATTGCTCAAAAATAGGTCAGGCCGAGCTACCCACCCTAACTGAATTTGCCAGTCTTGTTCCCTAAACATCAGTGTGTTTGAGTATATAACTACTTAGTCCTCTAGAAGACAGGACACTGGCTAGTAAAGGTCACACTCTGAGATTCAAGGTCAATAACTCAAGATAGCAGGAGACAAGATTAAATTGTCTCTTTCTTTGTGGGACTCTGCTTTTTCAGAGAGGAAGAACTTCCTAAAATCAGACTGACAAAGAAAACAGAGGAGGGAACACCACCATATTCTCAAAAAACCTAAAAATGACAGGCATTTATATACACATATACATTTATATGCATATATGCATATATATGTGTATACACATATTTATACACGTATACGTATATCTACATGTATATGCATATATTTATATACATATATCACAGGTAATTAATTTAGACTATCTCATTTGAACCATATGACAATTCTATGAGTTAGTTAGTTACTATTAACTAGTAAACTCCTAATTAGAAAAATGTTAGAAGTAGAATTTGAACCCAAATCTTCCTCATTCTAAACCTGGAATGTTATTGATAATATCCTGCTACTTTTTCAGTTCATACTTGTAGTTCATCTTATTTTTTTCCAGAAGTAGTAGTAGCAGCAGCAGCAGCAGTAGTAATAGTAAACGCTTGGGTTTGCAAAGTACTTTATAGATCTTAACTCATTTGATCCTCATAATAACTATATGAGATAAGTGCTATTATTATCTCTTTTTACAGTTGGAGAAATTGAGTTATTCCTCCCTACCCCGGATCCAATATGTTGCCAATCTGTTCATCTTTGCAACATCTCGAGTGTTTCCTCCTTCTCTCCTCTGACATGGTCATCCCTCTTATGCACACCCTCGTCACCTCCTGCATGGATTATTGCAACAGCCTGCTGGTGGTTCTATCTGCCTCAAGTCTTTCCCTATTCCTATATATTCTCCATTCAGCCATTAAAGTGATTTTCCTAAAATGTAGGTCATCTGATCATATCATTCTCCTACTCAATAAAATCCAGTGGTTCCCTATTGCCAACCAAGATTAAATATAAAATGCTGGGTTTGGTATTCAAAGTCCTTCATAACCTACACCACTATCACCACTACCACCTTTCATCCCTACTCTTTAATGAAATGACATTGACCTCCTAACTGTTCCTTGAGCAAGAAATTCAATCACTTTGCTTGGCATGTTTTCTGGATGTCCTCCATGCCTGGAATGCTCTCTTTCCTCATCTCTACCTCGTGGCTTCCTTTAGATCCCAACTAAAATCTTATCTTCTAAAAGAAGCCTTCCCAAACCCCTCTTAATTCCAGTGCCTTAGCTCTGATAATTATTTCCTATTTATCCTGTATATGGCTTATTTGTACATAAGCTTGCTTGCTTCCATCTTCCCTGTTAGACTGAGAGCTCCTTGAGGGCAGGGATTGTCTTTTGCCTCTTTTTATATCCCTAGCATTCAACACAGAGCCTACAAAGTAGGCTCTAAATAAATGTTCATTGCTTGACTTGTCCAGGGTCACATAGGCAGTAAGTGTTTGAAACTATATTTGAACTCAGGTCTTCCTGACATAAGGATCAGTGCTTTATCCACTGTGCTACTTAAGCTGCCTCTAAGGATAGTTCAAGAGTGCTCACTACAGATGGCAGAATTCTCAAATAACACAGAAGGTGGAGAAGGGAGGAAGAACTTGAATTTTTGCTACTGGTTTAAAGACAAGAAGATTGCCCTTTGTTACACTTAAAAGGATTGAAAAAATAGAAAAAGAAATGACGAAACTATGAATATTTCTCTCTCCAGTGCTTTTTAAATCGAGGTCTATTAAACTGGAATCTCTCTCAAGTGTAACTGCTTTTAGATTGAGATATTGATAGGGCCAGAGATGCTGGTTCATTTTAAAATGTTAAGTAGATTCCTACACAGAATTTGAAGGTGACCATGGTGTTTGTTGGGAGGCAAAGAGTAAAAATGTCCACATGAGAGTTCCTGTTCTATTTTCTTGGAAATCCTTCCATGCTTTCTTTATTTTGGTTAGCATTTTTTATTATGGTAAAAAGAAAACATTTTCCACCTTTAAAAGCTTGGTTCCCTGGAAGTCAGGCACCAAAGCAGTTCAACAGAGATCTCACATTGTCACTATTAACATGATTGAGCGATTTTCCAATTTATAGAAGGCTGGCGGTGGGGTGGGGAGGGGAGAAGTGGGGGAGGCATACTGCATATAAACGGGCAGTACAAGGCTAAGAAACAATATACCCATTTCTAGTATATCTTCTTCCTTAAAACATATTTCTCAGAATGCTATTTCTCATTCTCCCAGCAGCGCTTTTGTAAGCAAAGGCAATCTACCTGTTCTTTGCCCCCTAGTGGTAAAGATAGAACTACAGAGAAGCTCAGTTACTATGGATTTGAAATATACATGTCACAGTTCCCTCACATGAAACCGTTCATAGAATGTTAATGGTGGAAGGCATAGAACATCTGCCCCAGTTGCTTCATTTTGCAGATGAAGAAACCGATTCCTTGGAAAGGGGAACTACTATATCTAAGGACACGGTGGCATATCCTGATACAGAATTTATATGTCTACACTTGTACTCCACTGCTCATTGAACTATCCAGTATGATACACTGCCTCTAATTTATTTGTTCATTCATTCGACCAACAAATACTTCCTAAGTGCTCATCAGCTAACATTTCCCTATGTACTGTGCAGCATGAAATGTGCCTCTCCTCACAGAACTTACAATCTACTTGGGAACATGACACAAAAATATGTTTTAAAAATTAACACTAAACAAAGATTCAATAATAAGCTATCATAAAAATAATACTGAGCAATGTGGAATTAACTATCTAATGAGAGATAATGGTAACAAGTATTAGGAGTCTGGCAGCATGACATCTGCCTCTGAGATTAAGGGGAAAAACATGAAAAGAATTGAGTCAGTAGAGACATAAAGGACTCGGTGCAAAATGAGAAGATAAGATCTTTGAAGCGGGAAAGACAGTTTCCACTTGCCAGGGTTAGGGGAAGCTTTATGGCAAAAAGGACACATGAGTCTGACTTTGGAAAAAAGCGACTTCAATAGCCAGACACAGGGCAAGAATATATGTACTTGGAATTCAATGAGCAAAGGCAAAGAGATAGAACAGGGCAAGACAAGAGCAGAAAAGAATGTATCCTGTGTCAGTTAGAACATAAGATATATGATGGGCAATAATGTGAAATAAGACTGGAAATGTAGGTAGGAGCCAGTTTGTAATGGACATTACATGGCAGAATGCTGAGTTTATGCTTTATACATCAGAAGATATGAAGTTGCTGAAAGTTTGTGGTGGGTTGTTTTTTACCCATTTTACCCACCACCATTTTACATCAATACAATATGTTATACCAAGTACAATCTTGTCAGTCACAAATCTGTTTCCATGTAAACTACATTCTTTGTATAATCTATCTCCATTTTATTTTATTTTTGTTTAGTTTATTTTTAATATAAATTTATTTATTTAACTTTTTTACATTCATTTTCACAAAATTTTGGGTTCCAAATTTTCTCCCCTTTTATCCCATCCCCCCACCCCAATACACCGAGCAATCTAATTTTCCCTATCACCAATCTGCCCTCTCTTCTATCATCCCTCCCTTCTCTTGTCCCCATCTTCTCTTTTGTCCTGTAGGGCCAGATGACTTTCTATTCCCCATTAACTGTATTTCTTATTTCCTAGTAGCAACAACAATACTTAACAGTTGTTCCTAAAACTTTGAGTTCCAACTTCTCCCCATCCCTCTCTCCCCACCCATTCCCTTTGGGAAGGCAGGCAATTCAGTATAGGCCCTATCTGTGTACGTTTGCAAATGACTTTGATAATAGTCGTGTTGTGTAAGACTAACTGTATATCCCTCCATCCTATTCTGCCCCCCATTGTTTCTATTCTGTCTTTTGATCCTGTCCCTCCCTGAGTGTTGACTTCAAATTGCTCCCTTCTCCCATTGCCCTCCCTTCCATCATCCCTCCCTCCCTGCTTATCTCCTTCTCCCCCACTTTCCTGTATTGTAAGATAGGTTTTCATACCAAAATGAGTGTGCATTTTACTCCTTTCTTTAGTCAAATGTGATGAGGGTAAACTTCATGTTTTTTTTCTCAGCTCTCCTCTTTTTCCCTCCACTAAAAAGTCTCCTGCTTGCCTTTTGATTGAGATATAATTTACCCATTCCATTTCACCCTCTCTCCTCCCACTACATTTCTCTCTCACCATTTACCTTAATTTCTTTTAAGATATGGTCCCATCCTATTCAATTCACTCTGTGCTCTCTGTCTCTGTGTGTGCGTGCATGTGTGTATATGTGTGTGCATGCGCACATGTACGTGTGTGTGTGTGTATGTCTGTGTGTGGTCCCACCAACTACCCAGATACTGAAAAGTTTTAAGAGTTACAAATATTGTCTTTCCATGTAGGAATGTAAACAGTTCACTTTTGGTAAGTCCCTTATGACTTCTGTTTGCTGTTTACTTTTTCATGCTTCTTCTCATACTTGTGTTTGAAAGTCAAATTTTCTTTTCAGCTCTGGTCTTTTCATCAAGAATGCTTGAAAGTCCTCTGTTTCATTGAAAGACCATATTTTCCCCTGAAGTATTATATTATACTCACTTTTGCTGGGTAGGTGATTCTTGGTTTGAGTCCTAGTTCCTTTGACTTCTGGAATATCCTATTCCATGCCCTTCGATCCCTTAATGTAGAAGCTGCTAGATCTTGAGTTATCCTGATTTTATTTCCACAATACTGGAATTGTTTCTTTCTAGCTGCTTGCAAGATTTTCTCCTAGACCTGGGAATTCTGGAATTTGGCCACAATGTTCCTAGGAGTTTCTCTTTTTGGATCTCTTTCAGGTGGTGATCGATGGATTCCTTCAATACTTATTTTGCCCTCTGGTTCTAGAATCTCAGGGCAGTTTTCCTTGATAATTTCATGAAATATGATGTCTAGGCTCTTTTTTTGATCATGGCTTTCAGGTAGTCCCATAATTTTTAAATTGTCTCTCCTATTTTCCAACTGATTTCCAACAACTGACCTGGATCTATTTTCCAGGTCAGTTGTTTTTCCCATGAGATATTTCACATTCTCTTCCATTTTTTCATTCTTTTGGTTTTGTTTGGTGATTTCTTGGTTTCTCAGAAAGTCATTAGCCTCCATCTGTTCCATTCTAATCTTGAGAGAACTATTTTCTTCAGTGAGCTTTTGAACCTCTTTTTCCATTTGACTAATTTTGCTTTTGAAAACATTCTTCTCCTCATTGGCTTTTTGAACCTCTTTTGCCAATTGAATGAGCCTATTTTTCAAGGTGTTATTTTCTTCAGCATTTTTTGGGTCTCCTTTAGCAAGGTATTGCCCCATTTTTCATGCTTTTCTTGCATCTCTCTCATTTCTTTTCCCAGTTTTTCCTCCACCTGTCTAACTTGATTTTCAAAATCCTTTTTGAGCTCTTCCATGGCCTGAGCCTACCAGACATCCACCTTGGAAGTCTGGGATAGAGAGGCCCCGACACCCATGTCTTTCCCTGATGGCAAGCATTGTACTTCCTTATCAGAAATGATGGGAGGAAGGAACATCTCTTCCCCAATAAAGTAGCTCTCTATGGTCTCATTTTGCTTCCTTTTTCTGGGCATTTTCCCAGCCAGTTACTTGACTTCTGAGATTCCTGTCCATCCCCGCCTAGATCCACCCAGCTAGTGCTTGGGGTCTGAGATTCAAATGCTGCTTCCCAGCCTCAGAGTTTTCCGCGGGTGGGAGTGGCTGCTATTCAATGTGACCTTAAGTTCTGGTGCTGGGGTGGGGGCAGGGCCACCTCCCAGGCTCAGTTCCCTCAGGGGATTTATGCAGAGACCTTCGGTAATGGAGCTCCTGCCTGCTCGGGGACTCTCGGACTTTTGGGCCGCCGCAGCTGCCGCTGCCTCTGCCACTGCCTCCCGAGGGGGCCCGAATTACAAAGACACCCCGCTCCCCTCTCAGCCAGCCCAGAAGTCTCTGTCACTGACCTGTAGCATCTGTGGGTGGAGGGACCTTCACTGGCCACTGGAGATTCTGTCCCTGAAGCCTGCTCGTATCTGCTTCTCTGGGGCCACGCGGCCAGGGCAACCCAGGCCTGGGCTCCACGTCCGGAGTGCAACGGACCCCTGGGGACGGCTTTCCAGGGCTTTCTGGAACGGAAATCTCTTCCAGTGTGTTTCTGCGTGGGTTCCACTGCTCCTGAATTTGTGGGGAGTTCTTTTTACAGGAAATTTATGGGCTGTGGATTCGGAGCTAGCATACGTGAGTCTTTCTACTCTGCCATCTTGGCTCCTCCCCTCTATCTCCATTTTAGAAACTAAATACTCATATATCCATTAATTCCATATGAGTGATTCACAAGCGGGCAGGAGGCAGCATGACTCACTGGTCTAGCAAACAGAGAAGTTTAGTTAAGAATCTCAACTCTATTGCCATGAAATCTCTAGCTAGCTGTGTGACCTTATACAAGTAATTTCATCTCTGTGGGATTCAATTTTTTTTTTAATGAAAAGAGGTTAGGTTATAAAAAGATGATCCACAAAATCCCTTATCATTCTAACATTCTATACACCTAAGTGAATTGGGTGTTTCATATACACGCACATAGAAGGGTGAAGAGTCCTTCAATGCTCAATCAAATAATCTTTACCGCAATTGTTTACTGTCTTTGAATAGCAGTTAGGAAGGAAATGCTACCATCCCTTCCTCTGGTAACTATCTATCTGGGATCTCCCAGACCCGTAGGTTTCCTCCTTTAAGTCTATTGCCATTCCAGCAATCTCCATGCTGAATCCATCCACTGACAGAGGACATTAATGGGAGGAGTCAAAAAAGAGCAGTTCTGGACACCCCACCTCTAACTCATTATTTCATTCTGAGCAGCACGTATCTTACAAAGGCTAAGCTAGAAACTCAAGATTGCTGTCTTGGAAGTTCATGACTTATGACCACCTCTTTTATGAAACTATCTTATAACTAGGCTCTTCTGACACCTAAATCATCTCATTAATTAGCAAACGTATTAAATGACTCCTAGTAAATATGTTCATCCCTGGGCTAAATACCGTGGAAGATGTAGGAATGTAATTCCTGGTTCCTCCCCTTCCAGGGAGCCTACAGTCTAGTTGGGAAAGTAGGGGTCCCATGCATGAAACAACTAGAGTTCTAAAAAGCTAAACACTATAGTCAATTATAAATTAAGAGTAAAGATATAAATATCAGCTAGTCCAAGCCCCTCATTTTACACATGAGGAAACTGAGGCTGAAAAAGGTGAAGGGACATAGCCAAAACCACAGAGGAAGCAAATGGGTACTTCCCCCCCACAAAAAATAAGATAGTGTATTACAGATTTATCAGTGCTTAAGGGTTAAAAACAGCTCTCATTGAGGACTAGAATTAGGAAAGACTTCAGGAAGGCATTGGAACTCAGCAACTAAACGCCTTGAAAAGAGCCAGGATGGATCTACCTTATTCTTGATTCTGTGCTATGAGAGTTTTGTTGTAGTGGATGAAATATTGGACCTGAAGTCAGGAAGACCTTGGATTCAAAGCCAGTCTCTGACACTTATTAACTGTGTGACCATGGGTTTAGCCACTGAAGCTTTTTGTGCCTTAGCTATCTCATCTGTAAAAGGCGAGTAATAAAAAGTAGAGTGCCTACATCACAAGGTTGTTTTAAGGTTTAGATGAGATAATATATGTAGAGTACTATATAAATAAATGCCAGTTGCCATAATTGGGCTAGATCCCAAGGCATTTCCCTGGGATGGATATGAGAACTCTTTAGAAAATACTTGGGCTTTTTTTTGCCTTTTGATCTGTTGGGAAAGAAACTTGTTTTCTTTGAAGAAAAAAAGGCAAAGCTGATCTGATTTCTATAAGACATAATGCAGAATTATTTTCAACCCTCTGAGTGAGGCAGCGATTATGTGTATAATCACCACTAAATGGATTTAGGAACTACTTGGTCAGAACTGATAGATGTGGCTAAACTTGTGAATGAGATAAATGTACCCGATCAATGTACTGATTTTTACCCCTAGCCCTGCAGACTCAATTTAGAATCATCACTCAGAAGCCCCTTGCCAGGTCATTAGGACTAAATGTATCATTGAGGGAATAATGAACTGGATCTTCACAGATTGATACAAGCAGCTTTACTTATTACTTATATGCAACATGGTTAAAAATCAGATGACTCTGCCTTATATTCTCTGTCCTTCCAAACTTCTAATGTGCCTTGCAGTTGGACTGGGGGCATAAGGTTTGCCTTATATTCAGGCCAAATAAGTATCCAGGAGCATGGTAAAATTTCAAGGGAATCAAGAAACCTTACCTTTCCCCCATATGTTCAATGATACCTTCCCCTCATGCTATACCATGCCTGAATTTTTTTCAATAGTGTACCACAATGACAGCAAAGGTGACTATTAATAGTAGAGGGAACATCCCAAGTCAAATCCATAATGAGGTATAAACTGGCAACTATTTGGCATAGCATATACGACATGAAGCTTGGTTTCAGGAAAATTTGTTTTCAAATACTATGAATTAAATACCCACAGATTTAATTATCTTCTCTATACTAATGATTCTCAAATCTACCTATCCTTCCTCAAACTCTCTACTGACTTCCAATCTCACATCCCCAATTGCCTTTCAGACATCCTGAATTGGATGTCCAGTGGGCATCTTAAATTAAAAATGCCTAAAACATAACTCATTATATTTCCCCTAAATCCTCCCTCCCTTTTCATCTTCCTTATTACTTTAGAGGACAACACCATCCTTCCAATCTCTCAGGCTCACAGCCTAGGAGGCATCATGGGCTCTTCACTATCTCTTACTTTCCCTCCCCTATATACAATCTGTTGCCAAGGCTTGTCAATTTCACCTTTGTAATATCTCTTGAATATACCCCCTTCTTTCCTTTGACACTGCCCCCATTCTAGTGCGAGTCTTCAACACCTCACCTAGTGCTTAGACTGTTGTAATAACCTGCTGCTGGTCTGCCTGCCTCCAGTCTCTCCCCACTCCAAGTTTACCCTTCATTGAGCCACTTAAGTGATTTTCCTTAAGTCTGACCATGTCAAACCCTGCCCCCCCACACATGCCCAATAAATTCCAGTGACTCCCTACCTATTTGGGGGGGTGGGGTTGATGTCTTTTGATTCGTGTGTAAATTGAATTTAAGTGAGGCAGAGTAGCATGAAGTCATCAGCCTCACTCTCTCCCCTAGAGTCATCATAGTTCAGTGGCAGGGCAGAATCAAGATGACTGGCCACAGCTCAGGATGCAGTAGATGATCTTGGCATCTTCGGTGTCTAACCAGGTTCTAAGCACTCCACATCGCCTGCTTCAGCTGCCTTCATGGCCATTGGAACAAATTGTTCTCATCCACTCATTCCACCAGGGGAAGTCTTCATATGCTTGGGGTAGACATTCCCCTCACTCACCAATGGGTTCCCTCAGCCTGGTTTGGCCTGTCTGCCAAAATTGTTTACTGGGGTGTGGCTGCTGTGCATGCTGTAGCTTCTTAGAGGCACAAGTGAGAATTGGGTGGAACAGGTGGACACCAAAGATGGAAAGCAGCCCTGGAAAGGGCTCAGCAGCCATCACACCAAATGTACTGTTCCTCCCTCCTACCACCTCTAAGATCAAACACAAAATCCTCTGCTTGGCATTCAGTCTTTCATGATCTAGCCCCCTCCTACCTTTCCAGTCATCTTATATCTTACTCCCTGTCTTTGAACCAATGTCTCTGGCCTCCTAGCTGTTCTGCAAACAGGATATTCTATCACTCTGGGCATTTTCTCTGGCTAGAAATGTGCTCCCTCCTTAACTCTGCCTTCAGAATTCTCTGGCTTCCTTTTTCTCACAGCCAAAATCCCATCTTCCACAGGAAGTCTTTCCCAACACTTCTTAATTCTAGTGCCTTCCCTCTAGTCATCATTTCCTACTTAACCTGCATATGGTTTATTTGTACAGATTTGTTTAGACTGTGAGCTCCTTGAGGGCAGGAACTTTCTTTTGTATCCCCAGGGCTTAGCACAGGACTTAGCACATAATAGGTGCTTAATAAATTGCTGATAATTGATTAATACTTCCTCAGACATTGACTAGATTTTTTTTTTTTACCATTTTCTCATCTGAAAAATGGGGAAAATCACAGCAACTACTTTACAGGATCATCAAATGAGATCATATATATACATATATATGTATATATATGTATGTATGTATAATCTATTTTTCAAACCAAGAGTTATATAAACTCAAGCTACTATTTTAGTGATTGCTATTAAATATTCCTGGGAAGAACAGAGGGGAGGGTTTTTGTGGGGATGGTGGGGAGAGGAAGGGAAAGACCATGAGGTCAATAAGCACTTGAAGAACCATAGAATAAAAGTAAGAATTGGAAGGATTTTAGAGGTCACTTAGTCCCACTCCCGCTCAAAGTAGGAAGAAAAGGTAATAAAGTGGGGAGAAAAGAGTACAAAAGAGGAGATGACAAACTTAACTTCACAATCTTGCCTAACAATTCCCATATCTACAGCACTTCATAAACTTTAAAGCACTTTCTTCACCACCCCCAGTGGGGTAGATAGTGTATTATTTTCCCCATTTTACAGATGAAGACATCTATTTGCCTCAGCAATAAATGTTACATACAGCAATTGAACTGAGGAAATTTACTTTGAGGGAAACAACTCTGACACTTGCTTTTATGAGCTTTCTACAGAAGCCTGTTCATACTAACTCCAGATGATCCATGAATGCTAACCTTGATCTTAGATCTTGTGTCTATGACTTTATAGCCAGCATTGTTAAAATAAATTCTTACACTAGAGGGGGGTGGTGGCCATAACTGCCCAAATTAGATCAGAGGATTCTAGAGGGCAACAACTATGACATCTCTATTCAATGGATATTTAATAAATATTATTTTCAGTGGCCATAATGAGGGGACATCAGAAAGTATCAAACAAGATCAATTTCTTAGAGATATATGAAACTGAGATATAATTCTTACCTTCACTCAGATTATCCCTTTATCATATCATGATTTCGCATGAGCCTGCCAACAAAGAGAAACAGATGAGGCTGGGACCAGGACTAAAATGCCAATAATAGAAGAGACCCAAAGCAGAGAAAAATATAGGTGGTGGATACAAGACTGAAGGTGAAAATCAAAGAGGCCAGAAAATGAGTAGAGATGGAAGGTGAAGACCGGAGCACAGTGGAGATGGTAGGGAAAATAGGCAGTGCTAGCAGATGGAACTGAGACACAGACTATGATGAAATCCATGAGGAGATCTAACTCATCTAGTGAGCTCTAGGAATACTAGCAGGAATCCATTTCTTCAAGTAGATTATGGAGAGGTCCATTCTTTATCTTTTGCTGTTGATGTTTTGGTTGATGTTAGTTTTTTTTGACTCTGAGTCTCCCTATCTCACCCAGGCAGGATTACAATGGATGCTCATTTGTCCAGTCCCAACACTGATGGACACAGGAACTTTAACCACTCTCTTTTTCCTGCCTGGGCTAGTTCAGGCAGCTCGGTGGCCCTCCATTCCCAGAGACTCATCATATTACTGCCAGACAGTTGTATATAGTTCTGCTGCAGATCAGAACTCCCCAACTCAAGAGATCAACTCAGCTTAGCCTTCCCCAATAGCAGGAATTACAGGCAGGTACCACCAACCAGGAAAGAGATCTGAACTTAGTGAATTCCACATAGAAGTAAAAAGTAGATTAAACCAAAATACCTGGGCTTAAATCCCAGCTCTAGCATTATCAGCTGTGTGATCTTCAGCAAGTTACCTTTCCTCCTTTGATCTTTTTTCTCACTGATAAGAGGAAAGATTTGAACTAGAACAGTGATAAGATCCTTTCCAACTCCAAAATTCTATAATTCTGTGATTAAGTACAAAGGTTAACTACTCCTACTCTCTACTCATTCCAAAATAGTCTATAATGTGCTTTTGTGCCAATATGATTACAGAGGACCTATTATCAATTCCTCTTGAACTCAAAAATTCCCCTTAAACTCAAAGGTGCTAGATTCAAATATAATATTGATACATTCAGAATCTTTGCTTTCATCAATTTGGGCTCTTCTTTCACCAACACTAATCATAACTTTTCTAAGCCTCCTTATGATTTACTCCACATTAACTCACTAAATTCAGCACCTCATGACTGTTAATATTTGCTAATGAATTGCTCTAAGCTTTAGCCAGCATAATGCTCAGGTAACAAACACATACTGTTACTGTAACTAAGTCTACATTGTAATTATTCCAAGTTTGAAAGAACTTTGTCAGAACTTAAACTCTGTGGGAAAACCTTGGAGAAACCTGGATCATCTTTAAGCTATGATGAGATATCCGAGTCTGACTTTAGTGGAAGACTAAATAATTATTATTAATACAACTCACAATTAGATAGGAGAGAGAGGGGAGAGAGAGAAGAAGAAGGGGAGGAAAGGGGAGAGGTAGCGGGAGGGGGAGAAAGAAATATAAGGTTTAAAAAGGGCTTCTCCTAGTATAATGAACCAGCTTCTATTGTTCAATGATGTTCAACTCTTCATGACTTCATCTGGGGCATTCTTGACAAAGATTCTAGAATAGTTTGCCATTTGTTTTTTCAGCTCATTTTATAGTTGAGGAAGCTGAGGTAGGGATAAATGGCTTGTCCAAGGTCATACAGTTAATAAATATCTGAGACCAGATTTGAACTCAAGATAGTCTTCCTGACTCCAGGCTTGGCACTCTAGCTGCCCCAGGTTTTTCTAAGGGAAAGTCATTGGAAGCCAGACTAATGCAGCATAGCCAGATTGCAAGAGAAGAACCTATAAAGGGGATTCAGAGTGAATTCACTCTCTTCCTTGCTTTCCTCTCCTAGTTAATAATATTATCTCCAAGGTACTCAGTTCATCCAAGCAAATAAAACAATCATCTATAATTCCTCCTATTCCCTTGACCCCTTCATTCACTAATCAAATACTGTAAATTTTACCTCAAAATGTCTCTTTAATTCATTCCATCTTATCACCACCATCTTGATTAAAATCCTCATTATGACACATCTGATCTATTGCAAAAGCCTCAATAATCTCTTCTGACTCCAAATCTACATACTAATCTTTCTTATGCAAGATTACATCATTATCATTACCATAATAACTATTGATATGCAACTTTCTCATTTTCAAAGTATTTTCACTTTTTATCTTATTTTCTTTTTATAATGGCCCCATAGGCTAGGAAAGATAGGCATTATCCCCATTTATAGTTTAGGAAACTGAGGCAGAGAGATTAAGTAATTTGAAAAAAGTCAGTGTCAGAAGTGATAGTAGGCATGTCACTGGCCATGGTACTGAAATAGCAACTACCCATCAGAGATAAGGTGAGGAGACTGGTCAAAGGGCTTCCTCTTTGGGACTAACAGTTTGCCTTGCATATCAGAGACATTCAGTCTCTAAAGGCTTATACTGTTTCACCAGGACTGCAGGTGCCTCAGACATAGATAAGGACCAAGAAAGTAAGGCAATACTATGGACTATGCTGTTATTGGAGGTCAGTATCATCATAGAATTGTTAGTTTAGGGTTAGATGGGACCTTATAGGTTATTGAGTCCATCAAGTTCTTATTTTACAGATGAGGAAAGTGGGACTGAGGAAGGTTATATGACTTGTCTAGGGTCACACAAGAATCCACATGGCAAGAGGAAGCAGGCATCAGGGTTCAAGATAGACAACAAGTAAAGAATCTAGTACTGGCCAACAACAGAATTGCTACAAAGCACCAGAAGGTAACCCCAAATCTGAGGTTTCTTATATGCTTCTTGTTAGAACAGGAACTAATCCCAGATTTATGGGTAGTCTTGAGCCCCCAGGGGAATGAAAGTAAGAAGTAGCACCTGCCTGGAAGTCATCATGGGAGAGCTGCAGCTAAAAAGTCAATACTGACACAGGGCATAGAAAGCAAGAGAAAGAATCCAAAATGTGGGCAAAGAGCCACCAGTGAGTGAAGTATACACTGAGGTTCTTCTCTAGAGGTACAGCCATAATTCCTTGGGGAAAGAGAGGGAAGAAACATGATCTTTTACTGTGTTCTTTCTTTTCAAGTTTAGGGTCAGAGCACTGTCCCTCAACAAGTAATCCCTGAGATCTTTGCTTGGTGCCCTGATCTCCCTGGCTGCTCGCCCTGCAGTGCCAGTATTCACAGTATTCAAGCAAGAGGAAAGGTCCCTAGTTTCAGTCGTTGAATGTCAGCACTCTAGCTCTCTGAGGACTGCCTAGGGCTAACTTCTATAGCAGAGACAATAGGACACTTTGTGGCAATCCCTCTAAATGTAGCCATGCCATTCAGCAAGAGAGATTAGGAGAGAGATAAGAGGAAACGAAAAGCTACCTACTTGATAAATTTGGCTGAGCTGAATTACTGTGTGTGGCAGAAATACCCAAAGAGCAAAATATAAATGGTCCTTTTAGATGATTCACCTTCATGTTGCCTTCTGATAACATTATGATCAAGTGATGTTTACCTCCATCATAATAAAATGGTCTTTTTTTTTCTTTCTGGGAACAACCACACTTTAAAAGGACTAAATAAATAAAAAGGAGTTATCTGTGAGGAAAAACTCTTTATAAATGCTGTTGATAGGAGCAAAGAGAATGGAGCTATTCATGAATATGTAACTGAATCCTGAGTAAATTGAATGAGGGTTGACTAAGACCCAGTAAAGCCATTCAGCATTTCCAAATCTGTAGGATAAAGGACTGGAAATTAGAACCCACAACTAAAGACTGAAGGCAGCCAAGATTAGTTAGCTAGAAGAAAGAAGACTAAGAAATACTACATAATTGTCTCAAATTGAATTAGCTTATTTGATTCATAGGGATCACTATTGTTCAGTTTCACTGATGAGAAAGCAAAAAGTAATGAAAGAAAAAGCTCAGGAAGATATTTAAGCTCCTCAAATCATACCATACAGGCAGTTATCTACTTTGGCTACTTGTATAGCCAGCCCTGTGGAAGACACGTCCCTGGATAGCTATTGTGCCTTTAGAGTCTGTGGACACCAGCTCTTAAGCTCTTAGAGAAAGAAGAGAAGTAATTACTGTTAGTCTCTTAGGGTCAGGTTGGAAGGAGTGGAGGGTTGATGTGAGCAGAATCTTAACCAACATGAGGCAAACAAAGCTTGGAACAAAGGGTAATATTCCAGGTAGAGGGCAATTCCTCCATGGGAGGGCATACTTCCTCCTCATATCTCACCTCTGCATCCCTATTAGACTATCACTCATCTCTGCTGTGATCCCTTCCCTTTTTTTACCTTCCAACTTCCACAACTGCAACTTCTTTTGCCCCAGGTGAAAAAACTTTTAGGTTCAGCTCTGGATATGGGAGGACTGAACACGTGGTAGGACTGAGCAAGCTCAAGAAAAGACCTCTTAGGAACTGTAAAAACATGTGAAAGAGGAGGTGATCATAGGATTTAGAACAAGATTGGAACTTCACAGGACTCTTGGTGAACCTCAGTTTACAAATGAAGAAAGTTAATCCCATAAAGGTGAAACAACTTGTTCGAGGCCATATAGATGATGACAATGATGACGATGACGATGACGATGATGATGATGATGATGATGGTGATGAATAGCATTTATATAGCACTTTAAGGTTCACAAAACATTTCATATTTATATTAGCTCATTTGAAGTAGAGAGTCAAGAGCAAAGCCCCTAAGATCTTCTTACTCACTTAAATACTGCAGCAGATAGTCCTGATTTGGTGTTCAGAAGACCTGAATTCAAATCTCCAGATTTGATGATGCTTGGTCAGATGCTTGCTAGCTGAATGACCCTGGGCATGCCACTTAACTTCTTTTTGCCTCAGTTTTCCCAACTGCAAAATGGGGATAATAACAGCACCTACCTTACAGGGCTGTTGAGAAGATTAAATGAGATATTTGTAAAGCACTTAGCCCAGTATCTGGCACATAGTAGGCACTCTATAAATGTGTATTCCCTCCCCCCAAATGCTCTCTCCACTACCCTAATCCATACTTCCTCTCAAGAGAAGATTAAAAGGGTTAAAATCTTTCTTACCTAGTACGTGGTTTGTAAAAAGAAAAAAAAAATCAAAACCAAACCGACTTTGTAGTCCCAACACATTATTTTTCCCATTTCTTTGGTTTAAAAAAAAAGCATGGTGACATCAGATTTGATTTAAATCATGATGAGGAAAGCTTATCACAAAGGCCTGGGGAAGAAGTATTAGATGGGATAGGTCCCTGTGGGCCACAAGAATGAAGGCATATGTCAACAGAACTCTCACAGTAGGTCTCCAATTCATGGAAGGGTGTCATGTGAATTGACTACTTCTCCTGAGAATGTCTTCCAACAGGCAAACCTGATTCTCGGCGCTAGTAACAGGACGGGGTTCCTGCCTAGTGTTATGGAAATAGGACGGCTATGTAGAGGTGTGTGCTGGGCAATGTTTAACAACCATATCTTTGGGGGAAAATATACTCATGACACTCCTTTAATTATAACCTGCATTATTACCACATTCTGAATTCTAAAGAGTCAACAAAACAATACATTAATCCCCAACATTGGTTCATAGCATATGTGGATTTCCGCATATAAACGCTCACTGAATTAGCTTCCCTTAACTGATTCAAGCTATTCCCACCCATCCCTGGGTGACATCTAGCCAGGCCAAGGCCCACCAGCACTGAAGTTTTTTCTGATTTGCTAACAGTTTAATTGGATGAGCAGCTGCCTGGACACCTCCAAAGACTGTATGGAGCTGCTTGGCACATGAGTTATTTTTGCTGAGGCGGAGAAGTCTGCAATGGAGTGGCAGATGTCAACAATTCATATAGGTTGGTTTTTAATTATTATTATTCCATCTATAGATTTGTGAAACAGTCACAAAAAGTGGAAGAGGAAAGTGACAGCAAAGGGGACCCTAATAGCTGCCTTGGCTAACAGATGATTCCTCATCAGTTTGGCTAGACCCAGGCTCTCAGGAGCTAGATATCCCCTAAGAGTAAATGTCAGGAGGAAGAGAGCTGAAAGATTGCTCTCTGACAACAGGACCCTTTGAACAACTCTGAAATAAAATTCCAAGTCCTGAGAGTCTCCTCTCCATGAGCACGGGAGGCAGATTCTCTGTAGAATCCCTGGGTTTGCCGAGTGTGTTTATGTTCAGGTTCGTGATCCAAGCGAAGCAGGATTTCTTTCTCAGTGATTCTGCAGACAGCCTTCTGCACATGAACGCTACAAGATGCCTGCAACTTGTGTCCTTTTCAAGTTGAAAGAAAGAAAAAAACAAGCTTTGTATTTTTAGTATCTGGAAGAGACAGACGGGGAAAGGCTGAGGACAAATGCAGATTTCTGAGACCAAACTCACAGATGCACTTGTTAAATGAAGATAGCAGGCCTGTCAAAACTTCCAAGGGACAACTACTGTACCACCATGTTTGAAGCAGTCCTGGAAGAATGAAATCCGATAACCATCTCTTTCATCTATTCATTCTCTTCAGTATCACTCAGACCAATATATGGAGACAAAGGTGCATTGGTGGTCCCTTCCTTTTCCCCTTCAGATTAAAGAATCATCCAAGTCAAGAAATGCCTTGATTTGATAATAATAGCCTTGCAAGGGACTGTGCTGTGTTAGAGGTAAAGAAATGAAATTACCCCACAAGCTGCCCCAATGGAGCTTACAGTCTCACAGGGGATATGACATGTACACAGATCAATGGAAGGTAAAATAGGGAAAGTGGATAAAGAATCATCCTCAGAGTCAAAAAGGCTTGGGTTCTAGTGTCACCTCCCATATATACTGGTTCCATGACTGTCTCCAAGATATTAAACCTCTTAGCATCACAAGAAATTCTCTAAGACCAAAAGTTGCAGAACAAGCGCCAAAGTGCACTAGTATGAGTTTCCTCATGTGGAGTCTATGCCAAAGAAATTATAGGTTTGTTTGCCTCCACTTTGTTGTTGTTCAGTTGTTTCAGTCATTTCTTACTGTTTTTGCCCCATTTGGGGTTCTCTTGGAAAAAACACTGGAGTGGTTTGCCGTTTCTATCTCCAGTTCATTTTACAAATGAACAAGTTAAGATTAAGTGACTTGCCCAGGATATGTAGCTGGTTATATCTGGGGTTGAATTTGAACTCAGGTCTTCCTAACTCCAGGCCCAGTGCTCTATCCACTGTACCACCTAGCTGCCCCCCCAAAAGGAGACATCTAATAATTGGAGTAGAGATTGGATCAGAGGAGGTGATCACACATACAGAAAAAGATGGAACTTGGGGCTCACATACACCATGATCATGATCCATGAAAAGAATCTCAGGTTTGAAATCACCTTTAAATAATCTAATTCATCCGCTCTAGGGAGAATTAGATTTCAGTTACTGTGGAAAAGGGGGAAGGTCATGGGATTTGGAATTAAAGGACCTGGGTTTGGATCCTAACAGTTTTGTGGCCTTGGGCAATGAATCATTTAATCTCCCAGTTTTCTCATCTGTGTAATGAAGAATTTGGATTCTAAGACTTCCAAGGTCTCTTCCAGTGCAAAGCCTATGAACCTATGAGCCTTTTAGATAGATGATAATCTGATTCTAAAGACCTCCTGAAGAGGACATTGAATGGTCATCCTCAATGGCTCACTCCTGTGTCTCACAACCACGGTGGAGTGGGATGGACATTTGGATATGGAGTTAGGAGACCCATACTCAAATCCTAGGTCTGATACCTACTACCTGTAAATCTCAGGCAAAGTATTTCTTTCCTCTTGCTCTCAATTCTCTCATCCAAAAGAAAACAGGGAGAGGAAGTAAACTAAACTATTTATGAGACTTCTATAGTCTATAAACCCATTTTCAATCAATCAAAAAATTTATTAAGTGTCCACTATATGCCAGGCACTGTGCTTTTTAGCTAACCTTAATCCCTGCTACTCTAATTTAAACCTGATTGCTTTTGTTTGGTCTCAGCAGAAAAAAGGAGTTAGTCATTATTCCACAGATGCCAGCTGAGCTCATGTCTGAAGAGCTTTGGGAGAGCAAAAACTGAAGTTCAGTGAAAGCAACTCCAAGTCAACTGCTTCCATTTCTGGGATTTCTTTTTTAAAGAGACCTCTCTGTGATGGAGCTCAGAGATGAATACAGCCCTGCCTCTTTTCACATACATCTTGGCTTTTTTTTTTTTTTGAGAAAGAGAGCTAAACCATAAGCCAGATTTCTAACAGCCTTAGCAGGCTTTCCTTTTGGTTCCAACTTTTGTTCAGTACTGAATCACAGGCAGGAAAATTAATTTCAAGCTCAGCTGAACTGACCTGTCAAAATGTATATATAAGCTCATTTGGAATTTTTCATAAAATTTCGAGGCAAGGATGACAGTAGAGGACAGCTAGTTTAACTTTTCACACAGCACATTAGTCTCCTCAATACCATCTTTGACAAGTTATCATCATCTAACCTGCTTGAATATTTCTAATGAAGGAAAACAATACCTCAGAGGAAACCTGTTCTACAGGTGGATAATTACTGTTGTTAGAATGTCCCCTCTTCTTGTGATGACAGAAAAAAATACCCATTTTGTTTTAGAGTATAAATAATTTAGAGTACAAAAGGTTTAATTCTGCACATTTGTTAGAAGCTATCTACACTATCTACACTCAATGCCTCTACTTTCCCTTCACTTCTTAATATCCTATAATCTAGCTTCTGATACCACCATTCAACTGAAATTGGCCCCTCCAAAACTGCCCACAAAACCCTAACTTTTAAAGCCAATGGCCTTTTCTTACTCTTCATACTTTTTGACTTTGACTTTCCTCTTAGCTCCTCTCTAGGTAACTGGGTTTTTATGAGACTTGATTCTCCTAGTTCTTCTGCTACTTGTCTGATTCAATAATCTCAATAATCTCCTTTCATGAATGTTACACATAGTCACACTCCTTTCCTGTGGAAATACATCATGACTACATCCTCAGCCCTCTTCCTTCTCCACTCATCCCCTCAGCTCCTGTACACTCAAATATGAACAGTTACAACCTCTATTCAGATGACTCCCACATCTATAACTCCGAATATCTCTCATGAGTTGTAAGTTTCTAACATTGACTGCTTGCTTTATGTGTCCGTCTGACTGTCCCACTTCAAACTCAACATATCCAAAATACAATTCATTATCTTCTCTCTCCATGTCTCTCCTTTACCTAAACCTCTCTATTTCTTTCAAGAATACCACCACCCTTCTGGTCGCGAAGGTCCACTCACTCATAGTCATCCTTGGTTCTTTACTGTCCCACAATTCCCATACCTCCTTGACATCTTGTGTTCAATCTCAGCTCGCCACTTATGTAACCATGCCCTTAGTTCAGACCCTTCAGACCCTTTTCATCTCTTGCTTGGATGACTGCAAAAACCCTATAACTGATGTTCTCGGCTGATGCTTCCCCTTTCCAATCCACCCACTATGCAATTTCCAAACTAATATTCTGAACTTTGAGGCTGATTAAATCACATCCTTGCTCAAAAAAAACTTCAGTGGCACCCTATTAAGACAAGGATCAAATAACAAACTCTTCTATTTGACATTTAAAATCTTTCATAATCGAGATGAGAACAAAATATAAAAGTTCTTGTTTGGCATTTAAAATCCTTCACAATCTGGCACCAATCTATACTTTCAGAATAATTTTACACTGCTACCTTCACACACTGTGTGATCTAACCAAACTGCTCTACTATACGCAGTAGTCCACTTCCAATCTCCCTATCTTTTCACACACCATCACCCCTGCATAAAATGTACTTCCCTCTTACTTCTTCATTCTAAAAAGTCAAGTTTTCCTCCACAACTCAAGTGCCAGCTTTTATAGAAGGCCTTTAATGATTTCCTCAATCATTGCAGCTCTGTGACTTCAAAATTACTGTGTATTTACTCTCTAATCATAAAGTATATATTTATCTATGCTCATATTTTTTCTCCCTAATAGAGTGTAAACTGCTTGAGCTCAGGGACAGTATCGCCTCTAATACCAACTGTACGATGATGGGGTGTTATTTAATCTATCCCAGACTTAGATAACTGTCTAAGTTATAGATAAGTTTTAATCTCCACTGGTGTTCCACCAAACGACATCTAGATCGTTTACACATTGACATGACAGAATAGAATACCCCTTCTCCATCTTATACATGACAACCTTCCAAATATTTGAAGGCAGCTATATGTCCCTTTTTAGTACTCTTTTATAGAAGCAAAATGCACCCAGATTTTTCTACTATTTCTTGAATAACATGGTTTCTACACCCTTTATCACCATGGTAACCCTGCTCTTGATACAGTTGAATTTGTAAGTTCTAAAATGTTCTTGGTATTCCCTAAAATGGAATCAATCTGAAAAGGAGTACAATCTAGTAGAGAAATTGCTGGACAGTGAGCAAAAAGGATCTTTATCCAAGAAGCAATTTTAAAGCAAGAACTTCCTCTCTGAGGTTGGACAAGTCAAAATCAGGTTGCTTATATTTAGGATGGGGCAAATAATAACTTTCCCTTACCCACCTAGTTACTGGAGGGTAATGAAATAGAGATCACATCACAAAATCATGAATTTAGAGCTAGAAAGGATGTTAAAGGTTTCCTTAGCTTATAGATGACTAAACTGAGGCCCAGAGAGGTTAATTGACTTGCACAAGTGACACAGTTAATAAGTATCTAAAGTAGGGTTCAAACTCAGGTTTTCCTGACTTCAAATCCAGAACTCTATCCGCTATATCACCCAAATGCTTAAGAGCCAGAGGCAAAATTTGAACTTATGTCCTCTAAAAACCTAAGATATGAAAAGTGTTGTCTATTCCTTTACGTATTCTGTTCAGACCATTTAATACTGCTGGCTTATTACTCATAGATTTTATGCTCATAAATGTCAGTTAATATTAATACTAAGTAAAACTCTCTTCCCAGACATAAACTTTATTCTTAAACCTGTCAAGCTGTGAAATTTTGCAAATGGGTATCACTGATCACACAAAGAACCTGGCCAACATACGACGACTTAGCCTAATCTATCACAACTCAGATAAAAGTACCAACCCACCACCAACAAAATCTCAAAAAGACATGCTCTGCCAAAAATCAAATATTTCATCTTTGTTGCTAAGGGAGAGCACTATTTTTTTAAAATTATTTTTAGATTCCATTCTGATACATCAGCAAAAGATGTTATCTGATGACTTAGCAGAGATGGAGCTGCTACCCTTGTGCACTCCAGGGACTTGAAGTTTCTGCCTGGAAGCAGAGCTCTGAAAACCTATGTAAATTAATGATTTCTCTCCTAGTAGCAAATATTGAAGAATTTTTTTTAAAGACCCTTGTGTTATAACCCATACAATGAACCCTAGAACTTGCATCACTGTGAAGCATGCCACCATCCTCTGAGAATACTAACTGTATACTAGGAGAAGGTACCACCTCCCTTGTTCTCTACACCAAAATGCCTCAGTCCCCAAACTTCATTCATATTAATACCTGCAATCATATGAGGGGTTTGTTCATTTGCCCTGCTTGAGAATATAATTTTGAAGCTTATGAACAATGTTTTCATCACCAGAATCAATATTCTTGATTACAACAGATTCTTTAGTGTTTTCACTGAGAAAGAAAGCAGCACAGAGGACGATGGGAAGTGTCTGGGTTGGTATTTGAAGACCCCGCTCCGGGAGGACTTCAACTGTCTAATTTTAGCTCCCAGAAAACTGTTGGCATAATCAAATGTCAACAGGGAGGGGGAAGGACCTAAAGACAAATTTCTTGAAGAATTTGAAGGAAAAGTAGGGAGCAGAAAGGGTAATGCTTTGGCATTTACCTTAAAGCAGCTGCTCTGCAACAGAGGAGAATATGCCTACATGCACAGCTATCTCAGGGCTCATTGCTCTTCTCCTTTGACCACTGATAGGGAGCATCTTGCTAACGCTCTGACTCCATTTGGGATAATTCTCCTCTTCTGAATCTATTCTCATTGCTCTCTCCTCCTGAATCCTTCCTCCAGTCATTGAATGTTAACTATATGCAAAGAACTCCATAAGTGGAAAAATGTTTTACAGATCTGTGATTCCAACAGCATAAGGAGGTCCCAATGTGGAAGCTTCCTTGACTAGTGAAGAGTGGCAACTTGTCTACAAAGTATAGCCTTAGAGCAAGGTTTCTAAACCTTGTTCTGTGTGTCATGGACCCTTTTGACCATCCAGTGAAACCTATGGACCCTTTCTCAGAATCATGTTTTTAAATGTATAAAATAAAATGCATAGGATTACCAAGGAAACCAATGATATTGAAATAGTTATCAAATATAAACAACAAAAACCAAAAAGTTCACAGATCCTAGGTTCTCAAAGGTTCCTTTTGGAGTTAAAAGTCTGTGGTCCTACAAAGACCATGGATGCTATTTGATTTCTGGCACTGGCTGCCACACATCTGGTCTTTCTGAAGTTCTTGTTTGTTCAATCATTTCAGTTGTATACAACTTGTCATGACCTCATTTGGGGTTTTCTTGGTAAAGATATTGAAGCAGTTTGCCATTTCCTTCTCCAGCTCATTTTACATATGAGGAAACTGAGACCAACAGGGTTAAATCAGTTGCCCAGGGTCACAGAGCTAGTAAATATCTGAAGCCAGATTTAAACTTAGGTCTTCCTGACTCTGGGTCTGATGCTCTACCCACTGTACCATCCAGTTGCTTTTCTGAAGTATTTATTGCTTTCAATTCAGTCAGTAGATGAATATTTATTAAATGCTTCCTATGTGTCAGTCATTATGCTAGGTATGGGATACAAAAAGAGGGAGAAGACCATCCTTGACCTGATGCTCACAGTCTAGTGGGGAAGAGATACCAAGGTACCATCTCTGACAATTAGTCCTTAGTTTCTGGTTTCCCTGCTTGATCACAACTTTTGATCACTTAGGTTAAGGGCCCCAAAACAACAGTAACCCTCCCCCTCTCTGGTGCTAACAAAGGGCCTTTGACATAGAATTTATATTCTTTTAGAGAATCAGGCTGCCCTGTCTGAGATACTCTGTCTTTAGGTCATGAGTTGCATATATTTCATGACTTTGGGAGAGGTTACTCCCATGTGGGGGAGATATGGGGCATCTAGGATAGAGGACTAGGCCTGAAGTCAGGGAGACTCATTTTTCTAAGTTCAAATCTGGGTTCAGACATTTATTAGCTGTGTGACCTTAGGCAAGTCACTTAACTCTGTTTTCCTGTTTCCTCATCTAAAAATTGAGCAGGAGAGGGAAATGGCAAACCACTCCAGTATCTTTACCAAGAAAACCCCAAATGGAGTCACAAAGAGTGGGACATGACTGAAATGACTGAGAGCAAACACCAATAAGGGTGCTCCAAGCCCAACACTAACACTTCTACTTAGCAGGAGATGGCTTAGAGCCACTTAGGCTCTAGTGGTATGGGCCTGATCCCTACTCTCAGTTACATAAACAAAAAAGGCCCCACACTTCCAGGGAATCTACAGGCTTGGGAGAAATCTCCAGAGCTAATTCTCTTGCAATAGTGAGGGGTTATGTCTTAGCACAGTCAGGAAAAGACAGGTTCTGGGGACTGCACTCGGAATTAGGGAGAGAAGACTAGAGAAGGTGGTTCTATAAACACCAGTTCTTGCTCTAACAATTAGATGGAATAATCTCATCTATGACAGCTAAAATCATTAGTCATCCTTACCCCATGAAATGTACATTAGTAACTGAATGAAAATGTCTAGAAGCACAGTATTCTACCACCATTAGCGTTTTAGAAAGCTGATGGTGACCGTATAAAATATATGAGTGCATCCTAGTTTATGTGCCATAATCCAGATCCATGTGGCTGTAATGTATAGAATTTCCCCCTGGACCCCCAGAACACTCTCCTTCTTTCCTTAATGTGTTCAGGCCATTGATCACAGTATTTCTTTACTCTCTATCACTTGGCCTCATAATACAAGTGTTTAAAGTTCCTCTTCCAAAGCATCCTAACTTCTCAGTTCCCATGACCTATATCCTCCACTCTACCTGAGCTACATAGAGAGATAGTTATACCTTTGGACCTTGTTGACCCCCTCAAATGTTCCACTTTCATGTTCGTGAAGTCTAAAATTCCTTTATATGATAAAAATCTTTTATTATTCCATCTTTTCCTATACTTTATGACTGGTAGCCCTGATATCTCTTCCCCTTCATTCTTTTCCAGGGTAACATACCAGCATATCTCAAATCCTTGGTGAACCGGTTCCTCTCTACATTATCTTACACCCCTGGTTCACACCTCCCTTCGTCTGATCACTAGCCACCCCCTGCCAAGCCCCAACCCTGGCTTATTCTCTTCTGGCTCATTTGCTTTCACTCATGGGATGCCGAACAGAGCTGAAAGAAATCATAAATCCATGCTGAACGGACTTTCTACAAAGTTATAGAATCCCATCGCAACTGGGCCCTCACTGTAGTGAGACAGCCATTCTTTCCCTTCCTCGTTGATTTTCTATAGTACTTCCCAAGCTATTAGCAACATTTTCTCTCCTCTAGCAGCCCACAGTACCCACTACCCTCACTCTCTTATCTAAAGATCTTGCTGCATACTTCACTCCAAAAAAATGATATTGTTCAAGGAGAGCTACCTTTTCTACCCTCCTCCTCATCTCACATCATTCACCATCTCTTTCTTCATTCCAGTCTCAGATGAAGAGGCAGATCTTCTCTATGTCAATGGAAATCCTTTTATGGTATCCTTGATGATCCCATACTCTCCTGACTTTTCACTGCCATCCTCATTCCCTTTTTTCTATTCAGTCTTTATCTTACAGACTCCTTCCCTGCTACCTACAAATATGCTCATGGATTTCTCATTCTTTAAAAACTCGCCCTTGATATAATCAATCCCCACCTCCAAAGCAACTATCATTTTATTTATATCTCTCTCCGCCTCTGTTGCTACATCTTGAGAAAGCCATCTCTGCTAGGTGCCTTCACTTCCTCTCCTCTCACTGTTCTAACTCTCTAAATCTGGCTTCCACTCTGATCATTCAACTGAGACAGTCTTCTCCAAAACTGCCAATAATCTATTAATTTCCCAATCTAACATACCCTTTTCCCATTCATGATTCTCCTTTTTTCAGGATTTGACACTGACAGTTACTTCCAGTCCTGAATATTCACTCTAGGTTTTTGTGATTCTGTTTTCTCCTCCTCTTAACTGCTCCATCACTACTTCTCAATATCTTCTACTGGCTCTTAATCCATGTCATGCTTACTAATCATGGGTTTTCCCCAAAATTCTGTCCTGATCCCTTTCTCTTTTCCCTCTCTAAACTGTCTCAGCTCCCTTATGCTCAATTATTTCAAGATTTTACATATATTTATATATATATACATATATATGTATATATACATATACACACATATAATATGTGTGTATGTATATGAATATATGGGGCAGCTAGGTGGTATATTGGATAGAGCACCACTGCAAGAGTCAGGAGGACCTGCGTTCAAATCTCACCTCAGACACTTGATACTCACTAGCTGTGTGACCTTGGGCAAGTCGCTTAACCCCAATTGCCTCATCCCGGATCGTCTCCAGTCATCCTGATGAATATCTGGTCACTGGATTCAGATGGCTCAGGAGGAGAAGTGAGACTGGTGACCTGCACAGCCCTCCCTCACTCAAAACAAAGTCAAGTGCAAGTCATATCATTATTTCCCTGATGACATGGTCTTTTTTGGCAATGAAGAACAAGCACACACATATGTATATATGCACACATATACATTTATACACATATATACATATACACACATACATACATCTGTACATATGTATATAAATGTATGTATATATGTATACATATACATACACACACATACAGCTGTGTATGTGTGTGTGTATCCATGTCATCTCTCTACTCAGCATCTCCAGTTACCTCTTGGACGCAGCTAGATGTTCCATAGGGATGTCCAACTCAACACAGAACTCATAGCCCTCCCAAACACTCCCCCTCCAAGCACACCATTACAATTGAAGACACCACCATCCTTGGAGTCATCTTTGAATTCTCACTCTCATTCACTCCACATATTCAATCCATTGTCCAATCTTGTTGTTCCTACCTTTATAATACCCTTATATATGTCTCTTTCTCTCAATTCATACTTATGCTAAAGTTTGGGTCCTCACCACCTCTCATCTAGACTACTGCGATAGCCTTCTGTCTGTTCTTCACTCAGATGCCAAGGTGTTTTTAGAAAGTATTATCCACTTACTTAATGAACTCCAACAGCTGCCCATCATTTCCAGGATCAAATACAGGTCAACTGTTTGGCCTTTAAAGCTTTTCATAAATGATTCCCTTCCTACCTTTTTATACATTTTTATACATATTATACCATACAGTCACTTCGGATTGTTGGCAGTTCTTCAAATCTGCCCTTTCATTCCCCAGTGCCATACCTTTCTTTGCCTTAGCTTTCTCTTGTGTCTCTCTCACCTTGGCTTCTCAGCAATCCTGACTTTCTTTAAGACTCTACTCAGATCCTACCCTCTGTAGAGAGCCTTTCCCAGTCTCTGCAGCTATTTCAGAATCCCTTCATCTAATCCACATAAAATGTGTGTGCACCTGCTTATCAGCATGTTGTCTCCCCATTAGGATAGAAGCTCCTAGTGGACAGGAGCTGTTTGCTCCTGTCTCTCTTTTATATTCCCAGCATAATACCTGGCATATAGTGCTTACTAAATGCTTCTTATTAACAGACGTGTATGTACAGTTTAAAAAAATAATACTTACTCAGATATATTTGCCAAAGGGACTTGCTCAAGGGCTATTGAATTATCCGCACTATACAGTAAATAAAAATGATTGAACAAGTTTTTCAGGGCTTTTGATGGCAGTATAAATGGACCATGTTGTTAATAGGGTCACAGATCAAAATGTCCTTTTAGGATGATCCTTTAATGCCTTTGACATTGCTAAAAATTCTCTTTCTAGGCCTTTATGAAACATTCTTCCTTTGATGGTGTTCTCTATCTCTCTAGAAACTTTCAGGGTTTAAATGCTACCCTAGGTGGTGACTAGTTTCAAAGGTCCTAGCACGATCAAAGCAAAGTATATAAGTATCTTATGGACACAGAAACTTACATATGGCCTATCCCATTTCCCTCCCAAATCTTTTGTAGGACCAGTTCGACCCTACAGGGCTACTCTTTCACCCAATCTGATGACATTTGTACTAGACAAAGCACTTGCCTCACAATGGTCCTAAATAAGAAGTAATGTAAGTGTCCCCATTTTATAGGAGAGAAAACAGAGGCTAAGAGAGACTTGGTCATGGTGACATAAGCCCAAATCTCCTGACCTCAAGTCTAATAGTCTTTCTTTCCATTTTACCATGCCAAGTCTCTGGAAATCAAAACATACATACCTTGACCCTGACCCCACAAAGAAGTCTCTTGCTTTTAATTCAGACCATCACAAAGTTTTTTCTGCTCTTGAAGAAAAAGTGAGACTCTGGATATTGATCCAAAGACATGATGTACACCAAAGTATTTTGGAAACTTAAAGAGCTATGCAAATGTAAACTAGCATTATGGTTATTAATCAGAAAATAAAATTGGTAAGAATCACATAGTTCTTGGACTGTCAACAAATATAAATCTGTTTGGTACTCTCAACCACATCCACAATGACATTCTCATTTTTAATGAAACCAGAATACTTCAATGCTGGTTTGGATAGACAATGCAGATGGACAAGAATCTAGGACAAGGATGGGGAGAGAGGCTGGATCACATTTGAGTAACTGGGTAATGCTTTCAAAGATCCCCAGCAATATGCCTTTGGTGGTTCTATATCATGACTCATATGCTCACCAAGCTTTTGAAAGAATCAAAATTACAATTCAGTTCAACACACACATTAAATATCTGTGGTATGCAAATGATGACATTGAGGGTTAGGGATAGAAAGACTAAATGTAGCTTACAGTCTCCAAACTGCATAGGAGGGCAGATAGGTTGCATAGTGGATAGGGTGCCAACCCTGGAATCAAGGAAGATTCATCTTCTTGAGTTCAAATTTGGCCTCAGACACTTACTAGCTGTGTGACCCTGGGCAAGTGACTTAATGAACCCTATTTGCCTCAGTTTCCTCATCTATAAAATGAGCTGGAGAAAGAAATGGCAAACCACTCCAGTATCTTTGACAAGAAAATCTCAAATGGGGTCACAACTGAAAACAACTGAACAACACAACTGCCTGGCAGACATAAGTCAGCAGCAAAGCATGACTGTGGAGGACTGCCATGTGAGGAAAGACAAAATACAAACTCCTAGAAGGCAGAGTGTCTCAGTGTCTGTTTGTATCCCCATTTGCCTGGTGCCATGCCTAGAATATAATAAATGCTTAACAGATGTGTTGATTAAAATATACACATGGTCATATACAACCAGAAAGAGAGGTAGGCTAGCTATGTACAGAGAGTGAGAAATAACATACACCCAGAATGCTGTAATATTAATAAGACATTAAAATAAATGGATGAAAAATAGTTCTTAATTGCTTACTATGTGCAAAGCCCTGTGCTAAGCACTGAGTACACAGAAAAATTAAGATAGCCACAATTTATAATTTCTAATAGGAGGGAGAGAATACAGAGAGGAAGTTGTAGCTGCAAATCAGATGGAAAAGCTCCATAGTCCTTAGGGGTCATTGGCAATGGTGAGTCATGCATCTTTAATGTCATTTCCATTGATAAAACTCTATCTGTTACTAATGCTGAACCATTGCAAAGTGCCAAGGACTTGGGTGGTGAAATCATTATGTTCTGAAGTCATCAGTAACTGTCAATGCTGAAGAGGCCACGGTGGCAGCATATGCAGAGGCAGCTGCCAGAAAGGAAAGTGAGGGAAAAATAATTGATATAGTCCTGTGCTAAATACTTAAGAAATAGTTGAGCCTCACAGCAACCCCAGGAGATAGGTGCTATTATTTTTCCCATCTTACAACTGAGGCAAGTGAGGCAAACAGAGGTTAAATTACTTGGCCAGGGTCACATAACTAGTAAGTATTTCAGGCTAGATTTGAACTCAGGTCTTCCTGACTCCAGGCCCAGTACTCTGTCCACTGAGCCACCAGGTACTTCAGATCATAATGCCATAAAGGTTGGTCTTCTGGATGATGGTTGCAACAGACTGGCAATAGGGATGGTGGTCTCAGGGGCACTCCCACCAGGTGGCAATTGGTCAATAATTAGTGTTATTGAGGTTGGAATGGCAGGCCTCTTCTCCAGAAAAGTTTCTGTCCCAAATGATGGTTGGGCAGCTGGGCTAGTGGTCTGAAGAGCTCCACTATTTCTAGAGCTCCTGGGCATAGCACCAGGGTCTGGGGGAAATTTTATCCACATGGTGTTTGCCACTACTGTCTCTTTGTCCACTAGGCTAACCCCTGCTGGCAGCTGATGCTAGTGATGAAGGGGAGGTCCCTTCTCCACAATAGTTTCTTCCTTGAACAATGGCTGCAGTGACTGAATTGGAAGCAAAGCAATGGTTTCAGCAGTGCTGCTGTTCCTTGAACCTAGAGAAAGACTTTCAACTGGAAACCTCAATAGACAATATATGGAAAGACATATATTAGAATAATAGTATGAGAAGGATTGGAGAGGTAGCAGATGCATTACTGGAAAAATGACCCTAATAAGATCAAATATTGTAACAATTATAGAAACCTCAAACTACATTTGCATAAGACTCTCCTTATTGGTGGAGATTGATTATTCAATGCTTCATGCTTGCATGAGGAGTAAAGTTGGAGAGCTTGGAAGAAGATGGATTCTGACCTTCTGTGTGTTCCATATTCAGAAGAGTAGACATATGATTCTGGACTCTCTTCAAATCCCTGGAGGAAGAGAAAGACTCTGGGGAACCTGGCACCTCAATCATGTCCATAATTCCCCGCTTACTACACTAGAAACTTTAGGGAATTTCCCCTTGGGTAAGATGTGGGGGACACTCTTTTGGGTGAGCTGAGATATCTCATTCTCAAATGAAGACTTCATTTACTCTGTGCATGATTTAGTATAATCTTATTTGCATTCATTCTCTGATTTCTATTTGGTATTGGTTTGGATAAATGGGTTTATTTGCCATTTGTGGTCTTTGTGTAATCAGAATATGGTGGAAAGAAAGTCATACCTTGGAAAAGTAGGTTGGAGCACTCCTTCCCCATTAAGTGACAGTGATCAGGAGCTCAGCATGAACCTAAAATTATTTCCCCTAGAATAATATTTAGGAAGATGGATACATACATACATACATTTATTTCTAACCTGGTGTCCTTTATCTGAAGCAAATAAAGGGGCCAGCGTCTGGTGCCAATCTCCTGCTTCCTTCCTGGCAGGAATCAAAGTGTCCCTTGAAGAAAAGTTGGTAGAGGTCACTAAAGATATCTATTCATGCCCCTCTAGGAGCCACATTCAGACAGATCCATACGGACATGCATAACCTTCATATACAACTCAAAGCACATACATCCCCACATAATGTTTGTGTGAAATAATATCACTCCTCCCCATTCTTAGGTAGGCTGTTTATCTGTTTTAGCTCAGGTTCCAAGAGGAGCTGTGCACGCATCCCAGGACCATGGTGAGAAAGAAACAGCAACAGTCAAGACAAAGTTGTCACAGAGTTAAGCCTCTGAATGGGAACAGGCTTTGGGAGTAGAGACTTCCCATAAGTCAAACGTATCCACAAGAATGCTGAATCTCAGGAGAATGAACAGCAAGTAAGGGAAATAACTATGCCTGGGAATTCCCTACAAGAACACAGAACAAAAACAAGGAAGGGAATGAAAAAGATATACCTCAAATACTCCCTTTTCAAATAGTTGTGGCCTGGGGGGGTGGGGTGGAGCCAAGATGGCAGAGTAGAAAAGCTCATGTATGCTAGCCCCGAACCCACAGCCCATATATTTCCTACAAGAAGAACTCCCCACAAATTCTGGATCACTGCAAGGTGCGCAGAAACACAGTGGAAAAGATTTCCGTTCCAGAGAGCTCTGGAGAGCCGTCCCCAGGGTCCATCGCGCCCCAGAAAGCGGAGCCCACCCCTGCCCTGCCCTGGCTGGGCGGCCCTAGAGGAGCAGATCCGAGCAGAACCTCCGGAGGCTGGGAAGGTCCCTCCGCCCACAGACGCTACAGGTCAGTGAAAGAGACATCTGAGCTGGCCAAGAGGGCAGTGGGGTGTCTCCGTGACTCGGGGCCCCTTGGGAGGCAGAGGCAGCGGCAGAGACAGCAGTGGAGGTCCCCGGGACTCCCCAAGCAGGCAGGATCTTCATTACTGAAGGTCTCTGCATAAAACACCTGAAGGAGCTGAGACTGGGAGGTGGCCCTGCCCCCACCCACTCCATTACTGAAGGTCTCTGCATAAAGCCCCTGAGGGAACTGAGCCTGGGAGGTGGCCCTGCCCCCACCCAAGCACCAGAACTTAAACTCACATTGAATAGCAGCCACGCCTGCCGCAAATAGCCCTGAGACTGGGAAGCAGCATTTGAACCTCAGACCCCAAGCACTAGCTGGGAGGATCTAGGCAGGGGTGGACAGGAATCTCAGAAGTCAAGTAACTGGCTGGGAAAATGCCCAGAAAAAGGAAGCAAAATAAGACCATAGAGAGCTATTGTGATGGGGTGCAGATGTTCCTGCCTTTCAATTCTGATGACGAGGAAATATTCTTACCATCAGGGAAAGACGTGGAGGGCGGGGCCTCTGTATCCCAGACATCCCAGGTGAATGTCCGGTGGACTCAGGCCATGGAAGAGCTCAAAAAGGATTTTGAAAATCAAGTTAGACAGGTGGAGGAAAAACTGGGAAAAGAAATGAGAGAGATGCAAGAAAAGCATGAAAAACGGGTCAATACCTTGGTAAAGGAGACCCAAAAAAATGCTGAAGAAAATAACACCTTGAAAAATAGGCTCACTCAATTGGCAAAAGAAGTTCAAAAAGCCAATGAGGAGAAGAATGCTTTCAAAAGCAGAATTAGCCAAATGGAAAAAGAGGTTCAAAAGCTCACTGAAGAAAATAGTTCTCTCAAAATTAGAATGGAACAGATGGAGGCTAACGACTTTCTGAGAAACCAAGAAATCACCAAACAAAACCAAAAGAATGAAAAAATGGAAGAGAATGTGAAATATCTCATGGGAAAAAACAACTGACCTGGAAAATAGATCCAGGAGAGACAATTTAAAAATTATGGGACTACCTGAAAGTCATGATCAAAAAAAGAGCCTAGACATCATCTTCCCATGAAATTATCAAGGAAAACTGCCCTGAGATTCTACAACCAGAGGGCAAAATAAGTATTGAAGGAATCCATCGATCACCACCTGAAAGAGATCCAAAAAGAGAAACTCCTAGGAACATTGTGGCCAAATTCCAGAATTCCCAGGTCAAGGAGAAAATATTGCAAGCAGCTAGAAAGAAACAATTCCAGTATTGTGGAAATAAAATCAGGATAACTCAAGATCTAGCAGCTTCTACATTAAGGGATCGAAGGGCATGGAATACGATATTCCAGAAGTCAAAGGAACTAGGACTCAAACCAAGAATCACCTACCCAGCTAAACTGAGTATAATACTTCAGGGGAAAATATGGTCTTTCAATGAAACAGAGGACTTTCAAGCATTCTTGATGAAAAGACCAGAGCTGAAAAGAAAATTTGACTTTCAAACACAAGTATGAGAAGAAGCATGAGAAAGTAAACAGCAAGGAGAAGTCATAAGGGACTTACCAAAAGTGAACTGTTTACATTACCACATGGAAAGACAATATTTGTAACTCTTAAAATTTTTCAGTATCTGGGTAGTTGGTGGGATTATACACACACACGCACACATACACACACATGTATACGCATGCACGCACGCACACATGCACACACAGAGACAGAGAGCACAGAGTGAATTGAATAGGATGGGACCATATCTTAAAAGAAATTAAGGTAAATGATGAGAGAGAAATGTAGTGGGAGGAAAGAGGGTGAAATTGAATGGGGTAAATTATCTCTCATTCAAGAGGCAAGCAGGAGAATTTTTAATGGAGGGAAAAAGAGGAGAGCTGAGAAAAAAAAACAATTAGTTTACCCTCATCACATTTGACTAAAGGAAGGAATAAAATGCACACTCATTTTGGTATGAAAACCTATCTTACAATACAGGAAAGTGCGGGAGAAGGAGATAAGCAAGGGGAGGGGGATGATGGTAGGGAGGGCAATGGGAGGAGGGAGCAATTTGAAGTTGACGCTCTTGGGGAGGGACAGGATCAAAAGAGAGAATAGAAACAATGGGGGGCAGAATAGGATGGAGGGAAATAACAGTTAGTCTTACACAACACGACTATTATTGAAGTCATTTGCAAAACTACACAGATAGGGCCTATACTGAATTGCCTGCCTTCCCAAAGGGAATGGGTGGGGAGGGAGAGATGGGGAGAATTTGGAACTCAAAGTTTTAGGAACAATTGTTTAGTATTGTTGTTGCTACTAGGAAATAAGAAATACAGTTAATGGGGAATAGAAAGTCATCTGGCCCTACAGGACAAAAGAGAAGATGGGGACAAGAGAAGGGAGGGATGACAAAAGAGAGGGCAGATTGGTGATAGGGAAAATTAGATTGCTTGGTGTATTGGGGTGGGGGAGGGGAGAAAAGGGGAGAAAATTTGGAACCCAAAATTTTGTGAAAATGAATGTAAAAAGTTAAATTAAATAAATAAATAAATAAAAAATAGTTGTGGCCTCCCTCCCACTCCTCTTTAAAGAAGTAGGGGATGATGGACATGAATTATTGCATATGCTGTCAGGCATGGTTGATGTGTTGTTCAGTTCCACTAAACTGTTTTTTCCCCACTTTTAAAAGAATCTTTGTTACCAAAAATGCTTACAGTGGATAGGACATGGGGGAGGGTTGTGTTAAAAATTGAAAGTGATGTAAAAATCAAAGAAACTGATAAAATTATAATTTTGTAAAATGTTTATACCATTCTTTAGCTGACATGTAGGACTTTCCATTGGATTTTTTAAAGATTTTCTTCACTCCCCAGAGAAATTCTGAAGGACCTCAATGAAGAGGAAAAATAATGTGAATAAATGCTAAATCATTCTTGGCAGAGAAGGCCTGGTCAGACAGAGACAGAATGAACCAGAAAGATAAACAGGGAAACATCCTCCATTGCTGCTCCAGATGAATGCTAAGTGAAGTCCATAACCCACGATGAAAAGTTCTTTTTCCATTATAACTTTACATAGCAGGAGATAAGGATATGGTTGGAAGGAGACTTGAGGCAAGCGGTCAGAGCAGCCAAGTTACAAAATGTAATAACTATTTATATAGTACATAAAGGTTTGCAAGGCATTTTCTCCTACAGCAATTCTGTGAGTTAAGTAAGCTTGCACATTATTACTATTTTAAAGATGAGAAAATTAAAACTCAAAGTGACTTACCCAAAGTCATGCAACCAATAAGCCTGAGAGCTGGGATGTGGATCTACCTCTACTGACTCCAAGGCTGGCATGCTGGTGACTGTTTCACATTTAGTTTCCTCACTATCTTCCTGGTCTTTAGATCAGCCCAAGATGACATTGCATTTTCCTGTAGAAGTGCTGAAAATATCTTCCATCTCGTTGAAGCTCACTAGTAAGCAAGTGTTCAAAAATTATTTTTAAGTACTTGTTATTAGTCATTTTTTATCTGCTGAATACTTGCTAAGTGCTAAGTATGGTATCAGGGGCTGAGATACAAATCAAATGTCCATTCAACTCAGTTTCCCATCCTCAGCTCACTCACCACTCCTAGCAGAGGATAGGGCATGATAATGATAACAACCAGAACTTACATAATGCCTACTATGTTCTGGGTACTATGTTAAGAGCTTTAGAAATATCTCATTTGATTCTCACAACAATCCTGAGATATAGATATATGTCCCATTTTACAGTTGAGGAAAGCAAACAGAGGTTAAATGACTTGCCCAGGGTCACATAGTTTGTAAGTATCTGAAGTCAGATTTGAGCTTAGGTCTTTCAGACCCCAGGCCCAGCATTCTAACATTGCACCATCTAGCTGTGCAAAATAGATGTTCAACAAACATGTGCTGTATTAATAAATGACTAAGATATAATATCTGCCCTCAAAAACCTTACCATCTCATTTAGGAGTCAAGGCTAACTAACATATAGAACCACTGAGAGACAAAATAAAACAGTAAAGGATCAAGGGCTAGAATGGGTGTCAGATGCTGCAGAAGTAGCTGGTATAGTGGACTTGGATTCTGGTGCTGCCTCTTTGTGATCTTTGGAAAGTCTTGCCCCCCTATTTCCTAATTTATAGATAATTTGTGATGAGGCCTCAGTTGACTATCTCAGGTTCTAGACACTTTATCAGTTGGATTCATCTTCATATTACAGCTCATAAGCCCCCACTGGCATGTTTTACTTTTAGCAGTCAGCCATGGAATACAATTACTTAATAAAAGAGGTATTTTAATTAAATAGTCATATAAATAGAGTAATGATATAAAATTTGCCCTATAAACCTTGAACTCATTCTCCCATGAATACATACACACTAAGTGGTAGGAATGGATATTTATATGCATTTTCTGTGGAACATTTACACATGGTAAACAGATGAACATCCACATATACAAAAACACACACACATACACATAAACGTGCACACAAAATTACACACTGGAACACAGGTCGTCAAGATATACATGGAAGGATAAATCATTCCCCCCAAGATTAAAAAATAGCTGTCATCTTCTACTGATGTCATCAAACTCCTCTCTAATGTGCCTGGTTCCTGACAGATATTGAGTTCTCCCCACCAGGCACAGCTTTCTGTTCCAGCTGGTCATTGCCTCTGGCTATTTTTAGGGCCACCTAATACCTTGAAATCACATCCACTGGGGATGCTGTGGTTATAGTTCTTTTTAGCCAACCCTGTCATCCATTGGAAGGTCATGTGGTTAATAAGCTTCTCTCCTACAGAGAAAAGGCTTTCAGTCTCTTTCTGTTTCCCTCACTACAGTTCTCAGCTGAGACACTACCTCCAGAGTCACCAAAAACTTGGTCTTCCCTCTATAGGAGGTGATGGGATTAGAAAACCTTTCACATATAGAGATGACTATAGTTCACATTCCCTGCCTATAACTATGAAGTTTGCTTCTGCTTTGTCTGTCAGATTTCTCAGCCAATAATGGTAAAAATTCTGAATTTTTCTTAGGCTACATCAGTAAATACAAAGCATAAAGTAGGATCAAGTCTGTCCTTTGGCCTCTTCTGAGAATTCTTCTATTAACTCCTCTTTGGAATTCCTTCATTATCTGCTAGATTCTAAACTCTTTTCTAGACTGAACTATGCTCACTTTGTCTCTCAGTTCATCTATCACCTAACTTGTGGTCATAAGTCTATTTTAATTCTGAGATTATATCACATCTTTGTTGAGGCAAATTTCCCCAGAACTCTATTTCCTAAAATGGAAAAGAGATTAAAAGACACTGTGGTAAGAAAATTATTTTAACCTTACCCCAGAATTCCTTTTGTACTTTACAAAATAACCACAAGTGTAATGGGTATGGAATTCCTAGAGTCTTTTGACCTTTGTCACACTTTGGGTTTGAATTATTGCAAAAGCCTCCTCATGGTTACCATATCTCATCTCCCTGCTCTAGCCATCATCATCATTGATGGGGTATAGGCTCTGGGAATCCCCTTGAACTCTCCTTGAATCTTTCATTTGGTCTGGTATTCACCTGAGGCCACAACCCTTCCATCACCACTAGGTCCAAATCTCTGTTACCCATAACCTAACCTAGCTCTCCATTGTCTGTTACCTCACAGGCTGATCCTTCCCCTGGAAGATGGGCCTATACCTGAGAGCCAATATGGCTTCAGAAAGGGCCAAGCAACAGCTGATATGTTGTTTGCTGCCCAACCACTCCAGGGGAAATGCCACGAGCAGAACAGAGGTCTGGAGGCAATGTTTGTAGATCTGACCAAGGCCTTTGACACTGTTACTCGTAAGGGCTTATGGAAAATTATATCAAAATCTGGTTGCTCAGAGAAGTTCATCAGCATTGTACGTCAATTTCATGATGGCATATTTGCTCGTGCTCTGGACAGTGGACAGTGCTCTTATGCTTTTCCAGTTACCATTGGAGTGAAACAGGGTGCTTTCTCCCATGCTTTTTATTTTTAGCATGATGTTTTCGCCATGTTGTCAAATACTTTCAATGAAGATGAACCCAGCATCATGGTCAACTACAGTACTGATGGTAAGTTCTTCAATCTGAAAAGGTTTCAAGCCAAGACCAAAGTGGGGCGGAGTGGGGGGAGTGTTGGTGCATGATTTTCTGTTTGCAGATGATTGTGCACTCAATGCAGCCTCTGAAGCTGAGATGCATCAAAGTATGGATCAATTCTCTGCTGCCTATGCTAATTTTGGCCTAATAATTAACACCAAGAGAATACAGGCGCTCCATCAGCCACCACCACACCATCCATATGTGGAACCATCAGTTACAACAAATGGAGGAGTTTTGAATGCTGTGGATAAGTTCACTTACCTTGGTAGTGTACTTTCCAGGGATGTACACATTGACAATGAGACAATGACAATTCACTGCCAAAGTTAGCTCAGTGTTTGGAAGGCTCCAAAGAAAAGTTTAGGAGAAAAGAGGCATTAGACTGACTACCAAACTGAAGGTCTGCAGAGCCGTTGTGCTGACCTTATTGTTGTATGCCTATGAAACACGGACAGTCTACCAGCACCATGCCAGGAAACTGAATCGGTTCCATTTGAACCGTCTTAGGAAGATTCTGAAGATCACCAGGATAAGGTACCAGACACTGAGGTACTTGCCTGAATTAAACTGCCAAGAATTCAAATTATGCTTCAGAGAGCACAACTCCAATGGACTGGTCATGTTGTTCAAATGCAAAATCTATGCTTGCCAAAAAGGCTGTTTTATGGAGAACTCTCATGGGGCAGGTGATTACATGGTGGTCAGAAGAAGCAATACAAGGACACTCTCAAAGTCTCTCTCAAGAACTTTGGATTTGATTGTACTATATGGGAGACACTGGCACAGGACAACTCTGAAAAGGTGCTGTGCTCTATGAGCAAAACAGAATTGAAATGGCACAAAGGAAACATAGGATGCATGAATTTGGAGTAACCACCCCAAATGTTCTCATGGACTATCTATGCCCAATCTGTTGTAGAGCATTCTGAGCTCACATTAGTCTGATCAGCCACAGTCATACACATTGAAACTTCACTTTATCATGATGATATCATTTTGGTCCTCTTCAAGAACCAAAGACATCAACCAACCAACCAACCTCTAGATTGCCTCCAGCTGTTTCCCATCTTTGATCCTATCAAAATCCCACTCTCTTGGTTCTGATCTCTAGTCACCCCAGAAACATCAAGATCCTCCTTAGACTCCTTAAGACCCTCCCTAAACCCCTTCTCCCCAACTACTAGACCACTCCTAGATCACTCCCACAATCTTTCTATATATAAACTCCATCTTGCCTTCATGAAGATGCTCAGATTCAATCTAGCTGAGATTCTGTCTGACTTGCTTGTCAGTAAAAGCTTCACAAATGGTGAGGCTTCTTAAAAGTCAACCCAACATGGAGGATCTTTAATAAACTTTATTTTTCTCTTTGCCTAAATGAAGGCTTGAGTCAAGTTCAATCAGGCAAGAACCAGTGTCAATATTTTGGGGTCTCAAGCACCCCTAACAACCTCAACAATCATTATCATTCTCATCATTATCATCTATCAACCTGTCATCATCATAATGGTTTTCCTAAAGTGCAAGTCTGACCATATCACATACACAGATCCCCATTCAAATAAATCTAGTGGATTCCTTTGACCTGGTCCCAGAATCAAATATAAAATGCTCTGTATAGTTTTAAAGCCCTTTGTAATCTGACTTCTTCCTACATTTTCAGTCTTCTTATTCCTTACTTATCTTCAGTGTAATCCAGGGACATCAGCCTCACTGTTCCATTCCTAAGACATTCAATGGCTTCCTTCAATTATCAGTTAAAATCTCACCTTCTACAAGAAGTCTTTTCTGATCCCCTTAGTACTAGTGCCTCCATTCTGTTAATTATCTCCAACTTATCCTGGATGAATCTTATTTTCACATGGTTGGTAGTATGATGTCTCCCCATTAGAATCTGAAATCCTTGAAGTCAGAAACTGTTTTTGTTTCTCCCTCTATTCCCAGGGCTTAGAACAGAGCTTGGCACAGCTTGGGTCTTTCAGCAACCCATCAGAGTAGGCATCTGTCTGACTTTCTGTGTGTCTGTCTCTGTGTATCTCTCTTATTTTTTCTGTCTCTATTTTACACACACACACACACACACACACACACACACACACACACACACACACACACGCCTCCATATAAAATAAAGGGGTCGGGCTATATAACCTCTAAGATCCCCTTTAGGTGGAACTTTCTATGAGTCCTTGGTGTAGAAATCCAGGTCAGTGAATCTATCTTAACTATAAAGTAGGCCAGTCAGTGGCCACCAAACCCCTTCTGAGCCTCAAACCAAATGGCTTCCAGATGCCCTGGGGCTTCTTTGAGAACAGAGTTCGTCTTTAGGAAGTAAGGTGAGATCAGGACAGGTCCAGGGAAAGAGAATCCACCCTAGTCCACAGCTCTCTCCAGGGAGTAGACTACAAACTTAAATTGGGTCCCAAGATTCATAGAATTTCTGAGAAGCAGGAAAAATTCTTTTGTCTTCTCTAGTCTTCCTTCCACCCCAAATTTCTGAGGAGATCCCAAGAAAAGGGGTGGGGATGTGTCAGCAGGTCAGACAACTCACAGCAAATCGTAGTATTCTGAGAGCTCTAAACTCATCAAAAATAGAAACTAGCCCAGGCTGAGAGAGTAGAGCTAGGCTTTTCCCCTTCCCTATGTCAGTCACAACCTAAATCCCACCACCTTTGTCACTGTCAGAGTCTCAGATGGTCCAGAGCATTTGTGATAGCACAGATGCGACAGCACTCTCATTGTTTTTGGTTGCTATCTGGTTGAAAGAGGGAGTGCCTCTGATAAAAGTCACATCTAGGACTTGTGGGGGACCTGACCTGGACTAGGACCAAAGGATCGCATGCATGGATGCTTAACAAATGTTTCTTTTTTAAACTGAATACTCCATACTCAGATGAGGCATTCTGTTTATCTTTGCCACATACTTTCTATAAGCAACTATCTGGTGTTCCTGCAGTGACATTAGATTCCCCATCAACTTAGAAATCAGATTTCCTTTATCTAAAGTTCTATTGGGGTTCTCTTCCCAAGCTACATACGGAGAATACATTTTGCACATAAAGCAAATTTCTCTATTTTTGCTGAATCTACTAAACAGTCCATGCAGAGAGCAGCCCCCTTGGAGTGTTCTTTCTGTCTATTCTGCTAAACACAAGTAAGTAAGATAC
Source organism: Bettongia penicillata ogilbyi (assembly GCA_023548195.1). Lineage (NCBI taxonomy): Eukaryota > Metazoa > Chordata > Mammalia > Diprotodontia > Potoroidae > Bettongia > Bettongia penicillata. The sequence continues at coordinate 2,631,373 of JAJHZJ010000442.1, forward strand.
TCAGGTGCTTTGCCGTGAGTTGAGAGCCAGGGGACTAGGAGACCTCCTAGGGAGCCACAGCCCAGGAAACTGAGAACTGTGTTGTTGTATAACTCTCTGAACTTTTCAAGGCACTTTCATATCTGTAACTTGATTTGATCTTTACCACTGTCTATGTTGAGGGACTGGGGAGAAGTGGGACACCCATTATTCATTTTTAATTTCTTTAAGATCTTGCCATCCATTGATGGTTGTCATTGGTGCTTGAAGAAGACCAAAGTGACATTGTTTTTTTTGGGGGGGGGTCGAAGTACGTGGTGTGCCCCTACTGTGGCTGAGCAGACTCATAGGAGTTGAGAAGGCTTTACCAAGAGTTGGATACAAATAGTCCCTATGAACATTTGGAGTGGAGATGTCTCCAAATGCAAATCTCCATTTTCTTCCTCACTAACCAGGGATACTGAGCAAAGTGTTTAAGGGCATGGCATGTGAGGAAAAGATTATAGGATCATAGCTAGGCGTATTGTGAGGCTCAAATGAGACAATGAACTTAAACCACTTTGCAAACCTTAAAATCCTAGATAAATACCAATTACTGTTGTTATTATCAGCCTCTAGTCACCTGATGTCCAGTCTGCTAATGATTCATTCCCTGAACCTTGTACTGACTTCCTGCTGAGCTTAAGCAAGGTTTATAAAGCAAGAGAGGGGAGGCTTAACAACCAGGGTCTCGGTTAAAAAAAGAAAAAAAAAGTATGTACACACACTTTTAAACTTAATCTGAGTTATTAACACTTTTTAAAGTCTAGACAATCAACAAAACAAGACATCAAGTCACTGATTTCTAGATTGCCAATTTCTGACCTGTAAATGCTCATACAGTACATTTAACAACCTGCTTACTGGTTTGAGCAGACTCCAGCACACCCCTGATCAGAGTTTATAGATTTAAAGTTGAAAGGCCTCTCAGAAATAATCAAACTCAACCTGTGAAGTTTACAGATGAGGAAACTGAGGATTAAGTAGATTAGTTGATTTTCCCAGGGTTACATTGTAAGTATCAGAATCAAGATTTGAACCGAAGCCCTCTGACTCCAAGGCTGGAGTGCTTGAGATGGAGACAAAAATTTCTTCAAGGTGCCATAACGTCTCTCTCAGAGTCTAAAACTGTAGTCCTATCCATCCTGAGTAACTGATTAAGCTTAACTTCTTGTATTCAGGTTCATTAGAATGGATGTTTTTATAGCATTGATTATCAAGGATCACAAACCACTACGAATATTATATGTTAACAAGTTCTCTATTCTCCTTTCAGACCAGTGGCTCAATAGTTTTCATCTTTGAATCAGAAACTTGCTACAAACTCCAATTTCTCCCACATCTTCCTCCTTTACCCACGAAAAAAAGTTAAGATAAATAAACTTACTGTTTGCTCTAGCGTGCTGCCAGCAGCAAACAGTTGTTTGTCATTCTATACCTCTGAACTCCCTTTCAGCATCCCTATAGATTTTAATGGATGGAAAAAAGAAGTATAAGGAGGAGCCTCAGGAGGTATAGGAAACTAACTCACCTTCTTCCTGTGGTTCCAAATTTCCCACAGCTTTTGGGACTTTGCAGCAGATTTTTCACATGCTTCTCTCATCAGCCTCAGACTCAGAAATGGTGATTTAATGAGAGAGAAATAGAGAATCTGTTGTGACCTGTAGGCCACACTGTCTTCTTGTCCCATTGCTTCAGTCATGTCAGATTCTCTGTGACCCCATTTTCTTGCAGAAATGCTGGAGTGGTTTGCCATTTCTTTCTCCAGCTCATTTTGCAGATGAAGAACTGAGGTGAACAAGGTTAAGTGACTTGTCCAGGGTCACATGGATACTAAGTATCTGAACCCAGATTTAAACTCGGGAAAATGAGTATTCAGGCCCAGTGCTCTATCCACCAGGCCATCTCACTGGACCATCACAAATGGACAAGGGCAATAACATCATATTGCTGTAAGATCTCAGAGGGGTCATAAAGAATTACCTTCTGCAAAGGATCTAGGCCATATCTAAGTTCTCCTGCACAGATGAAATTCTATCCCACTTTTTTAAAAAGGTAAAATTTACAGCAATAATGAGTGTTCTGGTACCATTTGCATCATTAATGATTTCTAGAATATGCAACTCTAACCTGTCAGATCGCATTTGAAATATTGTGTTCAGTTCTGGGCACCATATTTTAGGAATGCCATTGATAGGTGGTAGATCTACCAAAGGAGAGCAACTAAAGTGTTTCAAGATCATACCATTATGAGAATGGATTGAAGAAACTATGGGAAAAAAAAGAAAATATGGTGGGGAGGTAACATGATAGCTATCTCCCAGTTTATAAAAGGATATCTCATGAAAAATGGATTGAATTTGTTCTGCTTGGCAAAACTAGGAATAATGAGCAAAAGTTGCAAAGTGGAAAATTAAGTCTATAGTAAGGGGCAAATTCTCAATAATTCAAGTTATCCAAAAGCAGACTGAAATATCTAGGAAGGTAATGGGTTCCCCCTCATTGGTGGTCTTCAAGAGGTGGCTTACCAATCTTTGGTTATAACGTGGCGGAGTTCTTATATAGGCACAGGTTGAATTAAAAAGCCAAAGAAGTCCCTTCCAACTCTGAAATTCTCAGATTTTTATTCTAAAACAGATATGCTAAAACTTTTTTGAAACGTAAACAACCAGAAAAAAACCCTGCATTTTACTTCTGACCCACAAGAGTTGCCAGATTTTTCTGACTAACCCTAATTTCCAAACATAGCTAATTAATTCTAGTAACTTTTCTGGAAGAGATTTTTATTGACCTTAGCAGAGTACATACCTTGTTAACTGATTGATTGGAAATTGGAATTGATATCTTCTATGTCTTCCCAGAAAGCTTTTTAGAGTTAACTGAGATCAGGTCTTTCGTGGGAATAAGGAACTTAGAAGGAATTGGTGTGGAGATGAGTTTGATTTTGGATAAATTGATGAAAATATTGACCAGATCCAAGTGGAAATATCCAGCAAGTAGTTACTCGGAAATGTGTCTGGAGCTAAGAAGAGAGGTTAGGTCCAGAGATAAAGATTTATAAATTATCTGTGTAAACTATGGGAGTAGGTGAGATTTTCAGGAGAGAAGAGGATAGAACAGGACAGGAAAGAAACCTGGGGGATGCTTACTTGGGGAACAATAAAAGAAGAGTGAAAAAGGCAAAGGAGTGGTCAAAAGAATTATTCCATTTTTAGAAAAAAGAGAGTCAGTGCAGATAAATAGACATAGGTTTGGGAGCTGGGGAAGAAAATTAGGGGAAATTATATCAGATAAACTTAATCTTCCCAGGAAAGTAGGAGACTAAATAATCTGCTGATTGGGAGAGAGGTGGGTGTAGAGTTGGGAGTTGAAGGACAGTGAGAAAAATTTGGAAGGGCCACAGAGGTATTATGTGATAGGGAATAGATAGGGGATTATTATAAGGATTGCCAAGAAATAGGAGGAACCAGAAGTTAAATAGAATAGATTTTAAATAGCATAGGAAAACAACACTGAAATCTGTGATTTCATCAATATGGAAAATTGCCCACATTAAAGTAGATCCAACTCATTGATGATTTTATAGATTCAGTCCTAAACTATTGCTTGAGCTATGCAGAGGTTATGACATACACAGTTTCAATCAAGCATTTATTGAACATCTACTAGGTACCAGGTACTAATTTGTCCTTAAAGATCCAGTTTGTGTCAGAAGATATGAACCTAGATCTTCCTGAATTCCAATGCAAACCTCTATTCACCACAGTACATTACCTCTGTGAAGCAAGGAAACTTATCATAATAAAGTGGTGCCAATAGTAAACATAACAAGAATTCTGAGAAATAAGAAAGAGAAAATGGGGGCAGGTAGGAATGATGGATAGAACAAAGGTCCAGAAAGGTAGAGCATGGGATGTTTTTAAATCAAAGTGCATATGGTTATCTCTAGGGTAGTTGGGGGGAATGGAGAAGAGGGAAGGGAGAAGAAAAAAAAGAAAGGAGAAATATATATGATAACCTTGTTGTATATTTAAAAGACATAGAAAATTCTACATAGGACATTTGCAGATTCATATGCAATTATCTTTTTTTATACTATGTTATGGAAATACTTGTTTTATTCCATAAATTTAAAATTAAATAATTTTTTTTAAAAAATCAGACTGCAAGGGCTAGCCTTTTCGAGGAGTAAAGACTGGTGTCCTAGATTCTACCTGCAAAGGCATCGTGATCAAATGAGATAATATATGTAAAGCATTTTGGAAACCTCAAAGCACTGTATAAATGTCAGCTATTATGGTAATTTATAACTGACATTTATATATCGATTAAAGGATTGCAAAGTGCTTTACATACATTATCTCAGTTAAGCCTCACAACAAGCCTGTGAAGGAGGCACTACTAGTGTAATTATCCCCATTTTGCAGATCAGGATATTGAGGGTCAAAGAGGTTAAGTAATTTGTCTAAGGTCATACAGCTAGTAATTTTGAGAAGTACTATTTGAACCCAGGTCTCTCTAAATATCTCCACCATGCCACTTTACCTTGAGGGGAATGTAACTGAGGTTGGCCAAGAAACAGTAATCCAACAGGATTTTTATTTAGAATAATACAGTGGAAGGACAGTTCTCCACTCACAGCGATGGACATGGTATAGAAAAGCTGACTCTCATTGGAAAAGGCCAAAGAGAAAATAATATCAAAGTCTCTTAAGTACAAGGGAAGCTAGAGGTAGGATGTGGTGGAGACCCCCATACTTTATATAGGGCCAGATACTCCATCTTCCCTCACTGAGTTGAGGACTAAGACAGGAAGCTGTTTAGTCAATAGCAGGTACTAAGCCTCAAGAACGTAAGGCTGGCAGGCCCCCAAGAGTAGCGTTGAGGGGAACAGAAGCAGCTGCGACCATATTGTGCTCCAGCTCCGATTACCAAATGATCATGCATCGTCCTCAGAAGTTTTATCCATACCCTCTAAGGGAGGGCTGATCAACAAGGGAGAGAGAGGTGGAGATGACTCCAAAGACACCCCCTGCCAGAGCCTGATCGGAGCTGAAGACACAGAAGCAAGTGAACCTGTGGTTTTTCACAATGTTACTTTCTCCTAGTTCTCCTATTACCAGTCTAACTACTTTTATTCAGTCTTTTTGGCTGGCTCATCATGTTTATCACACATTGATATCTGGTAGTGTTCCTCAACTTTCTCTTCTAGTCCCTCTTCTTTCCATATACCTCCCCCTCAATGACCATATTAACCCTCATGGATTTAACTATCTTCATGCAGATGACTCCTAGATCTATATATCCAACCTTACTCTCTCTCATTAGAACCCTAACAGCAATCACTTATTTAGACTGGTTGTCCTAGATACATGTCAAACTCAACAAGTCCAAAACTAAATACATTGCCCCACCTCAAAAAAATTCTGCCATCTTCCCTCTGTTTCCTATTTCTTTCAAAGGTACCACCATCCTTCCAGGCTCCTAGGTTCATGATCTCAGCATTATCATGGATGGCTCACTCTCCCTCACTCCAAATCCAATCAGTTACCAAATCTTGCCATTTCCACCTTCTCAACATCCCTCACATTGGACTCCTTTTTCTCCACCCAAACAGGTACCTCCTTTGTTCAACTCCTAACCACCTCTCACCTGGATTATTGCAACAGCCTCTTAACTGGAATCCCTCCCTAAATCTTTCCTCACTCCAATCCATCATACATACCACTAGTTAACTCTTTTACCCCTCAGGGTCCTATCCCTGCTTGATTCATAGAGTTATGATTGCCCTGACTCTTCTTTGAGGGGAAGCCACTTTGGAGACCACATGATGGCTGGTGACTCATGGGAAGAAATGGGCAGAGATAGGGAGGTATTGATATCTAAATACTTGATGTCCCTCCCTTATACGTAAATATAAAATGATATGAGTCATATAGCTAATAAACTTAGTATCAGGGGTTTGCTCCCTAGGACTACCAGGATCCTTTGACTTCTGACACAGGCATGCCTCAGAAAATAGAGAAGGGCTCAAAAAAACATTACCAAGGATGTAGCTATTATTGACACTATGGCAGTCACCATCAACCCTGGCCTTTGATTTTGCTTCCTGCACCTAATACCTCAGGAAGATCACAGCATAATGCACTAATACTCTAGACTTTCCCAGAGACGGACATCGTATAAGGAATCCAGCACAGAGGGAAATCTATCCAAGTAACAAGACTCCACAGAACTGCCTGGTTCTGTCAAGAAGACAGGTCACCTAACTTCTTTGTGCTCAAAAAAAATCACAAAACATAGAAGGAACCTTGTTATGGTTCAGTTGTCTATCAATTGTGTCTGACTTCTTGCGACCCCTTTTGAGTTGTTTGGTGTTTTGTTGGGGTTTTTTTTTGTGATATCAGAGTGGTTTGCTATTTCTTTCTCCAACTCATTTTATGGATGAAAAAAACTGAGGCAAACAGATGCATGTAAGGTGAATTTTAGTGTAAGTAAGGTAGATTTTAGTATATGTAAAGTGAATTTTTGTTATTATTTCTTACAGTTTCCCAGGATGCATAGCCATAACAATCTCTTGTTCCCAGGTATTAGATATGAGTTCCAACAGTTATGGTTCAAAACATCTCCACCACATTTGCACAGTATTATATAATGATAAATAATATAAACATCCAACATTTGGTACCTGGGGGTTGAAGAGAGTGTAATGGGGTGGGAGTATGTTAACATTTAAGGATTGAGTTCAGGGAGATTTTCATTGACTAGAGAGAATTCCTTTGAATGGGAGAGATGGAAAGAAATAATGTGTTAGTTCAAAACAATAGTAAGACCCAGTAAGGGTTTTTTGTTTTTCTTTTTTAGAAGTAGGAGGCAATAGGTTATATTGGGCAAGGAAGAAACTAGTAGATAAAGATTGAATACTGAAGGGTAGTTTAGAGGCAACTTGGCCAAAAAGATTAGATCCAATCCAGGATACATATTGAGGAGGGAGATGAACTTAAAGAAGAGTAACCTTTTCATTAGAGACTAGAGTAAAGGAAATAATGAGAAATGAGATGTAGGGAAAAGAAAAGAAAGCTCACAAAGCATACTCTCTAACTTCTTAGTAATGTATGCAGGGAGGTCCTCCGCTGAGAGGATGGGGGAAGATGATGACATGGTAGACTTGATAAGAGAAGGTTTAGGACAGCTTCTTGAGAAGAACCAGGGAAGAATAACAGGATTGCCTTGCAGTAACGAGGGCCCAGTTGAGATTATACAACAAAAATGTGCAATTAATCCAGTCCACTATGTGGTGGTGTTTTGGCTAAGAAGTTGGAGGGGGTGGGGTAATGGACAGGACTAATACTTGTATACTCAGAAGTTTGTCTAAATACAAATTTATAGCAAACTAGAGATTTCAACATAAGAAAGTAAATACACTCTTGTAAGTACAACTGAGGCTTTGTGAAATGTGATTGATACAGCTGCACAACACGGATAAGTTAGAAACATTATGCAAAAACTACCAGGCTCCCGGCTTTTATTTGTTACATATAGGTAGTCTCAGTGTGAAAGAGACAAAAAATAGTTAAGTATCAGTCATCATTTGGACAATTGGCAGCAGCTGCTCCCTTTGTGCCCCTATAGCTCAGCTGCCCCACTGAATACACACACAAAAAATGATGTATTCAAGGAAACACTATTCCCTTTCCAAGTAATCTCTGTGGGAGGCTCTACATTGGTTCCAATAATGCTGCCTTTGCTCAAAACATTTTTGGATCTTGAAGTTTGGTAAATACCTTTAATTCCTGTGGCCCAAAATCATTCGAGTGTACTCCCAGTATGGGAAAATCTTCATCCTTTTAAATGTTGATGGTCATAGATTTAGAACTGGAATGGATTTTAAAATCAATCAGTCTAATAGTCTCATTTTACAGATGAGGATAATGAGGACCAGAGAGTCAAAGTGGTCACATAAGAAAAAGCAGAACTAGGATTTGAATCCACATCTTCTGGCTGCAAGTCCATTGTTTTTTCTACCATGCCAAATTACTGTCAAAAGTTATTTAGAGCCAAGTCTGATGATAACCAGATGATCAATCTGAGTAAGAGCATTTTTGGTCAAAAAATGAAGTGTCATTGAAAGTAATGACCAGTATCTTATGAGACACCTGCAGTTCCTCTGAAGGCAATTTCTATAATCAAAGGCAAGCTGAGGCTCATTGCTTGTCAGTGACAGCCCTTTCCATCTCCTATACACACCCCTCCCGTGGCCTTCCTGTCATAGCCCCTCCATTTCTTTCTCCCTTAAATAGTACTCTTGGTGTTCATTTTAACCAAACTTCATCAGCACAGATGATTCCCACTCCTCTGGAATGGTTCTTCTGCCCCTAAGCCACTCATCCTAGCTGGTTACTATGGGCTATATGGCTTCTTCCCTCAAGGAGTTTAAAATCTAGATTGAGAGACATAAAACAGGTAGAGAAAATTTAGACTCTATAAATTAAACAGAACATTCTGCAGTGACTAGAGAGTGGACCTCAAAGAGCTGAAGAGTTAAGTTTGAGTTCTATGTCTGATCCACACTGACTTTTATTAAGGGCAAATTTCTTAACTTCTCAGTGTCCTGGGCAACCCTAAAAGACTAGAATGTAGAGGAGATGTCCATTCACATTGAGAGAGGGAGTTTCTCATCTAGGAGTGCTCTATATCAGTGAAATTACAGTCCAATCCCTATCCTTAAACATTATAAATTAAATGCTAAATCATGGAATGCATACTGTACAGACTGTAGGAAATTAGAAAGGAAGATATTAATGTAAACTAGAGGGCAGCTAGGTAGCATAGTGGATAGAGCACCCAGACTAGAGTCAGGAAGACCTCAGTCCAAATCCAGTCTTAGATATTTACTGATTTGTGACTGTGATTGGGCAAGTCACTTAACCCTGTTTGCCTCAGTTCCTTATGTATAAAATGAGTTGGAGAAGGAAATGGCAAACCTCTCCAGTATCTCTGCCAGGAAAACTCCAAATGGGGCCATGAAGAGTCAGGCATGACTGAAATGACTAAACAACCACAGGAGAGTCCGTAGAAAAGCATCCTGGAAGATGTAGGTTTAGAGCTGACCCTGGAAAGATAAGTAGAATCCAGACAGCAGAACAGAGCATTCCAGATTAAGCGAGTTTTTGCCTGAGCAATGGAATTTGACCAGGTAGCAAAGGCCCTCACGTTGTAAAACAAAACCAGGTCACAAAGGCAGGTCATGAGAAGATACTATCCCCATACAATGACCCTTTACTATGAGTGATTCTTGCAGAAGTTTATTTTCACCATATCTTCTAAAACCTCTGAAACTAGGACTGTCAGAATCTATCAGAAATCCTAACCATATAAACTACATTACCATTCAGACTCATAATCATTAACACAATTAAGAGTGGTTCTATGGAGTATGATGGGAGCAAGAGTTACCAATAACTATCTTTAGGGTATCAACTTCTCCCCACTTCTGCCTTCCCACCCCTTCAAGGCTGCCTATAATCAGCCTATAAAAATAAAGCTAGATCTGTCTTCTGGATGAGTATCTCTAAAACTGACTCTCACACTATAGAGTCTATGATGTTGTTAGGGATGAAAGCCAAGAGAGCCAAAGAGGCTCCATGTAGCAAAGCAGTGCTTTTCTGAGGCATTGAGTTACCTGGTTGGCTTTCCTTCTCTATCTTCCCCATGTTGTTGTCTCCCTAAGGAGAGTCTCTTGTAATGAACCCCATTAAAAACTGCTAAAGTTCTTAAGGCATAGAAGACACCAAAAGGTTTGGTCAATGATGATACTCTGTCACAAGGTCAGTGAAGGTTACATCCTTGATGATGACTTCTGCTTCTTTTCCTGTGTCTGCCTTCCTGTTTCATAGATTATGAAACCTGGTTTTAGAAAGGCTCCGGTGAGACTCCTAGCTTATAAGGGGTATATGGATGTGGCAAGACAGGTCAGTGAATAAGACCCTGGTTTTGAAGACAGAAAGACCCGAATTCAATTCCAGCCTCAGATGCTTACTAGCACTAGTTACTTAACCATCGTCTGCCTCAGTTTCCTCAATATAGGAATAATAAATGCACTTGCCTCTCAGGGTTGTTGTAAGGATTAAATGGGATAATATTTATAAAGCACTTAGCACAATGCCTGACACATAGTAAGCACTTAATAAATGTTTATGCCCTTCCTTCCATTATCAGGGAGAACACAACTGTACCTATTTACAATTTCATGTTATCACTGAATTACTCAAGAGAGAAAACACAAAATTTACACAAAGAGGGATGTAAAGTTTGCATAAATTGAAAAAAAAGTAATTAAATGGTGACCGATTTAGGCGGATGGGACAAAGTGTTTGAGTTGTGGTTTGTGCTCTGCAGACTTTTTTTTCTCATTTCACCACAGATATTTTGGAAAAGGGAAGCTCCAAGGGACCACTTTTTATCCAATGAATAGGTTTTCCCAAGACTTTCCTCCCAGTGCACATTTAACTGGGGAATTTGGTTTAAATGAAAAGAGAAACTTTGGAGGAAATGAAAAAAAAATATATATATATATCACTATGTTTGATAGACCTATAACAAGATCAAAAGAATAAGTGAGATGAACTTTTTGTGCTGTGGCTGGAATAATTACGGACAGGGTGGTCTGATAGCAAAAGCATGTGGTGGTGAGACATTGAGGAGTTTCCAGTTGGACCACAACATTATTGTTGCCATTGGCCTCACAGGGGGATGGAGACAGAGGCAATATCGATAAAATAGGACTCCAAAGCTCTTGGTATTGCTCTGCTTTTTACATTTCATTTTTCTCTAAAACTAGCTTACTTGGTGTTCTCCATACAGGAAATTCCATTTCTTCTCTCTGTATCTTTGAACAACCTGGCCCTCATCCCTGAATTGTGTGTCTTTCTCACCTCACCTCTTAGGACCTTAGTTTACTTCAATATTCAGCTCTCATGCTGACTCCTTTGGCAGCCCTCTCCCCAGCACCCTACTCGTTCCTTCCTTATATTATCATGTTTACATGCTGTATGCCCACAGAGGAGTATAAACTAATTTTGAACAAAGACTGTTTTTTTTCTTTATCTCTGCAGTGACAGGCACAGTGCCTTACACATAGTAGGTGCTTAAAATGCTTCAGTTCAATTCAGTGAACATTTTCAAAACACCTACTATGTTATAAGGCTATTGATACTGTTTGTCCTTCATTCTCAAAGAGGACCATGACATCAGGAAGATGTATCATGACTTTGCAGTGACTGGCACAATTCCATACACATAGTATGTATTTAAAATGCTTCAGTTCAATTTAGTGAACGGTACTGTGCTACACATACAAACACAAAAAATTACAAAATATAAAAATTACAAATTTATACAAAAACAAAATTTAAAACAAAAATTAAACAAAAATTAATCTTGCCCATGAATTTTTTTTTGGAGAGGACAATATAATATATACAAATAAATAAAAATGTATACAAAATTATGTAAAGTAATTTTAATGGAGAAAGAATGTTAACAACTTGTAGAGAAAGAGGAGAAGGTAGCAAGGAAGGTCCTGCATAGAAGGTGACTCCTGAGCTGTATTTTGAATGAAACTAGGGATTCTGGGAGATGGAGGTGAGAGGAAGTGTAGCTAGACTTTGGAAACTACTTGTGCAAAGGCAAAGGAAATGGGAAATGAAAATAAGGGGAAAAGCCAGCTGCCCAGTTTAGTTAGAATGGCGCTTACAGAAGGGAAGCAACATGAAATAATTTCAAAAAGTAATTAGGAAACGCATTGTGTATGGCTTTAAATGTCATACTGAAAAGTTTGTATTATTTCCTGGAGACAATAAGGATCTATTACAGATTATAGAGTGACAGAGTGTTATGGTTAAATGTGTTGTAGGGATATCAGTTGGTCATCCATGTGCAAGGTAAAGAGGAGAGGAGGGAAACGAGACATGGAAACCAATTATGAGGCTATTGTCTGAGCAAGAGGTTATGAGAGTCTGAAGCACAGTAGAGACTGAGAATGAATAGCATAGATATATGATGGAAGAAATTAGATTGCTTTGGCGCTATGGGCTCCATTTTTGTCAGTGGCCAGCGATGTGATGGGAAGGTGTGGACCTTCCCTTCCATGAAGATGGAGGATATTTTCTGGCTCTCTGAAGTAAGAGTTCCCTGTCACCTCAGTCTACCAGCTACATCAACATTGAATTTCTGCGAGAGCTAGTGGTACTGGGATGGTCCTCCCATCAGCCTTAAATGACTAAAACTAAAATTATGGCATTGTAGAACAGGAAGAGGCTTTAGAGCACAGAGATTCTTTACTGTCAGCAGTCTGGTAAGATTAAGGGACTCCTCTAAATAATGTTTTTAAATGTATAAAAACAAAATATGTCAGGATTACAAAAGAAAACAATTCTGTTGAACTATGATTATCAAAATCCTTTTAAAAATTCATGGATGCCAAATCAAGAACCCTTCACTTGGTCACTCTGATGAGGGTTTCACAGCCAAGATATGTAGGGAACTAACAGAAATAGAGAAGTCATTTCCCAAAGGATAAGTGGTCAAAGTATACAAACGGAGAAGAATTACAAACTAACAGTCAAACGATTGTGCCAAATCACTAATAATATGCGAAATGGAAATGAAAACAACTTTGATGTTTCACCTCATTCTCAGCAAATTGGCAAAGATGACAAAAGATGGGAATAGTCAATGTTGGAAAGATAGGCAAAAGTAAGAAACTCGTTAACCAAGTCAGATATTATATTCAGCGTTCCAAATCCACATTCTCGTTGTTCATTTGTTTTCAGTTGTGTCTGACTCTTTGGACTTCATTTGGAGTTTTCTTGGCAAAGACACTGGAGTGGTTTGCCATTTCTTCTCCAGCTCATTTTACAGATAAGGAAACTGAGGCAAACAGAGTGAAATGATTTGTCCAGGGTCATAGCTAGTAAGTGTTTAGGTCAGATGTGAACCACTGCTATAAGAAGGGGAAAAGAAGGCGTATATTTGGAATTGAAGATCATATAAAACTAAAAGATATCAGCAAAAGAACAAAATTAAAGAGATCATTTTGACCATTACACAGATGCAGAAACACCGACTGTCTAGTCTAGAAAAAAAAGTGGGTAGACCAGGAGGTGAGGGGATGGGGATATAATTATAACGAGTAGGTGTTCATTTGCATGATGGGTAATCAAAATATTTCTATTGTTTACATTTCCATCTCTGCTCTAGTTCAATGCTTTTGTTGCTGTTATGGTTGTTACTTGTTCTTCATTCTTGAAGAGGACCATGACATTGGGAAGGTGATGCCATGACATGCTAGTGAAATGGATTTAAGTGAGGGAGGGCTGTGCAAAGTCACCAGCCTCATTTGTTCCTCCAGAGTCATCTGGGCCCAATGACTAGATGTAGATCAGGACAACTGGAGATGGCCCTGGATGCAGTGGGAGACCATGGACTTTTCAAACAAAGGTTCTTAATAAGTCTCAGTCGGACTCCGATTCTTTAAAGTAATTTGACTACTTCTTTTAGTATTGTAATAATTTTGGTATTCGGACCTATGCAAGCACATAGTAAGCCAAGACAGGTAATTTACCAGAGAATCTACCCACAAATATGAACCCAGTTTTGGGAAGGACTATTTGGCACATGGGTGACAACTGTATATTCCAAATGGGTGGTGAGTATACTGATCAATATGTGCCTGACCAAAGCCACAGGAACAAGATACAATGCGAGCAAATTGCATTCAGTCCAATCCAACAATTCAAAAACTATTTATCTACCACATGTTCCCTGCTATTTGGAAGCAATAATTTGAAGCCAGTTCGTGTAAAAATAGGAAAGGGGGAAACATTCATCTTTTTGAGGTCAAGAAAAGGGTCCCTGGGGAGAGGCTGTGTGGGCTGAAAAAACAGCACATAGCATTGGGAAGGAGGAGAACTGGGGACTATTCTAAGGAGTCCATCAAATCCTCAGAGCCACCTTTTGTCTCCATTTCTACCATTTGACCATCACACCCTCAATTCCACAATAATGGGAAGAAACTGTAAGCAAGCACTCTGCTCCTATTTACATAGAAATTGTATTCTCAAAGCTGTCTGACCAGAAGAAAGGAGGAAGCAGCCAAGTGTCAAGAGAAATTCAATTGCAGATCCCAAACCCTCCAGTCTGGAAGAGTCTGTTGGAAACCTGCACCAAGAGGCTATGAGCTCAAAGCATGCTAGTGATTAAGGGCAATTAACAGGACCTAAGGGAGACAACTATGTTATAGATGGGGTGGAGGGGCGTAGAGAAGAAGGACAAAATTCAAGTCAAGATCTAGGAGAGTAAAAAAGAATGCTATGGTGTGTCAAACCAGAGTTCAGAAGGCATCCCAACAATATCTTGTCCTCTCACTGAAAATAAAATAATTTCCATTTTTCTTTTACCACTCCTCCAGTGACTATAATGGTCCAGACACTATGGGGCAGCAAGGTGAGAAGATCTACCAACAAGATACCTCTTCTTTCCCTTTCCCTTCCCCTTCCTCCAAAGTCCCTGGGCTCCCCAAACTCCATGGAATGGGTTGGGGTGGGGGAGGATCACCATTGGGCCACTTTACCTTCTTGGTCTTCTTTTGTCTCTTCTCCCAACCCAACCCCCCTAGTTCCCATCAGGAAGCGGGCCTGACCATGCCATACCACTTGGACAAGCTCCAAGTCACCAACTGCAAGCCTTCCAGTGAGATGAAAAACTACTACACCTTACCATTTGGCCTTTCATTGCATTCTAAAGACCTCCTGGCCTTACTGGCATGTTCTCCACAGTCCTGAGTACCTTCATTTGACCTGTAAGTGTACTGTATATACCACTGGCCTTGCTATCCACCCTGCAGTTTTACTCTTAGGATTTCAGGGCCTTTCTATCCACCCTGTTTCTTGAATCCTTTATATTTATGGTCTCTCCCAATTAAAGTGTGAGTTCCTTGAGAGCAAAGACTGTCTAATTTTTTTTCTATTCCTATCCTAGAGCTTATCATGAGCTAGCATAAGTTCTGAAGAGATGTTTTTCATTAATTCATTCATTCATTCTGTAGCAACATCACTACAAAACTGGATCAGGAATGTGCAACACAAAGGGCAGTAGTAGGTGTCAGTGAGATGATGGTTTGACTTATGCAACTTTTCTCCTCCAGAGAGTAATCTTTTATAGCAGCAGTGGGTTGGTCCATTCCATCATTGTTGCTGTGGGCCAAGACAAGGTCCTCCAATAAAATTAGCTTCTGAGCCCTGTATGTCTGCCCATTTCTCATAGCTCCTTAGGGAAAGAACTGAGACCCAGCTGCCTATGAAAGCACACTCAATTCAGCACTTACAGAAACAATCTTCTAAGATTATGTGTCCCCTTTTAGTTTCTACCAGTCCAAATCTGCTATTTACTACTGGTGTGCCTTGGGTATGCAATCAATCTCTCTCAACCTTGATTTCCTCATTTGTAAAATGAGAATTAGATTTAGGGTCTCTTCCAGCTCTAAATCCTATGATCTATGGTTCTTTGATTTTTTAAAATACTAACTGGTCTGCTCTTAGCTTTGGTCTTTGACCTCAGTGTCTATTCCCAAGTCTGATTTCCTGTTTAGTGTTTCTCTGTTACTAACCATAATTCTAGGCATCTTAAACATGACTGTGCCTGACTCTCCCCACTAGTCATCTTTCCATAAGACAGGCCTGTTTCACCCTCATTCATTATATCCCTATCAGGTCTATTCATTGAATACACCTTACCTCACCCTAAGTGATTACCTGAATAGACCTTAGACTAAAGGAGCCAAAGTCTCCCATTGCATCCTGGCCATCTCCAGTCATCCAGATGAATATCTAATCACTCAACCCAGATGGCTCAGGAGGAGAAAGTGAGAATGGTGACCTTGCACAGCCCTCCCTTACTCTAAACAAAGTCAAGTGCAAGTCATGTCATCATTTCTCTGATGGCATGGTCCTCTTTGAGAACAAAGGATGCACACAACCTGTGAGTAGACTCAGCTGCCTGAAGAGGGACCCAGCTAGGTGGGTGCCTCAGCTCATCCGCTCCTGTCTGTCTTCCTACCCCCCTTCTTCTCTTCTCCAAAGGAAGATAAATTTGAATAGCCAGAGGATACTCAGTTAACTTAGGGTTTACTGGCTAGATTTCTTTCTTTATTCCTTCCTCCCTTTTTCCCTTCCTTTGCCCTCCTTTCCAAAAACCTTAAATCCATTGCACTCTGAAGCCCATATATTAGACAACAATATGTCCCTGCCCAAGCTCCACTTAAAGGCTATTTTCTGGACCCTCCCGGTTTAAAAGTGATTATCAACAGTGACTGTTTCTCTTTCCCTCCAGTTTGATGTAGTTATTTTTCTTTGACTCATTAAAAGGGCCATCCCCTGACTACTTCTTAAATAGGCCTATTCATTGAATGGGCATTACCTCACCCTAAGTGAATACCAGAATAGGCCTTAGACTAAAGGGGTCAAAGTCTCGCACTGCATCCTGTGCATCTCCAGTCATCCAGATGAATATCTAGTCACTTGATCCAGATGGCTCAGGAGGAGAAAGTGAGGCTGGTGACCTTGTATGGCCCTCCTTCACTCAAAAACAAAGTCAAGTACAAGTTATGTCATCATTTCTCTGATGTCATGGTCTTCTTTGAGAACAAAGGACCAACATAACAACACAATACTTTAGCATCTAAGAATCAGTAGTAGAATGGGCTTCCTCAGATGATAGCTGCTCCCAGCTTCTTAGATGGCTTAAAAAAAAAAGAGGATGAGGAGAGGAGCCAAGATGGCAGCTCAGAAAGACACACATATGCTAGCTCCTAACACACAACCTATAAAATACCTGTAAAAAAGAACTCCCAACAAATTCTGGAGCAGCCGAAACCACAGAACAACAGAGTGGATGAGATTTCTATTCCAGAGAACCCTAAAAAACTGACACCAAAGGTCCATCATGCACCAGATCTGGAGCAGAGCCCAGCCCTGCCTTGGCTGTGAAGCACCTAGAGGAGCAGATCTGAGCAGGCTTCAGGGACAGAATCTCCAGCAGCCATGCAAGTCCCTCCACCCATAGACACCAAAGGTCAGTGAGAGAGCTGTTTGGGCTGGCTGAGAAAGGAGTGGGGTATCTCCATAACTCAGGCCCCCTCAGGAGGCAGCAGCAGAGGCAGCAGAGGACAGGGGCTCCCAAAGCAGATAGGAGCTCAGATCCATTATTGAAGGTCTCCACATAAACCCCTGGAGGGAACTGACCCCCTTGCTGCTGAACTTAATCTCACATTGAATAGCAGCCCTGCCCCTGCTGAAAACCCTGAGGCTGGGAAGCAGCATTTGAATCTCAGTCCCCAAGCACTAGCTGGGTGGATCTGGAGGCCAGATGGGTGTGGAAAGGAATCTCAGAAGTCAAGTAACTGGCTGGGAAAATGCCCAGAAAAGGGAAAAAAAAATAACCATAGAAGGTTACTTTCTTGGTGAACAGATATTTCCTCCCTTCCTTTCCAATGAGGAAGAACGATGTTTACTATCAGGGAAAGACATAGAAGTCAAGGTTTCTGTATCCCAAATATCCAAAATAAATATTCAATGGGCTCAGGCCATGGAAGAGCTCAAAAAGGATTTTGAAAATCAAGTGAGAGAGGTGGAGGAAAAACTGGGAAGAGAAATGAGAGAGATGCAAGAACAGCATGAAAAGCAGGTCAACACCTTGCTAAAGGAGACCCAAGAAAATGCTGAAGAAAATAACACCTTGAAAAATAGACTCACTCAATTGGCAAAAGAGATTCAAAAAGCCAATGAGGAGAAGGATGCTTTCAAAAGCAGAATTAGCCAAATTAAAAAGGAGGTTCAAAAGTTCACTGAAGAAAATAGTTCTTTCAAAATTAGAATGGAAAAGATGGAGGCTAATGACTTTATGAGAAACCAAGAAATCACAAAACAAAACCAAAGGAATGAAAAAATGGAAGAGAATGTGAAATATCTCATTGGTAAAACAACTGACCTGGAAAATAGATCCAGGAGAGACAATTTAAAAATTATGGGACTACCTGAAAGTCATGATCAAAAGAAGAGCCTAGACATCATCTTTCATGAAATTATCGAGGAAAACTGCCCTGAGATTCTAGAACCAGAGGGCAAAATAAGTATTGAAGGAATCCATCAATCACCACCTGAAAGAGATCCAAAAAGAGAAACTCCTAGGAACATTGTGGCCAAATTCCAGAATTCCCAAGTCAAGGAGAAAACATTGCAAGCAGCTAGAAAGAAACAATTCCAGTATTGTGGAAATACAATCAGGATAACACAAGATCTAGCACCTTCTACATTAAGGGATCGAAGGGCATGGAATAGGATATTCCAGAAGTCAAAGGAACTAGGACTCAAACCAAAAATCACCTACCCAGCAAAACTGAGTATAATACTTCAGGGGAAAAAATGTTCTTTCAATGAAACAGAGGACTTTCAAGCATTCTTGATGAAAAGACAAGAGCTGAAAAGAAAATTTGACTTTCAAACACAAGAATGAAGAGAAGCGTGAAAAGGTAAACAGAAAAGAGAAGTCATAAGGGACTTACCAAAGGTGAACTGTTTACATTCCTACATGGAAAGACAATATGTGTAACTCTTGAAACTTTTCAGTATCTGGGTAGTTGGTGGGATTACACACATACACACACACACACGCACACACACACACACACACACGCACGTGCACGCACACACAGAGACAGAGAGCACAGAGTGAATTGAATAGGAAGGGATCATATCTTAAAAAAATGAAGCTAAGCAAGGAGAGAGAAATGTATTGAGAGGAGAAAGGGAGAAATGGAATGGGACAAATTATCTCTCAGAGAAGAGGCAGGCAGGAGACATTTTAGTGGAGGGAAAAAGAGGGGAGCGGAGAGAAAAACATGAAGTTTTTCACATCACATTTGATGAGGAAGGAATAAAATGCACACTCATTTTGGTATGAAAACCTATCTTACAATACAGGAAAGTGGGGGAGAAGGAGATAAGCAGGGTAGGGGGGATGATGGAAGGGAGGGCAATGGGAGGAGGGAGCAATTTGAAATCAACACTCTTGGGGAGGGGCAGGATCAAAAGGGAGAATAGAAACAATGGGGGGCAAGATGGGATGGAGGGAAATATAGTTAGTCATACACAACATGACTATTATCGAAGTCATTTTCAAAACTACACAAATATGGCCTATATTGAATTGTCTGCCTTTCCAAAGGAAATGGGTGGGGAGGGAGGGATGGGGAGAAGTTGGAACTCAAAGTTTTAGGAACAACTATTGAGTATTGTTCTTGCTACTAGGAAATAAGAAATACAGGCAATGGGGAATAGAAAGTTATCTGGCCCTACAGGACAAAAGAGAAGATGGGGACAAGGGAAGGGAGGGATGATAGAAGAGAGGGCAGATTGGTGATAGGGGAAATTAGAATGCTTGGTGTATTGGGGTGGGGGGAGGGGACAAATGAGGAGAAAATTTGGAACCCAAAATTTTGTGAAAATGAATGTAAAAGTTAAATAAATTTGTTAAAATTAAAAAAAGGGATGAGTGATCACTTGTATGGTGTGTATGAAAGAAATAATTATTAATTATCAATTATTACTATGGGAGGGATCCAGAATTTTTTCTTTCTATTTCCTCATTCAAAGCCCAGTCCTTGTGAAGGACACTGCCAATAGTTGAGATTGCTTAACTCCTCTGGGTATATTCTTCTGGATCTTTGTGGGACCCCCCCTCAAATAGAAGACCTGACAAAGAGAATCTTATCTAGGTGAAATTCTTACCCTACCATTGTTCATTGTTCATTGACTGGATAGAGAGGGACTCCTTTGTCCAGATAGCAGAGCCCCATCTCATCCTCAGGAGGAGCTGAAGGCTTTCTGCTCACCTTCTCGTCCATCCCCTCATTTATTGTTAACCAGAGTTGGTTTCTACCCTCAGGTACATGCTTTGTTAAGCATTTAATGTTCCCCAAGGTTCATCTTTGGTTTATGAGAGAAAACCAAAGACCATCATTTTATTAATTATTTCCTAGCCATAATTAATACAATTGATTATTAATTGCCCAGGAATTGTGTCTTTTGGACTTCTCATTTGTCATGTAGTAGAAGTTTTTCTTGATGATGATGAAAATAACTAGCATTTATATAGCACCTACTATGTGCTAGGCACTGTCCTAAGCACTTCACAAATATTATTTCATTTTATTGATTTGTTAAGGCATGTAATACAGTAGATGACCTTCTGGAGCCCAACCTCAGCTCTTTCTTGGGAGGGTACAAGAGACTTCATGTGTACTCTGTGTAGAAAATGTTTTCCATGTTCTGAAATGAACTGTGTTCCTCCTGGTATTGTCCCATAGATCCTTTGATTCATTGTCCTCCAATGATTACTTGCAATATTAACCACACCTTAACCACAGGTTAATTCTTCATGTACTAGAAGCAATTATTTTATATTGACTGACTCAGAGAAAAAATGATGATATAGACTCCATTCACAAAAAATATATATATACCAAGTAAATAATTAACAAAGTTGCACACTAATCAAGTCTAATTTTTTTCTACAGTCAGTAGTTTCTTGGCATATAGGTCCAGGGTTCTTGCTTCTATGGTTGAGTTAGCAATAATATCCCCTTTTCAGCTACTTTAAATCTCCTTCCAATGGCCCCAATTTTCTTCTTACTTTGGGCTCAGATAGGAGTCCTTTTGCCTTATTTTGCTTGGAATTAGGACTTTGCCTGGGTATCTTGCCTTGCCCCTTACTTTCTGTTCACCAGTTCTAAACCACATGGTCAGACAGGTACATCTACTTTCCACATCTACTTTCCAGATGCCATTTGTCTTGTCCTTTCTCATTAGAACATTAAGTTTCTTAAGAGAAACCTACCACAATCCATATAGTTTTATGACTACCTGAGTTAATTAGTATACTGAACCTAATAATCCTCCATACTCTTTCCTTGGCCTTAAACCAATGGGGAGGGGAGAGAATCTTATCGCAAGCTCAGTAAATTGATAACATTTATTAAATGCCTGCTATGTGCAAAGCACTGTGCTTGGCACTGAGTTCATTACAATGTGCTAAAGCTAAGTTCATTATAATAGCATCTCACCCACTAACTCATCGCAGAGGTGGTGGCTCTCTAGGCAGATTATATGTTGAGTATAACTTCATGAAACAGTCAGGGATGAGCAAGTCTTCAGTATGACTTTATTACTGCAGAGGTAATTCCAGGAATTTCACTGCAGCAAATAAATATGACCACAAAAAGAGTACGATAAGACAATAAAGAATTCAAAGGAGACGAAATCACTAATTGAACTATAGCACCCCCAGGTTTGATAAAGAAACTCAAAGCATCCATCCAGTTAGGTGATTTAATTTCTTTTTAATTTTTTTTTCAATTAAACATTTATTTTCTCTCCCTCCCAGTAGAAAAAAGATTTTGGCAATTGTACCTAGTCAAGCAAAACAAATTTCCCAAAATAGCTATGTCTCATGCTCCATCCTGGGTCCTTCCCTTGTCTGTCAGGAGTTGTGGAGTATGCTTTTTTTTTAGCCAGTCCTCTCAAATCAAGGTTGGTCACTGACTTGATCAGAGTTCTTTTTCTTTACTGAGCTGTAGTATTCTAGAAACTATTCTCGTAGTTCTTCTCACTTGCTCTGCATCAGTTAGTACAACCCTTACCACTTCCTAGTTTTTCTATGAAACTATCCCTTTCATCCATTTCTTGAGGCAAAATCGTATTTTATTAGACTCATATCACATAATTTGTTTAGCCATTCCACAACTGATAGGCATTCTCCAGTTGTTAAACATTACAAAAAGAGCTGCTATAAATATTTTTGTACATACGGAAACTTTCCATCTTTCTTTGATCTTTTTGAGGTATTGGCAGGGTCATCACCAGTAGTCTCGCCTCCAATGACTCTGGAGGAGAGATGACTTTTTGCATCTTTGCCTCATTTAAGTTCAATTCAAGAGTAAGACAAGATATTAACCCCATAATGTCATTGGTCCTCTTCCAGAATGAAGGATAAACAACTACAACCTGAGGTATTGGCCGAGTAATAGTGTTGCGAGGTCAAAGGGTATTCATAGTTTAGTAGCTTCAGAGACATAGATCCAAAGTTTTTGAGAATGGTTAGACTAATTCATCCTCCCACCAACAGTGTGCCTCTTTGCCCATAGCCTCTTGCATTATTTGTCACTTTTTCTTTTGTCCATTTTGCCAATATGATGGAATATAGATGTAGAATCTCAGAGGTGCATTAATTTGCATTTCTCTATTGCAGTTCTTAACCTAGGATACATGAACTTATTGTTGTTGCCGTTATTTAATATTCTGTTAATTGCTTTTCAGTTTAATTGGTTTCCTTCACAATCCTATGGGTTTTATTTTAAGCATCTAAAACATTATTCTGAGAAGAGGTCCACAGACTTTTATTAGGCTGCCAAAGTGGTTCCTGATGCAAAAAAGCTTAAGGACACTTGCTGTGGGCATTTTGACTTTATAAACTCACCAAAATTTCCCTCACTTTTCCGGCAGAAGGTGGAATTTTAAGTAAATCTCGAAGGAAAGCGGAGCAGCAGGAGGTAGTGCTAAATTTGGAATCAAAAGCCCCAGGTTCTAATCACTTACTACCTGATCTGATATGGGTCTCAGGGTCATCATTCATAAAATGAGAGGGCTGCAACAGATGATTTCTTAGGCCCCCTCTTTCTGTAACCCTATCATTTCTTTGCTTCCTATGTCATTAGTGTCCCTAAATTCTCCCAATACTTAGTTCTTTGATTAAGGCATTGAAGGCTCCTGTTAAAATACTGATATTTCTTAGCAGCAAACATCAAACTATCACCAGTCAAGAACAAGTAAGAGAAATGATTATTAATAACCAATAATTTGGGGAGATTCAGAGATCCCTTCTTTTAAAGTCTTGATTTTAAAAAGGAAAAAGTTCAGTTTCTTGAAGGACATTACTGATAATGGGATTGAATTAACTCTCCTCAGTCTAGGTCAGACTCACCCTACCTTACAAAAAATTTAATCTGTGGTGGTTTGAGTGGGGATAAATTCTTTGATTAGATTGCCCAAGGCTGGAGGGTGCTCTGGGTATAGAGATAAGACTGTCCAAGGTGATGTGATGACACTCTCCACCCCTCATTTTAATATAGCTCCCTCCCCATTATGTTAACCAAGCAGAGTTAACCAAACTCAGTGTAGCCTTTGAAGCTGAGATGCAACAAAGTATGAATCAATTCTCTGCTACACCAAGAAAACACAGGTGCTCCATCAGCAGCCACCACATCATCCATATGTGGAACCATTGGTTACAACAAATGGAGAAGTTTTCAATGCTGTGCATAGATTCACTTACCTTGGCAATGTACTTTCCAGGGATGTACACACTGACAAAGAGGTCCATGCACACATTGCCAGAGCCAGCTCAGTGTTTGGGAGGTTCCAAAGGAAAATATGGGAGAGAAGAAGTATTAGACTGATTACCAAACTGAAGGTCTATGGAGCTGTTATGCAGACCTCATTGTTGTATACCTGTGAAACATGGACAGTCTATCAGTGCCATGCCAGGAAACTGAATTGCTTCCATTTGAATTGGCATGATAAGGTACCAGACACTGAAGTCCTTACTCGAGCTTAACTGGCAAGCATTCAAACTACGCTTCAGAGAGCTCAACTCTGGTGGACTGGCCATGTTGTTCGAATGCAAAATGTACACTTACCAAAAAGACTATTTTGCAGAGGACTCACATGGGGCAGGTGATCACATGGTGGCCAAAAGAAGAGATACAAGGACATTCTCAAGTTATCTCTTAATAACTCTGGAACTGATGGTGTGACAAGGGAGACTCTGGCACAGGACCTCTGGCACGTCCACATCAGAAAAGGTGCTATGCTCTATGAGCAAAGCAGAATTGAAACAGTTCAAAGGAAATGCAGGATGTGCAGATATAGAGTATCCACCCCAAATGTTCACAGGGACTATTTGTGCCCGATCTGTGGTGGAGCATTCTGAGCTCATATTGGTGGGATCAGTCATAGTCAGACAATGAGACTTAATTCTGGCACGATGATGTCATTTTGTTCTTCCTCAAAAATGAAGGACAACAACCAACTACCAAACAGAGTAGATTGCTCTAGTGAAGGAATGTGTAAACGCTGGGCCCACCACCATGATTGTCGTTGGTCTAAGAGAGAGCCAAAATCCTTTTATTAATAACATGCCGGCCTTCTTAATAAAATGATTAAATTACCCAGAAACTATGTCTCTCAAACCTTTTTAATTGTCACACGTATTAGTATGAAATGGTTTGGAAGAGCATTCAAGAAATTAGAATGAGTGGTTTTAAAATCAAATAAGAGGAAAGAATTTAAATTAGAGAAGCTTTGCCAGGAGAGCAGGCCAAAGCAAAGTGTCCATAGGTTCATGAGGGCATTGGGCATATCAGGAAAGGGTAACAAAGAGTAAAGATGATATAGAAAAGGGGAGGTGAAATGATACACAAGAAAAACAGTCATTTTGCCAAGGTAGAATTCTCGATATAGGGAACAAAGGGACCTTAAAGGCCATCTATTCTAATCCCTTCATTTTACAAACCTGAGGCTCAATGAGGCTATGTGATTTTCCCAAGGTAACACAAGCATTAAGGGAAGAAGGATTTCCTCAGCCTGGCCAATAGTAAAGTCCCTTTAGTGTTAATGTACAGCAGAAAGTCTTCAGTCTTCTTGACTATTAAAAATCCATGAGCCCCAAAATACCAGCTCACCTATATATAGTCTCTCACCACTGATAGCATTGCCCCCAGGCTATCTATTCTCACTTTCATTCCTCTAGCAAGCAAGGGAATGGAATGCTTTTTTCTGAATTGTTATAGGTATCTTGAATTCCCAGACTGTTCATGTACTAAGTGCCACCTAAAGCTCAGATTTGGGAGGTGGCCTCCAGGACTATAAATTATTCAATAAACTCCTATCATCATCTAAAAATATCATTTATTCCACCTCCTCCCCCTCCTGAACCAAACTATTTTAGGACCTTTTCACAAGTGCCTTTGTCTTTTAAAACGAACTTTTATACTTAGAGTAAAGCACTGAGGATAAATACAAGTTTCTGTCATCAAATGGATTCCTGGAGATAGGATCTAGGTTTGTTGAGTAAAATAAATGATGAATTGTTCTGACATTCACTTGTGGACCTAGTAGGGGGAATGGGAGAGGAGGGGGCAAGGGAAGCTATGAATTAGGAAAAGTCAACCAAAAACACTAGCGAAGGCCTCAGGGCCTGTTGAACACCAAATTCCAAAATCTATTCTTAGGTAAATCAGAACTCATTTTTTTTTATCAGATTCCTCACAGAAGGTCTCAGCAAAAGTCTTGATGCAGCTTTAATTTTAAAGCTCAAGTTTGAGGACATCTGGTATAGTAATGTTGTTTATCAAATGGTCCCTTCCATACTTTTGGGGATATTCTTGTGGGTTGCTGATGAGTCCCAGTGATCATACTATTTCTTCCACACTGGGCATTTTAGAAAAGGTCCAATGCAGAAAAAGTTCCTTGAGGAATGGAGCAAGGACTAGCTTTCTGTCCCCTTTGCAGATTGAGAAAGGAGCCCCAGAGCAGAAAGCTGAGATACTAGTTCAGAATCAAACATTTCCTACCCCAGGGCTGGGTCAAGGAATCTCTAATTTGGGTTAAAGATCCCACTGAGATCTTGAAGAATGTGGAGTCACTCACTCAATGAACATCTTATATTTTTCTGTAGATAGATGAGAATAAATGACACCACTGACTTAAATATATCCTCCCCTTTTCATTCCCATCCCCCACCCCATCCCTGCAAGTTTGAAATTTGGATGTCAGAGAAGAAGAGGGAGCGAAACTGAGAATAAGGCATAACACTTTGTAGTATTCATGGAAGGCTAGGGTGTGACTTAAAAGACCATCAATAAACTTTGCTATTTCCTTTGGTGGCTGAATACCATCAAGGGAAATGGATTGATTAGTGGGGCAGGACCATGACCAAAAGAGTCAGATGGAATTCATTGAGGTGAACAGATACAAGGTCAAGTCTGAAGCTTGGCCATGCTGGGGATGACAGTCTGGGGAAGCAAGACAGGAAGCCAAGTTTGTATGGATGGTCAGAAAATTTCGGAAATCATAACCAACATTCAGGCAGGAAGTATCAAAGAGAAGAAGCCTATAATCTAATAATACATTGTCCAAGATCACTTAAGACCCTTTTCAGGTATAAGTGAGACTGGTTGGCCTAGATATAAGCTTAGTTGGTAAGAGATATTGCCTGACTGGAGCTGGCTTCATAGATTTTGTTTTGTCTCCAAACTCAAAATCGACTTGTTCAGATACCTCAGTGGGACTGCAATGGTAAAATCAGATTGACATAACATCTCATCTCTCCCAACACACACTCCAGAAGGATAATATAAAGGGAAGATGACCAAGGGCAAACAGAGTGGTCACTGCTGCTCTGTACCTCCCAGACTACTAAACCGTATCCCACAAAATGCCCATTAATAGTAATATAATCCCTATTCTTCCACCCTCTTCCCAAATTCTAAAACCTTTGCATACCTCAGTAGAAACATCAAATTGATTCTTGCAACTATTGATCCCATAGCAGAGAAAGCAAAAAGAACAGGATTTTTTTCATAACACATATGACATGACCCACATTAACTTGGAACTTCCCAGCCCACAATATTGAAATCTCCTGACAACTTTTTAGTGGTATACTGGTAAATGTTTGACAACTAACTCTCGAAAAAAAAATGTATGCAGGGCATACTTTTAAAGTTTATTCTGCATCACTAACATTTTCTCCATCACTTTCTTAATCAACAAAATAATAAACCAAGCTCTGATTTGTAGTGCTTGCTGATTTCTGGAGTTTAAGTGTTCACACTGGACATCTAAACAATCAGGTCATCAGAGCTGGCCACTTCATCCAGGGAAATGAGGCTGGCAATGATGTTTGGGGTTTTTTTTTCCCTCAAAATTTTACTGTGGTTTATCTGTTCTTATGCTGCCTACATCTGCCTATACTTCTGGAAATACCCCAAGCTGTACCAGCTATTGAGGTCACAGCAACAACATATTGTTATGTATCTTCCTGAATGTTTTCCCATAGTGCATTGTAGGAAGATATAGCACAAAAGAGAGGTGGCAGCCTCTTGAGGGGGAACAAATGTATACCATAGAATGTGTATCCTTTTTTGTAGGTAAACAAGTATCTTGGGGACTCAGTAAAGCTAGATAATAGTGGCAGCTAGAAACCCCCAAGGGAGCACGCAACCCAAGTCCTAAGATTATTGCTGTAAATAAAAATAATACTCTTATAGGTGAATTCTTGTTGTATTAATAATACTCTCAGCCATCTATCCATATTGTAGCATCACATTTGCTGATTTCTAGACTGCTTTACAAATTTTCTTCATAAATTTTCATTTATACATCAGTTCCTATCATTTCATCACTGGTCACTTTAGTTTGCACATTGACAACCCTTCAAAAACCATTGCTTCATAGTTCTTTGATCTCCAAAAGCCCTTTCATATCGATTATACTCCATTCACTCAAAAGCATAGCCATTAACCCTTATCATTCCAAACTGTCTTACCTCTAAGACCTTGAACTCTAAAACTGCCCTCCCTGATACAAAATTCTGTGCTTCTACCTTTCTTACTCAACTTGATCTTCTTCAGAATAATTTGTAGTACCTTATTCCTTCTATTTTTATTCAGTCTACCAGCTCCCTCTTGGAATCACTTGCTTTTCCATCTATCCATCATTAGCCATTTCAACAGTGCTTGTGCCAGCTCCATAAAATCCCTTGGCCTCTGGACATATTGATCCCCAACCTGGGTAAATCACATTAGGAACTATTTCCACTCCATTCTCAGACATCCAAATATTGCTAGAGAAAGTCACAGAATTAGTTTAACTGATTCTGCTACAAATACACACCACCTAATATCAGATATTTCATAGTGTTCCATCTTTTTATTTTTCTTCTATCCACCTTTCCCTTCTCTCCATACCTGCTCTCCATAGCTATTGTTAGATGTTTCTTAAGTCCTTATCTGTGTGACCTTGTCCAAGTCTCTAAATTTTTCTGGGACTCAGTTTTCTTATCTATAAAATGGGGGGTAAAGCTAAAATGGCAGAGTAAAAGCAGGCACTTGCTTGAGCTCTCCCTCCAAATCCTCCAAATACCTGTAAAAATGATGTTAAAGGCTACAGAGCCCACAAAATGACAAAGTGAAACAAGTCTCCAGTCCAAGACAACCTGGAGGATGAAGAGGAGTATATTACACTGCACTGGGAGCAGATCGCAGTCTGGCATGGGTCCAGACACAACCAGAGCAGGCCTCAGGGGACTGAATCACTGGAAGCTGTGGCAGTCTCCAGGCTACTCACTCCACAAATGCCAAAGGATAGTGGAAAAATTCTGTGCGACTTGGGTAAAAGAAGAGCATGATCTGACTGGGATCTGGCCTCAGCTCCAGGCAGCAGTCCTAGTGGGAACAGCAGTAGAAGAGGCAGCAGCTGTTTCTGGAGCTCTGGGACCACAGACAGTGGGGGACAGAGGGGCTCATACAAAGCCCCTGAAGCCAGGGATAGTACATCCACTCACACCCACACCCACATCCCCACTAAAAGCAGAGTCCTACCTTGACAAAGAGTTAGAAAGTCAAGTATTTGGCTAGGAAGATGACCAACCATCATAAAAAAAAACTCAGACTATTGAATCTTACTTGATTACAAAGAAGATCAAAATATACAACCAGAAGACAACAAACTCAAAGCTCCTACATCATAAGCCTTCAATAAAAATATGAATTGGTCATAGGCCATGGAAGAGCCCCAAAAGGATTTTGAAAAGCAAGTAAGAGAAGTAGAACAAAAAAATAGGAAGAGAAATGAGAAGGATGCAAGAAAATTATGAAAAATGAGTCAAAAGAGACCCCCAAAAATACTAAAGAAAATAGCACCTTTAAAAATAGACTAACCAAAATGGCAAAAGAAGTCCAAAAAATCAATGAGGAAAAGAATGTCTTAAAAAGCAGAATTGGCCAAATGAAAAAGGAAGTCCAAAAACTCACTGAAGATAATAATTCCTTAAAAATTAGAATGGAAATATGATATTCAAAAAGTCAAAGGAACTAGGATTAAAATCAATAATCACCTACACAGCAAAACTGAATATAATACTTCAGGGGGAAAAAATGGTCTTTCAGTGAAATAGAGGACTTTCAAACATTCTTGATGAAAAGACAAGAACTGAAAGAAAATTTGACTTTCAAATACAAGAATCAAGAGAAGCATGAAAAGGTAAATAGGAAAGAGAAATTATAAGGGACTTACTAAAGTTGAACTGTTTACATTCCTATGTGGAAAGACAGTATTTGTAACTCTTGAGACTTTTTTCAGTATCTGGGTAACTGGTGGGATTATACACACACATACACACACACACACGCACAGAGACAGAGAGCACAGGGTGAGTTGAATAGGAAGGGATAATATCTAAAAAAATGAAATTAAGGGGTGAGAGAGGAATGTATTGGGAGGAGAAAGAGAAAAATGGAATGGGACAAATTATCTCTCATAAAAGAGGCAAGAAAAAGACTTTTCAGTGGAGAGATAAAGCCAGGAGGTAAAAGGGAAAATGTGAAGCTTACTCTCATCACATCTGACTCAAGGAAGGAATAAAATGCACATTCATTTTGGTATGAAAATCTATCTTACAATACAGAAAACTGGTGGAGAAGGGGATAAGCAGGGTGGGGAGAATGATGGAAGGGAGGGCAATGAGAGGAGGGAGCAATTAGAAGTCAACACTCTTTGGAAGGGACAAGGTCAAAAGAGAAAATAGAAGAAATGGGGGGCAGGATAGGATAGAGGGAAATATAGTCAGTCTTACACAACATGACTGTTATGGAACTCATTTGCAAAACTACACATATATAGCCTATAGTGAATAACTTGCCTTCTCAGTGGGGATGGTTGGGGAGGGAGGAAGGAAGAGAAGTCGGAATTCAAAGTTTTAGGAACCACTGTTGAGTATTGTTCTTGCATTGGGAAATAGGAAATACAGGTAATGGGATATAGAAATTTATCTTGCCACACAAGACAAGAGAGGAGATGGGGATGAGGGAAGGCAGGGCATATTGGTGGTAGGGGTAATTAGAATGCTCAGGGTTTTGGGGTGGGGGAGGGGAGAGATGGGGAGAAAATTTGTAACTCAAAATTTTGTGGAAATGAATATTGAAAACTTAAAATAAATAAATAAATTTAATTAAAAAAAGAATTAGAATGGAGCCAATTTAAGCTAATGACTTTATGAGAAATCAAGAAATTATAAAGCAAAACCAAAAGAATGAAAAAGTAGGAAACAATGTGAAATATCTCATGGAAAAACTACTAACATGGAAAATAGATGCAGGAGAGATAATTTTAAAATTATTTGTCTACCTCAAAACTATGATCAAAAAAAGAGCCTAGACATCATCTTTCAAGAAGTTACTAAGAAAAACTGTCCTGATATTATAAAACCAGAGGGTAAAAAAGAAATTGAAAGAATCCACCAATCACTTCTTGAAAGAAATCCCAATAGGAAAATTACTAGGAATATTGTAGCCAAATTCCAGAGCTCCCAGGTCAAGGAGAAAATATTGCTAGCAGTTAGAAAGAAACAGTTCAAGTATTGTGGAAATACTATCAGGATAAGTCAAGATTTAGCAGTTTCTACATTAAGGGATCAAAAGGGATCAAAATATGATATTCCAGAGATCAGAGGAGCTGGGATTAAAACTGAAAATCACTTACTTAGCAAAACTGAGTATAAAACTTAAGGGGGAAAAATGGATATTCAATGATATAGAAGACTTTCAAGTATTTTTAACGAAAAGATCAAAGCTTAATAGAAAATTTCACTTTCAAATATAAGAATCAAGAATTAAAAGGTAAACAGGAAAGAAAAACCAACAGGGACTTATTAAAGTTAAGCTGTTCACATTCTTACATAGAAAGGTGATATTTGTAATTCATGAGACCTTTCTCAGTATTAAAGTAGTTGGAGGAGATAGGTAGGTAGGTAGGTAGGTAGGGAGAGAGAGAGAGAGAGAGAGAGAGAGAGAGAGAGAGAGAGAGAGAGAGAGAGAGAGAGAGAGAGAGATGGATAGATAGTTAGATAGATAGATAGATGGCACAGGGTGAGTTGAATATGAATGGATAATACTAAAAAAATAAAATTAATGGATGAAAGGGGAATATATTGAGAGGAGAAAGGGAGAGATAGAATTATCTCTCATATAAGGGGCAAGAAAAAGTTTTCACAATGGAGGGGAAGGGGTAGAGGTAAGAGGGAATGAGTAAACCTTCTTCTCATCAGATATACAATCAGTTGGATATCTTACCCTACAGAAAAAGTAAAGGAAAGGGGAATAATGGGAGGAGGGATAGAAGGCAGGGCAGATTGGGGGAGGGGAGTAGTCAGAAGCAAATATTTTTGAAAAACGGATGGGGTCAAAGGAGAAAGTAGAATAAGTGGGGGGCAGGATAGGATGAACAGAACTATAGTTCATCTTTCACAACACGACTATTTTAGAAGTGTTTTGCATAACTGCACATGTATAACCTATATTAAATTGTTTACCTTCTCAGTGAGGGGAGGTAGGGAGAGAAGAAGGGAGAGAATTTACAACTCAAAAGTTCTAAAAACAAATGTTAAAAATTGTTTTTACATGCAAATGGGAAATAACATATACAGGCAATGGGGCATAGAAATCTTTCATACTCTAACAAGAAAGTAAGGGAGAAGGGAATAAAAAGAAGGGTGATTAAAAAGGAGGGCAGACTGGGGGAAGGGGTAATCAGGGGTAATCAGGATGCAGGCCATCTCAGGGTAGGGGTGGGGAAAGATGGGGAGAAAATTTGGAACTCAAAATCTTATGGAAATGAATGTTGAAAACTAAAAATTAATAAATATAAAATGGACCAGATGACTTCCAAAGTCATCTCCAACTCTAAATCTATGGTCCTATGAGTCTATAATGCTTATCCCCATACCCACTCCATACACTTCCAGCAAATGACTTTATTAAGAACTACTGAATTTCCCACAGAATTTCTCCAGGGAATCTGCTAGCAAGAGAAATAAGATTGGACGATCTCATTTCCAGCAGGTTTAGAGAATGCAGAGAATTTTGCATTAAGTGTAAAGAAGCAGAAGCAAAAGCCTTTTCACTCTCCTGGTTGCTAGGGAGAATGAAGTATTCCTCAAACAAAGAACCAGCTTCAAAGTGAAAAACAAAGGAGAAAAAAAGACTTGAAGAAGCAAAGGGAAAACTTGACCCATGACAGGATGGTGTTGACATAGAGGGGAAAGGGAAGAAAAAGGATCTCAGGGCACTTGAAGCTAGGTAAAGATGTGAGTCTCTTTCTGAAGAGAAGGCCCTTATGAGGAGAAAGCAACTGCTTCTCTTCTGAGATTATGTGGATCTAAGTCAAAAGATGACAGATATTCCAAGAAGGATCAGAGAAGAGGACAAAGGCATAGGCATACTGATGACCTCCTGCTAAGGACTACTAGAGTGGCTATTTGCTGACCTTGATGACATCAATAGAAAATACCTATTATCATTCTAAAACCTGTCTGACCTCTCCAAATTCATTAATCCAGATGACCACTACTCATTTCTAGTGATATACATAAATACAGATGATACTGCCAAAAGAAATCAGGAAAACATAGCTAAAAAATTATAAAGAGCTTATGGAGACAGGCAGTATTTTCATCAGTTGAAGACATAGGTATCAGAAAGGAAAGGAAAATGTCAGAAACAAACAGCTGGTTAAGAAAATTCAGTCTTCAGCCCATGGATTTAATGTAAGAAGAGCTCCCCACAAGTTCTGGATCACTGCAGGGTGTACAGAAACACAGTGGAAGAGATTTCCGTTCCAGAGAGCCCTGGAGAGCCGTCCCCAGGGTCCGTCACGCCCCAGAAAGTGGAGCCCACCCCAGCGCTGCCTGACCGGGCGGCCCCAGAGAAGCTGATCCGAGCAGGCTTCAGGGATGGGACATCTGGTGGCCAGGAAAGTCCCTCCACCCACAGAAGCTACAGGTCAGTGAGAGAGACAGCTAGGCTAGCCGAGAGGGGAGCGGGTGTCTCCATGGCTCAGGCCCCCTCAGGAGGAAGCAGTGGAGGCAGACGCAGGGGCAGGAAGTGGCGGAGGCAGTGGCGGAGGCAGCAGCAGCAGCCTGGGACTCCCTGAGCAGATAGGATCTTCATTATTGAAAGTCTCTGCATAAAGCCCCTGAGGGAACTGAGCCTGGGAGGCGGCCCCGCCCCCACCCATTCCATTACTGAAGACCTCTGCATAAAGCCCCTGAGGGAACTGAGCCCGGGAGGCAGCCCTGCACCACCCCAGCACCAGAACTAAAGCTCACATTGAATAGCAGCCGCAGCCACCGCGGAAAGCCCATTTGAATCTCAGACCCCAAGCACTAGCTGGGCAGATCTAGGCAGGGGTGGACAGGAATCTCAGAAGTCAAGTAACTGCCTATGAAAATGCCCAGAAAAGGGAAGAAAAATAAGACTATGAAGAGCTTCTTTGAGTAGGTGCAAATGTTCCCGCCTTTCAATTCTGAAGACGAGGAAATATTCTTGCCATCAGGGAAAGACGTGGAGGGTGGGGCCTCTGTATCCCAGACATCTCAGGGGGATGTCGGGTGGGCTCAGGCCTTGGAAGAGCTCAAAAAGGATTTTGAAAAGCAAGTTAGACAGGTGGAGGAAAAACTGGGAAGAGAAATGAGGGAGATGCAAGAACAGCATGAAAAGCAGGTCAACACCTTGCTAAAGGAGACCCAAAAAAAATGCTGAAGAAAATAACACCTTGAAAAATAGGCTCACTCAATTGGCAAAAGAGGTTCAAAAAGCCAATGAGGAGAAGAATGCTTTCAAAAGCAGAATTAGCCAAATGGAAAAAGAGGTTCAAAAGCTAACTGAAGAGAATAGATCTCTCAAAATTAGAATGGAACAGATGGAGTCTAATGACTTTCTGAGAAACCAAGAAATCACAAAACAAAACCAAAAGAATGAAAAAATGGAAGAGAATGTGAAATATCTCATGGGAAAAACAACAGACCTGGAAAATAGATCCAGGAGAGACAATTTAAAAATTATGGGACTACCTGAAAGTCATGATCAAAAAAAGAGCCTAGAAATCATCTTCCATGAAATTATCAAGGAAAACTGCCCTGAGATTCTAGAACCAGAGGGCAAAATAAGTATTGAAAGAATCCATCGATCACCACCTGAAAGAGATCCAAAAAGAGAAACTCCTAGGAACATTGTGGCCAAATTCCAGAACTCTCAGGTCAAGGAGAAAATCTTGCAAGCAGCTAGAAAGAAACAATTCCAGTATTGTGGAAATACAATCAGGATAACACAAGATCTAGCAGCTTCTACATCAAGGGATCGAAGGGTATGGAATAGGATATTCCAGAAGTCAAAGGAACTAGGACTCAAACCAAGAATCACCTACCCAGCAAAACTGAGTATAATACTTCAGGGGAAAATATGGTCTTTCAATGAAACAGAGGACTTTCAAGCATTCTTGATGAAAAGACCAGAGCTGAAAAGAAAATTTGACTTTGAAACACAAGAATGAGAAGAAGCATGAAAAAGTAAACAGCAAAGAGAAGTCATAAGGGACTTACCATAAGTGAATTGTTTACATTCCTACATGGAAAGACAATATTTGTAACTCTTGAAACTTTTCAGTATCTGGGTAGTTGGTGGGATCACACACACACATGTACACGCATGCACGCACACACACATACACACATGCACGCACATACAGAGACAGAGAGCACAGAGTGAATTGAATAGGATGGGATCATATCTTAAAAGAAATTAAGGTAAATGGTGAGAGAGAAATGTAGTGGGAGGAGAGAGGGTGAAATGGAATGGGTAAATTATATGTCATTTAAGAGGCAAGCAGGAGACTTTTTAGTGGAGGGAAAAAGAGGAGAGCTGAGAAAAAAAACAAGAAGTTTACCCTCATCACATTTGACTAAAGGAAGGAATAAAATGCACACTCATTTTGGTATGAAAACTTATCTTACAGTACAGGAAAGTGGGGGAGAAGGAGATAAGCAAGGGGGGGGGGATGATGGAAGGGAGGGCAATGGGAGGAGGGAGCAATTTGAAGTCAACACTCAGGGAGGGACAGGATCAAAAGACAGAATAGAAACAATGAGGGGCAGGATAGGATGGAGGGTAATTCAGTTAGTCTTACACAACACCACTATTATGGAAGTCATTTGCAAAACTACACAGATAGGGCCTATATTGAATTGCCTGCCTTCCCAAAGGGAATGGGTGGGGAGGGAGGGATGGGGGGAATTTGGAACTCAAGTTTTAGGAACAACTGTTTAGTATTGTTGTTGCTACTAGGAAATAAGAAATACAGTTAATGAGGAATAGAAAGTCATCTGGCCCTACAGGAGAAAAGAGAAGATGGGGACAAGAGAAGGGAGGGATGACAGAAGAGAGGGGAGATTGGAGATAGGGAAAATTAGATTGCTCAGTGTATTGGGGTGGGGGGAGGGGAGAAAAGGGGAGAAAATTTGGAATCCAAAATTTTGTGAAAATGAATGTAAAAAGTTAAATAAATAAAGTAAAAGAAAAAAAAAAGAAAATTCAGTCTTAGAATGGGATTTGTATTTCCAGTACAGCTTAAAAGAAAAGAATGATGAGCTTCTAGTGATGTATGGAAAACACCAGGAAAGAGCTGTTAAGAATGTAATTGCCTCAAATCTTGCAAATATAATCAAAAGGGTTTTCAATTTTAAAGGAAGGGGGGAAGAGAATATTACCTATGCATGTCTACCAAGCTGAGTATCATAGAGAGTCGCTTCAATGTAGAAGAGATGCCAAGAAAAACACCAGAGACAAAGGTCCAAGAAAGAAGGCAGCAATAAAATGCATGACCT
Organism: Bettongia penicillata ogilbyi; assembly: GCA_023548195.1. Taxonomy (NCBI): domain Eukaryota; kingdom Metazoa; phylum Chordata; class Mammalia; order Diprotodontia; family Potoroidae; genus Bettongia; species Bettongia penicillata. Next base: position 2,667,499 of record JAJHZJ010000442.1, read on the forward strand.
CAGATACAAATGCACAAATACACAAATGCCCAGCTAGGTGGTGCAGTGCCTAGAGCACAGGGCATGGAGTCAAGAAGACCTGGATTCAAAACCAGATTCAGATTGGTTGGTTGGTTGTTGTCCTTCGTTCTCAAAGAGGACCAAAATGACTTCACCATGATAAAGTCAAGTTTCAGTGTGCCCAACTGTGGCAGATCAGACCAAGACAATCTCATAATGCTCTACCACAGGTTGGGCACAGATAGTCCATGTGAACATTGAGGTGGATACTCCAAATTAGTGCATCCTACATTTACTTTGTGCTGTCTCAATTCTGCTTAGCACAGTATCCTTTGTGATGTGGGCACGCCATGCTGAGTGGTCCTGTGTCAGTGTCTCCCATGTTGCACAGTCAAATCCAAAGTTCTTGAGAGAGACCTGGGAAGTGTCCTTGTATCACACTTACTAGCTATGTAACCCTGAGTAAGTCACTTAACCTTGTTTGCCTCAGTTTCCTCATCTGTAAAATGAGCTAGAGAAATAAATGGCAAACCACTCCAGTATCTTTGTCAAGAAAACTCCCAAATGAGTCATAAAGAGTTGGATACAACCAAACAATAACAAATAGATCATAAACAAGGTGATCCTAATATGGAGTCAGCAATGACCTCATAAGTATTGTTGGTGGGATGAAACATGTCTAAAAGGCATAAAAAGTAATCATTAAAAAGGCTTATTAAAAAGTAATAGTCTATAAAATGGAACTATATTTATGAAAATATACTCATTGAGGAAATACATGAACCAGGGGGAGGAAGTACGGTAGAAAGCATTCAACAAGGACAATATTACACCCAAACTTTAAGGTTTGCAAAGTGCACCACTAATATTACCTCATTTCATCCTCAGAACAACCCTGGGAGATGGATAACACTATTATTTCCATTTTACTGATGAGAAAAATAAGGCAAACAGGTTAAATGACTTGCAAGGGTAAATATCTGAGATTAGAGGTAAATTCAGACCTTTTTGCATCTACTGCACCACCTAGCTGTATTTGGGTAAAGACTGACAGAAATGATATTATCTTTAGAATACATCATAGTTCCATCTGGAAGGAGAAAGGAAATAGCTAAGGAATCTGAGAAATAAATCCAGAATTTGGTATGGATGCTTAACGTAATAGTGATAAGGGATCCAGATATTTGCTGAACTGTTCTTTCTCCCTCTCCTCCTTTTATCTCCCTCTCCTCTATTCCTCTTCCTCCTCCCCCACCCCTCATCCACCTCCCCATCCCGGCCTTAAAGTAGAACTCCTAGGAACTGTTATTAATTTGCCTTAATTATAATTTCATCATTGAGAAGGTAGAATATCCAACAAGGAAAAATTCCATTCCAAATTTGATTATCCCAAACAAGGAGATCCTGGTTGCTGGGGCAGAAATGATGGCAACATTCTGGCAGTAAAAATACTGCAACTTGAAATCTGTGACAGATTACGTGGGTAAAGTCAGGCACCTTCGGACACATACTCTAGATTTTGAGTGTTTTTTCAAAGGGTTCAAACAAAAGATATATAGGATTCCATGAACTAAAATTCTTCATGGGCATTCAGTATGGGATGGATTGAATACATGAATAAAATCCTGAGAACACAAAAGAAATTATTACTAAGAGGAAGGAGAAAAAAAACCTGTTGTCTGAAGAGAATGATATGATTGGACCAGGAGCTGCTTAGTTCTCTTATATACACCTTCTTTCCCATTAAGAATATAAGCTTTTGAGGAGGAAACTATCTCAATATTTTATTTGTATTCCTTAGTACTAAGCAAATTAACCACACATAATAAGTGCTTAATAAGTGTTTTTTTAATTTATTTATTCCTCCATTCAGCCAAATTAGATTTCTTAAAGAAAAAGATTGTATATATACACACATATGTCCACAATTTTTCTTTAAGGCAGATAATGAACAATTAATACAAAAGTGTGGCTCTGAGATGGAAAACATTATGAAATGCACAATGGATCATTTTGATTACATTAAATTTTAAAGGGTTTGAAAAAACAAACCAGTGCATTCAAGATTAGAAGGAAAGCAGAAAGCTGGAAAATAATTTTTACAACCATTGTTTCTGATAAAGGTCTCATTTTCCAAACAGATAGAGAACTGAATCAAACTTATAAGAATACAAGTCATTTGCCCTTTGATAATGGTCAAAAGATACGAACAGGCAGTTTTCAGAGGAAGAAATTAAAGCTATCTATAGTAATATGAAAAAATGCTCTGAATCACTACTGATTAGAGAAATGCAAATTAAAACAACTCTGAGGTTCCACATCACGCCTATCAGATTGACTATGACAGAAGAGGAAAATGATAAATGTTGGAGAAGATGTGAGAAAATTGAAACACTGATGCATTTTTGGTGGAGTTGTGAACTGATCCAAGTATTCTGGAAAGCAATTTTGAACTTTGTCTGAAGGGCTATAAAACTGTCCATTACCCTTTGATCCAGCAATACCACTATTACATCTGTATGCCAAAGAGATCATAAAAAAAAGGGAAAAGGACCCACATGTACAAAAATATTTATAACAGCTCTTTTTATGGTGGCAAATAAATGGAAATTGTCGAAATGCCCATCAATTGGAGAATGACTGAACAAGTTGTGGTATATAAATGTAATGGAATACTATTGTGCTATAAGAAATGATAAGCAAGCAGATTTCAGAAAAACCTGGAAAGATTTACATGAACTGAAGCTGAGTGAAGTAAGCAGAACCACAAGAACACTGTACACAGTAATGTCAACATTGTGCAGTGATCAACCATAATAGACTTAGCTTTTTTCAGCAATACAATGATCCAAGACGCTTTCAAAATTCGTAGTGGAAAATATCATCCACATCCAGAGAAAGAACTATGGAATATGAATGTAGAGAAGAATGCTATTTTCATTTTTTTTTGTTTTTTTCTCTCATGGCTTTTCCCTTTTGTTCTGATTCTTCTTTCAAAACATGATTAGTGTGGAAATATGCTTAACGTGATTACATATACATATATATATACACATATATATGTGTGTGTGTGTGTGTATATATATATATATATATATATATATATATATATATATATATATATATAAAACCTATCTCAGATTGCTTGCTATCTTGAGGGGGGGAGCGAAGAGAGGAAGGAAGAAAAAATTGGAATTCAAAATCTTACAAAACTGAATATTGAAAATTATCTTTACATAAAATTGGAAAAAATAAAATATTATCAAGTGCAAAAAAAAAAAACCAAAACATATGGACCTGAAATTTTACCTGACAGGATTTCTTAGCTTTGGTGCCTATGAATGATTTATATCAACAATGGTAACAAAGATACTATTAATAATAAAAGCTGCCATTTACAGTGTTTTAAAGTGTTTTTTAAAAAGTGTGGCTCTGGCCAGGATCATGCTTTAGTTAATGCAAGCATTACTATGTCTCCCTAAAGTCTTTATGTTTGTTATTTGTTATGAGATAATAATATTCTATTATATTCATATATCATAATTTGCTTAGTCATTCCCAAATAAATGGGTTGGAACATTGAGTAGAATCTAATAAGATGAAATTTAATTAAAAAAATATGAAGTTTTACACTTGGATTCAAAAAATTAACTTCACAAATGTGAGAAGAGGAAGGAAGGGTGGTTAGATAGCAATTTATCTGAAAAAAATCTGGGGGTTTTATCAAACTGCAAGTTCTATTACATTGAGTGTAATAAGGCAGTCCAAAAAGTGAATCTTAAGTTCAGACGGACTGTGTCCAGGAATAGAGAGGTGATAGTCCCTGTGCATTCTGTCCTAGTTAGATCACATATAGAATACTCCCTTCATTTCTGGATACCTTATCATTGGTTACAGGAACTGGTACTGTTTGGCTTGGAGAAAAGTTAGGAGGAATATGGCCACTATCTTCTGAAGTACTACCATATGGATTAGACTTGTTCCATTTGGCCCCAGACAGCACAACAAGAACAACAGTGGAAGCAGCCAAGTGGCAAATTTAGTTTTGATGTCATGGAGAAAAAGAGACAGTGTATTAGAGTGGATAGAAAGTTGGCCTCTGAGCCAGAAAGATTGTGGCACAAAGTCTGCCTCAGACACATATTGGCTATATGACCTTGGGCAAATCCTTTAAGTTCTGAGCTGATTCTCTTAGATTCTAAGTTTCAGGGACATTACTAGCCTTCACTGGTAGAAAGTTGCTCACTGAGAGCACTCTATACCAATGAAATCATAAGTCTAGTCTTTAAATGGTCTTATTCCTATCCCTTTCCATAAAGAAAAAAGTTTATTGACAATTAGAGTTATCCAAAAGTATAATGCATTAATTTGGGAGATAGTAGGTTTCCCTGCAGTGAAAGACATAAAGTATGGAATGACTACTTCTTCAGAAAATTGTAGATAAGATCGGTGTTAAGGTGTTAGTTGGATGAGGTGGCCCTTGAAGTCCTTTCCAACTCTGAAATTTTATGACTCTGAGTGTCTGTAATTATATAAAAACACAAATCATCTGACCTGATATCCTTTCTCTAGCCTTCAAATTTTCTCTGTTGGTTTCTCCATATTCTATTTTTTAATTTCTATCTTCAGTGGGAAAAAAATAGCATGCTTCTTTTTCAAAAATAACCTATCTACCTGTGCCCAATCCATTGTGCCTTCTCTGAGGCACAATGACATTGCTCTATCAATTATCCTCTCATCTCGTACATTAAAGGCTCTTAATATTTTTATTTTAAGTCATCAGTTGACAGTCTGGAAAAGCCAATAACCCCTTCTTAGAATAATATTTTCAATGCAGATTTAAATAAAGACATAGGATTACAAAGGGAACTGACTATGTTGAAATACACTTCATGAATATTAAAAAAAAGATCAATTTAAGAACTCCTATCTAATATTTTCAATCTCTCCCTTTCCACATGCTCCTTAATTCCCTGGAACCTACAAATATACTTAAGCTGAACATTACAATATTCTCTCATATCCAGACTGGCTATTCCTCTTGATTTGCCTAATTCCACTAATGGAAGCATAATTTCTCTTTCATCCCACTCCATGGTCAACCACTGAATCCATCAAGGAGCCTTAATGATTCAGCTTCTCAATGTTTCTCATATTTATCTCTTCCTAGCTTTTTCCAGTGGCTATCTCAACTCAGGCTTTCATTATCTTTTGTCTGAATCACTGCTTGTTAACCTATCTCCCTTTCTCCAATCTGCCCCCACTTTCATCTATTTTACACACCAATCAATGTAACACATAATTCTAATTGAGTCATTATCCCATTCATTAATTAAAGCCCACATTCATATAGTCCTTTGAAGTTCATTATTAACAATAATATAGCTCCTTTTTACCTTTGCAAAGCATTTTAAATGCATAATTTCATTTTTTCTCACAATAACTATAGTTACTATCATTAACCTTATTTTACAGATAAGGAAACTGAGGTTCAGAGAAATGGAAAGACTTACCCATAGCCAGAGTGGATCCTCATAGTCCTGAAGGTGTAATTTAAGCCCATATGTTTCTGACTCTGTGCCCTGAATGCTCTCCACTATATGATAGACAGATAGGTGATATGGTAGATGAAGTGCTGGACCTGGAGCCAGGAAGACCTGATTTGAAATCCAGCTACAGATACAAACTGTGTGACTGAGCAAATCATTTAATCTTCAGTTTCCTCAAATGTAAAATAGAGATAATAATAGCAGCTGCCCCTCAGAATTGCTGTGAGGACAAACTGAGATAATACTTGTAAGGGACTAGGCAAATGTTAAAGCTCTATATAAATGCTAGTTCTTATTGCTGGTTCATAAATAGCTTTCAGGGAATCATAAAACCACTTTGGATTGTTACTATCAGCATAAAACTAAATTTCATCTGCCTTCTTACTGAGCCAGGAACCTACGGGGCATCACAACTACTTAGTGCTGATGGAGCCACATTGATTAGTGATAAGGACATGATCCCAGGGAGAAAGCCTGAACACTTCCATAGTATCCTCAACAGACCATCATCAATCAATGCTGAGACCACTGACTGTTTACATCAGGTTGAAGTCAATCCCTCCTTAGCTGAACTTCCAACTGAAGAAGTGGTTTTGAAAGCCATTAGGCTTCTTTCATGTGGCAAACATCTGGTGCTGATTCTATTCCAGTTGAGATTTACAAGGAAGGGGGACCATTGCTCATACCAAAGCTGATTGAAATTTTCCAGATTATATGGCAAGAGGAGGTTATCCCCTAGGAATTCAAGGATGCCTCCACTGTCCATCTCTATAAAGGTAAAGGAAATTCCTGTGACAGTCACTGGGGGGCAAGGGGGGTGAGGAGTCTCTCTCTTAGTCATTGCTGGCAAAATTCTTGCTAGAGTCCTCCTTAATAGGCTGATCTTACCCCCGGAAGATGGTCATCTACCTAAGAGCCAGTGTGGCTTTGGAAAGGGCCGAAAACAGTCAATATGGTGTTTGCTGCCCAACAACTCCAGGAGAAATACCAGTAGCAGAACAGAGGTCTGTAACACAATGTTTGTAGATCTGACCAAGGTCTTTGACACTGTTAGTCTTGAGGCCTTATGGAAAATCATGTTAAAATTTGGTTGCCCAGAGAAATTCATCAATATTGTACATCAATTTCATGATGGCATGTTTGCCTGGGTTCTGGATAGTGGACAAAGCTCTCGTGCCTTCCCAGTCACCAATGGAGTGCAACAGGGCTGTGTGCTTGCTCCTGTGCTTTTTAGCATGATGTTTTTAGTCATGTTGTCAAATGCTTTCAATGAGGATAAACAAGGCATCAATGTCAGCTACCATATGGATCATAAATTCTTCAATCTGAAAGGGCTACAAGCCAAGATCAAAATGGGGGGAGTGTTGGTGCATGATTTTCTGTTTGTAGATGATTATGCACTCAGTGCAGCCTCTGAAACTGAGATGCAACAAAGTATGGATCAATTCTCTGCTGCCTATGCTAATTTTGGCCTAATAATTAGCACCAAGAGAATACAGGTGCTCCATCAGCCACCACCACACCACCCATATGTGGAACCAATCAATTACAAAAAATGGAGAAGTTTTGAATGCTGTGGATAAGTTCACTTACTTTGGTAGTGTACTTTCCAGAGATGTACACATTGACAATGAGGTCGACACACACATTTTCAGAACTAGCTCAGGATTTGGGAGGCTCCAAAGAAAAGTTTGAGAGAGAAGAAGTATTAGACTGATTAACAAACTGAAGTTCCATGGAACCATTGTGCTGGTCTCATTGTTGTATACCTGTGAAACATGGATAGTCTACCAGCGCCATTCCAGAAAACTGAATTGCTTCCATTTGAACTGTCTTAGGAAGATTCTGAGGATCACCTGGCAGGATAAGGTACCAGACACTTAGCTCCTTGCTAGAATTAAACTGCCACACATTCAAACTATGCTTCAAAGACCACAACTCTGATGGGTTGGCCACGTTGCTCAAAAGTAAAATGTATGCTTACCAAAAAGACTATTTTATGGAGAACTCACATGGGGCAGGTGATCATATGGTGGCTAGAAGAAATGATACAAGGACACTCTGAAGGTCTCTCTCAAGAACTTTGAATTTAACTGTGTAACATGGGAGACACATGGGAGGCACAGGACTGTTCAGCATGATGTGCCCATATTAGAAAGAGTGCTGTGCTCTGTGAGCAAAGCAGAATTGAGACAGTACAAAGTAAACATAGGATGCACAAATTTGGGGTATCCACCCCAAATATTCACATGGACTACCTATGCCCAACCTGTCATAGAGCGTTCTGAGCTCATATTGGTCTGATCAGTCACAGTCAAACACACTGAAACTTCACTTTATCCTGGTGATGTCACTTTGGTCCTCTTCAAGAATGAAGGACAAAAACCAGTTCTTATTGCTATTGTTTACCATCATCATCATCATCATTATGCCTTTTACAAAGTGTTTTTTTCACAACCACCAAAGGAAGTGGGCAATACAAATACCGTTATCCCCATTTTACAGATGAGAAATATTAGGCCCAGAGAGGTTAAGGGAATTGACCCTGATAACACAGGTATTAAGTATTAAAGTCTATATTTGAACTCAAGTCTCCTGACTCCAAATCCAGTACTCTTTCCACTACACCATGCTGAATCCCCCATCCAAAAACTTTCAGAATGACTCTCTGTTGCCTAGGGAGGCCCAATGCCTTAGGGTAGTTTCCAAGGTCCTCTATAATGTAGCATCTATTTTCCTTGACAGCCATACCTCTCACCATTCCCTTTCACACTACCTATATTCTACCCAAACTATATCATTTTTTGTTTCTGAAATACATAGTTTTTCAGCTTCCGTGCTTTTCTTCGTGCTATTTTCTTTGCTAGAATGCCTTCCCCATAATTTTCCCTATTTTCAGTCTAATCCATTCATAAATGCACAGTTGAAATGTCTCCACCTCCATGGTAGCTTCCCTGAATCTCTCCTTCTCTTAATTCCTGTAACTCTAAATACATTTCTTAACATCACTTATCACATTCTGCCTTGTGTTATAGCTATTTCCACGGAAGTCTCATGTCCCTTGCTAAATTGAATGCTCTTGGCAGTTATTCCTCTTTGCATCTATTTAGTGTAATGCCCTATATGCAGTAGGTGCTTAAACTGTTGAGTGAACAAATGAATGAATACATGAATAACTGAATGGTGGTCAAGTACTAAAATAAATCGGTTGTGGGATAATGGAAATCTGGCATTGGGCCTACACAAAGATTAGTTTCTTCTGTCCCTACTTTTTAACTCCTGTTGATTTTCATTCCATAAAAGTCTGGGTATTTGCTGGAAACAGATGCTGGTGTTCCCTTATTAGTGAGACAGAACAGAAGAAGTTGGAAGACAGAATTAGGAGCAGTGGAATTGGTCAGAGTGGATGGGGGTTATACAGATTTTACCGACCAAATAAGTGGGTACCTTTTACAATGACTCTAATAGGAACTGCGACCTAATGTTATTTTTTAAACCCAATGCTGACCTTTTAAGTAGATGGAGTAAACAGTAGATTGTGCCATGCACTTTGAGGCACAAACATACCACCCACTCTATCTCCCTCCCCTTGCTCCACCCAAAATGATCTTCCTCACTTACCTGTTACATTACCTGAAATTCTACTATTTGAAATGAGTTTCTTTGTATAAACTAGCTTCTTTTTAAAAACCAGAATACCCTTGGGAGAGTTAATGTATCTGGCTACCTGTCATTCACACCATAGTGTGAATTATCCTGCTCAATTCCTTTGTTGCTAAGAGCTAAATAAAATGGCATTAAAGGAATGGGAGCTTTAAGAGAGAGTAAGGTTAAGGGTTGAAGGAAAATTAGCATTGTAACATAGAGTACTACCTAAATAAAAAGTTTCAGGTATTAGAAGGTACCATGACAACCCCAAATATTTAGGGAAGGACAAAAAAGGGAAAGAAAGGACCGAAGACAAACTTTTCCTACTAACGTAGTCTTGAGTTTAATTTGGCTGATCAAATGAAATTTTATATTTGAGGTCATGGGAACATGGGATTTAGTATAGGAAGGAAACTTAAAGCTCATTGTTCAATTCCCTCATCTTACATACTGGGAAACTGAGGCCTAGAGAGAATAAATAACTTTCCCAAAGTCACATAGGTAGTAAATAGTAGATCAGGCATTCACATCCAGGAGTTTCGTTTGTTCTTTGGTCTCCAATAGAAGTACAGGCTACACATGATGTGAATTCCCAGAAAACCTGGGACATTTAGAAAACAATAATCCTGTCCCATGGGCACAAATACTGCCCAATCAGTTGCTATAGAGAAGGGCAATACCTCCTTAATTGCAGAACAATTTAATTTACAATTCACTCAGTATCTCTTCTGAGATATCTTTGCTTAGGATGCTCCAAATTGTCTTAGCCATTGACCCATGCCCACAACGATGAAATTTTTTAAGTCCCTGGCTCCTTGCATTCTTGGATTTTGGTAACCTCACTCAAGGGGTCCCTCACATGGCACCACTAGGTATCATCTGTCTGAGCCTACCAGGAACCCACCATTTTCTTCCTTAGAAAGTGAATGGAGACTGGATAGTTTGGCTCAGTAGTTTCCAGCACTCCTGCTTTTCATTCTACTCATTCCCACAACTGGATTGACTCAGACACAATGAGGTCAAAGGACTTGCCTAGGGCCACAGAGCAAGCAGTTTGCGTGGAACACAAATGCAGAACCTTCTCAGCTCCTCCTTCCCCCTTTGCCAAAATCACGAGTCTATCCTGCCTCCCAGGGCCTTGGAAGGCCTGATCCCCTTGTGGTCTGAAAGTTCCTGATTTTAAATTGCTCCATCTGTCAGAGCAAAGTTGATGCCTTAAAATTTCCTTTCCTACTTAAGAGTTTCATGAATTCAGAAGTAACTCTCATACCCATCCTGGACAAGTGGTTTTTTCTCTTGTTTGTAGGCAGGCAGATTACTGAATAGAATTCTTATTCCCTAGTCTGAGCCTGTCCTGAACTCTCAGCTAACACCTCATTCACTCCTGAATCTGACTTTCTCCTTGGTGGGCATAGATGAATATAATGTCTATGAAATTCCCAAGTCAGGCCCTACTTGAGCTACTGCCTACTGTAGCAAGATGGTGGCCTGGGGGGAGGGGGAGGGAAGCTGCACACTCACAGTAACACAGAATCTTAGAGGCAGGAGGGATTTTATAGGCCGTCTTATCACCCAACCTTTATCTTCATCATCATCACCATCAGCAAGCATTTACTACACACTTATTATATGTCAGGCACTGTGTTAAGCGCTAGAGATACAAAGACACATAGCTCCTACTCTTAAGAACCTCACATTCTCATGGGGAAGACAACACACAAGTAACTATGGATCTACAAGAGACAGATCTACAAATGTAGTAGTATGCAATATACACAGAGTATATGTAGAAGTACATAGTATATAGTATAAATAGAAGGGAGGCTCAGAGAGAAAGACACTAAAGAAGGAAAGTCATGGGGAGGAGGCCTGAGAAAGGCTTCTTCCAGAGGCTAGCATTGGAGCTAAGCCTTGAAGGAAGCCAGGAGACAAAGGTGAGAAGGAGCCTTTTAGCCATGAAGGACAGCCAGTGAGAAGGTATGGAATGAGAATATGAACTGTCATATCTGAGGAACATCAAGAAAACCAGGATAAGACCCCCTTCTAGAATACAGCCAACAAATCTTCATCCAGCCTTGATTCTGAAGGTAGCTGGTGAGGGCGAGCCTCATGATCTACCTCCCAAGATAGTCCATTCTACTTTGGGAGACTTAGAATTGTAATTCTAATTACTTACATAGAAGCTAAGTCTGCTTCTGTAATTTCTAACCATTGATCCTAGTTATTCTCTCTTAAGCCAACCAGTATAAGTCTTTTCCAAATAATAGTTCTTCACATACTGGTAGGCAGCTAGCATTCAACTGGAGGGCAGTTAGGTGGTGCACTGGATAGAGTGCTGAGCCTGGAGTCTGAAGGATTAGTCTTGCTGAGTTCAAATCGAGCCTCAGAGGTTTATTAAACTCTGGGTCAATCACTTTACCCTGTTTGCCTCAGTTTATTTATCTGTAAAATGAGTTGGAGAAGGAAATAGCAAACCATTCTGGTATCTTTGTCAAGAAAACCTCCAAATGGGGTTGTGAAGAGTCAGACATCACTGAAAAACAGCAAAAAATGAGCTGGAGAAGGAAAGAAATGACAAACCACTCCAGTATCTTTGCCAAGAAAACCCCAAATGGAGTCACCAATTGCTGAAACAGCTGAAACAACTGAACCACAACAAAATCATTCACATTCTCCCTATCTTCTCTTCTCCAGGCTAAATACTCTCAGCTCCCTAAATGGATCCTCATAAAAAATGGACTGGAGCATCTTCCCCTTTGTGCCGTCCTCTTAGAGGCACAAATCCAGGTTGGGAAAGGCATGGCTAGAAATTAATCCAAGTGAAAAATATGAGATGGTTATGATCAAAAGATCATAAAGTTGGAAGGAATCTTAAATATTATCTAAGCCAACACCCTTATGAGTGAAAGAACAAAGCCTGGGGAGTTCCAGTGACTTACCCAAAGGTCACTCAGCTAGTAGTGGCAAAGTTAGTATTCAAGCATAGTTCTCTTACTCCAAATTCAGCCCTCTCACCACTGCACCACATTGCTACTTTCTTCAAGCTCAGTGAAAGTCAACGATGTGACATGATAGCTAAAAATCCTGTGATCTTTAGTCATGTTACCATAGGCATGGTATCCACAGCTAGGGAGCTGATACTCTGCCTTGATCAGATCACATGTGGAGAATTCTGTTCAGCTCTGGGGACCATGTTTTGTAAAGGACATTTCTAAGGCAGAGAACATCCAAATAGATAATGATGAGAGGGGTGAGGGAGTGTCAAGATCATTTCATATAAATGGTTACTGAAAGAACTAAGGATGTTTACACTGTAGACATTTAATGAATATCTATTGAATTTAATGGAACTGAGTTCTCCTTGGGCAACCTCCATCTTAATTAATTTCCATGGAATCCAATGGATGGAGAAAACAGAAACAGTTTTCTCCTCTGTCACAACCTTAAAACATCCAATTCAGAATCTGTCATCCCTGCCTGGGATGGGCTGTGGCAAAAGGACACAAGCCCATGGATGTGCCAGCTCAGTCTCTCCCAGGGACTGGGTATTATAGTGTTAGAAAGGAGAAACCGGGAAAATAAGCCAGTGTGTGTTGCCCTAGCTGCCAGGATCCTGGCTGTCCCATCAGTACGTGAATCACATGAAACAAAAACATTTATATTTAGCTGGGAAATGATTTCACAGGATTTGACAAGGTCAAATGATATCATTTCATTGAAATGGTTCCAAAGATGGCAAGATACAAGGAAGAGAGAGAAAGGGGGAAGGGAGGGAGGCTTCTCCTTGGAAAGAGTGGAAGACTTGACATTTGGGTAGGGAGGACAAGACAGGGAAAGAAAGGATGGGGGAGAAGCTACACACACTGACTTCAGGAGCCACATGGTTTCAGTTGCCTCAAAGATGCTCTTCCTCCTGTATTCTGTCATCTTTTAACAAATACAGCGACAGTGCATTTAGTCTAAATATAGGCTGAAGAATATTACACAGAATTATTCAACAGGAACTAGGGAAGCTGTTCCTCATCACTGTTCTGACTGGTTTGACTTCATAATCAAATGAAGAACCTTTTAAAAAAAAATTCCAAGTTTCCTGTGGTATCGAATATCAAGGTCTGGCAACACTGAGTTGAGAGTTAATGGATTCACAGGAAAATTCCTTGCTAAATTTTTCATGATGATTTGTATTTCAGTCACTTCCTAGACAGTATGAATGGAAAGAGAGCAAAGCAAAAGGAAGAAGGGAAGCTATTTCAAAGAAGGTCCAAGATCCAAGGCTCTTCACTCGTGGTTTAAGACAAGAGAAAAATATACAGTCATTTCTTTTCTTAACCTAATTGAGACTGTTAATTTCTACCCTGGTGATAGCGCCACGTGGTGGTAATACCACTACCTGGAGGCGATACTATGGCTTTCAAATCTTATCTTTTACACAAACTGTGAGATTCTAGGCAAGTCACTTAATTTTTATAATTTTTATGTGCCTCAAGCAAGTGCTTGGGACTTATATAATAAATGATAATAACAATAAATATAATAGCTCACATTTGTATCTCACTTTAAGGGGAAGCTAGGTGGTTCAGCACCAGGCTTGAAGTCAGGAAGACCTAAGTTCAAATCTGGCATCAGATCCTTTCTAGCTGTTTGACCCTGGGCAAGTCACTCAACCCTATTTGCCTCCGTTTCTTCATCTGTAACATGAGCAGGCAAAGGAAATAGCAAATCATGCAAGAATCTTTGACAATAAAACTCCAAAATGTTCATGAAGAGTTGGACATGGCTGGAACAACCGAACCAGAACAATTAAGGTTCACAATGTAGTTTACATACGTTACTTTATTTGATGCTGACAACAACCCTATGAGAAAGGTGCTATTACCATCCTCCATTTTATAGATCTGGAAATGAAGGATTAAAGAGGTTAAATAATGTGCCCAGCATCACACAACTAGTAAGAATCTGCAGGTGAATTTGAATTCAGATCTTCAAGACTCAAATGCTAGCACTCTACATGCTATGTCAGAGGTTCTCAAAAGTGTGGTCCGCAGAACCCTAGGGCCAGAGACCCTTTCAGGGAATCTGTGAGGTCAAAACTATTTTCATAATAATACTAAGACATTATTTGCCTGCTTAAATACTCCTGCCTTTTCCAGCAACATATCTACATGAGGCTGTATTTTCTTCATATATTTCAGACAAAACAACAAATTGCAACAGATTAAATGTGGAATCAGATATCATAATCTAGTTAACTTCTTTTAAATTGGGCATTCGAGATTTATAAATATGTGTAAAATAATGCAACTCTTCTCAATTTTTTTCTTATTTTGAAAAATATAGTTTTTCCTTTTATAAAAATATGCTAAATATGTTAACATGTCATGGGTTTATTAAGGTTGTTTTAAATGAATTTATATTTTTAAATTTTAATTTCTAACATTTCTAATAGATTTATAATAAATATAAGGGTAACTAGGTGGTGAAGTGGATAGAGTGATGGACCTGGAGTCAGGAATACTCATCTTCCTAAGTTCAAAAGTGGCCCCAGACACTTACTGTGTGACCCTGGGCAAGTCACTTAACCTGTTTGCCTTAGTTTCTTATCTATAAAATGAGCTGGAGCAGGAAATGGCAAATCTGTCCAGTAGCTTTGTCAAGATAACCCCCAATGGTGTTATGAAGGGTGGAACATGACTGAAAAAATGACTTAACAACCACAATAAATATAACCCACATAAACAAAAGCTCTTTGGGTTCCTCAATAGCTTTGAAGAGCATTAAGGAATCCCAGGGTCAAAAAATTTGAGAACTTTGGTATTATGTCATAGATGGGTTGCAATCTGCACAAAACCATCACATTTTTCTTGAGGTGCCATAATCACTGGATGACCATTTGTTGGGAAAGAGAATCCTTGTGGATATGGGTTGTACTAGATGACTTCTCCAGGACTTTCCAACTCTGAAATTCTGTGATATGGCCCTGGCATTTCACAGAGTGGGGGAACTTGTATGTTATGAATGATTATATGGAATACATTCTCCTATTGTAAATCTGAATTAGAGAGGGCTCCAGAACAAATCCCCTTCATGTAAGACATCTGAGAGATGAAATTATCCAGAGGGAGCAAGCAAATGTGTAGAGATGATGATTGGACCAGGATAGGAGTAGAAAAACTGGCTGGTCCCAAGATATAGATCTGAGTTCTATCAGATTCAGAAGGGTTCTGGACCCAGAAACTTGGGGTAGTTAGAGGTCTGAAGGTAGAGAAAATGTTCAGTCAGTAGGACACCCTTGTGGAACAGATTAAGAAAAGGAAATCATGGTGGCTAAGGCCTAGGGGGTTTAGACCCTTTGCAGGATAGGAGCAAGATATAAGCCTAAGACAATAATAAAAACATATATGTATATACATACATATATATACACACACATATATGTATCACACATATATGTGTGTGTACATGTATATATATGTGTGTGTGTGTATGTATATATATGTGTATATATATACTTGAACTCTTGAACTTATAAAGCACTTTCCATATATTATCCCATTCGAATCCTGTGAGGCAGGTGATGTTACTATTGTCATTTTACAGATGAGGAAACTGAGGCCCAGAGTGTGGCATAACGAACAGAGTGTTGGACTTGGAGTCAGGAAGAATCTAGTTCCAATCCTGTATCAGATGCTTACTAATAAACAGTGGAATCCTGGACAACTTACTGAACCTCTCTGAGCCTCAGTTTCCTCATCTGTAAATAGGAATAGCACCTACCTCACAGGGCTACTATAAGTATCAAATGATATATTAAAAAGCACAAACATATATAAAATACTTTCTAAACCTTAACACACTCTGTTGGTGGTATCTACAAGTTAAATAATTTGCCCAGAGTCACATAGCTAGTAAGCACCTAAAGGAAGACTTGAACTCAGATCTTCCTGATTCCCAGTATTAGAGCTTTATCCACTATACCACCTAGCTGCCCAAAGCTTCACCCAAAGGACAGAACCAGTTGTAACACTCAGCTGTTCTGAATTTGCTCTATGAGAATCAAGCAAGGCGACATGAACTTATTAAATGCTTGCTATGTGCTGAACATTGTGCTAACTCCTGGAGATACAAATACAAGCAAAAAGACAGACCCTACCCTCAAGAAGCTTATAGTCTAACAGAAGATGACACATAAAAGTGAACTAAAGGGGGAGGGGGTAGTGAGGAAGCAGCTGATGAATGAGGGTGAAGTCTGGAGAAGGCCAACCTGGGCCTATCCTCAAAATGGAGATAAGTGATATCCTGCTCCCAAAGGTAACTCACCAACGGGAGAAGGGGGTCAGGGTGGCAGAGCAATGTTCCAGAAGGAGAAGGACTCAGGCACTAAGAGAAGTTCCAATGTTAGACGGCAGCTGAGTCATGGTGGGTAAGTCCAAAGTATCAGAAGCAGAGCCAAGAAGTAGCAGGGAAAGAGCAGCCAAGAGAGAACCAAAACTTCCAAGGGCTGGCACCATAAGTTATTTCCAGATGGATGAAAGATATAGCAGCCAGATCATTTGAAGAGTTCTATAGCACCATGACATAATCTCTAAAGGCCAGATAGGAAATGGCCTTTCCTATTTCGGCAATCAGTAGAAACAGACATGACCTAAAACAGGCCCATAGATCTAGAGATTAAATGTAAGGAAGAGAATTTAAGGTAGGATAGTGGATGATCCAAAGCTCAGGGGGAGGTTCTTAAGAGACAGAGGGTATGTATCTTCTCTGTGAGTCAGGGATTTCCAGACTAAAGATAGAACTAGGAAGCAGATCCTCAAAGAGCAGGAGAATTCTGACAGCTTTGGTGATCTTGATCTACCTCAACAAAAACTGCATCCAACTTATGACATTTAAAAAGTTCAAGAGACATAGTTTCAGGTAATTTATCATTTTATTTATTTATTTTTTTATATATAAATTTAACTTTTTTTTTACATTCATTTTCACAAAATTTGGGGTTCCAAATTTTCTCCCCATTTGTCCCCTCCCCCCACCCCAATACACCAAGCAATCTAATTTTCCCTATCACCAATCTGCCCTCTCTTCTATCATCCCTCCCTTCCCTTGTCCCCATCTTCTCATGTGTCCTGTAGGGCCAGATGACTTTCTATTCCTCATTGCTTGTATTTCTTATTTCCTAGTAGCAACAACAATACTCAACAGTTGTTCCTAAAACTTTGAGTTCCAACTTCTCCCCATCCCTCCCTCCCCACCCATTCCCTTTGGGAAGGCAGGCAATTCAATATAGGCCCTATCTGTGTACTTTTGAAAATGACTTCCATAATAGTCGTGTTGTGTAAGACTAACTGTATTTCCCTCCATCCTATTCTGCCCCCCATTGTTTCTATTCTCTCTTTTGATCCTGTCCCTCCCCAAGACTGTCAACTTCAAATTGCTCCCTCCTCCCATTGCCCTCCCTTCCATCATCCCCCCCACACTGCTTATCTCCTTCTCCCCCACTTTTCTGTATTGTAAGATAGGTTTTCATACCATTTTATTCCTTCCTTTAGTCAAATGTGATGAGAGTAAACTTCATGTTTTCTTCCTCAGCTCTCCTCTTTTTCCCTCCACTAAAAAGTCTCCTGCTTGCCTCTTCTGTGAGAGATAATTTGTCCCATTCTATTTCACCCTCTCTCCTCCCAATACATTTCTCTTATACATTTATCTTAATTTTTTTAAGATATGATCCCATCCTATTCAATTCACTCTGTGCTCTCTGTCTCTGTGTGTGCCTGCACATGTGTATGTGTGTGTGTAATCCTACCAACTACCCAGATACTGAAAAGTTTCAAGAGTTACAAATATTGTCTTTCCATGTAGGAATGTAAACAGTTTAACTTTGGTAAGTCCCTTATGACTTCTCTTTGCTGTTTACTTTTTCATGTTTCTTCTCATTCTTGTGTTTGAAAGTCAAATTTTCTTTTCAGCTCTGGTCTTTTCATCAAGAATGATTGAAAGTCCTCTGTTTCATTGAAAGACCTTATTTTCCCCTGAAGTATTATACTCAGTTTTGCTGGGTAGGTGATTCTTGGTTTGAGTCCTAGTTCCTTTGCCTTCTGGAATATATTCCATGCCCTTTGATCCCTTAATGTAGAAGCTGCTAGATCTTGTGTTATCCTGATTGTATTTCCACAATACTTGAACTGTTTCTTTCTAGCTGCTTGCAATATTTTCTCCTTGACCTGGGAATTCTGGAATTTGGCCACAGTGTTCCTAGGAGTTTCTCTTTTTGGATCTCTTTCAGGCGGTGATCGATGGATTCCTTCAATACTTATTTTGCCCTCTGGTTCTAGAATCTCAGGGCAGTTTTCCTTGATAATTTCATGCAAGATGATGTCTAGGCTCTTTTTTTGATCATGGCTTTCAGGTAGTCCCATAATTTTTAAATTGTCTCTCCTGGATCTATTTTCCAGGTCTGTTGTTTTTCCCATGAGATATTTCACATTCTCTTCCATTTTTTCATTCTTTTGGTTTTGTTTGGTGATTTCTTGGTTTCTCAGAAAGTCATTAGACTCCATCTGTTCCATTCTAATTTTGAGAGAACTATTTTCTTCAATGAGCTTTTGAACCTCTTTTTCCATTTGGCTAATTCTGCTTTTGAAAGCATTCTTGTCCTCATTGGCTTTTTGAACCTCTTTTGCCAATTGAGTTAGCTTATTTTTCAAGGTATTATTTTCTTCAGCATTTTTGGGGGTCTCCTTTAGCAAGGTTTTCACCTGTTTTTCATGCTTTTCTTGCATCTCTCTCATTTCTCTTCCCAGTTTTTCCTCCACCTGTCTAACTTGATTTTCAAAATCCTTTTTGAGCTCTTCCATGGCCTGAGCCCATTGGATATCTATTTTGGATGTTTGGGATATAGAGGCCTTGGCATCTATGTCTTTCCCTGATGGTAAGCATTTTTCTTCCTCATCAGAAAGGAAAGGAGGAAACATCTGTTCACCAAGAAGGTAACCTTCTATGGTCTTATTTTTTTTCCCTTTTCTGGGCATTTTCCCAGTCAGTTACTTGACTTCTGAGATTCCTTTCCACCCCCACCTCACCAGTGCTTGGGGTCTGAGATTCCAATGCTGCTCCCCAGCCTCAGGGCTTTCAGCAGGGGGAGGGGCTTCTATTCAGTGAGAGATTAAATACTGCTGCTCAGGTGGGGGCAGGGTCGCCTCCCAGGCAGAGTTCCCTCAAGGGGTTTATGTAGAGATCTTCAGTAATGGCCCTGAGCTCTTGTCTGCTCCAGGAACCCCTGGCCGCCACTGCCTCTGCCACTTCCTCCTGAGGGGCCTGAGTTATGGAGACACCCCGCTCCCCTCTTGGCCAGTCCAGAAGGCTATCTCACTGACCTGTAGCGCCTGTGGGTGGAGTGACCCTCACAGCCACTGGAGATTCCGTCCCTGAAGCCTGCTCGGATCTGCTCCTCTGGGGCCGTGTGGCCAGTGCAGGGGCTCTGCTCCACATCCGGTGCCCAACAGACCTTTGGGGTCAGTTTTTCAGGGCTCTCTGGAACAGAAATCTCCTCTACTCTGCTGCTGCATGGCTTCCACTGCTCCAGAACCCGTTGGGAGTTCTTTCCATAGGTAATTTATGAGCTGTGGGTTCGGAGCTCGCATATGTGAGTCTTTCTACTCTGCCATCTTGGCTCCTCCAATTTATCATTTTATTAATAATGCTACCATATTATTAATAAAAAGGATAGTCATTCAGCTACCTCTCTTAGACCAAAGATGAATCATGGCAATGGACTTACAGTTTATAGGGCCTTGGAACAGTGGGTATTTCTGAGGGTGGCAAAAAACTTCGACTGATTAACAATTAATGAGAGAGAATGAATATTATAATGAGAGGTGGGCTATTCTAAGGAGGAGTTAAGGGACCTGACTTTGACCATTCATTTACTTCCAAATCACTCCTCCCTGGGATGGGGCAGAATCTAGACAAAAATCTCTATTTTCCTACCCAAGTCTGAATAGAACACAATGGGTTGGAATTGCATTAGATTAAATTCCTTATTGGAGCCATTGTCAGTCATCCTAATCTATATCTTGTCACTGAACCCAGATGGCTCCAGAGGAGAAAGTAAGGCTGGTGACTTTGCATAGTCCTTCCTCACTTAAATCCAATTCACTTGCAAGACATGGCATCACCTCTTTGAGATCATGGTACTCTTTGGGAATGAAGGACAAACAGCCACAACAAATTCCCTATAAGACTGGGTGAGGTAGCAACACCTATATTGAAGAGAAGTTTAATCCTATCTACTATCATCAGTTCTGTCCTTTGGAGGCTGAAACTTGACATGAGGGACTTTAGAGAAAGAGGGTAAAACTCTAGACCTCCCCAAATCATTCATTATTTGTAATCACACTGAAACAGAATTGTGCCAGGTACAAGAAATGTTGTTCCCAGGTGAAAGTGAAGAAATTCAGAAAGACTAAGTCTTAATCCCCTGTATTCTTGCATTGAATTTCCTGAGTTAAGATAATTTGAAGATCTGTGATTAGTTTGAGTGCCACCTCAGAACTTACAGAAAAGCCATAGTAGTTGCAAGGGAAACCAAAACGGAATGGCTCAAAGATGAATCTTAGTAAATTTATATATAAAGGGTCACATTTAAGCTGAATCTTAAAAGGGGGTGAGGGAGTGTGTAGAATTTCAGTATAAAAGGAGAAAGATATTCTAGGTACAGGAATGAATAGCTATGAAATAAACCCTGACAGCAGGGCTTACTCTATGTAGATACTCTGGAAATTTAGGAGGCAGCAAGATATATGTGCCTTGGCTAAACTCTGGCAAGATAACAGTGTGGAAACAGAGTGGACCAGAGGACATGGTTACCTCTATTTTCTGACACATGCACATAGAAACAATTGATGACAGGATAAAGGTCAGGGCAAAAATATTTGACCATACAGTGGTGCCCACAATGGTCTGTCTCTGTTCAGGATGATGTTGGAAGACAAAACTAGAAGAAGAGATGCTTGCAGTGACTGCACTGTCATACCACAGAAAGAATTATGGATAAAACCTCTTTGTAAGACCACGTAGTAAATGAGAAATGTCACAAAAGGAAAGAGACTGCAGATATATAGGAAGAAGACTACTTTGTTAAAAGATGGTAGGTACGCCATGGAGCAAGGTGACAGGCAATAAATGTCCCATTGGCATCTCAGACTCAATGTGGCCAAAACGGAATTCTTATCTTCCTCCCTAAATCTACCTGCCTTTTAACTTTGTATTTATGTCAAGGGTTTCATAATACGTTCTCTTTCTCCTTCAGCCTGTCAGACCAATCCTCAGTTTCTAGCGAATCTTCCTCTAAATCCCAACTCCACTGCACACCTCACAGAGTTATGTCCTGGGTCCTCATCCCTGTATACTCTCTTGGGGATCTCAGAGGATCGCCCGGCTTCCATTATCATTGATTCAGATAACTCCCAAATCAACATGTCTAGTCCTCGTCACTCCAGTCCCATATATCTAATTACCTGCCAGACATCTCCACCTGAAAATCTCATAGTCCTTTCAAATCCAACATATCAAATGAGATATTTATGAAGTGTCTTAAAGAGCTATATGTAAATGACATCACCATGATAAAGTAAAATTTCAGTGTGTCCGACTGTGACTGATCAGACTAATACAAACTTGGAATGTTCTATCACAGGTAGGGCACAGATAGTCCATATGAATATCTAGGATGGATATCCCAAATTTGTGCATCCTGCATTTACTTTGTGCTATCTCAATTCTGTTTTGCTCAAAGAGCACAGCACCCTTTCTGTGTCCCTCTCTTCAGTCTCTTTTCTGTCCAATTTGTTCTGTGTCCCTCTCTCCAGTCTCTTCTCCATCCAATCTGTTTTCTACATATTTGTCCTGCCAAGCCTCAGCCTTAGATCATTCTAACCATCCTCTGTCTTTGCTCCTAAACATGTGCTGCTGAACTAAAGCAAAGAAAGTCATACAACCATTCTGACTGGGTCCACTATAAATCTGCTGTACAACCTCAGTTTGGCCCCTACTGCTGCTAGGCAATAGCTCTAAACCTTATCATCCTTCCAAGAGCTTAACACAGCATCTGGCACACAGTAGGTCCTTAATAAATGCATGTTGATTGACTGACTACAGTTCCCTAAACAACTCATCATCCTACTTTCAACATCTCACCTTTTCAACATTCCTCAAATCTCCCATGGCTCCCCCTCTGGTCACTATCTCAGTTGAGAACCACCTTGCCTCATTCTTCATTAAAAAAAATGGAAACCATCTGTTGAGAATTTTCTCATCTCATTTCTCCTTATCCCATGTCACTCAGATGCCCTCTGCCACTATCTCCTCCTTTTCACCTGTCTCATGTGATGATGTGACCTTCCTAAAGCTAAGATCTCAAGAAGTCCCTATGTCTCCTATTACTTCTAAGGTAAAATACAAAGTCCTTTATTTAGCATTTAAAGCTTGTTCTCCATCTGGCTCCAGACTTCCTTGGAGACACTTGCATACTCTACATTCTAGCCAAACTGAGCCACTTGTTCTCCAAACATGATAGTACATTTCCTGCCTTCATGTCTTGGCACAGACTCTCTGTCATGTCTGGAATTCAGTCTCTGCCTACCTTGGCTTCTTAGCATTCCCTAGATCACTTCAAGAATGAGCTCATTTACCACCTCCTATATAAGGTCCTTTCTGATCTCCTAAATTTTTAATTCTTTTCTCTCCTGGTTAAATTATTTTGTAATTATTTGTTTCAGTAAAATGTATGATTCTTGAAGGCAGGGACTTGTTCACTTGTGCTTTTGTTCCTTCAGATCCTAATATAGTTCCTGGCATATATCAAATGTCTAACAAGCTCCTTTTTTCAGTTGGATGGATGGACCATGTAAAAGTAGTCTCCTATAGGACTACAAAGGACAAACTGGGAAGCCAAAAATTTAATAACATTGGCCACTTGCTCTGACTGTTTAGACAAAGATAGAAACAATGAGAACAAGATTAAGTCTGGGATTAATGGGCTCTACACCATATATCATGGGCAGCTAGGTGGCATGGTGGATAGAGGTCTGGGCCTGAAGTCAAGAAGATTCATCTTCCTGAGTTCAAATCTGGTCTCAGACACTTGCTAGCTGTGTGACCCTGGGCTTGTCACTTAAAGTTGTTTGCCTCAGTTTCCTCATTTATAAAATACACTGGAGAAGGAAATGACAAACCACTTCAATATCTTTGCCAAGAAAATCCCAAATGGGGTCATGAAGAGTAGGACATGACTGAAATGCCTGAAGAACAGCAACCCCACGTAACACAAAGGTATGATGACAGAGCTCAGCATGATGCTCTAAAAGCAAGTTAGTAACTTCTCCCTTTTTCTAGTGTTTTGATATTTCGGTGGTTCCTTGTAGTGACTAGAATGAAAACCTTGAGAAAAATATGAAGAAGCCTTGCCTACTGATTTCAAGGAGCATGATGAGAGAGAAGAGAAAAAAACAAAGCCTTTCCTAAGCCTCTTCCAGAGGTAAAGCTGATGGCAAGGAAAAAACAATAGCCAGTCATCGAACCACCATCAACAAGCATTTATTAAATGCCTACTATCTATCAGGCACTATGCTAAGCATTAGTTATATGAAAAGAAAAGCAAACAGAGTCTTTGTTCTCAAGGAACTCATAGTTTCAATATAAAATTATTGATGATGATGGTGATGATGATGATGATGATGATGATGATGATGATGATGATGATGATAGCCGGCACTTATATAGTACCTACAATGTGCCAGAAACTGTGCTAAGCACTTCAAAAATATTATCTCACCCTCACAACACTGCTGGATGTAGGTGCTACTATTCTATTATCAAAAATGTACACATTTTACAATTTTGGAAATGGAGGTAAGCAGAGTAAATGACTTTCCCAAGATCACATAACTAGTAAATATCTGAGGTTTGATTTGAATTCAGGTCTTCCCATCTCCAGGCTTAGGCTACTACCCACTACCACTATCTATCCATCACCACCACCACTATCTAGACCTAAGTGTCTTTTGCAAATAACTATGTACAAAGAGATTTAGTCAGTAGAATGGTAGGTTATGGATACCACTCTTGGCTATAAAATCACTGACTGATTAAGAAAAAAGTCCTGTCCCTTTGATTGGCAGAGATAGACAGATTAATGCTATCTTTTGGCCAGAAGAGAAAGGAAGTTGGCGGGGAGGGAGAAAAAGGGGAGAAAGAGAGAATAAAGTTTTTAATTCCTTAAATAGAGAACTACCCCAGCTTGAAAGACTTCAGGCCTATTTAACAGGAGAGGATTTGCATGAACAAAGAGGTGGCTTATTTTAACTACTCTCTAGAAAAGCTGGGGAACCTAGGTGAAAGGTTAATGGCTCCAAAAAAAGACACTGAGGCACAGCCTTAGGCCAAAATCTAAAGGAAATCAGTAAATATGTCCTAATTGTAAATTCAGGGTCATGACATTGGGAGAGAAAAACCTGGCAGTTATTAACTCACTAAGTTTACTTTTTCATTTGGTTTCCATTCCCTAGGCCTTTCCCAACAAAGTTCCCTAATCTTGGAATAAATACTCTTTCCCCATATCTGTCAGTTAAAATTCTACCAATCCTTCAAGGTGGAAGGAAGGAAGGAGGGAAGGAAGGAGGGAAGGAGAGAAGGAAGGAAGGAAGGAAGAAAGGGAGGGAGAGAGGGAGGGAGAGAGGAAGGGAGAGAAGTATTTATTTAGAACTTATTATGTGTCAGTCTCTATGCTAAGATCTAAATGTTAAAAAGTAAAGACAGACCCTTCCCTTTGGGAGTTTATAATATAAGAGGAGACAATATATGAAAGGAGGGATGACCAGTGAAACTAATTTGGTCTGCAAGTTCTGGGATGGTTAGTGCGGTCATATGGAAGCACGTTGACACACCTTTTCCAGAAACAATAACAGAACTGATCTGATCATGGTTTTAGACTGGATGGGGTGTGATTATGCAGAGATGATGATAGAAGGGACAGCAATGTTGCTGGCGAGGTTTCTGAGATGATCAGAAGGGAGGGAATGAGTGACAAGTGTCTATAATCTTCCTGAAGCAGTGGTTCAGGTCAGATAGTCATAAGGGACTATAGAGACAGGAGGCACAATGGAAACTACTATGGCTCCCTTGACCATCATTTACCCTGAGACCTCAGTGGAAATATTCCAGAACCCTGAAACCAAGAACCTTGGGAATAATGCTGCTTCCAGCTCAGGGCCCTCAATCATCAGACTGAGAAAGCAGGTCCCTCTGGAGATCAACCTGGCAATTCCTCCTGTAGGTGCTACAGTCACAGCTACTCAAGACTCAGAAAGCAATGTCCTTCCTAGCAAAGTCCTTGGAATCATCAAATTTTTCAACACCAGAAATTAATATGATTTTTATCAGTGAAAATGACATTAAAGAAGCACGAATAACACCTGCTTTCCTGCTGCACCCTAAGGATCCTTGAACTTTTCTATCTGACTTACAGCTAGAAGTCAGTCAGTCAAATATTTATTGGCTACAATGTACCAGGCATTGTGCTAAGTGTTGGGGATGCAAAGAAAGGCAAAAGACATTCCCTGCCCTTGAGGAGCTCACAAGTGAATGGAAGAGACAACATGCAAAATCATATTTACTACAATAAGCTATATTTAGGGAAAAGAGAGAGGGTACAAGAATTGAGTGCCTTGAAACAGGTTTCCTGTAGATGATAGGATTTTATTTGGGATGTGAAGCAAGCCAGAAGGCAAAGTTGAGTAGGGAGGGCATTCAAAGCATGGGAGGTAACCAGGGGAAATGTCCACAGATGGGAGATGAAGTGTCATCTTGGAGGAAAAACAAGGAGACCAGTGTCACTAGATCAAAGACTATTTGACAGGGAGTTAAGTGTAAGACTGAGAAGTAGGAAAGGAGTAGGCTATGAAGGGCTTTGAATGCCAAAGTATTCTGTAATTGATCCTGGAGTTAAGAGGGAGCACTGGGGTTCGTTGAGGAGAGGGTGACACAGTCACACCTGCTTCAGGAAAATCATTTTGGTGACTGAATGGAGGATGGGTTGGAGTGGGAAGAGATTTGAGGTAGGCAAACCCACCAGGAGGTTATTGTAATAATCCAGGCTTGAGGGGATAAGGAACTGTATGAAAGTGGTGTCAGTGTCCGAGAAGAAAAGGGGACATATACAAGAGGTGTTATAAAGGTAGGCTCAATGATACCAGCTGTGAGCCTGAGGGACTGGAAGGATTGTGTTGTCCTTAAGAGTGATAGGGAGGTTTGGAAGTAATAGTGTAATGGAGAAATCATAAATAAAGATAAATAAGAAAAAGATAATGAGTTCAGTTCGGGAAATGTTGATTAAGATGTCTATAGGACATCCAGTTCAAGATATGTGATAGGCATTTGGAAATGTGAGATTGGAAGTCAACAGAAAGGTTAGAACTGGATAAGCAGATTTGAGAATCACCAGCATAGAGATGATAATTAATTCCATGGAAGCTGAAAAAATAAATAAATAAAATAGTATAGAGGGAGAAGCAAAAAGGCCTAGGACAGAGCCCTGTGGGATTCCCACAGTTAGTGGGGGTGACCTGGATGAAGATCCAGCAAAAGAGGCAGAAAAGAAGTGGTCAGACAGGTAGGAGCAGAACCAGGAAAGGGTGTCTGCAAAGTCGAGAGAGAAAAGAATATTAAGGAGAAGAGAGTGAACAGTAGTATCAAAGTCTACTGAGAGGTCAAGAGGGATGAAAATGTCAAAAAGTCCATTGAATGTGCCAAGGCAAACCCTTCTACTTGCCCAAGGGTTTCCATTCAATCTCATCTTTAGCAGCTATCTATCGTCTTTAATCTCTCACTACTTTCTCACTTATTTCTCACAGCTTCCCTACTACCTACAAGCATGTCTACGTTTTCCTCGTCCTCACAAAAGTCTCACTTGATTCCTCCATCCTCTCAAGCTATTGTTCCATATTTCTTCTGTCCTTTGTGACTGAAGTCTTTGAAAAGACCATCTATAATACCTGCCTCCACTTCATCTCCTTTTATTCTTTCATTAACTCTCTACGATCTGGCTTCCAATCTCATTTTTGAACCAATGATGTCTTCATTGCCAGATTCAAGGGAAGAGGACAATGCAGAACTGAACTGGTACAACGAAGGGGAGAAAGAAGAGAATGTGGCTGGTGTCGGGGTGATGACCTAGGAAAGAACTGAGAAGTCAAGAGATTAGGTTGCCATGTGAATAAAAAGCAGGATTTGGTACTGAAAAGAATAGAAAGAGGTAGAAAACCAATGGATTATAATCTGATAAGAGAATTTCAAAATTCTTCAGCATGAAAGTGGTGCATTTGTGAGTCACAAAAAGATCAAAGTTATGACTGCCTTTATGTATGGCTAAGGTGAGGTAGAAAGGTAGATTGTAGGAAATGAGTAAATTGAAGAACTGAGTGGTTAGGGTGTTTGAAGAAGTACATATACATATACATACAACTATCTATACATAGATAGATAGATATGTTGGTGTTCCTACATATGAAGGCAGGAGTTGGAGAGGGGAGAAAAATTATGAGCCAAATGTTGAACTTATTGAGGAAGATAGAGGAGTGTCCTGGAGGTCTATAAATAATATCTATCATGATTTTGATTGAGTGCTAAATGTAGATTGTATGGACATCAAAGGAGAGATTATTGAGTGATGGTGGTAGAAGGAAAGCTCAGAAGTGGCAATGGGGAGCAAGGAGAATTTCAATTCCTTCACCTTGACCAGTTAGTCAAGGAGAATGAGTGACAGTACAGCCAGTGCTGGAAAGGGTGGCCAAGGAGGCTTGTGTCATCAGGAAGGAGTCAAGTTTTGATGAGAGCCAGAAGATGGAAGGAGTAGGAAAGGAAATGATTTAAAATGAAGGCAGGTTTTGCTTATAGAACAGGCATTCCAGAGGGTTCAGTGGAAGGGGTGGGTAGTGTTTGGTTGGGACTTTGAGGTAGGTGGATTGAGGGGAATGAAAATAAGAAAAAAGATAGTGGAGGATGGCGTTTGGATGAGGGCCTATAGGGGTTCAGAATCACTGGGATGTGTTTGGCATGATCAGATGGGAATTTGTTAATCATTAAATAGAAAGAACCTTTCATTTTCTCACTGGAAGCTCAAGATGAGGCAGGAGAGTCCCCTAACAAGACAGAAAGAGAACATCCAGATGGAAGGCTCCTGCCTCTCTTCTTTCTACTTCTGTCATGGGCTGAAGATAAGGAGGCATGCTCAGGTGGAAGGCCCTCACCCCACCTGTGCTGTTTCCTTTGAAGGCTGGAGATCAGGCAGGCAACATATGCGGCATGAAATGGAGGGTATTTGCAAGTAAATGAGAAATTTGAGAGTCAAATACAGGTTTTTAACTCCAAATCCAATGCCTTCCCACTACACCCCCTTTTCCTTACTAGATTGTGAACTTTTTGAAAGCTGGAACGCAATTATGTATTTCCGTTGGCTTTTAGCTTGTACCATGCCCACAACACATTTGTTGAATTGAGTTTGGACATATTTAGAGGCAGCAAGAAAAAGGCAAAAGAGGTATTTAAGAACCCCACGCTTCACAGAACAGAAAACGTCATTCACAAAAATCATAGGAGCTCCCAGTGAGGAAGGAAAAATCAGATTTCACCTTAAAAGGTATTTTTGTTGTGACCCCTGGGTAGGTAATTTAGACCTAGTAGCAAGAAGCAATTAACATCCACCTCTATTTCCCTTCATTTTTCTTGATCTTTAACACTTCCAAATGAATTTGGTTATTATTTTGTCTAGCTTTATAAAATATCCCCTTGGTAGTTTGATTGGTAAAGTACGAAATATGTAAATTAATTTAAGTAGCATTGTCATTTTGATTAAATTGACAGTCATAAAGGAAGCAGGAAACAAATGTTAATTAAGCATCCACTTTGTGCCAGATGTTTATAAATATTATCTCATGTGATCCTTACAACAACCCTGTGAGGTAGGTGCTATCATTATCCCCATTTTACAATAACAGAAGTTGAGGCAAACAAAGCTTAAGTGACTGACCCAGGGTCACACAATTAGTAACTTACAATGGGTTTGAATTCAGGTCTTCCTGACTCCAAGCCCTCCAGTCTATGCACTAGGCCACCATGCTATCTCTGTGCCATGAAAACGGAATATATCGTTAGTCATTTAAGGATTTCTTTTTTATTTCTATAAGGAACATTTTGTAATTGTATCTATACAAGTATTGAGGGTGCTGTTGTACATTGTCTCCCAGATAATTTATGTATTTTGTAGTTATTTTGTATGGAACTAGAAATTATATAAAATGGTAAGGAAAACAATGGGGGAAGGGAGAGGAATCAAAGGGGAATAGCACTCTGAATCTCAAACTATATTAATAAACTATCATCATAAAAACTCTTGGGTACTATTTTAAAAATAGAAAAACTGATGAAAGGAACAGACTAGACAAGGAAGACTCAGATGTAATTGAACTCAGTAACCCAGTTTACCATAAATGCAAAAAAAAAAAACTAAACTAAAAAATAACTCCCTATTTGACAAGAATTGCCAGGGAAACTGGAAATTTGGACAGATCAAACTCAGACAGAAGACCTGAATACTAATTTTTTTTTTTTAAAGTAGAAAATAATGTCAGGTACTTGCCACAGCTAAGGCTGTTGGGTAAATTCTTAAACTATGGAAAGCGGTGATTTTAAAAAGATAAAAATAGATAACTTAAATGACATGAAGTCGATCAGTTGAGGGAACTGGGGATGTTTAACATGGAGGGGAGAAGATCCTGTGAGGGGCTTGGGTGGTAGCCATGAAAGCTGTCTTCAAGAATTTGATCAACTTTGCTGTGCAATGGGAATTTGTTCTGGTTGGACCTGGGGGAGCTAACCAAGAGAAATAGATAAAAGAGGTTAATTGATGCTTGATAAAACTTCCTAACAATGATAATTGTTCAAAGTCAGAATAGACTCCCTCAGAAGGTTGTAGTTTCCCGCTACTTGAAGGTCTATGAGAAGCGTGTGGGCACTTGAGTATGTGATAAAAGAAACTGCTTTTGTATTTCATTTGGACTAAATGGGTATTTAGGCCCCTTCCAACCATCTGTATCATTGATTCTGTCAGAAGGTTTCACAAGAACAAAGTTGGTGCAACAAGAGGATCAAGGGAAATAGAAAACTGGGAAGAAAATCTTTGTATCAAAAATCTCTGAAAAGGTTTGGTATCTAAGATGTATAGGCAGTTGGGTGGTATAGTGGGTAGGGTGCGAGACCTGGAATTAAGAAGATCTGAGTACAAAACTTACTTCAGACACGTACGAGCTGTGTGATGGTGACAAGTCATTTAACCTCTGTCTATCTCAGTTTCCTCACTAGTGTAGTAGGGATAATAATAATGCCTACAGCTAGGTATTTGTTATCATGAGGATGAAATTAGATAATATGTCTTATGAGAATAAAATTATTCAACATTTAGAAAGTGATTTGTAAACCTCAAGACACTATATAGAGGCTAGTTATTAACTATTAAAAATGTAATAGAATAAAATTCATTTTTAATACGTAAATGGTCAAAAGTTAAAAAAAGTTCTCATAAGAACTTAAATCTATAAATAACTATATGAAAAAGTGCTCCACATTGCTAATAATAAAAGAAATTGAAATGAAAACAGCTCTCTGGTTTTACCTCATATCCAGCAAGCTGACTGAGATGACAAAAGTTTGGGAACTGTCATCATTGTCAAGATTTTGAAAAGATGGTGTCACTAATTTAGCCTTGATGGAAATCCCAAGAAGGTCAGCGACAAAAAGTAAGGTCCCATATACACTAACATAATTACATAGTAGTACTTTGTACTATAAAGTACAAAAATAAAATAAAAATAAAACAAAAAATAAAATTTTGTACAAAAGTACAAAAATAAAATAAAAATAAAACAAAAATAAATAAAAAAAAATAAAGTAGATCTCCATTGATTGAAGAATGTTTACACAAACTATAATACATGTAATACATATTCATGAATAAAATGGAAGAAATTATGAATGGAGAAAATCATAACATATATATATGAAGTTACTTTTCATCAGTGAAGTAAGCAGAACCAGGAAAACAGTATACATAATGTCTACAATAACCAAACTTAGACCCAAAGAAGAAATATGAGAAGATACATCCCCCTATTTTTTGCATATGGGGGACCATGAACTTGAAACACTACATATATATATATATAATGTCAAGTTTGGTTGGTGATTTGGTAAGTTTTGCTGGAATATTTTTCCCTTTTTGTTCTTCATTTTAAGTTATAACTTTGCAAAGAAGAGGGATACAAATCCATTGGGAAACAGGTAATGTAAGAAGGAAAAAAGATTCCAATAAAATTTTATTTTAAAAAATATATAACCTTCCTTGAGACCATGGATTAAGAGTTGACATCTCTGAGCCTTGCTGATTTAAAGCACACTGTTCCTTTAAGATAAACACAACAACTTAGAGACAAAAGGGGTAGAAAAAGTGTTTTGTGTAAAAGAAGAGATTTATGTTGATTGTCAAATGATGTAGGATATTGCCACTGTCATGGATGAATATTTTGATGCTTATTGGGAGTGGATAGAAAGCTTTGTTTTAATACATACTGCTAACCTATGTGTATGAAGCAACACAGTTTTCAGACAGATTTGGACAGTTTTAGAGAGAAAATTATGGATGGTATAGATGTGAGGATTAGAATGTCTTTGTCAACAATCAGAATGATGTCTTCCTTGAGTGGGAATAGTTTGACATTACAAAGAGGATTATATTTATTATTTTTTTTTTAAATTAGAGAAATAGGAACATAAAAAACCACCATTTCAGGTGCACTAAAGAGACAGAGGATTATGTTGAAGTATTCAGAAAACTGCCAAGCATGAGGGTGTATCAGTTAATTTGCAAACACTTTTCTATGACTAAAGAGAACAAAACTAACAAAATTAGAAGTCCTATAAGCATTTGGCATCTGAAGTAGGATTTTAAAAGGATTATCAATTTTATTGGGAAATTGGGTTTTTAAGTAAAAGGCAAGTCAATGACAGTCAGAAGGCTCACATTTAAGACTTAAAAACTGACAAAAAGAAATAGGATAGGACCCAGAAGAGAAACTTGAGGAGAACTAAAGATACAAAAAGAAGGCTAAAAATCATCTCTGTTGGCATTATGAGGATTGGAAGAGTCAGATGATAGAAAGCATCATGTGGGTGATTTCTGATTGGTCAGAAAACTGAATTTATTGGCTAAGAGCTCCAAAAACATCTATAGTGATTTAATACCACCTAGAGCTGGAGAAAAGTGAAGCTTTCCTTAAGAGAATACTGGTCTTAAAAAGTGAATGAATACCTTCTCTTACCTAAAGACAACTGCTAATTCACATTAAGAGGTAATACTTTCTAAATGCTTCTTAAGGTGCCTGTAAAAGAAATTGTAGACCAAAATGGTAGAGGACAGGTTGAGAATCAGCTGAACTCTCCCAACATTCACCTCTCAACAACTTTAAAATAATGGCTCAAATCAAATTTTGGAGTAGTAGATCCCAGAAAAGACCACAGGGAGACATTTTCTAGCCCAAGACAACTTAGGAGGTCTGCATGAGTCATCTGTAATGCTGGGGTGGGAACAGGCTTGGACAGAGACAGGAGCACCAGTGATGGTCCTTGGAAGCAGCCCCAGTGGCAGCAGCAACAGCTCAGAGATGGTTAGGGAGATTAACAACCTGTCAGAAAGAGATTACAGGGTACCCTTTCCTGGCACTAGGTGAAGACTGCACTGATTGGCAACTCTGTTACTCATAAGCACTTCTCAGTCATAGTTCCAGGATGGAGAAAAGCTCTTATGATCAGAATCACAAAGGAGCAGGAGCCCTGTTTACAGTTCCAGGGTCAAGAGAACAATTAGCACAGCTCCAGGAATGAGAACACTAGAACTTGCAGGTATATGGGGAGCAGGGACCCTTCCTGGGCAAAAACCAGAGTGCTGATCAAGAAAGTGGTGACTATACCTCTCCCAGGAAAATAGCACCTTGGAAGCAATGAAAACTTGTAGACCCCCAGAACTATCTCTGAAAATAGCAGCATGTAAAAGCCTAAAGCTTGGCACAGTACCTCCCAACCCACAGATGAGCAGACCCCAATTTTAACATAAAGTTCAAAGTCAAGAAACATAAAGGAGAAATGAGCAAACAACAAAAAAAGAACTTGACCATAAAAAGCTACTATGGTCATAGGGACGAATAAGACATCAACTCAGGAAAAGACAACAATGGGAAAACAGTTACAAGTAAAGCTTGAAAGAAAAATTCTAATTGGACCCAAGGCCAGAAAGAATTTCCAGAAGAGTTAAAGAAAGGGACAAGAGTGGTAGAAGGAAAATTAGGAAAAGAAATGAGATGCAAGAAAATTATGAAAAAAAACAATAGCTTGGTAAAAAGAGGCACAAAAAATACTGAAGAAAATATTTCCTTAAAAAATTGAATTGGTTTAGTGGTAAAAGACACAAAAAAATTCATTCCTTAAAAAACAGAACTGGCCAAATGGAGAAAAGTACAACAGTTCACTGAAGAAAATAGTTCCTTAAAAATGAAAAATGAGCAAGTGAAAGCTAAGACTTTAAGAAACAAGAAAAACAAAATCAAAAAGATGAAAAATAGAAGAAATGTGAAATATCTCATCAGAAAAGTAACTGACCTGAAAACCCATCAAGGATATATAATTTAAGAATTATCAGACTACCTGTAATCCATGAAAAAAAGAGCCTAGAAGCCATATTTCAAGAAATTAGTAAGGAAAACTGCCCCAACATTTTAGAATAAGAAGATAAAATAGAAATTGAAAGAACCCACCAATCACCTCCTAGAAGAGATCCCAAAATGAAGACTCCCAGGAATGCTATAGACAAATTCCAGGTCAAGAAGAAAATATTATAGCAGCCAGAAAGAAACAATTCAAATATCATAAAGCCACAAACAAAAGCACACAAAATTTTTCAACTTCCATATTAAAAGAGTAGAGGAAAAGGAATATGGTATTCTGGAGGGTAAAGGCTTTAAGATTACAACCAAAAATAACCTACCCAGTAAAACTGACAATAATCCTTCCCGGGGTAAAATGGATATTAAATAAAACTAGTTCCCTGTAGAAACTAGAGAGTTTCCAAGTATTTCTGATGAAAAGATCAGAGCTGAACAGAAAATTTGACTTTCAAACCAGACTCAAGAGAAGGTAGACATGAACGAGTAATCATAAGGGACTCAATGGAGTTAAACTGTTTATATTCCTACATGAGAAGATGGTACATGTAGCTCCAAGAACTTTATCATTGATAGAGTAGTTATAAGGAGTCTGCATAGACAGAGGGTATAGATGGGAGTCAACTGTGTTGGGATGAGCTCAAAAAAATGAATGTAGGGATAAGAAAGATGCACTGGGAGAAGGGGGAAGGAAGAGATAGAATGGGCCAAATTTTCTCATGTTTAAAGGAGGCACACAAGGAACAGTTTTTGTAGTAGGGGGGGAAATGGCAGGGCAGGGGTGGTAGGAGGCAGTGCTTACACTCACTTTTATCAGAATTGACTCAAAGAAGAAATTATATATATATATATATATATATATATATATATATATATATATATATATATATATATATATATATATATATATATACATCCTCAGTTGAGCGTAGAAATCCATCTTCCCCAATAAGGAGCTAGGAAGCGAAGGAAATAAAAGATGTGGAAGAAGGAATTACAAGGGAAAGGGCATATTGGAGGAGGCAATGGTCAGCAGGAAGACAGACTTTTAAGGAGGCACAGGATAAAAAAGAGAGAGAAGGATAAATGGAGGAAAATGGGATGGAGAGAAATGCACAGTTAGTAATGCTAACTGGGAATGGAATGGAATGACTTAAAACTCAGAGATATAAAAACTCATAGAAAACTCATTGAATGGAAGCAGATAGCAGAATGGACTGGAAAAACTCCCACATTATGTTGTATGCAAGAGACAAACTTGGAACTGAAAGACTCACACAGAGGTCTGTGTCAGGGCTAAAGCAGAGCTGATTATGCTTCAGCTGAAAAGAAGAGGAAAGGCAGTCACGATCTCAGTCAAAGGAAAAGCAAAAATAAGCAAAAATAGACCTAACTGAAAGAGATAATCAGGGAAACCACATTTTACTCAAAGGTACCAGATACAATGAAGTAATATCAAAAAATTATATAACGAGTTTATCTGATAAAGGCCTCATTTCTCAGATATATAGGGAACTGAGCCAAACTTTTAAGAGTAAAAGACGTTCTCCAATTGATTAATGATCAAAGGATATGAGAAGCAGTTTTCAGAAGAAGAAATCAAAGTTATCTATAGTCATAGGTACTCTCAATCACCATTGATGAGAGAAAGGCAAATTAAAAGAACTCTGAAGTAATACCTCACACTTATTAGAAATGACCAATGCTGAAAGGGTTGAAGGAAAATAGATATTATACATTAACAAACTGTTGGTAGAGTAGTGAACTGATTCAGCCATTCTGGAGAACAATCTGGAAGTATTCCCAAAGGGCTATAAAACTATACATACCCTTGGATCCAGCAATATCACTACTAGGTCTGTATCCTAAAGAGATCAAAGAAAATGGTACAAAAATATTTATGTTAATGTTGTTCAGTCATTTTCAGTTATATTTGACTCTTTGTGACCCTATTTGGCGTTTTCTTGGCAAGGATACTAGAGTGGTGCCATTTTCTTTCTCATTTTATAGATGAGAAAATTAAGGCAAACAGTTAAGTGTCTTGCCCAGGTCACACAAGTAGGAAATATTTGAGGTCAGATTTGAATTCAAGAAGATAAGTCTTCCTGACTCCAGACCCAGTACTCTGTCTCAGTACACTGAGTTACCTGGCTGCCTCTTTTTGTGGTGGCAGAGAATTGCAAATTGAGGGGATTTTCATCAATTGGGGAATGGCTGAATAGGTTGTGGCATGTGATTGTGATGGAATACTATTGTGCTATAAGAAATTAACTGTCTCTGAGCCTTAAAATGTAACCACTTCATGTCATTGTCTTCTCCTTTAAGGTCAACCTCAGGTGTCACTTCCTCCACAAAGCCTTCACTAATTGTCTCAGTTGAAAGTTATCATTTTCTCTCATTTCTGATAACATTATGGATTATTCCTCTACGCTTATTATGTTTTGCATTAAATCACAGTTACTATGTATGTGCCATATGCCCCTTTTACATTATAAACTCACTGAGGGCAGGCATAATGTTATTTTTCATCTTTTCCCCAGGGACCTGCACATATAGTTGGTGACATATTTTATTGATGAATTTAATTCAGTCCTTAAAACATGTATTCAATGCCTACTTTAATGAAAACTGTATGAATGATTTGCATTAGGAAAGAACTGCATTTTTTGATGCAGTGGTGCTTTGATTTCTTCTTTGTATATGTGGGTATTCCTCCCTTCCCTTCCCCCTGCTCCACCAAAAACAGATCACAACTCAGTCACATTTTCTTGTCCTGGGTGGTTTTTGTCCAAGTCTTTCCATAAATTCTTAATAGAAGATCCAACCAACCTAAGGGTATTCTTGCTCTGCTTCTTTTAATATTTCATGAATACTAGTACTACCATCTGTTATCTCCATTCACATGATCATAACTATAGCCAAATTTTTATGGAAATTTAAGGTTTCCAAATTTTCTCACATATTCTCCCATTTGATTCTCACAATAAGCTTGAGAGGTAGCTACTATCATTATTCTCATAAAATAGATGAGGAAACTGAGGCAGGGACATGTTAAATGACTACCCCAGGGTCTCATAGTAATGAACAATAAATAAATCTCTAATAAATGTCTGAGAGGAGTTTCGACTCAGGTTCCTGGATTACAAATTCAGCACTCTATCCCCTGGACCCAGTAGAAATATATACATAACATATTAAATCATATAATAACAGTATTAAATGATGGACATAGTGTTTTAAGTTTACAAAATGCTTTGAAAATATTACTTCATTAGGTAACATTATAACATTACAGAAAATATTATAATAACATTAGAGAGGTAATGTGGCATAGGGACACTGGAGTCAAGAAGACTTGTGCTCCATTTTAACCTCTAAAACATAGTATGATCATGGAAAGTCACTTATCCACTCAAAGCTCCCAGGCACTTCTAAAACTATGTTCTAGATGGTCTGTCCATTTTCATTGGTGGAGGGAGTCCTTCTTGCTCTAAAGTAACAGCAAGGGACAGAAGGCTATAGTACTATTCAGATTCCCATTGCTACATGATATAAGGGAAGATCCTAGTTAGAACTACAAAATGGAGGTCCTAATGCCTTTCTGTATCCTTCTAGTCTAGTTTGTATTTTCCTGAGCTTTTATTGCACTTGTAGCTAGCCTTTACCCTTTGCACTAACTATCTCCAATGCCTGGATTACTCTGTTTTCTCCCTTCTACCACCTAATTTCCCTAGCTTCCAAGATTCAGCAAAGTTTCATCTTCTATAAGAGACCTTTCCCAGCACCCCTCACCCTACCAAATGCTAGCTCCTTTCATATATCTGTGTATACATGTATGTGTATATATGCATGTGTGTATATGTATATACATACACACATACATGCATATATACATATATAAATACATACATATATATGGGCACAGTGGATATAGTGTTAGACCTGAAACCACAAAGACTCATCTTCCCGAGTTCAAATTTGACCTCAGAAACTCACTAGCTGTGTGATCCCGGGCAAGTCACTTAACCTTGTTTGCCTCAGTTCCCTCATCTGTAAAATGAGCTGGAGAAGAAAATGGTAAACCACTCCAGTATCTGCCAAGAAAGCCTTAAATTGGGTCATGAATAGTTGGACTCAACTGAAAACGACTCATAACAACAACATATATATATATATGTGTGTGTGTATACACACACTTACATGTGTATGCATGTATATATACATATATTTACAGATATATGATTAAATGAAGCAATATTTGCTAAATGCTTTGTAAACCTTAAAACACTATATCAATGCTACTTATATATATGTGTGTGTTGTTCATATGTAGATATACTAAGTATATATACATAAATATGCATATATACGTGTATATATATATAGGTACTTTTCTTCTCTCTGTAATCTCTCTGAAGCAGAGAACTAGTAGTATGGTATAGCTAGGTCAAAAAGTATACATAATTTAGTAACTTTGGGATCACAGTTACGAATTTCTTTTTAGAATGGCTTCACTGATTCACAGCTTCATCAACAGTGCATTAATGCGCCATTTTTCCCTTAGCCTCTTCATCATTTGCTATTTTCCTTTTTTATTATCTTTGCAAATCTGATGAATGTGACGTGAAACTTCAAGTTGCCCTAATTAAGAGTGATTTAGGCATTTTTTACATATGACTGTTGATAGCTTGGATTTCTTTCTTTGAAAACTTCCTATTCATACTCTTTGACTATTTAAATATTGAAAATAGCTCTTAATTTTATAAATTTGATTCAGTTCTTTGTATATCTCAGACATGAGACCTTTATTAGAGCGATCTGATGCAAGATTATTTTTCTCCATTGACTAGTTTCCCTTCTAATGTTAACTACATTAGATTAGGGCAGCTAGATGGCACAGTAGATAGAGTGCAGGTCCTGGAGTCAGGAAGATTCATTTTCCTGAATATAAATCTGGCTTCAGACATTTACTAGCTGTGTGATCCCAGGTAAGTCACTTAACCCTGTTTGCCTCAGTTTCTCTATTATAAAATGAGCTGGGAAGAAAACGGCCCACCACTCCAGTATCTCTGCCAAGAAAACTCCAAAGGGAGTCACAAAGAGTTGGCCATGATGGAAAATAACTGAACAAAAATACATTAGATTTGTTTCTGAAAAACTTTTCTAATTTTATATAATGAAAATTGTCTTTTTTTATTCTGTGCTAATGTCACTCTCCCTTTTCTGCTTCTATCCAAATTGGAAGGAAAATTCTTCTTTTCTCTTTTAATCTGTTTATGTTACCTTTTATATCAAAGTCATATATCCATTTGAAGCTTGTTCTGGTATATGGATAAGGATTGCTTGTTCTGGTATATGAATAAGGATTGCTCTAAATCGAAGTTCTGCCAAACTATTCTTTATTTTTTCCAGTAGTCAAATAATGAGCCTTTCCCTCAGGAAATGAGGTCTTTAGGTTTATCTCATGCAATGCCACAGTGTTTATTTGTTTCTATTGCTGTGTACCTAAGCTGTTCCATTAACCAACCTCTCTTTTTTTTTTTACCAGTACCAAATCATTTTAATGATTACTATTTTGTAGTATAGTTTAATATACTTTGAGATAAAGCATTTCTGCCTCCCCACCTTTTTCATTATTATCATTGAGATTTAACCATTTGTTATTTTGTATGAATTCATAATTTTTCTAGTATTACAAAATGTTCTTTTGTTAGTTTGATTGG
Organism: Bettongia penicillata ogilbyi; assembly: GCA_023548195.1. Taxonomy (NCBI): domain Eukaryota; kingdom Metazoa; phylum Chordata; class Mammalia; order Diprotodontia; family Potoroidae; genus Bettongia; species Bettongia penicillata. The sequence continues at coordinate 2,707,231 of JAJHZJ010000442.1, forward strand.
CACAGCACTGAATAAGTAAGCTGATTTCAGTATTTCTAAAATAATATTGGCTTGACCTATGTATGAGCAATTAAAGACTCTCTAATTTTTCAGGTCTATCTTTATTTCTACAAAAAGTTTTTATTGTTAGATTTATGTAAATCCAGAGAGCATAGTGGTAGATATACTCCCACATATTTTATAATTCTTCTATAGTTATTCTGAATGAACTTTCAATATCTAGCTCTTCCTGCTGTGTTTTGTTGGTAATATGCAGGAATGCTGATGAGATTTTTTTTTTATCCTTCAGCTCCTCTAAATTCATTTCAATTAATTTTTGCTTGATTCTTTAGCATTTTCTAAGTAGATCAACATGTCATCTACAAAAAGAAAAGGTACTGTTTCTTCTCTGATATTCTTCATCTGTCAATTTCTCTTTCTTGTCTTATTGTTATAGCTACCATTTCTAACGATGTCAAACAGCAGTGGTAATAAAGGGTATCCTTTCTTTTCCCGGATCTTCCTGAAAAAGCCTCTAATTTTATTCCATTACATATAAAATTTGCTTTTGGATTTAGTTAAATATTACATAAAAGAAAGATTCATTTATTCCTATGCTTTCTAGAGATTTCAGTAGAAACAGGTGCTGAAAGTCATTTGGCATCTGTTGATATAATCATAATTTTATTATTTGTATTATTAAACTAGTTTATTGTATTCATAATCTTCCTTATGATGAACCAAGCCTGAATTCATGATATGAATCCAGATATTTTTTAGTATATAATGTTTCTTCTGTATTGTTGTAAGCTACTTGTTGGTGTTTCATTTAAAATTTTTGTATCAATATTTTTTAAGGAAATTGGTCTCATTTTACTGCTCTGAATTATATCAATCACTCTGTTTTAGGTATCAATACTATATTCAGATAATATAAAGAGATTGGGAGGGGTCCTTCATTCTTTTTATCATTATCAGCAGTTTATGCAATATTTGAGTTAATTATTCTTTGAATATTTGACAATTAATATATCCATTTGGCCCTAGAATGTTTCTTAGAAGTTAATTTGTGGCTTATTTATTTTTTATATCATGTTATTTAAATAGTCTATTTCTCCTTCAGTCAGATAGAAAACACAGTAAATAGATCATTGGACTTCAAGTCAGAAAGACCTAAGTTCAAATATGGCCTAGACACTTACTAGCTGTGTGGCCCTGGACAAGTCACTGTGTGTTTCAGTGTACTACGTACTTCAGTTTCCTTATCTATAAATTCAGAACAATAACAGCACCTTATAGGGTTGATGTGAGGATCAAATGAAATAATATTTTTAAAAGCACTTGGCACAGTGCCTGGCACATAGTGGGTACTATATAAATGCATATTGTCTTTCTCTTTCCTTGGTGAGTCTGGGAATTTTACATTTTTGTAAGTATTCATCCATTTCCTCTGTCACTGTTATTGTTAGCATGTAATCGAGTAGAATAGTTTTGGCTAAGTTCTTGAATTTTTGATATGAGAAATTTGGTTTTCCTCTGCTTTTAAATCAAATATGCTGTTTATCTATTTTATAGGTTTGTTTTTCTTCACAAAGCCAGCTCCTAGTTTTATTTATAGGTTCATTGTTTTTATATTGTCAATTTTATGAATCTCTTTTTGTTGCTTAGTTGGGGATTTTCACTTGTTGTTCAAATTTTTTAGATGTGTGCCCAATTCATTGACTTGTTCTTTCTCTCCTTAACAAAAATATTGAAAGATACAATATTTCTCCCTGAGAATGGCCTTAGCTTCTCCTCATAAGTCTTGACATATTGTCTTATTATTGTTATTTTCTTTGGTGAAAAGCTATTTTTCTATGATTTGTACTCTTATTCATTAGTTCTTTAGAATTTTATTATTTGATATATAAGTTCTCATTTCACTCTTTAAGGGCCTTCTGTTAATAGAAATTTAATCACATTAAATTAATCACATAAAATGTTTTGCTTTTCTTCCTTTTTATACTTTTAGTAAGTCCTTATGGCTGCAAAATAGTCAATTTTTGTAAACATGACATGCACAGATGAAAAATATGTAAATACTTTTCTATTCTATCATCTCGAATTTTTCTGAATCTTTTATTAATTTTTTATCTTATTTACATTTATTTAATTTTTTTAAATTTTTTTCTAATTTTTCATTCAAGTCTTTAATTTCTTTCTTGTTTATCTTTTGGGTAGATTTTTCTAAGTCTGAAAGTGGTACATTAAAGTACCTGATAGTTATAGATTTAGAATTTATTTCTCCTTCCAATTCAACTAACTGTTCCTTCTAGTATTTAGATACTGTGCCATTTTATCCACATTTATTAGGTACTTGTTTACTACACTATTTTGTGCATATTATATATATATATATATATGTATGTATGTATTCATCCTTATGGTACCTTTAAGTATAATACAATTTCCTGCTTATCTCTTTTTTCATATCTGTAGTTATATCTGAAATCATGATCTCTACTTTTTTTTAGTTTGGCTAAAACATATTAGATTTTGCTCTAGTCCATCATTTTAATACGAATCTTCCCGTTTTAAATATTTCTTGAAAAGAATATATTATAGGATTCTGTTTTCTAATCCATTCTTTTATCCTCTTCCATTTTATGTTTGGGTTCATCCCAGTCATATAGAACAACTCTTCTAAGAAAATCAAAGAAATTCACATTTAACCTTCATTAAGAAGATTAAAAAAGAAACTTTATCATTCTCATTTCAGAGATGGGAAAACTGAGGCAATAATAATGATCATAATAACCCAGGCTGTTGGGTTTTTTTGACTGACTAATCATATCTGACTTCCTGTGACCCACTTGGGGTTTTCTTGGCAAAGATACTAGAGTAGTTGGGCATTTCTTTCTCCAGCTCATTTTAGTGATGAGGAAACTAAGGCAAACAAGGAAAAATGTCTTGTCCAGGGTCACACAGATAATAAGTACCATATCTGAATTCAGATCTTCCTGACTCCAGAGCCAACACTCTATCCCCTGTGCCAAAATATCTCCCCCAGTCCAGATTTATATAGTGCTTTCTTCTTAAGGAATCAGAATATTATCACAGTTTATCCTTCTAGTTCCCTGTAAAGCAAATGAAGAGTAGATCTCAGATGATTTAGAATCACTCGCCTGTTGTTCCTAGACAAAGCTTTGACCACATTGGAATTAGAATCTTGATTCTCTGAAGATACCATTCCCTGAGGATCATCACACTCAAGCCTTCACTCTAGGGGCTCCTCACACCTTTTGGCTTCTCTGAGGCATTCAGCACGTACATGGTTAAGAGCAGTTACTTTACAGCTTTTTTTGTGGCAACAAAGAATTGGAAATTGAGAAGATCCTAAGACTTGGGGAATGACTGGACAAGTTGTGGTGTATGATTGTGATAAAAGAATATTATTATACTGTATGAAAGGCAATGGTTGAAGAAAATTCTGGGAAGATTTACACAAACTAATGCAAAGTGAAATGAGCAAAACTAGGAAAAACTTTGTACAAAGTAACAGCAACATTGTATAATGATCAGCTGTGAAAGACAGCTACTCTGATAAATATAATTATTCAAGACAATTCCAAAGGACTCATGAGGGGAGGGCGTGAATTAAGAACATTTTTAAATAAATACTAAAAAGAAAATTGTCTTAATAAGGATGAGGATCCTAGCTATGTGTCTTTCCATAGAGTGAGGACTCTTTCAGAATCAGTGACTCCTACACTGAAGCAGAGATGGGTGATTTCCTGGACATTCCTGGAGGGTAAGGGGTCATTGGTTTAAAAAAAAAAAAAGTTGTTAGCAAAATTTCACCCATGCTCAGAGAAGAACTGGTTAGAATAAATTAAGGCCTTGACATAAATCATAGAGAAATTACCTCTGTGGGTTTCAGGCATAGATACTGTAACTTGTAAGTGAAGTGGTTTGTGGTCAATCTAAATATGAGTAATGGAAACTGACAGGTCCTGCTGAGAGAAAAGAAACTAAAACTCAAAGGATGTCAGAATGGGTGGGCCCCTCTTTGCTCTTAATAGATAGCGGACTCTTAAATAAGCCACTTAACTGGTTTGTTTCTCAGTTCTCATTCATCTCTTCATTTATTTTGGCCTTTGCTTTAGCTTCCCACTTTTCACATATTCTTTCTCTTTCTTCCTCTGTTTTCATTCATTTTTTCCATTCTAGCCCTGACTCCATCACACATTTTCTGTGCAACTTTAGGTAAATCACTACCGATACAGACATCAGTTTCTCCTCCTTCTATATAGTAAGATAGCCTCTAGTGTTCCTCCCATCTCTGTGATTCTGAACTCTTCTGTTCTGTTCTGTGCTGTTTTATCCTGTTCCCTCTTTGCTTTTCATCCTGGCCCTTCTTTGTCTCTTTCCTCCATCTCTCACCCTCCTGTGCCTCCCCCTACATTGTTTACACATTGAACAAGTTCCTTTACTGTTCTGGATTTCCATTTCCTCCTCTGTGACCAGGGTGTTAAAGCAGATGTTCCCTTAAACTTCTCATCGGTGGTGAGGAGCTATGTGACACTAATGTTTAGAAGTAGGGAACAAAGAATTGCCTTTATCATTCCCCCTGGGAAGTTTCAACCTTTGGGACATTTCAAACTGACATGAAAGAAATGAAAAGAAAGGTCATTTAACAGCTATTTTTGTTCGGTGTGGGCTGTCACCTGACTTTTCTCTAGGTGCCAAGCAAAGCTTCCTGTCGGGATGACTCCAGCCTGTCTGTCCTAGCTGCTGGGATAGAGGGACACAACAAAAGGGCCTCTCATCATTCAATAAAGGAAACCCACATGTAACCTTCCAGGATACAACATGCCAGAGCTGGTCACTGCGCTTCTTCCTTTTCCACAGCTCACTTAATCTGATGCACCTCCTCTCAACCACAAGATCAGGAAAAGATCTCTGGAAGCCAGGGTTTGGGTGTGCACATGGTGTGGTTCTTGCAACACCATTTGGCAGCACTGGGTTATATTAGGACACTTAAAGGAAGTTTGTAGAAGGAAGAATGGTGGATGGTATGATGGAAAGTGTATTGGACTGAAGGTTAAAAAACTGGCCTTCTATCTTAGTTCAATTCTCTAAAGGTCGACTAAGCACATCCTTTTAAAATCTGGACATTTGATTTCACTAGTGTAAGGAATGCCTAGCATCAAAACTACTTTGATAGACTATCACTCTATTTGTAACTTCTGGTCTTGTAGAGAGGTTCACTTACTTGTACAGGGATACACAACCAGTGTATGTCAGAAGCTAGAACTGAACCCATGTCTTCCTATCCCTCTAGCCACTACATCAGGCTGCCCGTCATTGAGCACATAGAGGCAGTCTCAAAAGTCTTAGCTCAACTTTGAGCTTTAATAGTTTAAATAGCTTTTCGTTGTCGTTGTTGAGTTGTTTCAGTTATGTAAGACTCTTCATGACCCTATTTGGGACTTTCTTGGCAAAGATACTGGAATGGTTTGCCATTTTTTACTCCAGCTCATTTTGCAGATGAGGAAACTGAAGCAAACAGGGTAAGTGACTTGTCCAGGGTCACACAGCTAGTAAGTGCCTGAGGCCAGATTTGAAGTCAAGAGGATGAGTCTTTCTGATTTCAGAGTCAGCATTCTATCCATTACACAAACTAGCTGCCCCCTTAAATAGCTTTAGGAGCTTAAAAATGCACTTTTGGGACACCCTGTGCCATGCACAATGTTGTTATAGAGGCTGTGGGAAATGCAATGTTTAGATAAGACATGGTCTCTGACTTTAAGGTCGTTACCATCAGCATCATAACTTATATCTACATGCAGCATTAAGATTTGCAAAACACTTTCCAGATATCTTATTTGTACTTCACAAAAACTCTATGATGTCAGCACTATAGGTATTTTTCCCATTTTACAAATGATAAAATTGAGGTTCATAGGAGTTGAGTTTTATCCATAGACACATAGCTGGTCAGTGTAAGGATATTTTAGAGTGGGATAAAATATGTACATGCTGTATATAGATAACTGTACTTGGATACTTCTATGAATCCATATCACATCAATATAAGTGCTCCCTTTGCTGGTATAAATTTTTTAAAAAAACTCTATACTACTCATCTTACCCATTTCTTGTTGATGTCTTTTCATATATTGTCTATGGAAGGCATCCAAAAAGCTTGACGCCTTCTTCCATTTATGTTAATTTCCAAAGATAATAATAAAATACACAGATTTTTAATTTGTAGCATCTTCTCTGGGTGAACTTCTCAATATGTACCAAGACTCACAGTTTGCTTCCCCAGAGAACGGCTGCCATCAGGTTCTAGGTTACCCTATTACTGACTATTCTTACAACTATAGTTCAAGAGTTAGTGTGCTTCTCATTAATGGTCAATAGATAAGATTAATCCATATCAAAGGCACTTATTAAAATGGCAAAATATGAAGAGGAGCTATAAAATATTCCACCACCACCCCAAACATGGGGTGTACTTTGACAAACACATGGCTTCCACGGAAAGAGTGGGCACAGACTTAGAGAACAGTGGTAGGGAGATGTGTGTGGGGAACACACATGACAAAGACTACTCATCATTCTAGTAATGCAGGACCTAGAAGTCCTTTATCTTAGTGGAGTCTTTACCAAGCTAACTCCTGGGAGCAGAATTTCTCTGTTGGTTTGTTCAGGTTGGTTTCCACCATCTCTTTCTTTCCACAACTCAACTTCTGATTGCCAGGGCTAGCTCTCTCTAGTGAATGTTTTTTGTTTCACCATAAATGGAGAATCCTTTGATGACCTCTATGGAAGATATGTTCCAGTCTATACCTGGCCTGGACCCTCTTCTCTTCTCTTTCTGTGTTCTATCTTCTGGAGGCTTCATCAATTCCAAAGGGTTTAATTATCTCTGTAAAGTTGACTTACAGATCTATATATCCAGGCTGAGTCTCTCTTCTGGGGGACTCCACATTACCAAATGCTTATTGGACTTTTCAATATGAATACTCCACAGATATCTCAAACTCAGCATGTTCAAAACAGAATGATCATTACCCCCCAAACCCTCTCTTCTACTAAATGTATCTATTTCTGTTAAAGGCATCACCTACTTATCTCCTGGGTTCATAATTGGATATAATGGCCTAACTGATCTCCCTCCTCAGATCTCTCCCAACCCAAATCCATCCTCCATGAAGTTGTCAAAGAGATTTTCCTCAAGTGGAGATATGACCCATCACTCTGTGAACTCCAGTGGCTTCCTATTGTCCCTAAAATAAAATATAAATGCTCCTGGCCTTCAAAGACATTTACCAGGCCTGGGTTCAACTTATCTTTTCAGCCTTATTATATAATACTCCCCTTTCATGGTCCAGCCAAACTGGCCTTTACTCTCCTTTTCGTACATGGTATTCCATCTCCTATTTCTCTGCCTTTGCCCTGAATGTCCCCTATGCCCACAATACACTCTCTCCACAGTTATAGCAGTGCTCTCTTCCTTCAAGATGTAACACAAGCACCCTTGTATGTGAAGTCTTTCCTGATACCCTTGACTGCGAACACTCCACTCTCAGACTACCTTGTGCTTAAATATTTTGCATTTATTCTATACAAACATAAATATAATATGTCTACCACTAAGAATGGAATTTAAACCTCTGAAGAGCAATAATTATTTAATTTTTCTTTGTATTTCCAGTGTTCAGCCCATAACAGGTGCTAAATAAATGCTTGTTGATTAACACTGGAAAATATCGTAGATAAGCAGATGTGTCCCTGCTGAATGCCTCATTGACTAAGCTTATTATCAAACAAGATTATATCCATGACTGCATCTGTCATAACCTTGTATGATGTTAATGTATACAGGATAGATTTCATTTAAGGAAAGCATTGGCGGGTCTGTTTTGCTCTACTGAGACAATCAAAAAACTTACTATATGCCAGGCATAAGACAGTCCCTGTCCTTGGGGAATTTCACAATCTAATGGGAAATTAGAAAATTTTAAAATTTTAAAAGTAAGGGGAATAGGAGCGGGGGAGTACTCAAGGGTGGGAATGGTAAAAAAAAAATTTCATTTAATTTAATTTAAAGATTTTTCTACATTTCCTATAGCTGGGCAGGAAATAGTCTGAGGAGGTATGAGTTTTAGAGTTGATTTCACCTTGCAGAATGATACATTTCTGGAGATCATGAAATCAAGTCAGACAGGTGGGAACTGATGAGTCAAACGACTTTTTTTTAATCAACAAATAAGAGTATCACATTCCATCACTATGATGCCCACCAGTGGACAATATTTTCCAGTGATGGCAGACTACTCAAGTGGAAATAATACAATCCCCTGAAGAGGATGACTCTTCAGGACATATCATCAATGGCCAGATCCCCACACTGGATGTGTTCTGCAACCCATCTCCTAAGCAGTATATAGGACATGATTATGCACTGCATGAGACCTCACAGGGAACAGATTGCTAGATATTGTACAAAACAGGAATTCTTGTTCAGAGATGGGTAGAACCGGATGGCCTCTGAGTTCCTTTCAAACACTGAGGTTCTGTGATTCCCTTTGGAGGTACAGCAACTGTAGGTTGGCACACAGAACAAGGAGAACAACAGGAGAAAATCCCAGACTCCTGAACAAGCTATTGTGTGTCTTAAAAGTATAAGCCCTGCCAAATCCTGCAGTTCTGAGGACTCTATTAGCCAATCCTTGAGCTCTTTGCTCACCCACCTTCTGAAAATTTCCATTAATGTTGACTCTGTGTAGCTTAAAATAGCTCTAAGCTTCCAAAATTCATTTACGTATTCAATTAACAGTCTGTTCCCTTGCTTTAATCCCAACATCATTATTGTAGCATCAGTATTGCTCTGCATGTAGTCAAAGACTTAGGAACTCAGCTTTGAACCATGGATTGTTTCGCAACAATAAGCTTCTCTCCATTCAAATTCAGCTCCATCTGGTCTCCCAGCAATAAATGCTACCTGTGGTTGATCAATTGCGAGGATGTGGGGATACATCTTAAAAGGCAACCCACAGTGGTTAAAAAAAAAAAAAAAGGAAAGTACTTCCTGCCACCATTGCTGGAAAATAGACTAGGATACAACAAATAGTATTGGCATAAGAAGTGGTCGTAGTTACCCACAAGAGCCATGGCCTACCACACAGCCTATAACCACTTTCAATTTTAGTCCTGTTTACCTTCTGCACTAATCCTTCCTACGTGAGGAGAAATTTAGTTCAAGGTGGCATAGCTGTCAAAGTTTGTCACAAAATGATACACTTCTGGACAAACTTCTCTCGTGATGGTGAATTGAGCTCATTTGCATAAGCACAGATCTGTGGCTTTGAGGCCAGACTTCTGGACATGTCAAGCAACCCTGAGATATAAGACTAGGACTTTGCAGAGGGACCAAGAGCATGAGGATATCTCACTTTACATAATAATAACTAGCATTTGTATAGCACTTCAAGGTTCACACAACTACTTTATTTTTTTTCCTCACAACTCTGGGAGGTAAGTACTGTTAATGCTTTTATTTTACAGATGAAGAAACTGAGGAAGATAGAGATTAAATGATTTGCCTGGGCTCATAGAGCTAGTCAGTGTCTGAAGCTAGATTTAAACATGTTTTATCCTAACTCCAGATAGAGTTTATCCATTGTACCACCAAGCTGCCTTATACTCATCAAAGGTTTATACTCATCATGAAAACTGCAAAATGATGTGACAAATTTTCCTGCTAAATAATGCTTTTGAATGTACAATGAAATCAACCCCAACAATTCTTCTATTTACCTCTCCAAGGAAATATATGAACAGTTCTTCCATGCAGCTGTACCTTCTTTTCCTTCTGGTTTCATTTTTAGCAAGAATGTCAATTTGTGTATGATTCAGTTCCTCTAGCAGCCCGTCAACTCTTTGGTAATTGGAGAAATATGACAAACAGAATAGAAATATTCAATATATGCATAGGCTGCTAGGTGTCACAATATTGCCTCCAGGAGCAAATACAAAATGCTCTCTTTGGCATTCAAAGTCCCTTACAGCCTATCCTCCTCCTTCCTTTCCAGTATTCTTCTACCTTCCTCCCCAGCATATGATCTGATCCAGGGAGTCAGCCTCCTGGCCGTTCCACAAACAAGCCTTCTATCTCTCAGCACTGACTGTTCTTGATGCCTGGAATGCTCTCCTTCCTCCACTCTGACTACTGACCTCCCTAGATTCCTTTAAGTTACACTTAAAATCTCACCTTCTACAAGAAGTCTTCCCAAGCATCCCCCCTCCCTTAATTCCAGTGTTTTCCCTCTTTTCATTATTTCCTATTCATTCTGCATCTAGCTTATTTTGTACATATTAGCTTGAATGTTATCTCTCCCAATACATTGTAACTTCCTTGAGAGTGGGGACTGTCTTTTGCCTCTTTTTGTATCGCCAGTCCTTAGCACAGTACCTGGCACATAGTAGGCACTTAATAAATGTTAATTGATTGATATAGTAGACAGAGCTCTAGATTTGGAATCAAGAAGACAAGTTCAAATCTAGCTTCAGACACTTACTATCTCTGTGAGTTTGAGCAAATCACTTAACCTCTATCTGCATCAGTTTCCACCCCTGTAACATGGGGATAATAATAGTATCTACTTCCTAGGGTTTTATGGAGATAAAATGAAATTGTATTTGTAAAGCATTCTGGGAGAAGAGCTATATAAATGCTATTCATTATTGTTAGAGTTGCTGTGGTTATTACTGTCATTATCTACTTATATACTTTATATATTATATACATTGTTTACAGATTCCCAACATCTTCTGGTTGCTTTTCCATTCCTCTGTCCTTGTCACCACAGGCTTGAGTGCATATGGCCAGTGGCTATTTTGACTTATTTCATGAATTGCTTTGAGCGAAGCTCTGTCACCTCTTGACAGTCTCCTATTGCTGAGTCTTCCATACTCACCTTGGCAGTTTCTACTACCAGACCATCCTAAAAGCCTCTTCAGCTTCCTAGTATCTGTTCCTCAATACTGTTTTCAATAACTTAGGGTGATTCCTCATCATGATGAAGTTTTAGAGTAGGACTCTTGTGGAATACCATAATTATAGTACATTATTGTAGTACGTTATTGAAGTTCAAAACAAGTTTGGCTGGTTTTTTTTTTAAAGTTGTAAGTAGGGCATCTAGGTGGTACAGTGGAGAGGGCACTGGCCCTGGAGTCAAAAAGACCTCAGTTCAAATCCAGCCTCCAACACATACTAGCTGTGTGATCATAGCCAAGTCAATCCCTCTTTGAAATTGCCTCTTTTAAAAAAGAATAAATAAATAAAAATTTTAAAAAGTCTTAAGTGAGGAGTGAAGGAGGAAGTCATTACTGACTGGTATGAATGCCAAATAAATGAATGAATGAACAAATGGAAAGGATGTATTATGTAATGACTAGGAGACAAGCATGATGCTAAATACAGGGAATACAGATAGATAAGCAAGACAGTCCTTGCTGTCTTGAAATCCAAGTATCCATTTCTGATCTCACAGAAATCTATTTCCCTGAAGTTCCTCAGCATGGAAGCCCAACCTTTTGGCTCCAGTAAAAAGATTAAGTGTGTAGGGGCAGACTTGACTGGTATGTTTGCAGTTAGTGGAAACCACGTACGGGGAGTGGGCAGTCTATACAAACTCCAAATCTAAGGTCCTCTGTATAACTTAGGGTACACTGGGATGGGGCAGAGAAAGGGGTTGATGTCCGCGCCACAGATGAGAAAGAATGTCTCTGTTTATCATGTAGGTAGGCATGCATGGCAGGAACACTTCCCAGAAATCAGATGTATCGCTTTGCCTTTTTCCTGAAGACTCTAAAACAATCTGAGGGCTGAGGGATATTTTAATTACCCCTGAAGCCAGCAGGGAGCGACTTTTAATGGTGCCAAGAAGTCTTTTCCAGTGGAGCAAAGGCCTTCATTCCGGCTTCTTCCCAGCCAGAGAATTCAAGCTCACTTGTCAGTTGGCACATTCTTCGTGTACTTTTTCAGCAAATTTAAACCTTTTTTCCCCCATGAATTATGCCTGAGAGTCATATTTTGGCCCCATTAACTGCTAATAGTCATCATGCAGATAGGCCTAAAGATCATATACCAGCCCATAAACAGTTTTTGGGAAGCAGGGTCATGTGGAGGGAAGAGAACAAGATTTGGAGGTGGAAAGTCTCTATTCAGTTCTTAACTCTCCTAGTATAAGGATTAGTAAGAAAACAAATCACTTTACATCCCTAGGCCTCCATTTTCTCCTCTATAAAAAGAGGTGGTTGGATTAGATGCTCTCTAAACTCCCTCCAGGCTTAAATCTAGGATTTGGTGAAAATTTCCCCCTCTGGGCCCACACCTAATTTCACTAATTTCATTCCTGAACCAAATCTTTCTCTCCGCATTTGTCCAGGTTAAGAGATCAGAGAATTTTGCCTGCAGCTTGCACACCCAGAAATACCTCTCCCTAGAACAATCCCCATGATTTAGAGCAGATTAAAAAAAACTAAGCATATTTCCAAAGTACATACAAAACACAACTCTTATAATGATTGTATTTACAGAGTTTCACATTACTTAGAGGGACAATGAAGACATAGGAAGCTAGGTAGTATAGTACAGTGCTAAACCTGAAGTCAGGAACTGACCTGAGTTCAAATTATACTAGAGACAATTACTATTTGATGATCTTGGGCAAATCACTTAACCTCTGCCTTCCTCAGTTTCCTCAGCTGTCAAATGGAGATAATAACTATCACATACTTCTCAGTTATTAGAATCAAATGAAATCATTTTTGTAAAGCATTTAGTAAAGTGTCCTGCATATGGTAAGCACTACATAAATCCTGGTTATTATTATCATTATTTTTACATCAAATAATAGAGTCTAGATTAAAACTATTTTGGAAGGATTGAACACTGTGCTAACTCTAGTAAAATTAAGTTTCATTAGGATAATTGTAAAATGGGGAGGGAGGGAGGGACGGAGAGCCAAGATGGTGGGAAAAAAGCAGGGACTCACCAAAACTCTCCCAAATTTCCCTCCAAATAACTTTAAAATAACACCTCAAAACAAATTCTGGAGTATCAGGATGGGGTGAAATAATTTTTCAGCCCAAAACAACTTATGTCAGCAGGAAAGGTTGTCACACCAGCTGAACAGAGCATGGTTGCTCACAGGCAACAGCCAGCAGGACCGCAGCAATCCACACCTCTAGTCCAGGCCGTGGGGGCAACTGAATCAATAGCAGCAGCTTCCAGGAAACTCAACCCCCACATGGTAAGGAGATCCCTTAAAAAACAAAGCACAAACAACAACAGGAGGCTCAGAAAACTGGGCAGAAGGAGATTACAAGGCTCTCTTTCCCAGTGCTGCATGCAGGACTCTGTTGCATTGTCCATATGCTGATCCAGGTGGCAGTCCTGGAACACTAACACAACAAATCTATCAACTGGAGGACAACAGGGAGTGTGGTCACAGCTCAAGGGTGGAAAAGAGTGCTTACAGTCACCCACAGACCAGAACTCAGGCCAGAAGAGCACTAACGCCTTGGTCATATCATGTCACCATGGAAGAATTGAAAACTTACACACCTCCCCAGAACTAGCTCTGAAAACAATGAACAAAAAAATCTAAAGCTGGAATAGTGCCCCCTCCACTCTGGGAGTAGAGTCTAACTTTAACATCAAGTTAAAAATCAAGAAAAAGACTGGGAAAATGAACAACAGGAGTGGAGCCAAGATGGCGGAGTAGAAGGACGCACATTTATGAGCTCCGAGCCCACAACCCATGGAATTGAGGTAAAAAGAGATCCCCATAAATTCTGAATCACTGCAGGGGGTGCATAAACATAGGGGAAGAGATTTCCATTCCACTGAGCCCTGGAGAGCCGTCCCCGGGGTCCATCACGCCCCAGAAATCGGACCCCACCCCCAGCGCTGCCCTGGCCACGGCCCCAGAGAAGCTGACCCGAGCAGGCTTCAGAGAGGGAAGCTCCGGGGGAAGCTCTGACAGCCGGGAAAGTCCCTCCGCCCACAGAAGCTACAGGTCAGTGAGAAAGAAGGCTGGGTTAGGGGAGGGGAGCGGAGCGTCTCCGTGACTCGGGCCCCCTCGGGAGGAAGCGGCGGCGGCAGAGACAGGGGCAGGAAGCAGCGAAGGCAGAGGCGTGGGCGGCAGCTGAGGCGGCAGCGGCCCAGGCAGCAGCGGCCCAGGACTCAGGAATCCCCCAGCAGCAGGTAGGATCTTCAATACTGAAGGTCTTTCCAACCTGAGGGAGCTGAGCCTGGGAGACGGCCCTGCCCCCACCCCGCTCTATTACTGAAGGCCTCTGAATAAAACCCCTGAGGGAGCTGAGCATAGGAGGCGGGCCCCCCACCCCGCCCCCACCCGCTCCATTCCTGAAAGTCTCCGCAGAAAGCCCCTGAGGGACCGAGCTTGGGAGGCGGCCCTACCCCCACCCCTGCGCCAGAACTAAAGCTTGCCGCGGAAAGCGCATTTGAATCTCAGAGGCCAAGCACTAGCTGGGCGGATCCAGGCGGAGGTGGAAAGGAATCTCAGAAGTCAAGTAACTGGCTGGGAAAATGCCTAGAAAAGGGAAGAAAAATAAGACTATAGAGAGTTTTTTCCAACAAATGCAAATGATCCTGACCTTCAGATCTGATGGCGAGGACGAGAACGTATTCTTGCCATCAGGGAAAGACGTGGAGGGTGGGGCCTCAGTACCCCAGACACCCCAGGGGGGTGTCGGGTGGGCTCAGGCCTTGGAAGAGCTTAAAAAGGATTTTGAAAAGCAAGTTAGACAGGTGGAGGAAAGACTGGGAAGAGAAATGACAAAGATGCAAGAAAAGTATGAAAAACAGGTCAATACCTTGGTAAAGGAGACCCAAAAAAATGCTGAGGAAATTAACACCTTGAAAAATAGGCTCAGTCAATTGGCAAAAGAGGTTCAAAAAGCCAATGAGGAGAAGAATGCATTCAAAAGCAGAATGAGCCAAATGGAAAAAGAGGCTCAAAAGCTCACTGAATTTAATAGTTCTCTCAAAATTAGAATGGAACAGATGGAGTCTAATGACTTTAAGAGAAACCAAGAAATCACCAAACAAAACCAAAAGAACGAAAAAATGGAAGAGAATGTGAAATATCTCATGGGTAAAACAACTGACCTGGAAAATAGATCCAGGAGAGACAATTTAAAAATTATGGGACTACCTGAAAGCCATGATCAAAAAAAGAGCCTAGACATCATCTTCCATGAAATTATCAAGGAAAACTGCCCTGACATTCCACAACCAGAGGGCAAAATAAGTATTGAAGGAATCCATCGATCACCATCTGAAAGAGATCCAAAAAGAGAAACTCCTAGGAACATTGTGGCCAAATTCCAGAACTCCCAGCTCAAGGAAAAAATCTTGCAAGCAGCTAGAAAGAAACAATTCCAGTACTGTGGAAATACAATCAGGATAACTCAAGATCTAGCAGCTTCTACATTAAGGGATCGAAGGGCGTGGAATAGGATATTCCAGAAGGCAAAGGAACTAGGACTCAAACCAAGAATCACCTACCCAGCTAAACTGAGTATAATACTTCAAGGGAAAATATGGTCTTTCAATGAAACAGAGGACTTTCAAGCATTCTTAATGAAAAGACCAGAGCTGAAAAGAAAATTTGACTTTCAAACACAAGAATGAGAAGAAGCATGAAAAAGTAAACAGCAAAGAGAAATATTAAGGGACTTACCAGAAATGAACTGTTCACATTCCTACAGGGAAAGACAATATTTGTAACTCTTAAAACTTTTCAGTATCTGGGTAGTTGGTGGGACCACACATACACACGTACACGCATGCACACACATACACACATGCATACACATACAGAGACAGAGAGCACAGATTGAACTGAATAGGATGGGACCATACCTTAAAAGAAATTAAGGTAAATGGTGAGAGAGAAATGTAGTGAGAGGAAAGAGGGGGAAATGGAAGGGGGTAACTATATGTCATTTAAGAGGCAAGCAGGAGATTTTTTTAGTGGAGGGAAAAAGAGGAGAGCTGAGGGAAAAAAAAACAAAAAAAAAAAACCAAGAAGTTTACCCTCATCACATTTGACTAAACGAAGGAGTGAAATGCACACTCATTTTGGTATGTAAACCTATCTTACAGTATAAGAAAGCGGGGGAGAAGGAGATATTGCGCGGGTGGGGATGGAAGGGAGGGCAAAGGGAGGAGGGAGTAATTGAAAGTCAACACTTGGGGAGGGACAGGATCAAAAGACAGAAGAGAAACAATGAGGGTCAGGTTAGGAGGGATGGTAATTCAGTTAGTCTTACACAACACGACTATCAGGAAGGTCATTTGCAAAGCTACACAGATATGGCCTATAATGAATTGCCTGCCATACCAAAGGGAATGGGTGGGGAGGGAGGGATGGGGAGAATTTGGAACTCAAAGTTTTAGGAACAATTGTTTAGTATTGTTGTTGCAACTAGGAAAGAAGACATACAGTTAATGAGGAATAAAAAGTCATCTGGCCCTACAGGAGAAAAGAGAAGATGGAGACAAGAGAAGGGAGGGATGACAGAAGAGAGGACAGATTGGAGATAGGGAAAATTAGATTGCTTGGGGTATTGGGGTGGGGGGAGGGGATAAAAGGGGGGAAAATTTGGAACCCAAAAATTTGTGAAAAATGAATGTAAAAAGTTAAATAAATAAAAAAAAAGAAAAGAAAGAAAATGAACAACAGAAAGAAAAAAAAAGAACCTGGTCACAGAAAGTTACTATGGTGATAGGGAAGATCAAAATACAAACTCAGAAAAAGACAATGAAGCAGAAACCGCTACATCAAAAGCTTCAAAGAAATGTGAATTGGTCTCAGGCCCAAAAAGAATTCCTGGAAGAGCTCCAAAAGAATTTTAAAAATCAACTAAGAGAGGTAGAGGAAAACTGGGAAAGGAAATGAGGGTGATATAAGACAATCATGAAAAAAGAGTCAAGAGCTTAGTAAAGGAGGCACAAAAAACACCGAAGAAAATAACACCTTAAAAATAGAATAGGCCAAATGGTTTTTTCAAAAAGGCACCAAAATCCAATGAATAGAAGAACTTCTTAAAAAGCTGAATTGGTCAAATGGAAAAAGAAATACAAAAATACACTGAAGTGAAGAACTCCTTTTAAAAAGAAGAATTGGCCAAATGGAAAAAGAGGTACAAAAATTCACTAAAGAAAATAATTCCTTAAAACTTAGAATTGGGCAAGTGGAAGCCAATGACTCTATGAGATATCAAGAAGCAATAAAACAAAATCAAAAGAATTTTTTTAAATAGAAGACAATGTGAAATATCTCATTGAAAAAACAACTGGCCTAGAAAATAGATCCAGGAGAGATAATTTAGACTACCTGAAAGCCATGATCAAATAAAAAAGAGCCTAGACCATCATCTTTCAAGAAATTATCAAGGAAAATTACCCTGATATTCTAGAACCAGAAGGTAAAATAGAAATTGAAAGAATTCACCACTCATCGCCTGAAAGAGATTCCAAAATGAAAACTCCCAAGAATATTATATCCAAATTCCAAAGCTCCTAGATCAAATAGAAAATATTGCAAGAAGCTAGAAAAAAACAATTCAAATATTATAGGGTCACGATCCGAATAACACAAGATTTAGCCGTTGCTACATTAAAGGATCAGAAGACTTAGAAAATGATATTCTGGAGGGCAAAAGAGCTGGGATTACAACCAAGAATCACCTACCCACTGAAAATTAGTATACTAGTTCAGGGAGAAAATGAATATTTAATGAAACAGAAGACTTTCAAAAATTCCTGATGAAAAGGCCAGAGCTTTAAAGAAAATTTGACTTGCAAATAGAAAACTCAAGAGAAGCATAAAAAGGTAAACAGGAAAGAGAAATCATAAGGGATTCAATAAGGTTAATCTGTTACACTCCTATGTGTGAAGATGATACTTGTAACTCCTAAGAACTTTATAATTATTAGGAAGTTAAAAGGAGCATATATAGACAGAGGACATGAGTGTTGGTTAAATGATGGGATAATGTCTTAAAAAATAAAATTAAGGGGTGACAAAGAGGAATGCGCTGGGAAAGGGGGAAAGGGGGAGGTAGAATGGGGTAAATTATCTCACATAAAAGAGGCACAAAAGAGCTTTTACAGTGGAGGGGAAGATGGGGGATAGGGTAGAGATGGGGGTGCTTGAATCTTACTCATTAGAATTGGCTTATAGAATAACAAACACATTCAGTTGAGTATAGAAATCTCTTACCCTACAGGAAAATATGAGGGGACAGGGATAAGAGAAGGGAGGAAGAAGCTGACAGAAGGGAAGATGAATTGGAAGAGGTAATAGTCAAAAATAAAACACTTTTGAAGATGGACAGGGTAAATGGAGAAAAAGATTAGGATAAGCAGGAGGGAAAAGCAAGATAAAAGGAAATACACAATTAATCATAACTGTAAAAAATGTTAACAGTAAGTTTCTTTGATAAAGGCCTCATTTCTCAAATATAAAGATAACTGAGTCAAATTTATAAGAATTCAAGTCAAAGAATAAGAACAGACAGTTTTCAGATGAAATAGTCAGTGCTATCTATAGTCATATGAAAAAATGCTCTAAATCACTATTGATTAGAGAAAAGCAAGTTAAAACAACCCTGAGGTGCCACCACATGCTTATGAGATTGGCTAACACAACAGAAAAGGAAATAGCAATTGTTGGAGGGATGTGTGAAAACTGAGTCACTCATGCACCGTTGGTGGAATTGCAGACTAATCCAACCATTCTGCAGAACAATTTGGAACTATCCCCAATAGTCTATAAAACTGTGCATACCATTTGATCAGCCATACCACTTCTCAGTCTATATTCCAAAGGGATAACAAAGTACAAAAATATTTATAGCAGCTCTTTTTGTGGTGGCAAGGAATTGTAAATGAGGAGCATGCCCATAAATTGGGGAATGGTTGAACAAGTTGTGGTATATAATGGTGATGGAATACCATTGTGAAAAAAAATAATGAGCAGGATGCTCTCAGGAACTGATGCAAAGTGAAATGAGCCGAACCAGAACACTGTACATAGCAACAATAATATTGTATGATGATCAAAACCAGAAAACCTAGCTATTCTCAGCAATATAATGATCCAGTAAAAGTCCAAAGGACTTAAGAAATATGCTACCATTTCCAGGAAAAGAAGTGATAAAGACTGAATGCAGATCAAAGCAGAATTTTTTTACTTTATTTTTCTTGGGGTTTTTTGCTTATATTTTCTTTCAAAACATGACTAATGTGGAAATATGTTTTACATAACTATACATATACAACCTACATCAAATTGCTTGACTTCTCAAGGATGGGGGGGGGAAGAAGGAAGGGAGAGAATTTGGAACTCAAAATGTAATTGGGAAAAATAAAATATTAAATAGATAATTGTCAAGTCTTACCTTTAGGTTCAAGAAACTCATCTTCTTAGTGTAATACAGAGGACACATGGCTAGGCAGCAGTTCATCTCAAAAATATGGGGTTTTCTATTGAGTCATTCAGTCAATAAATGTTAATTATCTACAATGAGCCAACCACTATTCCAATGGCTAGAGATACAAAAGAAGGCAAAAGACAGTCCCTTCCCTCAAGGAACTCCTAGCCTAATGGGGAAGTTGACAAGCAAACAAGCTATATAGAATAAATAGGAACTAATAACGAGAAAGAAGGCACTCGAATTTAGCAGAGTTAGGAAAGGTTTTCTACGGAAGATGGGATTTTAGCTGGGACTTGAAGGAAGCCAGGAGGTTTATATGAGGAAGGAGAATATTCCAGCAATGAGGGACAGCCAGCCAAAATGCTCAGAGTGAAGAAATAGAGTGTCTAGTTCACGGAACTGCCAAGAGGCTTTCATGAAGTGTCAACCGGTCAAAGATTACATGTCAGAGAGTAAGGTGTAAGAAAACTAGATGGGTAGGAGAGGGTTATGAAGGTTATAAAGGGTTTTGAATGGCAAATAGAATATTTTGTATTTCATCCTGGAGGTGATAGAGAGCCACTGGAGTTTATTGAATAAGGTGGGAGAGGAAGATGACATGGTCAGATCTCTGCTTTAGCAAAATTACTTTGGTAGTTTAAAGAAGGATGAATTAGAATGGGGAGAGGCTTGAGGCAAACAGACCCATGAGCAGGCTATTGTAATAGTCTAGGTGTGAAATGATAAGCGGTGATAGTAGCATCGGTAGAGAGAAGGGGCCATGTTCAAGAGATGTTACATAGATGAAATGAACAGGTCTTGGCAGCAGCTGGTAGATGGAGGAGTGAGAGAAAATGAAGCAACCAAGATGACTCCTAGGTTGGAAAGCTGAGGGACTCGGAAGAAAATGATGCCTTTGACGGAAATAGAGAAGGTAGGAAGTGGGGGCTTCAAATTCAGGATGAGTCAATATGAGGTGTGATCAAGTAGGCAAGAAATCTGAACTTGGGCTGCATTGGGAGCCATTAAGTTCAAAACCAGTGAGGTGATAGTTTCCCTAGTCCAATATTATTGAGAGAATTTACGTATAATTTTGGGTACCATCTTTAAGTAGGAATACTGATAATTTACAGAGTGTCCAGAGGAAAGCAACCAGGATGATGATAAGCCTTGAATTAACACCCTAAAAAATCAGTTGAAATATCTTGGAGGGGCAGCTAGGTGGTGCAGTGGATAGAGTGCTGGACCTGGAGTCAGGAAAACTCATCTTCTTGAATTCAAATCTGACCTCAGCCACTAGCTATATGACCCTGAGCAAGTCACTTAACTTTGCTTCAATTTTCTCATCTGTAAAATAAGTGGGAGAAGAAAATGACAAATCACTCCAGTATCTTTGCCAAGAAAACCCCAAATGGGGTCACACAAAGTCACACACAGCTAAAAATGATTGAACAATCATATCAATTTACCTTGAAGAAGAGCATATTTAAGGTTTTCAAATCCCACCCCTAATATTCACTACGTGTGAGTATTGGCCTCTCTGAGCTTCAGGCAGCTGGATAAGAGCAAAAGTTAGAAATGGGTTGTTTTCTTCAAATGAAGAATGAAGTAACAGTAGTTATAAAACGAGGCAACTCCAGATCTGATACAAGGGAAAACTCCCTAAAAATTAGAATTCTCCAAAAGCAAAATGGGCTGCCTTGGGTAGTAGTGGATTCCTGCTCACTGAAGTTCTCCACAGCAAAAACTCAATGACTATGTTTTGATTATGATATAGAATGGATTATTTTTCAGTTACAAGTCTAAATAGATGGCATTCAATGTTTTTTCAAACTTTTGTGGCTTCCTCACATACAGTGCTCTGTCTCCCAACTCCAAGATCTTCCCTGGCCTTCTTCCATGCCCACAACTCTCCCTTCTCACCTCTGCCTCCTGGCTTCCTTCAGCTAAAGTCCTATACTTCTCTGACTTCTATAAGAGTCTATTCTCTATGAATCTAAAGATTTTTTTTTTGCAAGAAGCCCTTCCCAAAAAATTTTACAGCAAATTTCTCTGATAAAGGTCTCATTTCTTAATATAAAGAATTGAGACATATTTATAAAAGTAAAAGCCATTCCCCATTTGATAAATGGTCAAAGAATATGAACAGGCAATTTTCAGAGGAAGAAATCAAAGTTATCAATAATCATATGAAAATTGCTCTCAGACTTTGGAGGAGCCAAGATGGTGGAGTAGAAAGATTCACATACGCTAGCTCTGAACCCATAGCCCATAAAATACCTGTAAAGAAGAACTCCCAACAAATTCTGGAGCAGCATAAGCCACAGAACAAGGAGTGGAGGAGATTTCTGTTCCAGAGAGACCTGAAAAACTGACACCAAAGGTCTGTCACACACCGAGACCAGAGCAGAACCCAGCCCTACCTTGGCCGCACGGCACCAGATCTGAGCAGGCTTCAGGGACAGAATCTCCAGCAGCCATGCAAGTCCCCCCACCCACAGATGCCAAAGGTCAGTGAGAGAGCCTGTTTGGCTGGCCAAGAGGGGAGTGGGGTGTCTCCATAACTCAGGCCCCCTAGGGAGGCAGCAGCAGAGGCAGCAGAAGACAGGAGCTCCCAAAGCAAGCAGGAGTTCAGATCCATTATTGAAGGTCTCCACATAAACCCCCGGAAGGGAACTGAGCCCTGTGAGGGGGCTCTGCCCCCACCTGAGCAGCTGAACTTTATCCCACACTGAATAGCAGCCCTGCCCCCACCTGAGCACCTGAACTTAATCTCACACTGAGTAGCAGCCCTGGCCCTGCCCCTGCCAAAAGCCCTAAGGGTGGGAAGCAGCATTTGAATCTTAGTCCCCAAGCACTAGCTGGGTGTATCTGGAGGCCAGGTGGGTGTGAAAAGGAATCTCAGAAGTCAAGTAACTGGCTGGGAAAATGCCCAGAAAAGGGAAAAAAAATAAGACCATAGAAGGTTACTTCCTTGGTGAACAGATATCTCCTCCCATCCTTTCTCATGAAGAAGAACAATGTTTATCATCAGGGAAAGACATAGAAGTCAAGGTTTCTGTATCCCAAACATCCAAAATAAATATTCAATGGGCTCAGGCCATGGAAGAGCTCAAAAAGGATTTTGAAAATCAAGTGAGAGAGGTGGAGGAAAAAATGGGAAGAGAAATGAGAGAGATGCAAGAAAAGCATGAAAAGCAGGTCAACACCTTGCTAAAGGAGACCCAAAAAAATGCTGAAGAAAATAACACCTTCAAAAATAGTCTCACTCAATTGGCAAAAGAGGTTCAAAAAGCCAATGAGGAGAAGAATGCTTTCAAAAGCAGAATTAGCCAAATGGGAAAGGCGGTTCAAAAGCTCACTGAAGAAAATAGTTCTTTAAAAATTAGAATGGAACAGATGGAGTCTAATGACTTTCTGAGAAACCAAGAAATCACCAAAAAAACCCAAAAGAATGAAAAAATGGAAGAGAATGTGAAATATCTCATGGGAAAAACAACTGATCTGGAAAATAGATCCAGGAGAGACAATTTAAAAATTATGGGACTACCTGAAAGCCATGATCAAAAAAAGAGCCTAGACATCATCTTTCATGAAATTATCAAGGAAAACTGCCCTGACATTCTAGAACCAGAGGGCAAAATAAGTATTGAAGGAATCCACCGATCACCACCTGAAAGATCCAAAAAGAGAAACTCCTAGGAACATTGTGGCCAAATTCCAGAGTTCCCTGGTCAAGGAGAAAATATTGCAAGCAGCTAGAAACAATTCCAGTATTGTGGAAATACAATCAGGATAACACAAGATCTAGCAGCTTCTACATTAAGGGATCAAAGGGCATGAAATATATTCCAGAAGTCAAAGGAACTAGGACTCAAACCAAGAATCACCTACCCAGCAAAACTGAGTATAATACTTCAGGGGAAAAAATGTTCTTTCAATGAAATAGAGGTCTTTCAAGCATTCTTGATGAAAAGACCAGAGCTGAAAAGAAAATTTGACTTTCAAACACAAGAATGAAAAGAAGCATGAAAAGGTAAACAGCAAAGAGAAGTCATAAGGGACTTACTAAAGTTAAACTGTTTACATTCCTACATGGAAAGACAATATTTGTAACTCTTGAAACTTCTCAGTATCTGGGTAGTTGGTGGGATTACATACACACACACACATGTGCACACACACGCAGAGACAGAGAACACAGAGTGAATTGAATAGGATAGGATCATATCTTAAAACAATGAAGTTAAGGGGGGGGAGAAAAATGTATTGGGAGGAAAAAGGGAGAAATGGAATGGAGCAAATTATCTCTCATAGAAGAGGCAGGTAGGAGACTTTTTAGTGGAGGGAAAAAGAAGAGAGCTGAGAGAAAAACATGAAGTTTACTCTCCTCACATTTGACTAAAGGAAGGAATAAAATGCACACTCATTTTGGTATGAAAACCTATCTTACAGTACAGGAAAGTGGGGGAGAAGGAGATAAGCAGGGTGGGGGGGATGATGGAAGGGAGGGCAATGGGAAGGAGGGAGCAATTTGAAATCCACACTCTTGGGGAGGGACAGGATCAAAAGAGAGAATAGAAGCAATGGGGGGCAGGACAGGATGGAGGGAAATGTAGTTAGTCTTACACAACACAACTATTATGGAAGTCATTTGCAAAATTACACAGATAGGGCCTATATTGAATTGCCTGCCTTCCCAAAGGGAATGGGTGGGGAGGGAGGGATGGGGAGAATTTGGAACTCAAAGTTTTAGGAGCAACTGTCAAGTGTTGTTCTTGCTACTAGGAAATAAGAAATACAGTTAATGGGGAATAGAAAGTTATCTGGCCCTACAGGTCAAAAGAGAAGATGGGGACAAGAGAAGGGAGGGATGATAGAAGAGAGGGCAGATTGGTGATAGGGAAAATTAGAATGCTTGGTGTATTGGGATGGGGACAAATGGGGAGAAAATTTGGAACCCAAAATTTTGTGAAAATGAATGTAAAAAGTTAAGTAAATAAATTTAACTAAATAAAAAAAAGAAAAAAAAAGAAAATTGCTCTCAATCACTAACAATTAGAGAAATACAAATTAAAATAATTCCAAGGTACCAGTTCACTCCTATCAGATTGGCTAAGGTGACAGAAAAGAAAAAGTGCTGGAAGGAATATGTGAAAATAGGCACACTAATGTATTGTTGGTGGAACGTGAACTAGTCCAATCATCCTGAAGAACAATTTGGAACTATGCCTAATGGGCTATAAAATTGTGTCTACCCTTTGACTCCAAAACACCAGTACTTGGTTTATTCCCCAAAGATATCACAGAAAAAGAGAATGATCCATATATAAAAAATATTCATAACAGATTTTTTTTGTGATGGCAAAGAATTGGAAACTGAGGGAATGCCCATGAATTGGGAATGGCTGAACAAATTACAGCATACAAATGTGCTGGAATACTATTGTGCTATAAAAAAATGATAATAGGGATAGTTTTAGAAAAACCTGGGAAGATATATACGAACTGATGTTAAGTAAAGCAGCCAGAATCAGGAGAACAATGTACAGCAATATTGTAAAGATAATCAATTGTGAAATACTTAGTAACCAATCACTACAATGAAACACCACAATTCCAGTAGACTGATAATGAAAACACACTCTCCACTTCCAGATAGGGAAATAATGGATTGCAAATGGAAGCATATATTTTTTTTTATCCTTATTGCTTTTTTCCTCTGGAACATAGATAATGCACAAATATATTTTGCATGACTTCATATGTATAACGGGTACTATATTTTTGCCTTTTCAATGAAGGGAGGGGAATAAAGGAAAATCTAAAAAAAAAAAAAAAAGACTTTTCCAATCCTCATCCTCTATTGATTATTTCCAGTTTATACTTTACATATGTTCTTTGTTTGCTTATTATCTCCCCTATTAATGACATCCTTAAAAGCAAGGACTGGTTTTTTTGTTTGTTTGTTTATGATTTTGTTTTGGATTTTTGTGAGCTTGTTTTGCCCTTTTTTATAACCCTGGGGCTTATTACAATACCTGGCACATGGTGGATGTTTCAAAAATGCTTGTTGACTTCCGTGAAAGTGTTACGTAATTATCAACTCAGAATTAAAACAACTGGAAACCAACATACACAAGGACTACATCATTACAATTGGAAAGAACAACCACAAAACAGTCCAATTTGGAGGCTGCCAAATTAGGAAGAAAAGCTCAGCCCTAAAGAGGATATGAAAAGACTCTTCTCCCCACCTCCTTTGCAGAGATGGAGGAGCCTATAGCTGTGGAACATTACATATGGAATCAGATTTTTTTTTTTACTCAATTTTTGTAATTTTTTTTCTTTTCTTCCTCCTTTTTTTCTTTGTAAAAAGGAATGGATCTCTGGGATGATGATGGAATGCATATGGGAAGTCTAGGAGATATAAAAACAAAAGGTATCAATAAAACCTATTAAAATTTTTTAAAATCTGTTTGGAAAGAGAAAAAAAATTCTGGTTATCAAGTATCACAGAGAACCAAAAAACAAAAACACATGTTTATCTGTTTGGATTGGATTGCTGGGGGTGGATGTGTTTTTAAAATAAGCTTCGGTTTGTGCAGGGAAACAAAAGCTTTTTGTTTTATTTCATTTTTTTATGCTTTTTATTTTTGGACCAAAAAGCTTAGAGAGCAAGAAAGAAGGGAAGTCACAGGAGACGACAGAGCAAACGAAAATGAAAGAGAGAAAAGAAACTCATTAGAGAGAAGGAATTGAACAACAAGTATTTATTGAGTAACTGATACACGTCCAATATTGTTATAGGAAGATAAGTAATGCAGTGGATAAAGTACATTGCCTACAAAAGGGAAGACCTTGAATCTAAATCTGACCTCAGACAACTTACTAGCTGTGTGACCCTGGGCTAGTCACTTAACTATTTACCTCAGTTTCCTCATCTGTAAAATGGAAGTGATGATAACATGTAGGGTTATTGTGAGGAGCAAATGAGTTAATAATTATAAAATGTTTAGTACAGTATCTGGCATATGATACATACTATATAAAAGTTAGCTATTATTATTATTAATGGGACACAAAAAGACATAAATAATTCTTTAAGCTTTAAGGAACTCAAAATCTGGTTGAAATAGATAGATGGATGGATGGATACACATACATACATACATATATACATATATATATGTATACTGTGTGTGTGTATATTTATATACAGGGGCAGCTAGGTAGTGCAGTGGATAGAGCACCAGTGCAAAAGTCAGGAGGACCTGAGTTCAAATCTCACCTCAGACACTTGACACTCACTAGCTGTGTGACCTTGGGTAAGTCACTTAACCCCAATTGCCTCATCTGGGCTCATCTCCAATCATCCTGATGAATATCTGGTCACTGGATTCAGATGGCTCAGGAGGAGAAGTGAGGCTGGTGACCTGCACAGCCCTCCCTTACTCCAAATAAAGTCAAGTGCAAGTCATGTCATCATTTCTCTGATGGCAATGGTCTTCTTCGGCAATGAAGGACGAACACACACACTTAATATTTACATACATAGAACCTATAGGGAGGCAAAAGAACTGCCTTGGAAAGCAGGAAACCTGAGTTCTCGTCTTTGCTATGCCATTCATTGGCTGTATAATCTAAAGAAGTCATTTAATTTTAAAACAAGCATTTATTACATACTTACTACATGTCAGGTACTTTACAAAGCACTGGGAATACAAATGCAAGCAGAAAGATGGTCCGTATCTTCAACAAGCTTACATTAAAATTGGAGAAGACATAAAAGGAAGGTGAAGGTCAGGGGTGGGGGAGTATGGGAAGTATCCAGTTGTGGGGCACTGTAGAGAAAGCCTAGGAAGAATCGTCAGGAGTACAGTCTTGACTGACCCCGGTATCTTCCTTAAAATGAAGGTTCTGGGAGGAACCAATCAGTTAGAAGGAGAGGTTTCAGGAGTATGCATGTCTTGTGTGAAGATGAAAGGCAGAGTGAGCTTCCCTTGTGAAGAGGCTCCTGAGGCATTGCAGAGAAAATCTCAGAACTGGATGATACCTAAAATTTCTAAAATTATATGATTCTCTAATTATAAGATAGTGTATAATACTGTCATCAGAATAGCATAGCAACTTGACTATTATACCCGGAGTCAGAAAGACCTGGATCAAAATCCCTCTTCTCACACCTATCAGATAAGGGTCTATGAGCCCCAGAGCCTCCCTCAGCCTTAGACAACACTCTGTAGACTATAAGTCAGAGACATGTTGTGACCTGCATCAATGGAAAGGTTTCCTCACATTAAGAGATTCCACATAAAATCACGGGTTATTGTTGATGTACTCACTACTCCGGTGGTTCTGTAATCTCATGCATGATTGTGTGGGTTCTGTCTGACAGCAATGTTAGCAACCCATCCATGCTTTCTTATACTGTATGATGTTTGCCCATAGTTTCTCATAAATCCTCCAAAGAAGGTCTGTCCATTGTATTATAGGCCTTTTGTTTCATGGATATCTGTGTCATATGTGGACTGACCTGTTAGCTCCTAATTTTTGCCAGATGGTTGATACACTCTCCTTTCCAATAATACATATCTTTGATTCTGTGTTCTATGTCATGTACAGGACAGGGAATTAAAATGCATTGTCTAGGCGATGAGTACAATGGGAGATGAGAAGAAAAATATCAAAGGAGGGAGAAGTAGAAGAAAATGGAAATGGGAAAAGAGAGAAAGGAGCTATTTGGGGACCAGGAACAGAGTTTATTAAAATTCTTAGTGGCTCACCATTTAATTTTTCCACTGGCCAAGTCTCTCCGCTTACAAGCCTCAGGCATGTGGGCATGTGTTAATTTGCATGGCCGATTTACAAGGAAGGTGCCAGTTATGGAAAGTTGGAACTTCTTTCAGGCTTTGAAGTCTTGAGGCAAATGGAAAATTGGAAGACCAAACATTCCACTTGGTTCCTTTGCCAGTAATAGGCAGTAATAGATTTCTAGACACCTCTGCAACATCAGCAGGGAAGACGTTGCTGGAGGGGGTTGGGGGTGGGGGGTGGGAGGAAGAATACTATACCATTTTGATGACTAGAAATAGTAAGACCATGAGTCAGATAGGCAGGTTTTCCAAAGCAAGCAGCAATTAAAACTTTATGGTGCCTCCTCTCATGATTGCATATTTTATTTATGTCATATACATGGGGCCATTTCTTCGTCCTTTGTCAAGTTCCCCTCTGCATTCCCTACTTTGCAGTACATTAGTTACCATGGAAACAATGAGGTCCCAGTGGTATGGACTTAGCCTAATGATGCCCACAAATGCTGCATGAAGTCAATTTGTGTAATGCTTGGAAATTTGTTAGACATATTGTATTAATGTATCATCAGAGCCAGGAATTTTGTGCAGAATTTATAACTTAAAGATCTTCTAGAGGGCACATGAGCTTAAGTTCAACCACTAAGAATGAGGAAATAGCCCAGAATCACATTTCATACACTATCACCCTAATTTTCTAGACCTGTGGTTCTCAAAATTTTTATATATAAACCCCCTTGCCTAGTATTATTAAATTTCACAGAATCCCCCTGATCATAGTTCTATAATTAGTATTCCCTGAATCAGAAGAAAAAAGTAAAATAGCAAAATAATTGTCCACATGGTCTAACATAATATAATAGAAAGGATATAGAATCTGAAGCTGGTAGAAAACTAGAGCAGAATCCTGGTTGTGACACTTACTCATAGTGCTTAGGGCATTGTGCTAGGAATCAGGAAGACATCCTCCTGAGTTCAAATCCAACCTCAGACATTTACTAGCTGTGTGACCCTGGGCAAGTCACTTAGCTCTGTTTGCCTTCATTTCCTCATCTGTAAAATGAGAAGGAAATGGCAAACTACTCCAGTATCTTTACTAAAAAAAAAAAACCAAATGAGGTCACAAATACACCTGAAAAAAACAACTGAACAACCGTGGTTTCTTGCAATAGTACTATTACAGCACTACTAAACCCCTAAGAATTTTAACGAAGTCTGTTCTGATCCCCAAATAGCTCCTTTTTCTCTTTCCTATTTCCCTTTTCTCTCTCCTTTGATGTTTTCCTTCTCTAACCTCCCATTGGAGTATTATATAGTACTATATCATTAAGGCTTTTCATTCCATGTAATTGGGATATTCTACATATTTGGTAAAATGATTATCTAATAAAAAAAACTTTTAAAAGCTTTTATGGATGAAAGCTATGTCCAAATATTAATGGATAATAGTTTGATCAGTCCTGGCCACCTGATCAATTCTTGCTAGATGTTAATATTTTCATCTTGCACAGATGTTGCATAGTTTCTATTATTTCTTTGCATAAACTATATTAATCAATAAATATAACCTCCTTAATGATAGTCTTTCTATAATTTCTGGTGGTGATGACCTGACCCTGAATTGCTACCATAAGCCCCTCTATTTCTGTAAATAAATCTGGATGATATAAACATTCACTTAACACTAAGTCTTTACTGTCTTATTGTATCCAGGTGGAAGTCAATTATGGGGTCTTCTGATTCCACTCTTGAGTCAGACCAGCCATTTCAAGGATAAACTACTTTCTACTGCATTCCACAAATTCAATAGCATGTACCCATTAGCAGTCTTTTTTATTGCCCAGTGAAGCAATGTCTGCTTGTTCCAAAAGTATTTCTACACTTTTCTGACTCTGTCTGAGAATACCTATCAATCTTTTTCTTCCTTTTTGTTAACAATGAGTTAATCTTCCTATATCTACCTTAGGATGATGGACCCTGTGTTTCATTAATATTGTTACAGGTTTTCTTTAGGATGTTTCTGAAACTGTTATGGTCCATTTTGCAGTTCTCACTGGAATTGCACAGGTGTTATTTGTTTTAGACATGGTCTTCCCATTAGGTCTTAATTTCAAGGTGCCTTTTAATGTATTCACTCACAGCTTTCTCCTCGACAGATTTATGCTAGATGTATCTTGCCTAGAAGAGACCAAGGTAATGTCAATTTGACCTCTTTCATACTTAAAGGCTTCACTCTCTATATTTCCTTGCTGTGCATTAAAAATGTTACACTTATTGAGCCCAAATGACATTTTCATCATATTGAAGAAAGATTCCATAAGATGAAGAAATTGTTTGATTTTTTTACAGTGCAGTCATATAAATTTGTGTCATCCATACTACATCATGTGATTAATGAGATGTCTTCACTTTATTTCCTCTTGGACATAGCTTTCATCCATAAAAACTTTTAGAAGTTTTTTTATTAGATATCATTTTTACCAAATACATACATATAATTACTTCTAATTAGGAGAGATGATAATGAATTTAAGATTAAGCAGAATTATAATGAGCTTAAGCTGCCTCTCTAAAAAATGCAATAATTGAAGTAATTTGTTCTTGACAATATTGGATTGGCAGAGTATTTTGAGTTAGAAAAGAGTCTTCCATGTGGACATTAAATAATATTCTTGCTATACTTAGAGTATTTTACTCATTTACAATATGAATAAGCAATGAGTGCGAAATTGAGTCAAAAGCCTTGAAATAATCAATAAATATATTGTAAATGTTATAGCACCATCAGATATTTTGTCCAATAATTATTCAATTGATAAACATTTACTTTTTATACCCTGAAACTTTTTGGCACACTATTTTTGCTTCTCTGCCAATATGTTGTTTTATTATAAAGATTTATACCTTTTTAGTGATTTAAGCTGTGAGTGATTTATAGAAAGTACATAAATATATAATTTACTTATATTCAGAAGGGTCGTTAGTGTTCTCATCTCTTGGTGATATGATGCCTTTTGTTAAGAATGCTAGGATCCAGTTTTTGTATGAGAGGAGCGTAGTAATGTGTTTGCTGGCAACTCAAGTACCACTGTGAAGCTTGCAATGATAATGCATCTTATCTAGCTTCATTGTTTCCAGTTTTGTTTTGGTTTTTTGTTGTTTTGGGGGTCTTTTTTTAAGAAACTTGAATTTCAATTGCCTCCCTGGATATAACTGTTCTGTCATTCATTACACTAGCAGTGCACACAGGTTTCTGTTTCTTGTTTATTCCAACTTGTATTCTCATTTTGTTGGACTTCTTGTCACTATATAGATGAACAGAAATTATCCACATCTTCATCCAGGTATTCTGTCTGTCTTCCGAACTCTTTGCTTCTCAAGTCTCTGTAGTAAAGTTCTTGATTGATGCTGAGCTGGTAAGTTGTTCTTAGCTCTGCTCTGACTTTTTGCATTGTCTTAACATTTTGACTTTTGTTTTCAGATGCTGATAAAAAGAACCAAGAATTTCCAATAAAACATTGTTTTTCAGATTCCATTTGGATATGTCTTTTTGTTGCTTTTAACTGGTCAATGTGGTGTTCAAGTTTTCTATGGTACATATGAGCTAGATAACGACATCATCTGCCAGTTCTGTCCTACAGATCTTTAGTAGTTCCTTAAAGTCACTTCTGCCATAGTGGTGCTAGATGCTTCTTCCACTGGCTATTCCTTGACGGTGCCCTCTTTCCTCCTGGGATTCTTATACTGGCAAAGACTACCACATATACTTTTGTGTTTAGAGACTGAAATGTTCTAATACTTTCTGACAACATTGTGGGGGAATGCATGTATCCATGATGGGTATAGCCTACACCAGCTTTTTAAATCCCTTTGTTTCAGTATAATAGGTCTGAGAGTTGGATTCATACAATCTGTTTGAAATTCTTTTCAAAATCATTTGAGACATCAGTGCTGTTTTGTGATCTATTTTATCATTATGTATAATTTAATGAGTTTTTCTTTTTTTATTGTTATTATTTATTTAACTTTTTACATTCATTTTCACAAAATTTTAGGTTCCAAATTTTCTCCCCTTTTATCCCCTCCCCCCCACCCCAATACACCAAGCATTCTAATTTTCCCTATCTCCAATCTTCCCTCTCTTCTGTCATCCCTCCCTTCTCTTGTCCCCATCTTCTCTTTTGTCCTGTAGGGCCAGATGACTTTCTATTCCTCATTAACTGTATTTCTTATTTCCTAGTAGCAACAACAATACTAAACAGTTGTTCCTAAAACTTGAGTTCCAAATTCTCCCCATCCCTCCCTCCCCACCCATTCCCTTTGGGAAGGCAGGCAATTCAATATAGGCCCTATCTGTGTAGTTTGACAAATGACTTCCCTGATAGTCGTGTTGTGTAAGACTAACTGGATTACCCTCCATCCTATCCTGCCCCTCATCATTTCTATTCTGTCTTTTGATCCTGTCCCTCCCTGAGTGTTGACTTCAAATTGCTCCCTCCTCCCATTGCCCTCCCTTCCATCATCCCCCCCTTGCTTATCTCCTCCCCCACTTTCCTGTACTGTAAGATAGGTTTTCATACCAAAATGAGTGCGCATTTTATTCCTTCCTTTAGTCAAATGTGATGAGGGTAAACTTCCTGTCTTTTTTCTCAGCTCTCCTCTTTTTCCCTCCACTAAAAAGTCTCCTGCTTGCCTCTTAAATGACATATAATTTACCCCAATCCATTTCACCCTCTCTCCTCCCCCTACCTTTCTCTCTCACCATTTACCTTAATTTCTTTTAAGATATGGTCCCATCATATTCAATTCACTCTGTGCTCTCTGTCTCTGTATGTGCATGCATGTGTGTACGTGTGTGTGTGTATGTGTATGTGTGGTCCTACCAACTACCCAGATACTGAAAAGTTTTAAGAGTTACAAATATTGTTTTTCCATGTAGGAATGTAAACAGTTCACTTTTGATAAGTCCCTTATGACTTCTCTTTGCTGTTTACTTTTTCATGCTTCTTCTCATTCTTGTGTTTGAAAGTCAAATTTTCTTTTCAGCTCTGGTCTTTTCATCAAGAATGCTTGAAAGTCCTCTGTTTCATTGAAAGACCATATTTTCCCCTGAAGTATTATACTCAGTTTTGCTAGGTAGGTGATTCTTGGTTTGAGCCCTAGTTCCTTTGACTTCTGGAATATCCTATTCCATGCCCTTCGATCCCTTAATGTAGAAGCTGCTAGATCTTGAGTTATCCTGATTTTATTTCCACGATACTGGAATTGTTTCTTTCTAGCTGCTTGCAGTATTTTCTCCTTGACCTGGAAATTCTGGAATTTGGCCACAATGTCCCTAGGAGTTTCTCTTTTTGGATCTCTTTCAGGTGGTGATCTATGGATTCCTTCAATACTTATTTTGCCCTCTGGTTGTAGAATGTCAGGGCAGTTTTCCTTGATAATTTCATGGAAGATGATGTCTAGGCTCTTTTTTGGATCATGACTTTCAGGCAGTCCCATAATTTTTAAATTGTCTCTCCTGGATCTATTTTCCAGGTCAGTTGTTTTTCCCATGGGATATTTCACATTCTCTTCCATTTTTTCATTCTTTTGGTTTTGTTTTGTGACTTCTTGGTTTCTCAGAAAGTCATTAGACTCCATCTGTTCCATTCTAATCTTGAGAGAACTATTTTCTTCCGTGAGCTTTTGAACCTCTTTTTCCATTTGGCTAAATCTGCTTTTGAAAGCATTCTTCTCCTCATTGGCTTTTTGAACCTCTTTTGCCAATTGAGTGAGCCTATTTTTCAAGGTGTAATTTTCTTCAGCATTTTTTTGGGTCTCCTTTACCAAGGTATTGACCCGTTTTTCATACTTTTCTTGCATCTCTCTCATTTCTCTTCCCAGTTTTTCCTCCACCTGTCTAACTTGCTTTTCAAAATTCTTTTTGAGCTCTTCCAAGGCCTGAGCCCACCCAACATCCCCCTGGGATATCTGGGATACAGAGGCCCTGCCGTCCACGTCTTTCCCTGATGGCAAGAATATTTCCTCATCATCAGATCCAAAAGGTGGGAACATTTTCACCCCCTCAGAGAAGCTCTCTATAGTCTTATTTTTCTTCCCTTTTCTGGGCATTTTCCCAGCCAGTTACTTGACTTCTGAGATTCCTGTCCACCCCTGCCTAGATCTGCCCAGCTAGTGCTTGGAGTCTGAGATTCAAATGGGCTTTCCGCGGCAGGCGTGGCTGCTATTCAATGTGAGCTTAAGTTCTGGTGCTGGGGTGGGGCAGGGCCGTCTCCCAGGCTCAGCTCCTGAGATCCTGAAGATCCTGCCTGCCTGCTCGGGGAGTCCTTGGGGCCGCCGCTGCTGCCTCTGCCTCCCTGCCCCTGCCTCTGCCGCTTCCTGCCTCTACCTCCACCACTGCCTCCCCAGGGGGCCCGAGCCACAGAGACACCCCACTCCCCTCTCAGCCAGCCCAGCCGTCTCTCTCACTGACCTGTAGCATCTGTGGGTGGAGGGACCTTCCCGGCCACTGGAGGTTCCGTCCTCGAAGCCTGCTCGGATCTGCTCCTCTGGGGCCGCCCGGCTAGGGCAGGGCAGGGGTGGGCTCCACTTTCTGGGGCGCGACGGACCCCTGGCGACCGCTCTCCAGGGCTCTCTGGAACTGAAATATCTTCCACTGTGTTTCTGCACACCCTGCAGTGATCCAGAACTTGTGGGGAGCTCTTCTTACATTAAATCCATGGGATGTGGGTTCGGAGCTAGCATAGGTGAGTCTTTCTACTCCGCCATCTTGACTCCACCCCCCCACCATCTTGACTCCGCCCCCATGAGTTTTTCATAAGTAAAAATTTTTTAATGACCTTAGATTCTTAGTTTTTAAAATTATAACATTATAAAGAAAAGCAACTTGAAAAACTTCAGAACTCTAAAGATGAAGAATACCGCTCATATCCTGCAGAGAGGCAACAAACTTAAAATGCACAAAGAGACATACATTTTGGATATGGCCAATGTGGGAATTTGTTTTTCTAGGCTATGAAAATTTGGATGAAGATTTTTTATTTGCTCAGTTTCGGGGGGAGGAAGGGTGACTTAGTAGGATGAATAGATAAATGCTTGTAAAACTAAATAAATTATTTATTTAAAAGAAATCCTTGCATATCATTGGTAAGGTCTGCTTCAATTTTGTTATGCAATTACAATCACAAATAATGGAAGTACTGGTGCTCTCAGTCCATTGTATTCCCACTCTCTTAGTTCCAATTTTTGTAAAGAACATAGAAATAGTTTGCTTTGACATCTGATGCTGTAGGAATGGTAGTAGAGATGATGGGGTCATGGTAATAGTGACGGTGGTAAAGCAGATCAAAATGAATTTATTGTGTCCAAATTTTAAGTCAAGTAAAGCAGATATTAAAACTACTTCCAAGTTTTAATCTGCTTGCTGCAGAGTAACCTAGACTTTCCCACTCATTTATTGAAAGCCTCTTATCTTCTTTTCAGCCTTCTAGGGAAGGAGTAGCCTTTTTAATAAATAATTTATCATGACAATTCATATTTGTAGAGCATTTTAGCTTATGAATTCCTTCTACCACAACAACCCTGTACAAATATTGGTATCCCTGTTGTAAAAAATCAGAGCACTGAGGCTCTGATGGCTTAAGTGAAACACCAGAGTCATACAGGTGATAAATTTGTCAGGTGAGATTCAAACCCAGATTTTCCTGTTTCTAAATCTGGCTTATCTGCAACATCAAGATTGGAACTTCTATGGGATTAGGGTGGGGCTGAGGGGAAAAATGATTAGTTAGTGATTAGTGACAAAAGTACAAAACCAATTACCCGGAAGAAAACAAAACGAAGCTCAACAGAGGATACAGATACACACAAAGATCAATTTTGTTCCTATATTGTTAAATTAGATACTCTTTTCTGAAACTATATGCAAGAGTTTTGTTTCACATGCAATCTTCTTTTATTCATTATATGGTGTTTATATGTTTGCTGATGACTTGATAAAAAATTAAATTTAAAAGGAAGCAGATAGCAGAGTAGTTTAAAAACCAAAATCCTACGATATGTTGTTTATAAGAAACATATTTGAAACAGAGGGATACACACAGAGTAAAGGTAAAAGGGTGGAGTAGAATATATTATGCTTCAGTTGAAGTAAGAAAAGTAGGGGTAGCCATCCTAATCTCAGACAAAGCAAAAGCAAAAATAGATCTAATTAAAAGAGATAAGGAAAGAAACTAAATCCTGCTAAAAGGCACCATAGACACATATGCACCAAGTGATATAGCATCCAGATTCTTAGAGGACAAGTTAAGGGAATTACAGAAAGAGACAGCAAAACTATACAAGTGGGGGACCTCAACCTCCCCCTCTCAGAACTAGAAAAATCTAACCACAAAATAAACAAGAAAGAAGTTAAGGAGGTGAATAAAATCCTAGAAAAGTTAGATATGGTAGATCTTTGGATAAAAATTAAGTTTATAATTACATATAATAGTTTGTAATAGTTACATGTTTATATGCCCATAATATTATCATTTTATTAAAGTACATCAAGACAGGTGCATGCAAATTGCCCTTAGTGAGGTCACACTTCACTGCCATGGCCACCTTACTCCTTCAGAAACTCCATGAAACATTTACCAGAGGGATCTCAATCCCTGATCTGAAAAGTGCTCTATTACAGAGAAAGGTAATATAATAAAATGAGAGGGTTCAAGCAATCATAGCTTTAGAACCAAAAGGGAACTTAGAAGTCACCTGGTTCAACCCCTCTCATTTTACAAATGAAGAAACTGAGACCCAGAGAGGCTAATGTATTTCCTAATGTCACGTAGCTAATAAAAGGCAGAATCAGGATTTGAACCTAGGTTTGTAGGATTCCAAATCCAACTCTAAATTTGGAATCTGGTTATCTAAGGACCATGCTGTTGGACAAGAACTCATGTTCCAAATTAGAAACTGATCTGCCATCCCTCTCTTCTATGAAATCCTCTTCCTTCTCAGCTGACATGGATGCTGGCAGATTGGGTTAATTCTGACCCAATCAAAAGAACAAGAAATTGAATTCAACAGGTTTTCCTCTACCTGCCCCAGGCTCATGCTGAGCCATCAAACTATCTGGTTGTGGAGTAATGAAGCTATAAGCATAGTTTATCAATTATAGCAGAATGGCAACTTGATGATGCAGTGGACAGAGTGCCAGATCTGAAGTTAGGAAGACTCATCTTCCTGCATCCAAATATGGCTAGATACTTACTAGCTATGTGACCTTGGGCAAGTCACTTAACTTTGCCTCAGTTTCCTCCTCTATAAAACAAGCTGGATAAGGAAATGGGAAACCACTCAAGTATCTTTGCCAAAAAAAAAAAGAAGGAAGGAAGGAAGGAAGGAAGGAAGGAAGGAAGGAAGGAAGGGAAGAAAGAAAGAAAGAAAGAAAGAAAGAAAGAAAGAAAGAAAGAAAGAAAGAAAGAAAGAAAGAAAGAAAGAAAGAAAGAAAGAAAGAAAGAAAGAAAGAAAGAAAGAAAGAAAGAAAGAAATCCAGATAGGATCAAGAGGAGTCAGACAAGATTGAAAGAACTGAACAACAACAAAATAGATTATAGAAACAAGAAAAGTTATTATCGGAATACCTATTCTGTTATCTGGAACACGCAAAAGAAACCCTTAAGAGAGTATTTGTGTGTCTTTTCCTTATCCCAAACACTGTTCTCCATTTCTCATGTAATTGTCCTCCAGAAAAGTCAATGATGCCAGACACATTCTTTCCCCACAGCAATAAAGGTTTAAGCACTAAAGAAGAAAATAAAGCCTCCCCCCCCACCCTCAGACCCCAATCTCATCCTTTGCACCAGCAAGCCTTTTCAGCCCAATAGAATACAAGTTCAGCCACACCACAACTTTCAAGCCCTGTGCTGCAGTCAAGTCCCCAAGAGCAAAAAGCCCTAGCATCTGAAGGAAAAACAAATTAACGAGAGCTAATTCATTTTTCCATTGCCACCAGGCATTGCTCGGAAAGTATAGAGAGGAGATCAAAGTGATAGGGTTTGAAAGGACAGTATAAATGTTTATACGCTCCTAGAGAAGCACACCACATTACTATAACGCAGGAGGAGATTAAGGAGTACATAAGTCCAGAGCAAATAAATTGCCAAATCTTCATATTAAATCTGCCCCCCAAAAGAAGCTGACCCTGCCGGTTTGTTTTCATTTTCCTCCGCAGTGTTGTTCCTTCTCCTCATAACCTGACACATCAGGCCACGATGACTGTGGTCAACTGAGGGTAACCCAAGAGAAGCAAATTGGACAAAATCATGAGAATCCAGAGCTTGAGCAGAACCCCAGAGGGAAACCAGCTAGTCTCTCCTAAGGCATCCTTGACACCTATTCATTAAAGATCACTTAAAGGTCTCCTGTTGCCTCAAGGATAAGCTGTAAACTCCTCTGCTTTGCTCTAAAAGCCCTTCACAATCTTGTGATAGGGCAATATCTACTAGCATCTCTCCACAACAAGGTGCAGCTGCACCCTTTCTCTTCCCCTCCTGTAAAGGGATTGTCACTATTACTGCTGTTCAGTAATTTCAGCTGTGTCAGGCCCTTCATGATGCCATTTGGAGTTTTATTGACGAATAGTGCAGCAGCTTGCTATTTCCTTCTCCAGTTCATTTTACAGATGTGGAAACTGAGGCAAACCAGGGTGACACAGCTCGTAAGTTTCTGAGGCTGAATTTAAACTCAGGTGTTAATGACTCCAGGCCCAGTGCTCTATCCGCAGGCAATCTGACAGGGATTAGCTTTCCCTAAAAGGAGACCAAGCTGTTCCTGGGACCTAATGGATCCCAGCTTCCTTACCTTAGGGCATAAAAATTTCCAGCCACATGGAGTTTGAGCCTCTAAAACTTGGTGGGTGCCTGAGATTTTGGCTTATTCTACCCTGCTGACCTGCTGACCACATGTGTTTCCATAAGGAGGCCACATCTCCAAAACTGAAGTTAAGTGCCGTTGTATCCTTTGTTACATATTCTTGCTGTGTTAGGGAAAAGTAAGCCCCTTTTTGTTAATGGTTCAACGACTTGCCAATGTGTCATTTTGCCCCAAAATAGAACCTGAGCTAAGAGAGGTCTGGGGTTAGAGCAACCTCCAAATCATTATGCCAATCTTTATAGCCTTTCCTTCCAGAACACTATGGTCCAGCCAAATTGGCCTTTTCTTTGCACAACATTCCATTTCTCATCTCTGGACATTTGCACTGGGTATAGCCCAAGCCCAACAATCACATTCTTTCTTCAAGTTAGAGCTCAAGCATGACCTTCTATATGCAGTTTTTCCTGATCCCCCCAATACCAACTACTCCTAGTACCCCTCCCCTTAACTACCTGGTGTTACCCTACTATCTGTATTATCTACATAACTACCTCTATTACTGTAGCTGACATGTCTATTTTTGTATATACTTACACATGTATACTTATGTGCTTTTGTGTATACTTACAGGTCTTTCCATTAGAATGGAAGCATCTTAAGAGTAGGGATCATTTCATCATTTTGTTTTTGTATCCCTATCACCTAACACAGGGCCTGGCACATAGTAGGTGCTTAATAAGTAATTGTTGAATAATTGATTTCTTGTGATGAAGAATTTGATCCCTCAGAGGGCAATTCATTCTGCTTTTGACCAATTCTAACTGACAGGAAGATTTTCCTTTCATTAAGCTGAAATCTACCTCCCTGTATGTTACAGCCATCAAACCTCAGGGATGACTAGAAAGCAGTCTCATTTCTATGTCACATGCTAGCCACTGAAATATTGCAAGACAGGGATCAAGACTTTCCCCCTCCATATATGAGTTTTCTTTTCTCCAGATTAAACAGCCTCAGTGCCTTCATTTGATATTCTAATAACATGGTGATGAGGTCCTTCCCTCTCTTGGAGGCCTTTCTTTGGTTCCCTATAACTCTTCCTAAAATTCAGGGCCTAGAATGCACTCCAGATACAGTCTGACCAGGGCAGAGAGGCCAGCAGAGCCACCGACAGTGGGGCTTTGGATACCAGACCTCCCAGTGCAATCTACAATTGTATTAGCTTTTTAGACTGCAGCATGGCCTATCAGGCTTGAAGTCCCCAGACAGATTTTGTTCTAACTGACAGAGTATCAAGGCCCTGAGTCCTTCATGGCTTACTGGCCATGCTGATGCAGCATTATATGTCTCCAGCTCCCTCCAGAAGGAAAGCCGTCAGGAGGACAATACATATATCCCCTAAGTCACTCACAAGGATTCAGTGAAAAGGATTAAGCACTCACACAGCCTGTTAATCAGTAATTTGAGTTTATCTTCATGCCCACCACTGGACTCAACCTTCCCACTGGAGGCTTCTCCCAGGGGGGCAGCTGTGCATGGGAAGGAAGCTGTTTGCCTAGTGACTGGTGCAACAAGCCTGAGATTGACTTTAACTGATTCTAGATGAGACCAAAACATAATATGAAGCAAAGGCAAAGGTCTTGAATTCCCCTTAAGAAGAAAGTTCTGGGTTCAATTCCAAACTCTGATACAAGTTGTGTGACACAAGCTAGTTATTCAAATGGTGACTCTGTTTTCTTATCCAAGTACCGCCCAGAAATCTCTAGAAGGCAGTGAGGATAGAATACAAGACATGGAATTTGGAAGTCCTGGGTTCAAATTACATATCTGACAATTACCACCTGTGTGATTGTGGGCAAGTAACTTAACCTTAGATGTGCCTCAGTTTCCACTTCTGTAAAATAGGGATAATAATAGCACTTACCTCTAAGACTAATATGAGGACAAAAATAGAATAATATTTGTAAAGTGCTTTATAAACCGTAAAACCCTATATAAATGCTATTACATCTCCAGCCACACTATCTGTGCTCCATTTCATTTGGTAATTCAATGCTCAACTTAAAATGTAAAAAAAAAGCAGCTTTGAAATAACTCTGGGCTTTGTGAGTCCAGTTTGGTTCTAGGAATCCACTGCACATCTCTAGCTACATCATCACCCTTACCCTTCAGCTCCTCTTATGTGCTCTCTTCTCCTCATTAGAATTAAGGTACTTCAGGGTAAAGACTGTTTTGCTTTCTTCTATTAATGTCCCCAGCACATAGAATAATTCCTGGAACAATAGTTAGCCCTTAATAAATGAGTTCTCCTTCCTCTGTCCCTCTTCCCCCTCTGTCCTCTCTCTTGCCTTCTCTCTCTCTCTCTCTCTCTCTCTCTCTCTCTCTCTCTCTCTCTCTCTCTCTCTCTCTCTCCCTCTCTCTCTCTCTCTCTCTCTCTCTCCCTCTCTCTCCCTCTCTCTCTCTCTCTCTCTCTCTCTCTCTCTCTCTCTCTCTCTCTCCCTCTCTCCCCGCCTTCCTTCCCTTCCTCTCCCCTTCTTTTCATTTCACTGCTTCAAGGCTACTATCCTTCCTCAATAATCGCACAATCTGGTGTCATCAAGAATGTCTGATTTCTCTACTCTTGTATCTTAAAACTCCTTTTGAGTGTGAGGAGGTCTATGTTCCTCTGCATGAAGCCTAGAATACACGGACTTTCATGGAAACTCTTTCACCATAGTCTGATACAGACTGGTCAAGATAAAGACATTTAATCAATTCTATTGCATCATCTTCCATCAAAAATTAACAAGATGATCACATCCCAAATCTGCTAACAACAAGTATTATTTTCCACCTGGGATCTTTTCCAGTAGTCAGTACAGGGTGCATGCACCCTAAATGGTCTAAAAAACACACCAAACCTCAGCCTCCTGACCCTCAGTCATCTTCACACCAAATGGCCTGAGAATGCTATTCTGCTACTAATTGGCTCTCAAATGGACCTTCAGCACCTACTCTGACAGAAGACTGATTGGTAGCTTAGTACATCTAGCCAGCTAGAAGAGGGAGTGAGAGAGGGGGGATGGGAGAGAGAGGAAGAGAACTCAGAAGACATATCTTTAAGCTCTGCCTATAAGACAACCACAGTACTCAAATCACATGTTCATAATACTCGGTCACATTCTTTCTTCCTAGGACTACACAGGCTCATCTTTGCCTCTTTTCAGGCTGGTAACAAGATCATATCTTCTACATTTTAAGCTCTGCCAATTCTGAAGGTCAGTGGAAGTAGTGTCCCTTCCCTAAGGAAGGAGTCACCTGTTATATGTCCAAAAATATGCAAGATACTATGAGGGAGATGAAATAAGATGAAGGCGCATCCCTTGACTTAAAGGAATTACCATCTAGTAGGCAACTGAAGAGTTATGAACCTGAAACTAAAGAAGAGTAGGAATCAGTTCTGGGTTTGATTTTTGTTATTGTTATTGGAAAGGTAGGGCTTTGATTTTATTTTGTTTTTTACTGTAAAGACTTAAAACATTAATAATTCATTAATGGGGTAGCAAGATGGTACCATGGATAGAGTACTAGGTATGGAGTCAGGGAAACGAGTTCAAATTCAGCCTCAGACACCTGCTAGCTCGGTGACCCTCGGCAACTACTTCAATGTCTATGCCAAAGAAAATTCTAAATGGTATCACAAAGAGCTGAAACAACTCAACAATAACAACAATTCATGTAATAGTACTCTGAAGGAACCTTCTACAAAAAGTGAGCACTGATTCTTGAGGGATAGGTGCCTCCCTGCTAACATTAGACTTCATATGAAGCCTCTAGGTTTTTACTTTCCATTCAATGAAGCACTCTCTTTCACTGACTTACTCATGTCTCAGAACTTGCTTACCTACTGAAACTAGCTAGCTTGCCAGAGAAACTGGCTTGGCCAAGTCCTAGTCACAAGTGACATTTTAATGATATATTCTGCCTCTATTTGTTTCCAGAACATTGAATGAGCAGTTAGTCCTCAGGTTCAGGCTGTGGGGGCCATTTAGGTTTCCAAGGATGGCTGTTAACTTTGACCATATACCATAAGGGAAGACCCAGATGAGCCTTGGCTGGGCTTCCTGGAAATTCACAGATCTGCTCTGCATTGTTGGAGGATCAACAAAGATCTACCTCCCCAGTAATTTTTGTTTTGTTTTGTTTTAAAGATAAACCAGGATTTGGAATGGAGCTAGATCAGTTGGATTCTTTGCCTTTGGCCCAATATTTACTAATCTCTTTTAATAAAATAAGTACCACCTCTGTTCTCACTGAAAATCTTGTTGTTTAATACTAAGATAATGATTCCAAGCTCCGTCCCTTAGCATTGTGTAGAGGTGAACTGACTGTCCTGGAGCTCCAAGAAAAGAAAGAAAAAAAAAGTCAAGGCTAAGTATTTCAACCTTTCAATGGAAAGAACCGTTGAGATGAGTTCGCAGGAAGATTGTCTGGACATATCCTAAACACTCAAACCACATGGAGCCATGCCTGCCAAGTCTATAGCAGCACTCTATATTCTCAAAGAGGCCCCACAGGTTGGGAAATTACCATCTCCTTCCTTCTTCTCTATTGTCCTTCACATCTGGCTCTTGGACACTCAACTGTCTTCACTAACAACTTCATATTTTCCAACCACTGACCCTGCCCCCCACTTGTCAGACAGACACATCTGGTAAAACAAGAACAATCATTCAATTTAAATACAACAAGATGTCTCTTCTTTTCCAATCCACATAGGAATACTAACCATTAAATACAGTTCAATTGATACCAAGGTAATGTCCTCATCAGTCATGAGTTCTATTGGTTGCATGGTTGTTAGATCATTGGGCCTGAAGTCAGTAAGTTCAAATCCAGCCTCAAACGTTTCCTAGTTCTGTGTCCCTGGGCAAATCATTTAACTTCTGCCTGCCTCAGTTTCCTCAATTAGAAAATGGAGATAATAATAGCACCAACCTCACAAAGTTGTTATGAGAATCAAATATTTGTAAAATGTTTAGCATAATGCCTGGCAGAGAATAGGTGTGTAAGAAATGCTTGT
The DNA here is from genome assembly GCA_023548195.1 of Bettongia penicillata ogilbyi. NCBI lineage: Eukaryota > Metazoa > Chordata > Mammalia > Diprotodontia > Potoroidae > Bettongia > Bettongia penicillata. Next base: position 2,751,448 of record JAJHZJ010000442.1, read on the forward strand.
TTCCCTCATGCCCACCTAAGCCACACACATCATTTTTGACTTGACTCTCATTTTCTTTCTGAAGTTCTTTCAATTCCGTGGCAGAGACAACGCCTATGCAGATACCTTCCCAGTCAATCAATTAATAGGCATTTATTAAGTTCCTCCTATGTGCCTGGTAGGGCATACAGAGATAAAAGTGAAAGAATCCCTCAAAGAATTTATATTCTACTGAGGAGAGAACATCTACATATGTTCTATCCATAGATATATATATACATATATATATAATATGTATAGATACATATTATATATACACACACATATAGACCCACAAATTAGAGGGTGGAAGAGACTTCAAAATATATGCAAAATAAAGGTATTTAGTACATAGCAAAATGCAAATTAGTACTGAAAAGACTCTAGGGTTCAAGACCTAGCTATAATTAGTTCTGTAGCCTTGGGCAAGTCATTCACCTCCTTGAGGAGCTTCTTCATCCAGGCAGAAGAGGTTGAATCTTATCATCTCTAAGGTCTTTCCAATTATGATGCATCACTTATTTTCTAATACTGATACTAAGGATTGAGTTCCAATATCATAGAGGGTCAGAGGTCTAAAGCTAGAAGAGATCTTGGAGTCCATCTAGTCTCATTCTACAAATGAGGAAGCTGAGGCCTGAGGAGGTTATGTGATTTGCCTAAGTTCATTCAGGAAGTACATGACAAAGTAAGATTTAAACCCAGATCATCTGACTCCAAAACTGTTATTCTTTCCAAACATTATCATGTTTGGTTAAATTTCAAATGCTGAGTCCATTGAAAATAGTCCTTTTGTTTATGGAATAGCTAGGCAGTCATGGGTATATAAATGTAATGGAAAATATTGTGCTACAAGAATGATGAATGGGATGAGTTCAAACAAGGAAAGGAGAGAAGGGGAGAGGAAAGGAAAAAGAGAAGGAGAAGGAAGAAGGGAGATGGGGGCAAAGGGGAGAAAGAAGAAAGGCAGCGGGGAAAGGGAAGGATGATTTAGGCAGGGAGGAGGTATGTGATAAGAATGTTTTTCAAGGTTTTAGTCCTTCATAGTTGTTTAGAGATAGAGAGGGAAGTAGACTCATGAGCCTGAGCACTAATAATTTTATCCTCTACCTAAATTATTTTATTTTTTAATTCTTTCCTCAGTGGGGCTGAATAAACTTCTTCTACTTCAAGATATAACCAAGTTGTAAGATCTTTCCTAGTTCCAGATTCTCTGAAGGAGAGGAAAGGTATAGATTTATGTGACCTAGATTAGTCTGGGTCAAGAATTAAATCCTTCAAACAATCGTTATCCTTGAGATCATTAACAACAGTGAAATACAGATAGTAACTTAGTTAAAGCAAGTTTTATTTAAAAATTAAGATTTTAAAATAGAACAAACTGTGCTGATACATTGACAGTAAACCCTAGAAATAGAAAGCTTCTCAGGAGGTCATTTGGTCCAGCCTCCTGCCTCGAAAATAGAACTATTTTTTAAGATAACCAAGAAAAAAAAAAATTGTGACTGAAGAGGTTTTAATTATGTCCAAGCATAGAGATAATCTACTACATCCTTATTTAGTGGAATTGTCTCCCTTCTAACATCTAGGACAGGCATGCCCCACTATCTCTCTGCTTTGATTCTCTTAGGAATCTCAGGAATAGTGCCTTCCCTCAAAGCCCACTCCCAATTTATCCTGTCTGTATCTCGTGTATGCATAGTTGCTTGCACTTTTTCTCCCCCATTATACGATGAGTTACTTGAGAGTGGGGACTATTTTTCTGTTTTCTGTTTTTTGCTCTTAACCTTTCTTGGTATCCCCAGAACTTTAGCAGAGTGCCTGGCACATGGTAGAAACTTAATAAATGCTAGTTGAAATTGAAGCTGTCTTCCATATTTTCTGTCCCTCTGGAATTTGATAAGCTTAATAAGCTTTTATCAAAAATATAACTACATTCTAGGCCCTGAGCTTGAAACTGCAAATTTAAAGTCAAAAAGCAAAATGATCAAGGAGCTTGTGCTCCTTGAAATCTATGCAGAAAGGTGTATGATAGTTGCATCTGGCTCAAACATCAACCAGGTAATACTCTGAGATCATCCATGGATGGATTTAAGAACACTGTACTATGGCACCAGGTCTAGGGCAAGATGGTTAGACTTTTCCTCAAATTCTAGATGACCAGTTTTCAGGATATATGAACACAATGGCTAAAAACCAGTTCTGCCTAAAGTATTCATTCATATCCAATTCCCTTTTTGTGCAAACCCATTTGCTTTTCCTCAGTCCTCATCCTTGCTGATATCTCTGCACTAGCATGGACCACTCCACCTTCTGGATACTGTCATTTCCTTGGAATTCTGTGACCCTGATTTGTCATGGTTCTTCCACTTGTCTGACTAAGGATCTCATCTATAAATATGTATACCCCAGAAGTTTATCTTGGATTTGTTTCCCTTTTCTATATTTTCTTTTAGTGATCTCATCAGTCTCAGGGAATACAAATGACTTCTTTAGCTCTTTACTCAGTTCCAAATCCACCATCTCCAACAAATAGCTTGACATATTCACATGGATGTTCTAGAGACATCTCACCCTCAACACATCCAGCATCAAACCCATTATCTTTTCTCCTAAATACATCTCTTTTCCTACCTTCCCTATTAATACTTAGGGTACCACCACTCTTCCAGTCAGCCATGTTGACTGGAAACCACCTAGGAATCATCCTTGACTCTTAACTCCTCTATCCAATTAGATGTCAAATCTTTCTTGTTGATTTTATCTCTACATCTTTTGCATCCATCCCCTTTTCTCTGCTCCCACCACAACAATCCTAGTTCAGTTTCCATCACCTCTCATCTGAACTGTTGTAATAGTCTCCCAGTTGGTCTCCTCTTTCCTCTCCATTCCACAGCCACCAAGCACATATTCCTAAAGCACAGATCAGAATATGGCAATTGTCTGGTCTCAACACTTCAGCAGCTTCCTGTTTCACTTGCCTCAGGGATAAGATAAAAATTCCTCTGGCATTTAAAGCCCTTCAAAATCTAATTCCAGATGATATACATAAAGTATTTTCACATTACTCCCTCTGACTCAATCTAAGTCCTAGATTATTTATTTGGAGTCTAATTGCTGTTCCTAGCATACAACATTCCATCTTCTCCTTCTATGCTTTCCATAGGCCGTCTCTCCCATGCCAGATATGCTCTCTTTCCTCTCCTTTTACTCTTGGAACACCTGGCTAGCTTCCTTCAAATGCTCAACTTAGACCCCTCCATTTGTTTCCCTTTCACTCACGAAATTGCTTTGGAACTATTTTGTATCTGCTTGAAGGTTTGCATCCTATAGTCTCCCTTTGCCCCTCAGGAGAATACAAGCTCCTTGAGGACAAGGACTTTTTATGTTTGTTTTTTGTATCTCCAGTACCTTGTCCAATGCCTGGCACAAAGTAGGTACTTAATAAATGAGTAGTGAATGTAACTGATACTAATTAATGTTAGTATGTTATTTAACATCATTCTCTGCAATAAAACTACCCATTACTTATGTGATTGGATCTTTGACTCAATCAATCATTATTGACTATCAATTTAGGTCTGAGTATTTTGTTTAGACTTTTTTTATTGATTATTATTTTGTTGCATTATTTTCTGTAAAGGATGCATTTAACATGTGCTCTTTGCTGCATTTATTTACAAGTTTGCTATACCTTACCACGATTGATTTTTTTGAAGAAATCATATGATGATGAAGATAAATATGATCTTTAAGATTTCATTAATTACCTTCCATCAGACAAATCTTTTTCCAACTTTCCAGTGGGACACAAAATTCCTTCTAGTTTATCTTTTTGTTACGGTCATTCATTTTTAGAAAGAAGCACATTAAAAACACCAACTACTACTGCTTTAATGTCTAGGTCTTTTTGCATTTACACTAGCTTTTCTTTAAGGACTTGGATTCTACATCACTTGGTGTATATATTTAACATTGAAAGACCTCCACTTCTCCCAATGGGATAATATTTCACATTGCTTAAACCAGAAAAGAGATTCTGTTGAAGTAAAAGGCAGAAAGATAAACCAAATAAGATCTTGACTTGTTCTTTCCTTCAGCCATAAGAATTGTTGTTCGTTCTGTGGTTTTCCCCCTTATTTTGGGGACCTTACCAGAAATGGAACACATAGCAGCCATTTGTCCCTGCAGAAATAATTAGCTGTAGGCCCTTTGAGACAGTGGGAGAGAGAACATTAATCTGTGTGTCACAACATGTAGACATAAGAGATAATCATGTTTTTGGTCTTGTGGATTGCTAACCAGACACAGTATTAGGAACATTATTCCAACAAAGATTTCTTTTTCATGGCAAGATGGTGATCCAGTGACACAAAGTAATTGAAAGGTATTGGAAACAATTATTCAACAGCTTTCCTTCTATTTGAAATAAAAAGCAACAAGCATTTATTATGTGCTAGTCAAATACAAGCATAAAAGAAATACAATTCCTGCCTCAAGTACCTTATATTCCAATGATGGAAGACAACATATATGAGGGAGCTGAAAAGGGGGAAGGAGTGGTACCCATGCTGGTATAGTAGTCAAGTCCAGAAAGTCAGAAGCAATCCAGGAGAGGAAACAAAGCTTATCTAGCCTGGGCCCGAGGCCCTAGAACAGGTGTATGCTTGTAAATGTTCAACAGTCCTCTTTGGGGGAAAAAATGTATGCATCACACACATTTTAATCTGCATTATTAACACTTTCTCCATCACTTTCTTTAGTCTAATCAACCAACAAAACAGTAAGTCAAGCCCTAAATTTGCAGCACTTGCCAATTTCCAAGACATAAATGATCATACTGAAAATCTCACAATCAGGCTTTCACAAGTCAGTTCAAGCTAGCTTCAACACATCCCTGCCCTGAAAAGAATTTGCCAGTGGGAGAATGGGGCCAGCATGAAAGAGGGTTGTTTTAGTGTGAGAAGGTTGAAGCGATGAATGAATGTCCCTGGATTAAGAGGCTCTGGATGCTGAAGAAAGTTCCAGGGTGAAATGATAGCTCACAATGGCAAAACCTGCCATTGGATAAATTCAGGGATATAGTGAAACATGACTGGGTCTTCTTGATCAACGCCTCTGTGACCGTCTCTCCTCTTGTCCAGGACTATTCATCCTACATTATCTCTATACTCAACTTTGATGTCCCTACTAGGACTCCTGTCATCTATCCCACAGCTCTATTTTCTACCACTATATTTGCTATAAAGGACCTCCTGTACTTTTGTACAACTATCAAATGACACCCAAGCTTTTGCAATTAAGGCTTTGCTTCCAGATGCCATTTTCTAGGATTAACCACAAATAGAGCCTTTCTCTAAACCGATATGTCTTCAAGCGTAGCCACTCACCTTTTATCACTTCATCTTGTGTCTAATCCATGGCTCATTTGGCACCCAGATCCTATAAAAAAATATTCCCTCCCCCAGCTTTCTCATTTCTCACAAGGGATGCTATGAGAACTCTCAAAACTATTCTGCTCAGTCCTAAAAATCCTTATGCGGGATTCAGTTCTAAGATGGACTGCCTTTCGTACTCTGCCTCCCTATATCTGCTTCTTTCCAATCCTCTCTCCTCCTAGTCATCACTGCTATTGGCCAAAACAAAGCTCCCAAAACTAGAATCCAGGAGAGGCCTCCTCATTTCCTGGCCATCACCACTCTGACAGACAGTGTCACTGTTTAGACTCACAATGCTGGCCATTTAACAAGGAAAGCATTCTGAGACTAAGGACATGCTGGAGGCTGAGGGAACAACTGAGCAAATTCTGTCCTTGTGCAAGATGGGAAGTGTCTAAGGATCTAGTTATACTCTGGGGTGTCCTGGCAGAAGACAACGCAGCCTCAACTGCTCCCAGGTCCCATGATCAGTTCTGTTCAGAGCTGTAATACAAATGTCTCACAAATGAAAGACAGAGCATCTTCTCTGGAAGAAATCGAAGGCTTTGAAGTTCAGCCTTTTTTTAGGTTACTCACTGAATGATGAAGCCACTGGGGCCCCATCTGGACTGATGCTGTTAGAGCCGTCTGGAAGCTGACCTCCTGGGTCATGTTTCAGGAAGCAGAAACTTTTCCAACACAATGTCTTAAAATGCTTTGAGGTTTATCAGGACAAGACCTGGATCTGGATCTTCTCAGATACGTGAAACTGCTAAATTTTCACATTTTAATATAGACTTTTCCCATCTAATGAGTCCCAAGTTGCTAAATGAGAACAAGACTCTTCTCCCTTGAACATTTGGCCCTTGGACATCCTCCACATCTCTATCCTGTAAACTGAAACTCCAAACAGTCTATGTTTCCGCAGCATCAAATAATAGGTGGAAATCTAAGCAGCTGAATGACGCAACCTGGGGATTCACAGGGAGCCAAGTAAGTTATAACCTCCAAACATTGCTACAAGCACCAACAAGCACTATTGGATTTCTTTACAGATAGATGACATCTCAGCTTTCCCTAAGGACCCCATTTTCCTACATCTTCTCTCAGTGGTACCCCCATAATTTCAACTCAGTTCATTGTATAATTAGGGGAAACTTTTAGTTTGGAGATAGCCAACTTTAAGGATATTGTTTGATTTTACAACACATTCATCTCCTTAGTTTGGTCATTCAACTCAACTATGCACAAGACACTGGGAAAACAAGAACAAAGTTCTTTCTACCCTAAAGGAGCTTACATTCTCCTGAAAGGGTATGATATGTACACAAATGAATCACTCAGTAAGAATTTAAAGCACTAACTATGTATATACCAGGCACAGTGTATATTTGGTATACAAAAAAATAGATACCAAAAAAAAAAATGTAAAAAGTAGTCCTCTCCTTGAAGAGGAGGAGAGAGACAGTAGGCAAATAAATAAATACATGCAAGTTATACACTGAGTGAATGGAATACAAGCACAATGCAAGGAAAATTGAGGAGAGGGAAAGCATTGATAACCCAAGGAATCAAGGAAACCTTCAAGAAGGAGGTGGTATCCTTGAAGAAAGGCAAGAATTCTTAGTGGCAGAGAAAAAAAGAGACTTATTTTGAGTATCAGTAATAGTTCATGTGAATTTATAGAGCTAGGATATGGAGTATTGATTTCAGAAATAGACAAGTTTGGCTAAAATAGAGAGTTGTGAAATAAAACTAAAAAGTCAAGAAAGAACCAGATAATAAAGGATATTAAATGACCAACTAAGGAATTTGTATTTTATTCCATCAACAATGGGGAACCTCTGAAGACTCTTGAACAGGGGAGTAGTAAACCTGTGTCTTGGGGAAATTATTTTTAAAATTGTGTGGAAGATGGATTAACGAAGGAAGACACTCAGAGCAGAAAAATGAGATGAGAGAGGGAGCAAGGTTTGTGGCCATGTGAAGAGACAAGGGGACAGATATATCATGTTTTTAAGGCAGTTTCAATTAGACTCGGCAACTGATTTCAAATGGGTGGTAAGGGACAGAGATAAAGGATAACTCCAAAGTTACACATCTTGATGGCTAGGATCATTCCCTTAGATAGAAATAGGGAGATTTGGAGAATAAGTGTCTACGAAAGAAGAAAAGAGTTATTTGTCTTTGGTTTTTTTGGTTTTTTTTTTTGTTACATAATGAGTTTAAGATATCTTTGAGACATTCAGGAGATATCCCCAACAAAGGAATTGTTGATGCCGAGATAAGAGCTCAAGAAAAAAAATGAAGGCTGGATATAAAGACTTGGGACTGATGTGCCTAGATATGGTAACTGAACCCATGAAAGATCTCCAAGAGAGTTTGTGAAGAGTGAAAAGATAAAAGAGCCTAGGTAAGGCCACTCATGCTGAGGAGCGAAAGAGATACATGATCATAGAGCAAAAGACACTGAGAAGGAGTGGTCAGTCAAGTAAGAAGAGACTCAAGAGAGAGCAGTATCACAGAAGCAAAGGGAGGAGAGAGCATTTAGGAGGAAGGTGTGGTCAACACTAACAATAGCTCCATAGAGAGAAAGGGGGATAAGGAATAAGAATAATAATTTAGAGATAAACAGCAAACTTGGAGATAAGAGCTTCAGTCAAGTGATGAGAAAGGAAGTCAAATTAAGAGTGATAGAGAAGTGAGTATGTAGGGAAGAAGTACATGGTACGGGTACCAAGAGTAGAAGATTCTATCAAGGAATCTGATGGTAAAAGGAAGAGGTAGGAGACAATGAAAGTCATACCGTGCAGAAGATCTGTCCAGTTGCTATATATGTTATATAATTTGGGGGGATCACAGGAAAAGTAGCCTAGAACTGGAAGGAAAAACTGTTTCACCTGTTAGATTGCAATCAGTGAAAAAGATAAGTAGAGTTACGTGGTACACAGCTGGACAATGGTTATTGCCATCAATAGACTCCACCATTCTAGAAACGGCAACTTATCACAGTGCCTAGCACACAGTATCTGCTTAATAAATGCTGGTTGACTTACTATAAAGGGTCAGTGTAAACCAGAGCCTGGGCCAGTTCAAGAATCAGATTTTTCTCAATCATATCAAATCCAAGGGACTAGGATTGGAGTGAGAAGTTAGGAGCAAAAGCAAAATTTTCAAGCTAAGAATAAAAAAGGCAGAAACCACAAGGGCTGGGATGTTTTCCAAAAGGTTCTCCCTGGTGCAGAGGAAGCATGTGTTGCCCACATTGTGCTGATGTATCAGGATGGTCATGTTGTGCGCCCCCGCCCGCCCCAAGCTCCCTCCTTACTCAGTTCCCCTGGTGAGGTCATTATGGATTTGGACACTAAGATAAAAAGTAAAGGAGAGGAACAGGAAAAGGGATTCCACTGACTCTGTCATCAAATAGACATTACCACCCTGCTTTAATGTGGAGAGGTGAGCATGACTGATAGAAGCTCTCTATGAAATTAACCAAAGATTGTGGTGCTGGAGTCAACCATGTCTTTACCGTGGAAGTCAATTTTCTGCTCTCACTCACTTCTTAACCCACTACAGTCTGGATTCTGACCTCATCATTCCACTGAAACTGCTCTCTTCAAAAATATCAACGCCTTCTTGATTGCTAAATCCAAGGGCTTTTTCTCAGTCTTCATTCTTGGTTTCTCAGCAGCCTTTGTCACTACCAATCACCATGTCTTCCTTAATATTCTCTTCTCCCTAAGTGTTCGGGGCACTACTCTTTCTTGGCTCTTCTCCTACATATTGGACTATTCCTCAGTCTCCTTTAGGAGATCCTTATCCAGGTCATGGCACTCTAACCATGAATGTTTTGTACAGTTCTGTCTTGTGTCTTCTTCTCTCCTCACTCTATACTACAGTCAATCCTCAACTTTTGTGAAGTAACATTCTTAGAAAAACATGTAAGTAAAAATAAATGTGAATGTTCATATATTGAATCTACATCAAAAACTGTAATTTTTGCTAGAGATTGCTAAAAATATACTTTTGTGCATAGAATCCTTTATAACATAATGTTAATTCTAATAATATGCATTTTCCTAACATGATAACCATAAAGTAACCCATAAAATGCATTTGTTGTTAGTCATCTGTGTCATATCTAACTCTTCATGATCCCAGTTTGACTTTTCTTGGCAAAGGTACTGGGATGGTTTGCCACTTCCTTCTCAAATGCAATTTACAAGGAAACTGAAGCAAATAGGGCTAAATGATTTGCCCAGGGTCACACAGCTTGTGTTAGGGGACAGATTTGAATTTAGGAAGATGAGTCTGACCACTCTATCCTCTGCACTATCTAGCTGCCCCCAAAATCCAGCATACAAAACAAAATCGGTAATATGAAAAACACTTTTCTTGCTAGTAATTTCCTAAAACTACTTTTGTGTTAACATCCAAATTTAAAAAAACAACGGTTTCAGATAATATTCACTTTTCATTTCACTTTTCATAACACATGAAATCTACAATACTATACTGTATAGCAAATAAAATTCTTAAAACTAAAATATTTTTTAACCTAATTCTAACCTTCCACTGTGTCAGATGGCAGTGTGAAGGTACTGTATTATATACTATATTGCTGTAAACCTCTCTACCTTGTCTGCCATATGGGACTTCAATTGCTGCTGTCGGCTGAAACTGACAAGGTCTCAACATCACCTCCAATATTCTGTCCTTCGTGACTGGTGGATGGCATTGGAGATCGTGAAGGAGACACCAGCTTGAAATAATCTGTCAGTGACATCTACTTCATGAACCATTAGAGATCCTTAAAGGTCTTGGAGTATGGGAGCACAGCAGAGGCAATCTGAAGTTTAACCTAGAGGCTGTGATCAATTAGGGGATCAGCAGCCTTGAAGTCTCTAGCCAGCTGGTCATTTATGCTAAGCCACCCTTCAAGCTTGGAAACTGAGTGGTACAATCATTTTTTTCTCTACTGCACATAGCCACAAATATGTGTAGTTGTCAACATGAGAATAAGGTTTTGAATAAAGTCACAAGAATGCCTGAAGGAAAGATAAATGTGCAAAAGTTGAGGATTGACTGTACTACAATTTGTGATTTCATCAACTCCTGTGAATTTAATTAGTATCTCTAAGAAGATGATTCTCAAATCTACAAATCCTGCCCCAGTCTCTCTGTTGACCTCCAATCTCTTATCTTCTACTGCCTTTCATCTGAAAGTAGATTTTGAAGTAGATGTCCAATGGACACCTTCAACTTAACACATCCAAAATGGAACTCACTACCTTCCCCCTAAACCCTCCCCTGGCCCAGTTACTATAGAGGTCACTATCATTCCCCCAGTGCCCCAGAATCATGAGACAGGCATCATTGTCACTTTTCACTACCTCTCACTTCCTCCCATATCCAATCTGTTGGCAGGGCCTATCGATTTTACCTATGCAACATCTCCCAAGTATACCCCTTCTTTCCTCTGACACTGTTACCCTCATCAATTGATGCTTGGATAATTGCAATAGCCTGCTGATGGGTCTGCCTGCCTTAAATCTCTCCCAATACCAATCCAACCTCCATTTATCTGCCAAAGTGATTTTCCTAAAATGCAGGACCATATCACTCCCTTGCTCAACAAATTCAAGTGGCTCCCTATTCTTTCTAGGATCAGATAAAAAATTCTTTGTTTGGCATTCAAAGCCTTCAATGTACCATCTTCCCTCCCCAACACACACATACACACACACACACACACACACACAGAGACTTTTCTTACATTTTATTCCCCACCACATACTTTTCAATCCAGTGACACTGGCTTTCTTGCTATTACTTGAACACACATTTCAAGGAAGAGATGTCTTCTAATTTAACATTTATAATCAGCAGATTAAAATGTGGATGAGGCCAAGGTCACAAGTTTGAGCCTCATTTATGATTTGCTCCTTTTCATAACTGTAGACTGCATCCACATCCCAAACCAGGCACCTTGCAAATGTCACATGAGTGAGATCTCATGAGAGAATGAGAATGATTCAGTGCAAAGTATGCCTGCTGTTAGAAAAACAACTAAATTTAAGCATTTGTTCTCCCAATGATGGGCACAGTTGCACTATCTTTGAGATGAAAGACATAGGAAATGGACATGAGGATCCTGGAGAGCTTTAGCACCACTCTCCACTCAATTGAAACTAGAATTTAAGAACTTTAAACCTATTGTAGTAGATGGCTCATTAGTCAGTAAGGTCTATTTGTTCTCCACCACTGAATTCCTCTCTCTCCCTTTCTCTGTAAGGATACACATCATTATCAACAGAACCATTTAGGAGTCATCAGACAAAGACCAAACAATTTAATTTATGCTCCATATGTATCAGCTGCAGGGAGCTTTTGAGCTCCACTGAATAATGGAATTCCATTTGGTGAATCATATGCCTGTGGTGAAAGGCAGCATACTTCAGTGAATAGATCACACAAAAAGATCCAAGGTCAAGGGACCTGGACTCTATTACCAGCTTGACCAGGGAAATTTTATGTGACCTCTTTCAGAGCGTAATCCCTCTCTTTGTCTTAGTTTATATTTCTATACTTTACAGAGGAAAAATAAAGGGTTATCATTATTTCCTAACTCATCAGTTCCCTTCTATGAGTATTTAAACCAGTCCCTTCATATGATGACATGCCTAAATACTGACAGGATATCTCCTCCAACAGAACATGTGCTTCATGAAGACCAGGACCATTTGTTGCCTTTTTATGTATCACCAGCACTTAGCACAGTGCCTGGCACATAGGAAGCCAGAAACAGAGGGAAAACCTGAGAGGGAATAGTGCTTGAGATGGAAAAAGGAGATTTCTTGTTCCTTTTCCTACAGTGACCAGGTAATCAAAGAGGACCAACATGAAACGATGCATCCAACCAAGGACAAAGAGCCAAAGTGAGGCCAGACATGTGAAAAGACAGTCACCTAAGGAGAAAGGCAGCTTCAGGGAAAATGACCCCTCATGGGAAAAGGAAGTGTTGGAAACAATGTCCCCATCAGCAGTTTCCAAATGGCATCTGTGTGTGCCCAGTGATTCCAGGCAGCATGGTACAGAGAAGAGAACACTGACTCTTTTTGTTAATATTTTATTTAAAATTTTTGCATTTATGTTCATTAGGGATCTTGTTCTTTAGTTTTCTTTTCTTTTTTGATTCTTCCTGAATAATGTATCAAAACCATATCTGTGTCATAGATGGAATTTGATAGGATCTCTTCTTTTGCTATTTCTGCAAATAATTTATGGAACATCATAATTGGTTTTTTGAATGTTAAATAGCATTCACTTGTGAATTCATCTGGTCCTGGAATTTTTTTAAATTCATTTATGGCTTGTTTAAATTCTTCTTCTGATATTAGATCATTTAATTTCATTATTTCTTGTCCTGTTAATTTGGTTATTTTATATTCTTGTAAATATACACACTGATTTCATTTAAGTTGTCAGTTTTATTGGCATATAGTTAGGCAAAATGATTTCTAACAATATCCTTAATTTCTTTGTTATGAATTCTCCTTTTTTATTTTTGATACTAGTATTTTGGTTTTCTTCTTTCCTCTTTTTAGTCAAATTAACCACTTTTCTCCAAAAAAAAAACAAAAAACAAAAAAAAAACCAGCTTCAGGATCTATTTATTAATTCAATGAAGTTTTTATTTTCAATTTGTTAATTTCTTCTTTGAAAATGAGAATTTCTATTTTGGTGTTTACTTGGGTTTTTTTTTAACTTGTAGGTTTTCTGTTATTTTCAAGGGTATTCTCATTTCATTGACTTGTTCTTTTTCTTTTTTGATTAACAAAAATGCTTAGAGAAATAAATTTTCCCTTAAGGACTGCTTTGGCTATCTCCCCCAAATTTTGTAATGTTGTCTCATTGTTGTCATTCTCTTTTCCATGATTTGTTCCTTGACACACTGATTTTTTAATAACAAATTATTTAGTCTCTGGTTCATTTTTAATATTTTTTCAGCTCTACTTTAATATAATTTTATTTTGTTATGATCATTCTGTATAATACTTCTGTTTTTCTGCATCTGTGAGGATTTTTGTTTCATAAAATGATTGGTTTTTTCAAAGGTGCCACATACAACTGAGGAATATGTATGCACTGTTTTATTTCCATTCAGTAACATCCAGATATCAAGTATTTTCTTAAACTCTAGTCAGATCCTAAATTTCTTGTTTTTCTAAATTATATTAACCTAGAGGTGACAGGGGAAAATTGAGATCTTCCAGTTTTATTGTCTATTTCTCTTTATAATTTGTATATTCTCTTTATAATTTATTTCATTTTTGCTTTAAATATTTAGAAGTGATGCCAGTGGCTACATATCTGATAAGTACTGACATCAATTAATTGTCTGTTACCTTTCAGCAAAATGTAGTTGTCATTTTTAATCTCTCTTAATTAAATCTTTTTTTTTGCTGTTTCTTTATCTGAAATCATAATTGCTACTCTTGCTTTTTTGTGTGTTCAAGTGGGGCATAATAGATTTTACTCTACATGTCATAATTCTGTGTGTCTATTTTTCAAATATATTTCCTGTAGACAACATATTATTAGATTTTGCTTTTTAATCCATTGTGCTAACTTTTATTTTGTGGGTGAATGCATCTCATTCACGTTCAAGAATGATGGCTAACTGATTATATCACTCCATTCTATTCTCTTATACTTTTTCTCCATGCTCCATACTCCCTGTTTATTGCAAGTGATTTTCCTTTCCTCTCCCCACTCCCACTTTGAACTTTCTCATCACTGTCTCCTCTTTAAGTTTAGATTTCTTTTGCTTACGACTAACTTCTCCCTAGATCTAACCTGCCTTATATTGTTCTTTCCCCTTTTCCTGTTCTTATCTGTAGTTCTGCAATTTTTTGATCAGTACAAATGATTGTGATGTTCAAGTAACACCTGTTCATCACCCACTTCTTCAAGTTTGTACAATACAGAAGTTCTATTTCCATAACCTGATTATTCACGTTAACAAGTTTCTCCATCTTTTCTCCCATTTTCCCCTAATACATCTTTCCCTTGTCCCTTTTCTCTTTTCTTAAATTTAAAATAGCATATCTAATATTGATATAACCTGATCATATAATGTAATATCAAAAATGTAATGTTGGTTTCATGTTGGGAAAACCAAAACTTAATCATATTTAATAACAAAATCAACAAAAGTCCTATAATTAGATCAAAAGGTACAAAAAAATCGACAAGACTCTTTTCTGTTTTTTTTTAAATACTTATAAACATTGGAATAAATGGGACTTTTCTTAAAATGATAAGTAGAATGTATCTAAAATCAAGAGCTGATATTATGTTTAACATAATAGTTATATGTAGAGAAGAAACAAAATTATTGCTTTTGCAAATGATATGATGATGCAAAGAACCCCAAAGGGTCAAGTAAAAAATCCATTGAAATAATTAATAGCTCCAGCAAAATTGCAAAATATGAAATAAATCTACAGAAATCATCAGCATTTCTATATTATACCAATAAAACTGAGAGGGAAGAGTTAGAAAGCAGAATTCTATTTAAAATTGCTACAAATATATAAAATATTTTAACAACTATCTCCCAAGATACATATAAAAACCACAATAAAGACAAATAATTTGAAAAATATTAAAAATTGCTCACAGTTTGTATGACAATAGAATAAAAATGACAATACTTCCCAAATTAATCTATATATTCAGTGTCATACCAACCAAACTAACACAGAATTATTTTATAGAACTAGAAAAAATAATAATAAAGTTCATATGGTAGTGGGAAATATTGAGAATCTGAAGAGACATAATGAAAAGAAATGAAAATTAAGGAGACCTAGAAATGGCTGACCTCAAGCTATACTACAAAGAAGTAAATATTTTTTAAAATGTGATATTGGTTAAAACAATAGAGAGATCTGTCAGTGGAACAGATGACATAATATGTAGTAATAATGATAATTATACACACATTGCATAATACATACATATTTTACACATAATACATACTTATAACATACACATACATATATGTATATACACATACATATACACATACATAGCATAAATAATAATACACACATACTTAAGCTAGCATATTTAATGCCCTAGTATTTTATAAACACCAAGATCCCAGCAATTGATATAAGAACTCACTATTAGACAAAAATGGATGGAAAAACTAACAATAATATTTAATTTCATTTAGATTAATCAAAATTAGTTAATTAGAAATTAAATTTAGATCAAAACCTCAAAAAAATCTATTTATACAAAAATAATTTCCAAATGGGTAAGTAACTAGAAAGAAAAAGTTATGTCATAAACAAATTAGAGTACCAGGGGAAAATTATCCCTCAAATCACGGTCAATGGATAGAAAGGATCACAGTCAATAAACATTTATGAAATACTTACTATGTGCTAGGCACTGTGCTGTCCTAGGGACACATAAAAAAGGAAAAGATACTCCCTGTCCTCAAGGAACTTACAATCTAAAGGAGTTGGAATGCTTAAATAAGTGCAATAAATTTAAATGAAATAAAGTTCTATATTCAACAATTACCATTATCCCCACATTGTAGATGACAAACTGAGACTCAGAGACATGAAATGATTGACCTGATGTTATTGATTACTAGGAAGTGGTAGACTCAAGACTCAGATCAAGACCTCCTAATTCTAAGTCCATTTTCTTCAAATTATGCTTCAAATGGAATACAATCAATTTTCTTCAAACTTTGTAGGAACAAAGACAGAAACAAATGTAGAAACAAATGAGTAATGTTGATTTCATAAGATTAAAAAATTTTTGCACAAATAAACCCAATAAAGGTAAGATTAAAGGAAATCAATTAACTGGAGAGCAAGGGGGAAATCACTCCCACAAGTTTCTCTCATAAAGGTCTCATTTTCAACCTAGAGTAGGAGATGAGTGAAGTTTATAAGAATAAAAGCTATTCCCCAACTGACAGAATGATCTAAGAAAAACTAATGGATAGTTCTCAAGGGAAGGAACCCAGGCTATTTATAATCATGTGAACAAATACTCAAAATTATTACTCAGTAAAGGAGTGCAAAGTAAAGAAATTTTGAGATTCCACCTCACACCCATCAGAACAGTAAAGATGAGGAAAAAGGAAAATGACAAATATTACAGGGTGTGTGAGAAAACAATTATACTGACACATTTCTGATGGACTTATGGACAGGAACAGTCATTCTGGAATTATACATCCCAGGCTTTCTGGGCCAGCTATGCCACGACTAGGCCTATAACTGGAAGAAATCAAAGAAAGATGAAATGGTCCTTAAAGACACACAAATTTTTATAGCAGCTCTTTTTGTTGCAGTAAAAAACTAGAAACTAAGGAGATGCTCATAAATTAAGGAATAGCTGAAAAAGTTATGGTATATGAATTTAATAGACCAATATTGTGCTATAAGAAATGTACCACCTAGGTGCTGCAGGGGAGAGAAGACTAGGCCTGGATCCAGGAAAACTCATCTCCCTCAGTGCAAATCTGGTCCCGGACACTTACTAGCTGTGTTACCCTGGACAAGTCACTTAACCCTGTTTGTCTCCATTTCCTCATCTGAGGAAATGAGCTGGAAAAGGAAATGGCAAACCACAAACATTATCCATAACAAAGAGGTAATGGATTTAGAGCACAAAATAAGACACATATATGTGTGTATTACCTATTTATTTACCTATCTATAAAGTTATTGAGGAATTTGTTTTGCTTGACCATGAATTTTATTACAAGGAATAATAATAGGAGTAATTGTTGTTTTAGTGAGGTGGAAGGGAGGAAAAAATAGATTTCTGTTTGTTTTTAATAGAGAGGGATGGAATGCTACGGATATGAAATGTTTCATTATATGATAACAATAAAAATAATAGTACTTATATAGTACCTATATAAGACACTGTACTGAGTGCTTTACAAACATCTCATTTGATCCCCACAACAACCTTGGGAGGCACATGCTATTATTATCCCCATTTTAAAGTTGAGGAAACTGAGGCAAACAAGTTAAGTGAGTTGACCAAGGTCATATAGCTAGTAAGTGTCTGAGGCTGGATTTAAACTAAGATCTTCCTGACTTCAGGCCCAGGTGTCACCTAGTTGCCTCTAGATTACCTTCCATTTACGTTTTAGGGGACTTGCAGATACAGAGTTTTAGTATAAATATAAATACATACATAATTTTTTCATCATATTGTAAGCTCCTTGAAAGCAAAGATTATCTTTCTCCTCCTTTTTGCATCCCTAGTACTCAGCAGAGTGCCGGGGAAAAGACGGTGCTTAAAAAGTGCTTACTAAGTGATTGATTGATTTGTAGGTTGTCTCTTTGTTTAGAATGTATGTTCTCTGAGAGCAGGGACCTACCATGTTTTTGCTTTTTTGTTTCCCTTGGTAGCACCAAGGCTTCTCATAATGCTTATAATAGTTCGTGGCTGATGAATACTTGTTAACTCACTGAGACCAGGTCTTCTGATTTTAAATCCAGAAGTCTTTCCAAGGTACCGCGCTGTCTTCCATTTGACCCCTCAACCCCACCCCCTCAGGTTCCTCATCTAGTTGTCTGGATTTTATCACTGATCTCCAGAGTGCATCAGCATTCCTACTTAAGAAACAACTTTCCAGGTTAGCTCTAATTTGTAGTTTTAGAGAATTATTTGAGACACTGAGATTTAGTCAGTATGGGTCCAAGACAGTAATTGAACCCAAGCCTGAAAGACCGTCTATGGAGTAAAGCAACCTATTTCCCTTTCTTACTAGGAAAAAAGAAAAAAAAAAAAAAAAGGAGAGAATTAACACGTCTTTTCTACTATACAGGACTGTGGAAGAAAGGGCTTTATACACCTTAAAGGGTTATAGATATGAGCAAAGACTTCTTAATTGGGGCATAAAGGGGAGTCAACGTTTTTATTATTTTTAATAATTACTAAAATCCATTTTTTGCCCCGATCCTCTGCCTTCTGGCTGTACAGCCAAAGAACCCATCAAAAACCAAAAATGAGCCTGAGTCACCAGGCTGAAAAGGGAAATAGATTTCAGAAGGACATTGATTGTCCTGAGCCAATCTCACTGAGTTCTCAAGTGCTTTGTGCAGAGGAAGCCAACAACATTGATGAATATAAACAGGCCAAGCAAGTGACAGACCTTGCCTCAGAGTGATTTTCCAAGTGGAAAGGGAAGCCAAGGCCCCCCACTCCTCCTTGACCACCCTGACCCCTGCAATGAGTCATCGGTTTCTCCTCCCGCTGCTCCACCAGATTCACTGGGAGGCAAGAGGCAGCCCACTGCCTTTTAGGGGCAAAACTTCTTCTTTAAATGACTGAGTCAGGAGCCATTCAAATGCTCCTGGATCTGCTCCCAAGGAAACAGTCAACAGGGCTACTTTTTGCAGTTGTGAATGACCTTTGCTGCACAGGGCTGAAGAACTTTCTGTATACTTTTCACAGCTGGACTATGAGCTAGTTCAGAGTCAGGATTCGGCAGGCAACAGTCCACAAAACTCCAAAATGGACTTCAATATCAGCAAATTCCAGGTGGCAAACTGAGGCATAAAAGGACTGAGGGCTTTGGACTCAGAGCCAGACTAGCTCTTTGTGAGTTTATTCCATAACCAAGGTGTTATTTTTCCAGAACTGGGGTGGATCTAGGTAAACTAGCTGGTTCTATGATTCATAATTAGTGCTTAGGTCATAAATTCCATATTTCATCAATGAGGGAATGCCAACCAAGCATTTATTTACTTCCATAGCCATACCTATTCCTCATTGCCAGGATCTACCTTCAGTAGTTTAGTGAGTCAATAAGCATTTATTGATCACCTACTATATACCAACAGGCAGCTAGATGGCACAGTGGACAGAGCTCTGGACCAGGAGTCAGAAAGACTCCTCTTTGTGAATTAAAATCTGGCATGAGACACTTATTAGCCATATGGTCCTGAGCAAGGCATTTAAACCTTTTGGCCTCAGTCTCCCCATCTGTAAAATGAGCTGGAGAAGGAAATGGCAAACTACTCTAATATCATCGCCAAGGAAACCCCATACGGGGTGATGGAGAGTTGAATCAAATAAGAACAACTCAACCACAACTAATAAGTACACCAAGCATGGTGCTAAATGATTGGATAAAGGAAAGAAGGATGCTTTAAAAGGGCAGGTTGAACTGTATCAACACATTCATCAATGTCTGTCAATCAACCACAGTCTCTAGGGAGCCCTCAAAATTCAGCTCCATTATGGCCTCATGAAATTAGTTAGTCACTGAACATGGGATTTAGAACTGGAAGAAATCTTAGAGGTCATCAAACACAAATCCCTCCTTTTACAGGTTAAAGAAAGAAGGGCTAGAGAGGCGAAGAGGCTTGATCATAGTGTGATGCTTAGCATTGAAGCTCCATTGATCTGAAGTTGACTGCATCTCTGGAGAGGAGGCTGAAGTCCAGGACAGTCATGCAAGGATGCTCAACTAAGGACGGACCATCAACAAGAGCATCCATCTTATCACACTCTATATATGGTACCATCCATAATATTGCATCAATATTATATTGCTGTTTTTAAGTAACTTGGTTTTTAAGTAGCAATAATTTTCTAATGTCTAGGTGATAGACGTATTTTGCTATTAGCCAATATATATTATGGCTAATATATGTTTCATTAAGCCTATATATGTTTCTCTGTTTACATGCACACACAGAAAGACATGTATATATATATATATATGCTTATATGTAATAATGCTGAGAAATGTCAACTTCCTTCTTCAAGATAACATGATATTCTCCATCGATAAATATAATGCTAACTTTATTATAAAAGTGGATATATTTTGCAGTGAACCATTCACATTTTCTCATGAGGTACTACTAATGGCATTTATAAGGGCTCAGCTTGAGATATGAATAATCACAATGTAATCCCTGTCCCAAAGCCTATTGGTATGGGACTCTCCCTTCATTGGTGAAGATAGAGCCCGTGCCCTGGGTGAGTGGTGGGAAAGACTTGGGGAAAGGGCCAGACCTCCAGCTTTCTTCAGTCTTCTTTCAGACTCAAGTTTCTTTGAGCACTTCTGGTTTCCAGATTCAAGAGAGAAGATGGAAGAGATTATTTCCACTTAAGACTGCTGAAGGAAGAGACTCTGGGAAGACATGAGAAAAGGTGGCATCCTCCATCATATCCCCGGCAATTCTGGAGACTGAGGAGTTTCCCTCTTGGGTGAGATATTCATTCATTCACTCATTCTTTCATTCTCTCTCTCTCTCTCTCTCTCTCTCTCTCTCTCTCTCTCTCTCTCTCTCTCTCTCTCTCTCCCCTTCTCTCTCCCCCCCCCCCCCTCTCATTTCACTCTCAATGGTAGCACTCTCTCATTCTGTATTATCTTATATATATTCTTCTCTATACACCTTCTCTGATTTCTGTTTTGCTATGCTTTGGAACCCATAGCAATGGGGTCCTCTGTTAGTCTCCATGTGTGTTCATTGTGGAACTGATATTTGGTTGGAAAGGGATCAGGCTTTGGATATAGAGGGTTGGGTCCTGCTTCCCCTCCAGTAATGACATAGTGGTCAGAAGTTAACTTGAACTCAAACATATTACCCAAGACAAACAATTCAAGGTGCAGATAGTAATATTTCTCTCCCTTTACTCCTTTTGTCTGAGGGAAGCAGAATGACCTCCAGTGCCAACCTCTTGCTTCCTTTGCTGGCAGGAATGAAAGTCTCCCTTGGAGAAGGGTGAGAGAAGAAGGCATTAGAGATGTCTATTCTGCCTCCCTTTAAGCCACCCAATGACACTCCCATGCTGTAGGCATGGATCAGCCCTCATCTAATCAAAAGGTTCTCCTTACTCATGGGGACCCACCCTTTCTTGCTACAGCAGCTACCACACTAATTTACCCCTTATCACTTCTCATCTAGATTACTAAAATAGTCTTCCCGGTGGACTTCTTACTTCCTATTTCTCCCTGTAATTTAACTTCCCCATAGTTACAAAAACAATCTTCTGAAAGCACAGTTTTTGCCATATCAATCTTTTGCTCAAGAAGCTAAAATGGATCTCTACTGCCTCTGGGATAAAATACAATCTCATTTAAAGCCCTTCACAGACTGCCTCCAGACTACCTTTCCAGAAATTTCATATGACTCTTTTCTATATTCTAGCCAGCTTTCTCTTCTGGAAACTCTCACCACTGCACCCAGATAGCTCCGGAGTACAAAATGAGGCAGGTGACTTTGCACAGCCCTCCTTCACCTAGATGCAATGCACTTGCATGTCATGGCATCATCTGATTCTGAATTTCAAACGCACATCTCAGTCTACTTTTAGGACATTTCCATCTGCCATCTCAAAGAATCTAGACTCTAGGGCTTTCTATTCATGTATTTATGTATACAATAGAACTGATCTTATTCCTCAACCTTGCTCTGATTTGAACTTCTCTGTTTTTGTCAGTGGCACTATACTTCACCCAGTCTTTTGTATCCAAATATTGGCACTATATCTAGTTTTTACTTTTCCCTCACTGGCTATATCTAATCAGTTATTAATTCTCATCATTTTTTACCTCCATATTGTCCCCATTCCTTGAGGGAGAGACAGGAGACAGCATGTGCTAGGCAAATTAAGCCACCATCACCACATCTCCCCTCGGACCCTAATGGATATAGTTCAACACCTTGATCCTTAGAGCCTTAGGTCTCCCAAGCTACCAGTCCTGCTTCTAGGCCAGCCCCTACAGTCATCACTGAGGGAGGAAATCATAGTTGAGAAGGAGTCCACCTTTCTTCTCACCACCAGCTATAACTGCTGATCAATGGCAAGCAACAGGGAGATATGTATAGGAACTCTGGAAGTGCCAGCAACCCCTAGACCATCAGTTCTACTTCCTGTCCAGTCCTCATAGCCATCATCTGGGGAAACCATTCCCAAGGAGGCTATTTGGGGGAGGGGGACAGCCATTTCCACCAACTGCCAATTAATTGCCACACAGAGTAGAAAAGCCAACTAAAACAGCAAGATACCCCAAGGAAGAGAGAAAAGACAATACATACTGGGCAGGGCAAGACACCATTACTATGACCACCATCTCTCAGACCCTAAAGGAAACAACCTAAGAATCTGAATGCAAGGGCCTTAGAAATGACAACACTAACAGTCAGGTGCCCACAGGCATCATCCTAGGATGTGGAGATACAAGCCTTATAATTAATCACTCCTAGAGGTATGTGGCACCTCTATTGAAGGTGAAAACCAAGTTCATGTCACCAAAGTCCTTGGCACTGCCAAATGGTTCAACATTGGGAATGAGCATGATTTTTACCATTGGAAATGACATTGAAGACGTATTACTTCCTTTGGTGTTGCATCCTAAAGACTACGAGACCTTTCCATCTGACTTGAGACTAAAACCTTCTAGATATGTTGTCTCTTTGATTGAATGTGAGCTCCTTGAGAACAGGGGCTGTCTACCTTTTCTGTTTATATCCTCAGTGCTTGGCACAATACTTTCCATATAGTAAATGCTGAATAAGACCTTCATTTATTTATTCATCGACTCATTTCCACTGCCCCCACCTTAGGCTAGTTCCTCATTATTAGCCCCTGGGTGATTGCAATAGTCTTTTAATATTCCCTGCCTTCATTTTCTTCTCTTAAATCATTTATTTATCAAGCATTCTTTATGTGTTTACAACGTGCAATAGACAGGTAAGCCCACTGAGCCGTAGGCTCTAGGTACAGAAATGGAAATGTTCATGGCTTACTAGTGGGATACTAAGGAGGCTATTCTGCCTGGATCAGAGAGTGCCTGTGTGTGGTAAGCACAGAGAGGAAGAAATTGTGGAAAATGAGTTTGAATGGAAGTCTAGAGACCATATCCTGGAGAGGTTTGGCCATGAGGCCAAATGTGGATTTGATGCAGCAGGAAATAAAGAATTATTGAAGGGAATTTTAGCTTACAAACTTTGGATTACAAAGTGATGAAAGGGGTTTATTAGGAAGATCAGTCTGGGTGTTGTGTGTAGGATTAACTGGGAGAGGAAGAGAACAATACCAAGAAGAGAAGCTAGCAAATCGTGGCTGTGACCCATGACTAAGAGGTTAGCAGAGCGAATGGATCAGCCAGAACCTAGAAAAGAGACATTTGACTGGTCTAATTCCTAATCATCCCCAGCACAAAACATCATTCATTATGAAGATGGAATCTCAATTCTGAATCCTTCAAGGAAAAGTAGGCTCACTATGGGGTGTGTGGTAGAGAGAATGATTTTACAGCTTCAGGTTGGACTAGCTATCTGGCTACTAGGATTTCTTTCTGCTCTCAAATTCTGTGATTCTCTTCCTTGGTTAGACAGAATTGAAATGAAAAAAAAAACCAAGTTAGTAAAATGCTGAGTTATGGACTCAATAATTTAAAAAATCTTGAGTTGGAAAAGAATTCAGAGAACATCTATCTATCCAGAGCCCTCTTGCACCAGAAGCAACTTGGTTTTATCAGTCCCTCCACAATCACAGAA
Organism: Bettongia penicillata ogilbyi; assembly: GCA_023548195.1. Classification (NCBI taxonomy): domain Eukaryota; kingdom Metazoa; phylum Chordata; class Mammalia; order Diprotodontia; family Potoroidae; genus Bettongia; species Bettongia penicillata. Next base: position 2,775,461 of record JAJHZJ010000442.1, read on the forward strand.
TGGGAAACTAAAAGGGACTTCAGTGACCATGGAGTCAAACTCATACACAGAAGGAATGACATATTTTAGATGGCTAGATACTCATGGTGTTTCCGTATAAATATGGAAGGGTGGTTTATGTATTTATGCTTATTTTTTTTCTTTCTTTCTGTATTTAAATTGCCAAGACTGCATCAGGAAGGGACTACAACAGAAAAGTATAAAATGAATCCTGTCAAATTCATCCTGCAAAGTATTTGGCTCCCTGATATTTAAGCCAGGTCAGCCAAGCCGAACAACATTCCCTGAATGCCCATTTCTTGAGCAGGGCATGAACATTAGCAATGTGGGGAGATAGAAATGAAATAAGAGACATGACAGTGGCATGTTCCAGCCAGAAAATGGAACAACCAGACACTTGGCTGAGAGAGGGTATTTTGAAGTAAATATGTGAAATTGAGCAGTTTCCTGGTTTCTGTCAACAGGAGATTAGGAGTCAAAAGTTAAACACAGGCATTTTTTCCCCTCTATAAATGAAACTCAGTGTTCAAAGAGTGCTCTCCAAAACATTTACCGGATAACTCTGATTTATGGAGCACGTGTACAGAGGCTCCCAAGCTAGGAGACAGTGGCCCTCTCCTCTCCTTAATTTGTGCTGAAATGCTAATAGCACCAGAAACCAAAGATGCAGGTGGAAAGACCACAGAAACAGAAAGCACTGACTAGCAAAGGAAAGAGATGGGCTATGAATTAGGCTCCATTGTGTTGGGTTTTGTCTTTTTCTGTACATACATCCCATCTTCCTAATTAGACTAAGAACTTCTTAATAGAGTGATCCTTCCTCAGGCTACTTAAAATGCATCTATGCCAACATCACCTCTACCACTCCCTGACTTTGTGCACTTATGGATCTAAATTTGGAAGGGACTTCAGAAGTCATCCAATTACAAGGAATAGGAGCAACTTGGCAGCACAAGGTAGGATGGGGCCTGAAGTTAGGAAAACCTAAGTTCAAATCTAGCCTCGGGTACTTACTAGCTGTGAGACCCTGGGCAAGTCACTTAATTCTGTTTGCCTCACTTTTTCATCTGTAAAATGAGCTGGAGAGACAAGTGGTCTTTACCAAGAAAATCCCAAAAAGGAGTCAAGATGAATCAGACATGCCCTGAAAATGACTAAACAAGCTATAACGAAAAGAAAAAAGAAGAGAAGAAAATCAAAGAAACATTTAAAAATATAGAGAGGAAAGCAAAAGGAAGTTCAGGAGGGAAGAAAAAAAGGACTGACAGTATTAGCACTATCTTGATATCTTTTAAAAAAAAGAAAAGCTATATTTAAGCAAGATTCACAGTTTTATATGTAATTCTTTTCTGTTCTTTGTATGTGGAAATGTTCATTGTTATCGATATTTAGATTCATAGTTTTAAAAAAACCCACAATTTTTTAAAGCAGCTAGTCCAGATTCCTTCTCTTTATAGATGTGGAAACTGAGTTTAGGCAGAAGTGATTTATCCAGACTCATATAGGTTATAAGTGACAGAGTCAGAATTCAAACTCAGATCCTCTGACTTTGATTTTAAGCTCTTGGAATAAGAACTCAACATTTAACAAAAATTGCTGGGAAAGTTGGAAAGTTGTTTGGTAGAAACTAGGCACATGCCAATATCTCATACCATATACCAAGAATAAGGTCAAAATGAATAAATGATTTAGACATAGAGGGTGATATCACAAGTAAATTAGAGGAGCATGGAAAAATGTACCTGCCAGATCTGTGGATTAGAAAAGAGTTTATGATCAAACAAAAGATAGAGAGCACCATAGGAAATAAAATAATTTTGATTACATAGCATTAAAAAGCTTTTCCACAAATAAAAGTAATGTAGCCAAAATTAGAAGGAAAACAGAAAACTGAAGGAAAAATTTATAGCAAGTTTCTCTAATAAAGGTCTCACTTCTCAAATATAGGGAAGTAAGCCAAAATTTATAAAAAATAAGTCATCTCCGCAGTTGATAAATAGACAAAGGATATGAACAGGCAGCTTTCAGAAGAAGAAATCAAAGCTATCAATAGTCACAAGAAAATGCTCTAAATCTCTACTGACTGGAGAAATACAAATTAAAACAACTCTGAGACAAATTAAAACAACCTCATACCTATCAGATTGGATAACATGACAGAAAAGGAAAATGACAAATGCTGAATGTCTGTGAATGCGGAAAAAGTGAAATGCTAATGAATGGATCCAAACATTCTGGCAGTTTGGAACTATGCCCAAAGGGCTATAAAACTCTGCATACTCTTTGACCCAGCAATATCACTACTGGATTTGTATCCCAAAGAGATAAGAAAAAAGGGAGGGGCAGGGGAGGACTCATGTGTGCAAAAATATTTATAGCAGCTCTTTTTGGGGTGGCAAAGAACTGGAAATAGAAGAAATGCCCATCAATTGGGAAATGGCTGAACAAGTTATAGTATGTAATTATAATGGAGCACTATCGTGCTATAAGAAATGAGGAAGAGGATGGTTTCAGAAAAATCTGGGAAGACTTATATGAACTCATGCGAAATGAAGTGAACAGAACCAGGAGAACATTATATATAGGAACAGTGTTATTTTAAAGATGATCAACTGTGAAAGACTTAGCTACTCTGATCTAGACAATGACCCACAACTATTCCAAAGAACCCATGATGAAAAATGCCATCCACCTCCAATGAGAAAACTGATGAATTATGAATGTATATTAAAGCATACTTTCCTTACTCTATTTTTTCTTTTATTTTCTCTGTGTGTTCTTGTGCAACATGACTAAAATGGAAATATGTTTTGCAGGCCTTCACTTGTAAAACTAATATCAAATTGCTTACCTTCTAGGGCTCGGGCAGAAGGTAGGGAGAGAATTTGGAACTCAAATTTTTTAAAATGATTATTAAAAAAAATTTACATGTAATTAGGAAATAGTTAATTAAATAAAAAAAAAATTAAATCAGCTAGTCCAGACTCCACTTTATAAATGTGGAAACTGAAGCTGGGAAGCAGATGTGACTGACATAGGTTGTAAGTGACAGACTGGAGATATGAATTCAAATCCTCTGACTCTGAATTCAGTGTTCTTCCCTGGTGCAGTGGATAGAGCAGAAAGTGCAGGAGTCAGGAGGACCTGAGTTCAAATCTCACCTCGGACACTTGACACTCACTAGCTGTGTGACCTTGGGCAAGTCACTTAACCCCAATTGCCTCATCCTGGGTCATCTCCAGTCATCCTGATGAGTATCTGGTCACTGGATTCAGATGACTCTGGAGGAGAAGTGAGGCTGGTGACCTGCAGAGCCCTCCTTCACTCAAAACAAAGTCAAGTGCAAGTCATGTCATTATTTCTCTGATGGCACGGTCTTCTTTGGCAATGAAGGACACACACATATTTTCTTCCTAATATATCATTCTGCATCCTATCATATATCTGTTAACTGCACATTATTTTGTACTGCAATTTGGTTAGAGACAGAATGTGGTAAGAGGTTAGAGAGCTGGCGGCCAAGACAGGAAGACCTTTAGATTCATGTCCCACTTCTGGTACGTACTAGCTGATCAGCCAAGGGGAGCATCTCTGCTGGACACGTAGGCCACTGAACTGGAACTGCTCCTTTCCACAGCTTGACACCTAACTGCCAAGACTAACTTTTTCTATTTGTAAAGGTAAAGGCAAGGTAATTGGAGTTAAATGAGTTTTCCAAGGTCACATAGCTAGTAAGTGTCAAGTGTCTGAGGTCACATTTGAACTCAGATCCTTCTGACTCCAGGGCCAGTGCTGTATTCACTGTGCCACCTAGCGACCCTAAGATTAACCTTGAATCAATAATTAGCTCTCTTCTTTGCTACCATGGATCACACTCTTCAGAGCTGCCTCAAATGAACTACCTCTCTGGACCCACTAACTACTCGCTTTGTTGTTTCTTACTGGGTAAGTAGCTCCATTTCAAGATATCACAGGGGAAATGAGGTCTCCTCTCCTCTCTGCTGCTCTCTGCTAGAGGGGGGAGATGGGGAGAAAGGCAAAATGCCATCAACTCTCAAAAGCCAAGTTCTTTCTCCATAGCCATTTCCTGTCCTGACTGTCTCTATAGCTGGCAAGCTGACTTTTTGTAGGCCACCTTTGCAATGCCCATCCTATCAGCCTATGGCAAGTTGTCCTTCCAGATCCATCATAGAAGTATTTCACATCTCCTAGAGAAGTAAAGTGATAATACGACTTTGCACTTCATTTAAAATGCTAACAACTTATTTCCCTTCCATAATTTCCTTGACTGGACTGCAGGGAGGTGACAGGGAGGGGAGTGGTAAAGGGGAAGGTAGAGGGAAAGAGTCTTCTCCAAATCTCCCCTCCATTTTGTATATATCTTTCTCCTTGATGATAGCATATCCATACCTCAAGTTTTTCCCAAATGACTTCCAATGATCATTCTAAATATGTGTCTGGAGTTTAGGAGAAATGTGTTTATAAGTTATTTATGGTTTTACCATTGTGTACTTACTTAGCTATTGTAACACATAAAACTATATATCATGGGACATTAAAAGTAATACTTTTTGCCAAAATGTGGTAACTGGATGAAAGGGACAATTTTTTTTAAAAAATACAAATGACAATGGGAATTTCATTGCTTAGTTTCTTGAGTATGACACTCAAGGGCACTGATTTCAGGTCAATGTGACCTAACAAAAGATTCCATGATGAAACCAAATCTAAGAGACAGTCCTTCCTAGAGTCAAGATCAGTGACAAGCATCAATTTCTGCATCTGTGACAGGAGAGCCACTATTAATCACAAAAGCCTCAATTCCTTCCCTTCCATGACTAGCTACCATGGCTGCCCCATGTGAGCCTGTGAGAACTGGGAAGAACAGTGGCACCAGAAAAATATATCTGACACTAGATACTCAACTCGGTTCAAATTTCTGCATTTGGTGTGGATCACCTGCACCGCCTCAGGCAAGTGACTTCAGTCACTCTAGTTTCCTCATCTGCAAAATGAAAAAATTGCACTGTGTTGAGTCTGGTATCCCTTCCAGTTCTCAGCCTATGATCCTATAAACTTCTGTTCTGCTGATGCTAAAGTCTTGAATGTCCCAGCTAGCTAGCTGTCTGGCCTCATAAATATCACAAAGCATCTGTTTGGGGCCTTAGGGAAAAGCTTCACCTGATCTTCCTGATAGCTACTCTATTCATAATGCACAAAGACTAAAGAGTGTGTGTATGAAGCAGATTATTTCTTTTTTCTTTTTCAAATTTAATTTATTTCTTTTTAGCTTAGAATATTCACTTCGACAAGCTTTTGAGTTTCAAATTTTCTCCCCCTCCCTCCCACCCCCTCCCCAACATGGCATGCAATCTAGCTCTAAATATACATTCATATTAAACACATTCTCATATTAGTCTTGTGCAAAAAATAATTATAACTAATGAAATGGATCATGAGAAAAAAGAAACAAAACAAAAAGGAGAGAGCAAATAGTATGCTTCAATTTGCATTCAGACTCCATAATTCTTTTTCTGGATGTGGGCACCATTTTCCTTTATGAGCCTTTTGGAGTTGTCCTAGAACCTTGCATTGTTGAGAAGAACCAAGTCTATCAGTCAGTCATCTCACAATGTGGCTGTAACTGTGTACAGTGTTCTGGTTCTGCTATCCTCACTCAGCATCAGTTCATATAAGTCTTTCCAGGTTTTCTGAAATTCACCTACTCATCATTTCTTACAGCACAATAGTATTTCATCACAATCATATATCACAACTTATTCAGCCATTCCCCAACTGATGGGCATGCCTCAATTTCCAATTCTTTGCCACCACAAAAAGAGCTGCTATAAATATTTTTGTACATGTGAGTCTTTTTCCCATTTCTATGATTTCTTTGGGATACAGACCTAGGAGGGAAAACCAGATTATTTCTAAGGTCCTCTTACAGATCTAAGCATCAATTAAATCTATAAAGTGAAATTGGAGTAAAATTTGCAAGTCAAATTATAGACACAAACCTGTTACAGTAAAACCTCATTTATTTGGGCATCCCATGTCAATTGTACTTATTCAAAACACAATCAAGAAGTATGAAAGAAAAAAGAAAAGAAAAAGCTTCAGGACATACAATATAAATGCTTCCCTATCCTCCAAAAACTTCATGTCCCAAAATACATGTATTTTGAACTTAAGAGAGCTCTCAGAGTCCTTAATTCTGGTTATACGTACAATTCTAAAACTTATGGGTGTCTACTTTTTAATTATTTTCCCCTGTTTTCTCTGCCAAAAAGAATGATATTTGGACCAGAAAGGACAAAACAAAAATGGCTGATAGGAAGGTGATAACCAATTAATGAAAGACACCTAGCTACCCTCTATAGATGTAAGGTGACTGTCCCAGATGAACTATACCCTAACAGTGAAGTTGGCAATGTGATTATTGAGTTACTGATCTTTGAAAGATCAGTGGTATTTCATAGGGATTGGGAGAGCTATCAAAGGAATGGAACAGGTTAAATGCCCTTCTACGTTCTTAAAAAGGAAAGAGAATAAATTTTTCAAGCTATAAGTCTGTATTTAACTTTGGTTCCTGACAATATTCCAGAAAATATTATTTAAGGGACAGTTGGTGAACACCTAGAAATAGAAGGAGTTATTCCAATGAGACAGTATGACTTCATCAAGAGTATATCATGCCAATTATAGTGTAAAACGGAAACGTATAAATAAAACTTACTTAAGAATAAGTCACGCCAAATTGACTTCTTTCTTTTTTTTCTTTTTAATGTGATAATGGAGAATTCACAGACGGCAGGTGCTTACATGGTGGACAGAAAAAGCAATGCAAACAGCACTCTCAGAGTCTCATTAAAGAACTCTGGTATTGATTGTGAGACGTTGGAGACATTGGCACAGGATTGTTCAGCTTGGCATACCCACGTCTTCTATGAGCAAAGCAGAAATAAATACACGATGTGCAAATTTAGGGACATCTCTATCCCAAGTGATCATGCAAACTATTTGTGCCAACCTGTGGTAGAGCCCTCCACACTTTCGCTGGTCTGATCAGCCACAATCAGACACAGCGTACATTGACCCGCACCCCGCCTCCCAATGTCATGATGGTCCTCCCTGAACATAAAGAACAACTAAACTTGTAGATCAGAGGAATGCCAGAAATAGAATTTTCCTAAATTGTAGCAAAATATTTGACATATATCTCAAGCTTTTCTTATGGAAAAGATTAAGAGGTATGGGCCTGATCAGGGTGGGGAACCTGAGGCCTCAAGGATTTCAGTCAAAGGACCACACTTGAGGACCTAGAGGGCCACAGGTGGCCTCAGATTCCCCACCCCTACACTAAATGATAGTTCAATTAGGTTGAGTCAGAACTTGCTGAACAGTTGGCCTCGAAGAAGAGTCCTTAAGTGGTTTCATGTCATCTTCGGAGTCAGTCTTCAACAGAACGACTAGGGCTTGTGCACCTGGCCTGTGCTGTTTAACATTGCTATCGCTGACAACTTAAAGTACAGATGGCATCCTAATTGAACTTATTGAAAACAAAAACTGCTAGGAATAGCAAACACAGAGGAACCAGACCTTTTTTGGTCAGAATATTAAGCCAAATCTAATAAGGTTATATTTTTATAGGAATATACATATTCATGTGACACTTTGGTTCAAAAAATCAATTTCATAAATACAAAAAGAAAAAAGTATGACAAGGGAGCAGTTCATATGAAAAAAGATCTTGAGATTTTAATGCCAGCTCATAATGAGTTAACAGTGTGAATTGATAGCAGCCGAGAAAGTTAATGCAATCTAAGTCTACATTAACGAGGGGCACAGTGTCCATGATTAAGTAATCATGGTATCACAAAATTAGAAGTGGAAAGGAATTTAGAAGTCATCTACTCCAATTGATTTTCAGCTATTCCTTGTCCTAGTGAGGCCACAGGAAAGCTAGGTGGTGCAATGGATAGTGCCAAGCCTGGAGTTGGGGAAGACTCATATTTCTGGGTTCAAATCCGGCCTCAGACACTTAGTTGTGTGACCCTGAATAAGTCACCTAACCCTATCTGTCTCAGTTCCTCATCTGTAAAATGAGTGGAAGAAGGAAATGGCAATCCACTCCAGGATCTCTGCCAAGAAAACCCTAAATTGGGTCACAGAGTCAGACATTTCTGAAACAATTGAACAACAACTGAAAGTCAGTCTACATCTGGAGAATTCAGTTCCTTTCTAAGAGTTAACTGTTAGGAAAGATGAAAATAAGCTGCCTCCAAAAGAAAGCACCCAGACTGGTGAAGGGCAGCAGGTTCGTGCCATAAAAGCATTAGTTGAAGGTTCTCAGGGTGTTTAAATCTGAAGAATGGAAGACTAGGGGGAAAGGACATATGATCTCAATCATTAAGGATTTAAATGATTGTCACAGAGAATATAGATTGAACTTACTCTGGCCCCAGAAGTGAGAACTGGGAGCAGTGGGTAGAATTCATAAAGAGTAAAATTAGTTTTTCATTAAAAAAAACTCAACAATGAAAACTAACCAAGAGGAACAGACATAATGCTTCCCCGCAACTAGAGATCTTTAAGTAAAAAGTGAATGACCACTTATTGGATATGATGTGGAGAACACTTTTATTCAGGCATGGCCTACATTGGTTGGTCTCTTAAGGTCTGAGATAATATTTACACTTTGCTTCTACAACCAAAATGTAATCTCCTTGATGGCAATGGACTCTAAATTGTACACCTTTGCATCTCCCTCAGTGCTCTACTGATCGAAGTACTTTAAAAATAGATGAATGCTCATCATTCAAGGTCAATATCTCTATTGGTTGAGTTAGATACAGGAAGACTTATCCACAAAATCCTGAGCCTTCTTTCATTGAGGAGGAGAAAGTTAGCAAGATGTAAATACGTGTATCTTCCTCTTCTTTAAAGATAGGATTTGAGGCAAAGGAGCTCCTCACGTCCCTTTATTGATTGATAAATTATATACATCATTAAACTTAGCACATATTTGCACTATACAGAATTAAACAAACATTGACTTCTGTCAAGGGGGAATATTATGATTTATCTTGAGAGTTCAGTATTGATTCAAGAAATGATAAATTTTAATTTAAAACAAAGAACAAGGCTAGGCTTTCACAGAGAACAACAGATAGCTGTTTGCCCAGGGTACTTCTAGGGGGTTGGAGAAAAAATGTTAGGCCCACTCAAGAATCTCTCTCCTGCTGGCCCAATATGATATTTGAAATTCCCATCTTTGGAATTGTGTCAACTCTTGTTTAAATGGAAAGGATCTAGACATTAATCTTTTAATACCTTTTGTCACATGCCTGGATCAGCTCTCCTTCAAATCTCCACACTCCCCATATTCCACTGCACTGTTCGCACTTACCACCTCTGACCTACCACTGCTAGATGGTTCATCCTCAGAGACTCGTTCTTTTCCTAACCAGAAGGGTACAAGAGATGCCTCACTGAGAAAGGCAACTGCTTCTGTTATCAAGGTCATCAACCGTACCAAAGCTGCAAGTCTGTTCTCCTGCACTCCTTTGCCCTGTCTGTGTGCATGTGAGTGGGTGTATTTCCTTGGGCCAGCCTATCTGCATAGACTTTTGTTTGTTTTTGACTTTTTCTTCAGTGTTTCTATCCTCTGGGCTCCGCCTGTTTTCTAGTTCACAGCTACTTGGACCTCTGGCATCCAGAAGTGCCTGATTTCCCCTCTGTTACTGTTTAATTCATTTTTATCTTGTCCTAACATTTCAGCTCATGTACTTTCCTGGTTGACTTAGACTCCCTACTCCCACTTTCCATTCTAGAGTTTCAATCGTGCTCCCGGTTTAGGTTCTACATCTGCAATCACTCTTAATTCTGGTGCAAGAACCTCATTGCATGGATAAATCTGGTGATCTAAGAATGGAGGTTTGGCCATTTTGAAGAAGCCTGTTTAATATGGGAGAGGGAGAAAGAAATAACAGGAGAAGTGGAAAAGGAGAAGAGAAGGAGAAGGAAAAGGAGAAAGGCCTGGAGAATGCTAGAGCATGTGTGATTTCTGGACAATCACAGGGCAGCATGAGGGCACCGAGAGAGGGTAGTAAGAACTTAGGATGAAGGGTTTGCACAATGGAAAGAATATCAGATTTGGAAAGAAGATCTCGGCTCAAATCCCGGCTCTGAGATTTGCTGCATGACCTTGAACAAGTGGATCACCTCTCTGGGAATCATTTTCTTATATCTATAAAATGAAGGGTTTGGGTTAGATGCGTTTTAAGGTCTCATCCAGCTCTAAATCATGCTTTTTTTGAACTTGTCCTACATCTGTCAATCAACTAGTATTTATTAAGCACCTACTAAGGGCTAGGCACTATGGTAGCCACTGAGTACACAGAGGCAAAATCAAAACAGATGTTGTTCTGGTGGAGGGAAACACTTAATGTAATACAATATAATAATTATAATATATAATCATTAAAAAATTATTTCTATTATAAATGTATTTTAAAATTATTGAAAATGAATATATCATATTTATAATTATTATGTTGTTTACAATATATAATATTACATGCATAAGTAAATATAGTATATATATATACATATATGTGTGTATATAAACACATACACATAAACAAAATAAATACAAAATAATTTCTGCAGGTGGGCACCATGGCAGACTGGACAGAATGCTGCTCCTGGAGTCATAAAGACCAGAGATCGAATGTAGTCTCAGATGCTAGCTATGGGAAGCTGGGCAAATAACTTGATCCCTGTTGGCTTCAGTTTCTTCATCAATAAAATGGGAATAATAACAGCACTTGCCTTTCAGGGTTGTTGTGAGAATCGAATGAGATATTAAAGACTGTAAAGTGCTTAGCACAGTGTAGGCCCCATAGCAGGGGCTATGTAAATGTTAGCTATGCATAGGTTGAGTAAATCAGGAAAGGCCTCATAGGAGGTGGTGCTTGAGCTGAACTTGGCAAGAAACTAAGAATCCTAAGAGACAGACATGAGGACAAAGTGCATTCCAAGAACAGGAGACTGCAATGCAAAGGCAGAATTGAGGGGAATGTTGTGTATGGGGAAAAGTAAGCAGGCTGGTTTGGGTGTGTTCATTTATGATTGAAAATGGAGGAGTGCTATGTAATGGAAAGTTAGTCGGGAGCCAGATTTTGAAGGACTCTGAATGCCAAATAAAAGTTTATCCCATGGGTAATGGAAAGAAAAAATGTCCCTGGAGCTTTTTGAGCAGGATAGTGGCATCCTCAGATCTCTGCTCTGAGAATATCATCTTGGTGGTGATGAAGGATTGGAAAAGGAGAGATTGGAGGCAAGCAGCCTGACTAGAGGGTCAGCACAATTATCCAAGTGAGAGGTAATGAGGGCCCAAATTAGAGCCCTGGCTATGTGACTGGGGAAGATAGGACAGAGTCAAGAGATACTATACAGAGAGATCTAATGAGACTTGGCAAGTGATTGAGTCGAAAGGGAGAGTAAAGAGTCAAGAATGACTTTGAGGTTTTGAATCTGGGTGATTGTTAGGATGATGGTGCCATCATGAAAAATAGACTGCTGAGAACCCAACACAAGCTCTGGCAAGCTTTATTTTAAATACTAATTTTAATGAAGAAAACTTGGTTCCTTTATTTTATCATCAGGAATTACTAGAAATTAGTTCTTTATAATATATTACTTTTACAACATTAATCAATGACAGAATGACCATGAAAATATGGGTGAAATATTCAACCTCTCCATAGTGGTCTCCCTGCCTTCAGTCTCTCTAGAGATGCAGCCATAGGAAGAGAGCTGGTTTGGTATAAGAGGACCCAGGTTTCAACTGCACCGCTTCCACTGCTTCTGCTACCTTTAATGACTGATTATAACCCACAAATTTTTAATAGGTTTTAAATCAAGTGAGATCCCAAGACACTGAAGCATTTTTTCTTCATGTATTAGATAAATGTCTTAATTTTCATGACGTGGCACGATACAAAATTGTGTTGCAATCCAATTTCATCGAGGAATTGCTATAATTCCAGAATAATTCTACTTCTGGGCATATCAGTATATTTATCAGACCTACCCATTCCTTCAGCAGAGATAAGACTTCTAGGCCCAGGGGAAGTTTAAAAAGTCCCTAAACCTTTTTTAAAATGGCTGTTTTACAATCTGATAAAGATGCCCAGATCTTATATGTTCACTTGGATATCCTCTGACAGTGACTTTGGTATATCTTTGAATAAAATAATGAGTTTCATCAATAAAAATGATATTTTTCCCCGATTTTTAGTATTCTGCTCTTTATATTGTCTTGCCCATGGCAAACATCTTTCTTCATAGTAACGGTTAAGAGTTGTATTTTCATTAATCTTTTCACTGTCCTTTCAACTACAAGAAGCCTATGTCACACTGTAGATGAATCTACAATGACCCCTCCAGCTGCCAAGACCCCTTAAAGTCATTACTTATTTTCTGATAATTAGGCTGTTTCCCAACAAGAATTTCTCAGGTCTTTTTTGGTTTTATTTTCAGTTCTGTTTCCTGATCTTGTTTCAACATGGGCTTAAATGATCCTATAATCCTTGAAACATTTGATTTCCTCATCCAACAACTACTATGATATCAATAAGAAAAAGAGTGCTCCCTGAGAGCTACAGTTTTTGCACAATTCCTAAAATTTCTTAAAATCCACTAAATGAAAAATACGGTGAAAGAGAACAATGAAAAATGTGTGTGACAAAAGCCGGCACTCAACTGCCAGTGCTAAGGAAAGGTGAGGAACCCAACGCACTCTGATTTCATCTGACTATGGTCAGGCCTTGTTAACCAACCTAGTGTTGATGGAATGGAAGCACATGCACGACCGTTGAGGTCACAAACCATATCAAAATTATCATTGGTCCCAAGAATCCTACACACCTCTACATATCTCTTCCCTCTCCAGTCCATCCTCAATACAATTACAGAAGTAATGTTCCCAAAGAACAGTTCTGACCCCATCAATCTCCTGCTCAATAAGCTCCAGAAGTTCCCTGTTGCCTTGAGGATAAAATATAGACTCCTTTGTTTGACATTTAAAAGTCCTTTACTATATGGCTGTAGCCTAGCCTTTCAGGCTCATCATATATTATATACCTCTCATGTATCTTACATCTGAGCCAGACTGTCCTTTTTGCTACTCCTTATTATATCTCCCATTTCTGGTCTTTATATAGGCTGCCCTCCTTCTCTCCTTGCCTGGAAGCACACCATTTTGCATTGGCCTCCTAGAATATTAGTTTCCTTCAAAGGTTAGTTCAAGTGTCACTTTCTACCAGAAGATTTTCCCGAGTCCCACAACTATTAGCACCTCCCTCCTCAAATTATTTCATATTTACTCTGCAAATGTTTTGTATATTAGTATATATGCATATATGTATGGACATATATACATATATAATATGCATAATATTTCCCAAGGTAGAATGTAAGTTAATTGAGGGAAGAATATATTTCATTTACATTTTTTAATCCTCAGTTCCCAGCACACAGTCGACAACTGAAGACTGTTGATTAGCATAACATACACACACACACACACACACACACACACAGAGCAGAAGCTTGTGATCACCCCATATTCCATGGAAAGAGGAATATACAAAAGCTCTCTGCAGGCTTACATGACAAATGAAGGCCTCCTCATTAGATTAGAGATGGTAGATGTATTGGGGACAGTCTACTGTGGGAAAAAAAAGTGCTTAGTAGGTCAGATAGCAAAAATGATATAAAATAGATGGATTGCCCCATGTGACCTGAAATGACCAAATGGGAGATCAAAAACTAGACAGGATTGTCCAACAGTCTGGCACTGTGGATGGAAATGGAAATAGCAGGTGTGAGATCATCAATTTGGAGATTCAGTAGATCTGCCTTCACAGTATGACTGTACATTCAAATATAGAATTTAGAACATTTTTATGGTGCAGCATTTCTTAAATGGACTGTACTTTCTTACAAGTTTCAAGGTAACCTGAGAAATTCATTAAGGATATTTTTTGGTCCCAGATAAAGTTCAAAAAGTAAAATAGTAACCAAAAGGCATAAAGTCATAGATTTAGAGCTGGAATAAACCATGGAGACCATCGAGTCTAATGCCCTCCCACACACAACCATTTTAAAATGTGGAAACTGAGGCAAAGGTTAAGTAACTTGCTCAGGGACATACAACCAAGGAAGGATCTGAGGCTGAATCTGAATGCAGGTTTTCTGACTCTAAGTCCAATATTTTATCTAGTGTACATCCTAGCTACCAGAAAGTCATGATAGATTTCTCCAAAACCATGATGAGTGGGTGAATGACATGTTCATAGTTTACTCTGATGTAAGGAAAGATGTGATTGAGTCAAAACATTTGAGGAAGAAAATACTTTCAGCTGAGAAAGTCAAAAACTATCCCTGGTCCTCCATGCCAGATGTGATGTGAGCTAAACCCAGAATTCCAGCATTCATTCAGTGTAGATGCATCAGTTGTTAGAGATAAGGAAATCAAAGGTCTACAAAATATCAGAATTAATAATGCCACACTTACCATTTTCATCTCTATTGGAATGACTAAGCCATTGACTCAACCCACTAAGTTTTCAGCTAATTAATCCCCTGTTTGGGTCTCAAAGGATCCATCTGTGCGCCATCTGCTCTCCATGTTCTGTGCAAAATGTCTTCTTGATATATCATTTCTTCAGAATATCAGTCACTCTTCTGCGGACTTCATTTTTCATATGATTCTGAGCATTCAAAGTACGTTTGGAGTGGAGAATACTAGTGGCTTCAGGGATCAGAAATGCATCCCTCTAAGAAGGGCGGAACCTGCAGGAAACCAGGAATTGTAATAGTTGAGTATACCCTCCCTTCCATGGATCTTGTAGCCTATTTTGTCTTCTGTATTTCTTACTCTGAGGAAAGATACTATTTAAGAGAAATGTTCTGAAACTCTACAGTCAGTAAGCCACATACAATCAAACACAAATGAAGACTCTGGATTAGACTACAATCATTTGGGGTTTGCCTCCCCACACAGATTTCCCCTTAGTGCTATGTACGCAGAATTTCTCAGTTCTAATTCAACTCAACCAACACTCACTGGGGAATACCACCAAATGATGTCTTCCTTTGATACCTCTGTTAATGAGGGCAGCTTGCATTTCTCCAGTTATCAAAAATAGGTCTGAAACTCAAACTTGCCCTTGTGAGCCAAAGCAACAAGTGGGGGAAAGACAGTTTTCCTTCTTGCTGATCACCATTGGGAAATGACTGCATCTTCTCTACAGTTCTGCACACAATAACTAATCAAATAATCCACTGGGGGAAAGTAATTGGTTAACTATTAGATGAGCTGCTTAAATGTCAAGCCAATGTCTACAAATAGGAAAGCAAAATTAGCCCTTTAATTATTTTGGCTTGCAGATCTATTGAGGACAATAATTTCTTTGCTTAAAGAAAAAACTCTTTTTTTACTACAAGTTTCTATATCAAAAAGTATTCAGTAATCATGATTCCCTAATAAGGCAATGTGCAACTGAGATTTAAATATTCATTTTCATTTGACTCATGAAAATTAATACTTCTTACTAAGGACAACTAAGTGCAATGAAACAAAGAGTCCTAAATTTTAAAGAGGAAGAAATAAACTGACCCTTAAATTGTAAATATATTAGTGTTATTATGAGGATGAAATGAGATACTTGTAAAGCATGGGCACAGTTCTTGACACATAATAAGTGTTTAATAAATGCTCATTTCCTTCTTCCTTTCCTTAATAAATTTGCATTTCGTTCGTGTTTAGTTGGCATGAGTCTTCAACTCTCATTTGGCCAATGGAAAGCAAGAAGTCATGTTTTGGAATTTTCCACAGATGCCAAAATCTTAAAAGGTGTCATTTCCTCATCCTTACAACAACCCCTGAGGAAATCTTGTTTGTTTTTTTTTTTACTTTCCAGATTTTTTCATTTAACTTTTTACATTCATTTTCACAAAATTTTGGTTCCAAATTTTCTCCCCATTTATGCCCTCCCCCACCCCAATACACCAAGCATTCTAATTTTCCCTATCACCAATCTGCCCTCTCTTCTATCATCCCTCCCTTCTCTTGTCCCCATCTTCTCTTTTGTCCTGTAGGGCCAGATGACTTTCTATTCCCCATTAACTGTATGTCTTATTTCCTAGTAGCAAGAACAATACTAAACAGTTGTTCCTAAAACTTTGAGTTCCAAATTCTCCCCATCCCTCTCTCCCCATCCATTCCCTTTGGGAAGGCAGGCAATTCAATATAGGCCATATCTGTGTAGTTTTGCAAATGACTTCCATAATAGTTGTGTTGTGTAAGATTAACTCTATTTCCCTCCATCCTATCCTGCCCCCCATTGTTTCTATTCTGTCTTTTGATCCTGTCCCTCCCTGAGTGTTGACTTCAAATTGCTCCCTCCTCCCATTGCCCTCCCTTCCATCATCCCCCCCACCCTTCTTATCTCCTTCTCCCCCACTTTCCTGTAAGAGAGGTTTTCATCCCAAAATGAGTGTGCATTTTATTCCTTCCTTTAGTCAAATGTGATGAGGGTAAACTTCTTGTTTTTTTCTCAGCTCTCCTCTTTTTCCCTGCACTGAAAAGTCTCCTGCTTGCCTCTTGAATGAGATATAATTTACACCATTCCACTTCGCCCTCTCTCCTCCCGCTACATTTCTCCCTCACCATTTACCTTAATTTCTTTTAAGATATGGTCCCATCCTATTCAATTCACTCTGTGCTCTCTGTATGTGCTTACATGTGTGTATGTGTGTGTGCACATGCACGCATGTACGTGTGTGTGTGTGTGTGTGTGTGTGTGGTCCCACCAACTACCCAGATACTGAAAAGTTTCAAGAGTTACAAATAATTGTCTTTCCATGTAGGAATGTAAACAGTTCACCTTTGGTAAGTCCCTTATGACTTCTCTTTGTTGTTTACTTTTTCATGTTTCTTCTCATTCTTGTGTTTGAAAATCAAATTTTCTTTTCAGCTCTGGTCTTTTCATGAAGAATGCTTGAAAGTCCTCTGTTTCATTGAAAGACCATATTTTCCCCTGAAGTACTATACTCAGCTTAGCTGGGTAGGTGATTCTTGGTTTGAGTCCTAGTTCCTTTGACTTCTGGAATATCCTATTCCACGCCCTTCGATCCCTTAATGTAGAAGCTGCTAGATCTTGTGTTATCCTGATTGTATTTCCACAATACTGGAATTGTTTCTTTCTAGCTGCTTGCAGTATTTTCTCCTTGACCTGGGAATTCTGGAATTTGGCCACAATGTCCCTAGGAGTTTCTCTTTTTGGATCTCTTTCAGGTGGTGATCTGTGGATTCCTTCAATACTTATTTTGCCCTCTGGTTGTAGAATCTCAGGGAAGTTTTCCTTGATAATTTCATGAAAGATGATGCTAGGCTCTTTTGTTGATCATGGCTTTCAGGTAGTCCCATAATTTTAAAATTGTTTCTCCTGGATCTATTTTCCAGATCAGTTGTTTTTCCAATGAGATATTTCACATTCTCTTCCAGTTTTTCATTCTTTTGATTTTGTTTGGTGATTTCTTTGTTTCTCATAAAGTCGTTAGCCTCCATCTGTTCCATTCTAATTTTGAGAGAACTATTCTCTTCAGTGAGCTTTTGAGCCTCTTTTTCCATTTGGCTCATTCTGCTTTTGAAAGAATTCTTCTCCTCATTGGCTTTTTGAACCTCTTTTCCCAATTGAGTTAGCCTATTTTTCAAGGTGTTTTTTTCTTCAGCATTTTTTTGGGTCTCCTTTACCAAGGTATTGACCTGTTTTTCATGCTTTTCTTGCATCTCTCTCATTTCTCTTCCCAGTTTTTCCTCCACCTGTCTAAATTGATTTTCAAAATCCTTTTTGAGCTCTTCCATGGCCTGAGCCCACCAGACATCCACCTCGGATGTCTGGGATACAGAGGCCCCGACCTCCACGTCTTTCCCTAATGGTAAGAATTGTTCCTCATCATCAGAAATGAAAGGCGGGAATATCTGTCCCCCAAGAAAGTAGCTTTCTATGATCTTATTTTTCTTCCCTTTTCTGGGCATTTTCCCAGCCAGTTACTTGACTTCTGAGATTCCTCTGCACCCCCACCTAGATCTGCCCAACTAATGCTTGGGGTCTGAGATTCAAATGCTGCTCCCCAGCCTCGGAGCTTTCAGTGGCAGGCGTGGCTGTTATTCAATGTGAGCTTAAGTTCTGGTGCTCAGGTGGGGGCAGGGCCACCTCCCTGGGGTTTTTGCGGAGATCTTCAGTAATGGATCTGAGGTCTTGTCTGCTCCGGGAGCCCTTGGCCTCTGCTTCCCCCGCTGCTTCTTCCCAAGGGAGCCTGAGTTATGGAGACACCCTGCTCACCTCTCGGCCAGCCCAGAAGTCTCTCTCACTGACCTGTAGCGCCTGTGGGTGGAGGGACCTTCACGGCCGCCGGAGGTTTCGTCCCTGAAGCCTGCTCGGATCTGCTTCTCTGGGGCCATGAGACCAGGGCAGCACAGGGGTGGGTTCCACTGTCCAGAGCATGACAGACCCCTGGGGACAGCTCTCCAGGGCTTTCTGGAACAGAAATCTTTTCCACTGTGTTTCTGCGTGGCTTGCACTGGTCCAGAATTTGTGGGGAGTTCTTTTTACAGAAAATATATGGGCTGTGGGTTCGGAGCTAGCATACGTGAGTCTTTCTACTCCGCCATCTTGGCTCCTCTCCCTGAGGAACTCTTATTATCCCTATTTTACAGATGAAGAAAATGAAGTTAAGAGGATTAAAAAAAAAAACTGCCCAGGGTAACATAATCTGAGGCAGGATGTGAACCTAGGTCTTCCTTTCTGTCTCTAAGCTTAGACTACAAAAAGATCAATGGATTTAATGATGTCACTGGAGAAACTTTTTCAATAGAGTATTTGAGATGGAAGTCCAAGTATAACAGACTGAGGAGAATGAATAATGAGGCAATGGGGTTGGCAAGGTATTTATCTAATTATTGGCCAAAGACTCTCCCTACAATGGATTTTTTTAATTAGATGAGTGCCAGGCACTTTTACTTCTAGATTTCTAAACATAGCATTTGCTTCTGATGGTAGCTAGCACTCAAGATCATGGGAGGAGGAGGAAGGAAAGGAGGAAAAGAAGGAAGAGTATTTTTACAGTGCTTTAGGATTTGCAAAGCACTTTATAAATATGTCATTTTATCTTCACAACAACCTTAGAAGGTAAGTTCTATTATTATAATCTCCATTTTACAGATGAGGAATTGAGGCAAGCAGAGGTTAAATGACTTGTCTGGGGTCACACAGCTAGTAAGCGTCCAAAGAATTTGAACACAGGTCCTCCTGATTCCTAGTCCAGCACTGTACCTGCCACTTAGTGACCCTGAAGTGCAAGAACACTGAAGTTCAAATCTCTGGCAGATACAATATTCAGGTTTACAGCTTAGCATAAAATCTACCATCAAAAAGTCTCCTCTCACCTTGGTTCTACATTAGAAGATTCTTTCCAACAGAAGAGACACCATGACTTGGCTTTTTCAACAGGCAAGATTTTTTTTTTTTTTAGTTTCTAGTAGCATAAAACAGAAAAAGTCCTGAATCAGCCAGCTTTGGGGATTATAGGGTAATCCTGATACTTAGTATCACAAAGTAAAGAAAAGCATTATAGGGTATTCTAAGTCATAATTCTTTAATAGTCTCTCTCAAATAGAGGCAGACTCTTAAAGTTATGTTAGAAACAAGCCTGCCAGGATATAAAATTATGAATCACAGCTCATCTCTCTCAAGGCAGAGGACATATCATCCTCCTTGGTCTTTGGGGGAGGAGAATCTTAACTGAACAATTTTAAATGAAGCATGCATCACTTGAAAGGACAAAATCTAAGAAATGGTGGGGTGGATTACTATGAGTGGTGGGCAAGTCATGAAATGGACAGTCTAAAGAATGTTTCACAGGTCACAAAGTCCTATAATGGGTGGATCTTCTACACTATTAAGCCTATGTAACATGTGAAATACTGTTTTCTCAACTAAAATGGGGGTGATAATACTGCCATGCCCACCTTATAGGGTCACAGTGAAGTCCGAATGAAGTAGTGTGGATAAAGTGATTTGTAAACCTTAAAGTGCCATGTAAATGTTAGCTGATTCTACTGGAAAAATTATTGAATTTGGGGCCAAAAACAGGCTAAAATTCTAATCCTCTTATTTGCTGTCAGCATACACAAAAATATTACATTAATTCATTAACTTGGGGAGGGATAAACCAAACCTATGATTTCATTGGTAAAGGGAATTCTTATTGAGAAAATTTCTATTAATATAGATCAGCCTCTGTCCTGTGATCTATGGTCATAGAGTTGTCTATACTGGGAAGGAAAGGCTACCCCTGTAGCCAAGGGTTATATAGCTAGTGAGAATCAGTCTGGACCTGAACCCAGATCTTTTTTACTCTAAGGATTATCTCTCTATTATACCATTATTACCTCTGGTGATTCTATATGTCCTTTATTTCCTTAACTATATATAAGTTATGCCCCTTCTCCTGTTAGAATGTATGCCCTTTTAGGGAAGGAATTGTTTGGTGTTTTTTTGCCTTTGTAACCCCATTGTCTAGGTAGTACAGATCCTGGAACATAATAGGGACTGAATAAGTATTCACTGACTGATTCTAAATCCTTAATTAAGAGAACCAGACCTTATGTCTCTGACTTCCAGGCTTAATGAAGACAGGAAGAATTCTGGAAAATAAAGTCCTAAATTTTGAACTGGGTCTGTGCTCACCTTTTGTGGCAACCAATGGAACTAGAATGGAAAGTGTGCCAAGGAGAATTTTAGGAGCCATAGTACTGGAATAAACTAGTTCTGAATCCAAGGGAAGTAATATGGAAGGAACCCAAGGCCAGAGGTCACAAGAGAAAAAAAGGAAAGCAGATTCATGAGCCAAAGTTGGGTACAAAAGGCAGAATCCACTGGTGAGGAGAGACAGAAACTTGGTTTGACTACAAGGCAAACAAGTTGAAGCAAAGCTCTTTTCAATGAGATGAACAACTGCTCTGCCTCAAGCTATAGATACAAATATTTGCTTGTATACAGACTCTAGGCCTCCATTTCCCACCCATAGTAGAGGATTTCTAGAGAAAATTGAGGTGATACTTGTTTTTAAACAGTCTTTGTTTGAAAGACCAGGACTGGATATTAGCATGTAGATAAATTCATCATTCTTTGTTTCACGCTATACGTGCCATGTTGTTCCAAGTCTCCTCTAGATACAACCAAACACATATGCAATTAACTTGGAGAGAATCTAATCTAACTTTTCATTTTATGTATTTGAAAGGTAACATGATTACGGGAGAGAATTCTGGACTTAAAGTCAGGAGAAACTAAGGTCAAATATGGCCTCTGAAACTTTTTAGTTGTATAAGCAAATTGCTTAAACACCCTGAATCTTAGCTGCTTCATTTGTAAAATGGATAGCGTATAGAGTGCCAGGCCTGGAATAAGGAAGGTCTGAGTTCAGACCTAGCCTCAGACACGAGCTGTGTGACCCTAGAAAAGTTCTTTAAACCCATTCCTCATCTCAAAATGAGCCGTAGAAGGAAATGTCAAACCACTGCAGTATCTTTGCCAAGAAAACCCCAAATGGGGTCATGAAGACTTGCACACAACTGCAACAACTGAACCACAACCATGAAAGTCAACATCATTTGTCTTATAAGTTTATCAAGAAGATCAGATGAAATGACGTATATAAAATGATTGGCACATCTTAAGGCAATGGATGTATGTCAGTTGTTATCATCATTATTATGGGGAAATTGCAATCTAGGAAAATTCAATGGTTTTCCAAGATCAATTATTTCATGACAACCACAATCCAGGTCTACTGATCCCAGCCTACAGTGACCTGCTTCCACTACTAACACAGTATTTTGAAAGGAAACATCCAAAAATGGCTCAAAGAAGACTAACCAGAATAATTCATATTTGACAAACTAAACTAGTACCAGTTATTTGCCCATGAGTTCCAATCAACTCAGCATGGATTCTTTGGAAAAGTCTCTGTTTTCGATTTGTTCAATTACTGATCAACCACATCCATTGATGGAGATGATGAGCCATTCATTGGCAGAATTAAGTTAATATATTGTTTCACATTCAGAGTTGTTCCTGTGACTAGACATGGTATTGTTTTCCCAAAATATTAATTGTTTCAGCAGCCTGAGAGCATTAAAAATAAATATCAAGTTCTCCCTACCCCCACCCTCTCAGGGCTTCTATAATGACCTGAATTTTTAAAAATCACAAACTCATTTTTGAAAATGAAGCAGGAAGTCTGGGAGTCTATTATTGCTTTTTATAAAGTGATTTCTTTTATCCCACAAATGGTAGAAACATGGCTGGTGGAAGCAGTTACTAAATCTTCTAGATCTAATGATGATGAATTCAATGGAGATGGTGGTAATACTAGTTCAAGTAAACAGATAAAATAGCATTGAAGAAAATAAAACCATCTTATTTTTCTTCCTGAACTCTATTTCCAAGGGAAGTTTTGCTTCTGATCTGTGCTTCTGATTTCTTGGGTTTTGCTAGTACAGCATAATCAAAGACCTCTTTCATTGAATGAATCTTCATGGGCTCATTAACTCAAGCTCACCTTGGATGAACATTTACAATGTCAGCTACTGATGCAAATTCTCCAAACCTCTTCACTCTATAAAATGACACTGAGTTATTTGAAAGGCCACTTTCTAACAAGATCCCACCCTCCACCCCCATCCAAGGGGGAAGTCACTCTAGGTCAATTGTTGCCACTCCTTCTTAATGGCCAGGAAGACCATGGCATATTCAAATGCCAAGCTACTCTAGCAGTTATATTAATACCTCTAATAAGAAGTAAGGACCTCAGCAAAGAAGCCTTAAGCACCTTATCCAAGAACTCTTCACTCAGTATGGACAAAGGAACATGATAGCCTTCATCAAGTATTTGAAGGATTGTTGTGTCAAAGAAGGATTAGATTTGACCCCAGATGAAAGAACCGGAATCAGTGGATGGAAGATGCAAAGAAAGATTTAGGCTTAATGTAAGTCTTTCTAACAAGCAGCCAGTCAATCAATCAATAAGAATCTGTCAAGCAGCTATTATGTACCAAGCAGTGTGCTAAGTGCCGGAGATACAAAAAGAGGCAAAAGACACTCACTGCCCTCGAGGAGCTCACAACAGAATGGAGCAAACAAATGCATGCAGACAAGCTATGCTGTTGTTTAGTCAGTTTTCAGCCATGACAGACTTTTCATGGCCCTATTTGGGTTGGTTTTTTTTAAAGCAAAGATACTGAAATGACTTGCTGTTTCCTTCTCTAGTTCATTGTACAGATGAGGAAATTGAGGCAGTGTTAAGTGATTCGGTCAGGGTCACACAGCTATTAAGTGTCTGAAGCCAGATTTGAACTCCGAAAGATGAGTCTCCCTTACTCCAGGTCCAGCACTCCATCTACTGTGCCACCTAGCTTAGAAGAAAAATAAGAAACAACTGAAAGAGAGAAAAAAACTAGAATTAGGAGGTGGTGGGAAAGGCTTTTGTAGAGATAGGATATTAGGACCTGAAGGAAGTCAGAGAAGTCACCCTCTCCCCCAGTATACTCTTTCTTCTCTGGGTATTCTTAGTTCTCTCCCTATCTAACTCTTACCTCTCAATCTCCTTCACTGGATCTCCATTCCATCAGACAGACAGACAGCTGGGTAGAGCTGTATAATCTCTTCTATTAAAATACGGGCTTCTTAACTAAAGAGACTGTTTTAGCTTCTTTAGCGTAACCTCACAACCTGGCACATTACCTCCCAGGCATGATAAACACTTAGATGCTCATTGATTGACTTTTGATTGTCTTTAACCATGTGGTTGCAGTAAATAGATTTATTATTTATTTTATTTCTCCTTTGCTCTGTATCTCTTCATATAAGAATTCCCAAATTTCTTTAAATTTTCCATATTGATTACTTGTAATTAGTATATAATAATATTCCATCATTCCCATATTATTCCATCATACCCCAATTAATAGATATCTCATTTATTTCCAATTTCTTGTTACTACAAATAGCACTAAGAATGTAAAGATGAAATTTTTTTCTTCCTCCAGTCACCTCCTTACTTAGTGGGACAACTGAGTAAAAGAATATGCATATTTTTGACTTATTTTCCAAAAAGTCCGGACCAATTCCCAACTCTTGCAAACAGGGAACCTGTTTAAGCACCACTATGGTAGCACTGAATTTTGTAATCTGCCCATTTCATGGGGCTCAGGAAGAATCTCAGTCTGATTGAGCTGCATTTCTTTGATTAATAGAGATATCAAACACTTTTTTTTTCACAAAGTATATGGTAATTTAGGTATCTTCATTAGAGAACCACCTAAGAAAAAGAAAATGGCAAACCACTCCAGTATCTTTGCCAAGAAAACCCCAAAAGGAATCACAAAGAGTCAGACATGCCTGAATCAACTGAAGGCAGCAGCAAAGGCAGCATTTTGAAGTAAATGACTATGCTCAACTTTGAATCAAGAACTGGATGACAATCCTGCCTCTGACACTCAGGAGTTATGGTAGCCTGGGCAAGTCACAAGCTCTCAGAGACCTAGTTTCCCCATCTGTAAAATGAGAGGATTCTAACATTCCTTCCAGTTCGGAATCTATGATTTATGACTCTGGAATCTGATTCCTAGTCTTTGACTACATAGCTATAGAAGGGTGGTTCTTAGTCATAAATTTTTGCCAATTCCTTGTGCATTTTGGATATCAGACTTTTATCAGGTGTTTACTAAGAGATTTTTATTTCAGTTTATTTCTTCCCTTCTTATTCTGTATGCATTGCTTTTTTTATGGCATAAAACCTTTTTTTTATATATAATTGAATTCACCTATTTCCTCTTTGTTTGGGCTTGTTAAGAATTTATTCCCACTCCATAGTGATGAAATATATAAAAATTCCTTCTCCTCTAGTTTTATTATGGTAGCTTTATATATTTTTATTATTGGTATTGAAAATTATTGTGGCATATGGCATGAAGGTTGATCCATCTTTCACCAAACTGATAACCAGTTTTCTTAACAACTTTTTTGAGTAATAATTATTTTCCCCAGCATTTTGTGATCCTAAGTTTAACAATAAAACACTGTAGGCATCTAGCTTTAGCTTATTATTGACTAATTTATTTGGCTAAAGTATTTTTCTGTCTTTCATCTAACATCCAGGAGTTCTGATAATTACTGCTTTGTAGCAAAACAGAGTTCCAGGAATATAAATCTTTGTTTTAATGTTATTTGTCTTTGTATTTTTGACCTTTTGTTCTTCCTATAAAATATGCTTTGGGTACTTTGAATGGCATAGTTTTAGATCTCAGAAGTTTAAATTGAGTAGGAGTAACATCTTTCCTATATCGAACCTTGGCTTTACAATGAACAAAGCTCTTTAATTATACAGTTCTTTTTATTTTTGTAATTGCTGCCTATGTCTCAGAAGGTGAATTCCCAGGTATCTTATACATTTCATCACTATTTTAGGGGGCATTTCTCTATCATGTTTTTCTGACTTCATTGATCATACACAGAAATGTAAACAATTTTTGTGCATCAGGATAATTTTTTTTGTTAATTCTCTTGAATATTCTAAATAAACCATAATATCATCCACAAATAGATATTTAATGTCCACTTTGTCAATGCATATTACTTTTACAAAAGGGGAGAATCTGCTTCCGTTCACAGAAGTATCTGCTTTACATCAGCCATTGGAGGCACATGTGAGGCTGGAAGAGACATTCAAAGTTTAATACCTGTGCTAAGACACTACCGGCCTGTCTAAGCTCAAGATGAAACATCTTCATCCCTTTACACAGGCTCCCAAAGGACCTGTTTGTCTCAGGATCTAGGCTTCCTTTCAATCCCTCAACAGGTGCATGGACAGAACTAACCTGGATTCTGGCACTTTCTAGTATTTCCTAGAAGAGTTCCAGGTTGGGGTGATATTACTCTAGTCTAAGAGCAAAGATATATTTCCAACAATAATCCATAAATTATTTGGTTTATATTGATGACTTTGAAATTCTAATCACAATTTGGAGAGACCTAACAAGATTACTCACTTACATAAATTAGAATAAATTTTATTAAAGCAAAATAATCTGTTACAAATGCAATAACTACCCTTAATGAGTTTCTATTTCTTTGGTACCTAATAAAAAATAAAAGGGAAAATACCAGGAAAAATTGCAAAGTGCCTGAGGTTTCCAAAAGCAGCCACAACAAGCCATTACTCTTCATTTTCTTGTTTTACTGCCCATGGGCAGCATTTCTAGAACCCCTTTTTAAGTGTGAAGGATTCTAAGACTCTCCACTCATAGGCAATCTTGGCTTTTGGGTTCAGATATGTTCTATTGTATTAAGGAAACATTCCTTCCAATCTTTTCGTAGCTAACTCTTGATGTAATCTTACATAAATTACTTCTTAGTTTCCTCAATCATAAAATGAGGGGATTGAACTAAGTGATCTCTAAGGTCCCTTCTAACTATGGCTCCTATGAGCTTCAATATGTCTAGTATGAAGTACTCTAAAAGCCACCCTCCTCCTACCCAAAACTATGTACGTTACACTAGCTGTGTAACCTTACCAAGTCATGTTAGTCTGAGTATCTACTCTACTCTGATTGGTTCCTCCCAACTCCAAGTCATCTGATCCCAGTGATTAATGCTCAGCCTCTGCAACTAAAACCTGAGGAAGAGAGACAAGATGACCTCTGAATCCCCTTCCCTCACTACCATTATGAGACAATTCTAAATATTGTATTTCATTAAAGGTTCTTTCAAAATCTATAGATATAATCATGTGGCATGTTACATATTGTTTTCCTAATATTAAAACATCCTTAAATTCCATGTGATCATAATGAGTGACTTTTTGAATATTTCACTGTATTCTATTTGCCAGCATCTTTAACTATTTTTTGTATTTGTGCTCATTAATATTATTGGTCTTTAGTTCTTCTTTTCTTTTTTCCCATCTTGGTTTGGGAACAAAAACTATATTTATCTAAGACTTGGTTAGAGTTCAATCTTCTCTACTTGCAAGAATTGTTTATATAGCATTGGGATTACTTGTTCTTTAAACATTTTATGGAAGTTATTTATGAATCTACAGAGTACTTTTTAACATGGTGGTTTGTTAATGGTTTGTTCTGTTTTATAGTATTATTTTATTTATTTCATAGTTTTTAGAAATGTATCACTATTATATTTTCCATTTTAATTGCATAGCATTATGCATAATATTCTCTAAACTTAATTCTATTAATAGTCAAAATTTCCCTCTGCTCATTTTTTTTATTTTCATAATTGGGTTATTTTAAAAAATTTTAATTTATTATCCTTTTTGAAAATCTTTTATTTAGTTCACTTTTTTTTTTGCTTTCAATTCTATTCATTTATCCTTTGATGTGAGTGATCTCTTCTTTGGGACCTAATAATTTGTTGACTTTATGATTTTTTTGACCAGACATTCTTGTTAACATAAGCATGGGAGAAATAAATGTGCCTCTAAAACTATGATAATTGCATTCCATACATTTTAAATATATTATTTTTGTCATATTTACTATGATTTTATTATTTCTTTAGCTGGCTCTTTCATCTAATCGTTCTTATACAAATAATGTTTAGTGTTCTATGGCAGTTTGTATATTGAGATTTCTTAATGACAATCATAATTTTATTGTAATCTCTAAAAGGAGAGTTTAAAACTTCAAGATATATTATTCCACATATAAATTCCTTACGCACTGGGGTGAAATCAATTCTATAAATAATTGTTTAGTGCACATTTGAATAAAAAGCACATTTTCTAGGAAATCCACACCATTCTCACCATATATTTATCAAATCTAACTTTTCCAGAATTCTGTTCTGTCCTCTAATTTCTTATTTACCTTTCTATTTGTCTCTATTCCAAATACAGGATGTTAAACTCTCCCTCTATTAAAATGTTTCTACTCAGATCCTTTTGCAATTAAATTTCCATTTGAGATGTTATTTACTATATCTTCAGGTACCCATGTATCTCAGATTTGTCATGATTTTCTTTGTTAATGATCTTAAACTAGAAATCAGTTTATCTTACCTCAACCACAGCCATTGGTGGATGTTTTTTAAGCCCTTTATACCATATATTTATCACTCTCTTAATAAGCATAACCTTAAAGCCTGAATTCCAGTAACCATTTTTATTTCCCCTAGAAGAATGAACTGCCACTGGAGCTACATTCTCTCCTCCTTCCCTGATGCTGGAGAAGAATGTGGGCTTGGCCAACCTGAGTTGGCCTGAGTAGGTGTGGTTGCTGCGAATTTTCACCACTCTTCTTTCTGGTCAGGAGAAGACAATGAAGTAAAGACGGCTGTTTTCCATAAACATCTATTGGTTGCCTATCTGTGAAATAACATGAATAAGCAAGCAGGTGAGTACGGGGAGCTATAATTTCTCACGTAGCATGAATAATTCTGAGTAATTGGAATTGAGTGACAACAGTCTTTTGAATACAAAAATATCTCACCAAAGAAGGAGAGAGTTCATAAAAGGATAAAAAAAAAAATCCAAAACTTGAACAGGATGGATGCCTTGGTAAACAGAGAGTTGACTTTACTGGAGGTCTTCCAAAAAAAAGAGATTAGATAGTTAGTCACTTGTCAGGTATGTTCTAGAGAGGATTATAATTTAGGTACAGGTTGAACTAGAGTCTTTGAACTTTGCTTTAATTCTGAGATATGGTGTTTATTCTATATCTTTCATTTCTCTCCTATGGCATCTCATGAATTCTACTGATCAATTTCTGGGAAATTTTTCTTAAGTGGTTTCCTGAAAAATAGTGGTCAGACTCTTTCTTTGCATATTGGGGTAATTTGATATCTCAGATGATCTGCCCAACCTCTGCCTTCTAAGTTCATCATCTCTGTGTGTAAATTTTTCAAGACTTTTTCCAACCAAAGTTGTCCTTGTTTAGGGGACATTTTGCTGCTTCTGCTCCTTTGCCCTTAAGCCTAGAAATTTTTTTTTTCATTAACTCCCATTGACTGCAAGTCTTTATTCAGATTTTCTACTATTTTTCTCCAAGTTGTTGAATTTTATCACCAATTCTTCTTTTCCTATTTATGCACTGTCAAATTCTGCATTTCCTTTAAAGTGTTTATTATCCAATATGACATGTCTTGAGTTAGATCCAGCTTCATTTCTTGGGCCTTTGTTGAACCTAATTGGCATTTTTTTCCTTCTGATGATTTCTCCTTAGGATTTAAAAACCTACAATATTTATCATATTTTATTTTTCACCTTCTTGTACTTTCCCCTCCTCCTACTTATCTGAAAATTCATACTCCGTAGAGGGTCTTTGATTGCTCTCCTTCATTCCCCATCTATTTAATTGTTTATTTGAATTTGAACTTATGGGAAGGATTGAAGTTTTGAGATCTTTAATAACTTCTCACTCTGTCAAAGCAGAAATAACTTTTTAAAAAATGCTTTTACCTGAGTTAGCTTATCCCCCTCTGCATTACCCATCTCATAAGCCTCCACCAGCATTCCTTTATCAGAGCAGAGGACATATTTGTTAAAAGTAAAAGGCACTTAAAAAAAAGCAAGGTAAAAAAAAAGTTTACCAATCAAACAGAAGCATTCTCAACTCTGATTCTGAAAATGGTTACCCTTTCCCGACATGTGCCTTCTGAACATGGAAATTTGAGTCCTGCTCTAGGCTCCAACTTCCACATTTCAAAAGAATGACTACTCATCACGTTACTTTGTCAGGGTATTACATAAATGCGTGCATCAACATTCATTGCCCAGGATTTTGGCACCAGCTTGCCCAATATAAACTTTTCCAGAAACACACACACACAGAAATACACAAAGAGACAGCAAGAGAAACACAATGAGAAATATAGTGAGAGAGAGAAAAAGTGAATATCACTCATAAAGTGATACTCCAATTTGAGGTCTATTAGGCATTGCTAGTTTAGTAACCTTTCTTTCTGGGTCCAGTAAAGATAAAGAACACTTGTCAAGGGTTGAGTTCCCAATACACTTTGTATTCTATTCTCTATAGACCTCTGACATTCATATCAGTGTCTAACCTTCATTCATTTTGCATGGCACTACAAGCTAATGGAATATGAAGCTTCCTTACAAATCACTGTAGACCAAGCCATGGCTAGTTGTTACCACATTCCCTCTCCTTACAGCTCCAGCTCTCTAAAATCCTCCTAACTTACAGGTATCCCCACTATCTGGCTCTATCCACAGCCTCCTGGGGCAATCAGAGCCTTTCTAGTCCCAAAGATCCATGGTTACATCACAGATCTATGGAGAGGCTCTTCAAATATGTTCACGTTAAGTCTACCCCTCTGCAACTTCCACTTTTTTCTCCTAAGTCTCTCTTCTGTGACCACACAGAACAAGTCTAAGCTCTTCTTCATAAAAGATCCCTTAAAAATATTGGAAGATAGCTATCCCTTCTTCTCCAAGCTAAACATCCCAAATTCCTTCAACTAATTCTCAAGGCTTTTTAATCACCCTGGTCCTCTGTACTCTGCAAAATACAAAGACCTACTTATGAATATTCTATCAACATAAAACTATTTTGGAATAAATTGACTATAACATTAGATTTTCTTCAGAAACATCTGCTTTTGTGTCATTAATTCTGATGATACTTTGTGTGATGGCAAGCAACAAAGTGAGTCTTGGAACCAAAAAGACTACTTGTAGTTAGTCTTTCACAGATTAAAGTTGCCATGAGAGTTGAATATCACCAGATGATTTCTGAAGGTACCTTCCAATTTAAATATGTTATGCATATATTTCACAATCCCGGGCAGGTAGGTGGCACAGTGGATAGAGCACTGGGCTTGGAATCAGGAAGACTTATCTTCATGAGTTCAAATCCAACCTCAAACACTTACTAGCTGTGTGATCCTGGAAAAGTTGCTTAACCCTGTTTGCCTCAGTTTCCTGATCTATAAAATGAAGTGGAGGAGGAAATGGCAAACCACTCCAGTATCTTTGCCAAGAAATCCCAAATGGGGTCAGAAAGAGTTGAATAGGACTGAAACAACTCAATGACAACCACAAAACTTCATAACTGGATTCATAATCCAATGCTCTTAGCTCTTGGTGATCTATAGAGACCCTGTGCACCAACTGTCCAGGGCTCTAGGGGTCATGATCTAGTCAAAGTCCCAAAGTATTATTGCCAAGCGTAGGTACCTAGAACAATACGTAGCCTATGCAAGATACTTAAGAATTACTGGATTGAATTAAGAAGATGAGGTGATGCCTTCAGAGGAGAAACCTAAAAGCCATAAACCAGGGAATTAAGTTAGAAGCCCCAAACACAAAGGATGCAGAGGGGAAGAGATCTGGGTTCTGGTGGAATTTATAATAGCCCTGAGAGATTACTGTTCATTCCGTTTCCTGTTCCCTGGCTTTTGCTTTTATGTGGGCCCAATCTATGATGGCACTGTTCCTTAAAAGGCTTGGAAGCCATTGAGGCCTCTGAACTCACACGCAGAGCAAATCCTATAACGCTACAGTTCATTTCTGACAAAACGTTCGTGAGCTTCAGGAGGAATTCTCCAGGTTGCAGTGTAGCTCAGCCATGCCACATTTTCCAATATCTGCAAGCTTGTATTCTGTGCATTGACCTCCTATTTTCCTCTTGTAGTTATAATTGGAGACATGCTACTTGTTCTGTTTTATCTTAATCTTGTTTGCTCAGTGTAGACTAGACTCATTTTGGGTGATTGCATTTGCTTTCCTACCTGTCAATGAAGGTAGGAGTTTAACATTCACCACTTGGTTCCTTTGAATGTTCATTAGCATTGTTAGCCTTAGTGGCTGGTTATTTTGAAGATGTATGTGTGGCTGGTTATTTTGAAGATGTGTGCACGCATAGTGGTGGTGGTATATGTGTGTACATATGTATGTGTGTGTGTATATATATATGTCTTGTATTAAATCTCATCAAGTTTATGGCAACAATAACAGTAAAAAAGGAAATCGAGGTTGGAGCAAATGGAGTTTAGGAAAGTGGAACTGGATGATGCCAGACTGGACTGGTTACAGAATGTGAAGGATTACAGAATCATGAATTTAAGCAAGCAGTCAATAAGCTTCTATTACACATCCACTATGTACAGTACCATGCTAATCTCTGGGGATGAAAAGAAAATCTCTACCCTCAAGGACCTTACAGCCTAATTGAGAGAATGTGCAAACACCTATGTACAAACAAGATAAAAAGATATAGCTGTAAAGGTCGAGAGATATGATCAACTGAGATAATTGACCAAGAGAATATATTCACATCAAGTAACATCAGGAAGGGCTTCTTAGAGACGGAATCTTCACTGGCACGTGAAAGAAGTCAGGAGGTAGAGGCGAGGAGGGAGAGTATTTCAGGAATGAGGAACAGCCTTTGAAAATGCTTTCAGTCCTTAGATGGTCCACTAGCCTATATCCCTTCTCCCCTGTGTGGCTAAAAGCCTGAAAAAGGCTGTCTACAATAAGTGCCTCCACTTCCTTTCCTCTCATTTTCTTTTTAAACTCTCATGTCTGGCTTCCAACTTTATCATTCAACCAAAATTGGTCTCTCCGAAGATAGCAATGATTTCTTAACTGCTGACTTTAATGGCCTTTTCCAGTCCTCATTCTTCTTGACCTTTGTGCTACCCCTGGCAGTTATCAATCTTCCTTCTCTTGATAACCTCACCTCTATAAGTTTCCATGACAAGGAACCATAGAGATCAACTAGTCTACCTCATTTTACAGATTAGGAAACTGAGGCCCATAGAGTAAATGACTTGCCCAACATCACACAACTATTAAGTGTCTAAGGTCTTTCTGACAACAACACTAATCCCCTCTCTGCTAAACCACACTTCCTCCGTACTGGAGTGATGTGCATAAATTCCATTTCAGGACCTGAGTCTCTCAAAGAACAGGTGTAAAAGTAAATTCTAACCTCTAACTCTGTAGAACCATGGTTCCTGAATGTGACTGAAGGATGAAGTGACAATGGGACAGGGTCAAAGGCTATCTTCTGTCTCTCCAACTCAGTGCTCTACCCCACTTTCCTTTCTGTCAGACAATGTTAAAATATTCTATCCAAGAGGGAAGCAAACACTGCCATGTCAGAATACAGGCACCTTTATTTACAGACACTGAGTCTTTGAATTCTTCTGTCCTGAACCTAAAGGTTATTGGGACTGGTCTTAACCACGCCAAGCAAAGGGAGAAAGGTGATGCTCAAGCAGGGGTATGCTGGCAAATGTTCAACTGGCTCTCCAAAAAAAAATCATATCTACACAATACACTTTCACATTTAGTCTGCATTATCAATATTTTGTCCATCCCTTTAAGTCTAGAGAATCAACCAAATAATAAATCAAGTGCTGATGTGTAGACTTCATTAATTTCCAAGGTATTGGAAAATTTTGTATTCTTGAAAATTTAACCATCATTTCTCCCAAGCCAGTACGAGCTGGTTTAGAGCACCTCCACTTCCCCATTCCCAACAGATGTAGTGTGGTTCAACGTCCCACTCGAAAGGGCCAAATACGCATTCTGCCCATCACTCTTATCTAGCTAAGGGTTAAAATTTATTTGGGGGAGGTTTCCTCATTTGTAATATTGAAATAACTGAGATATGCTGAAATACCAAGATAATGTAGTGTCTGCTTTATTGGATTATTGAAGGCTTAAATCAGTATATAAAAAGGACTTTGCACTCCTTGAAGTGATCAATGAAGGTCAGCTATTGATGCTGTCATTTCCTTATCTTTCATATGAGGGCACCAAACTAAATTGAACTCTGGTTTTCACAAGGATCTGTTAGCTGAGGGATCTGACGATGGTTAGTCTAGAAAAGATAATAATAACAACAATAGCTATCATTTATATACCACCTTAAGGCTTACAATGCACTTTACATATGTTATCACACTTGATCCTCCTCATAAGCCTGAGTAATAGCTGCCATCATTTTATTTATTTTACAATCAAGGAAACGGAGTCTTAGATGGAGAGGACTTGAAAAGGTCATACATCTAGTACATGTCTGAGGCAGAATTTGAATACAGATCTTTCTGATTCCAAATTGAATACTCTACCTAAAGAGTAACCATATAGAACAGGCAGTTTTCAGATGAAGAAATTGAAACCATCTATAGTCATATAAAAAAATGCTCCAAATCACTATTGATTACAGAAATGGAAATGAAAATAACTCTGAGGTACCACATTTTGACTAATATGACAAAAAAGGAAAATTATAAATGTTGGAGAAGATGTGGGAAAATTGATATACCAATATACTGCTGGCAGAGTTGTGGACAGATCCAACCATTTTGGAGAGCAATTTGGAACTATGCCCAAAGGGCTATAAAACTGTGCATACTCTTTGATCCAGCAATACCACTCCTAGGTCTGTATCTCACAGAGATCATAGAAAAGGGAAAAGGACCCCCACACACAAAAATATTTAAAGGAACTCTTTTTGTGGGGGCAAAGAATTAGAAATTGAGGGGATACCCATCAAC
Organism: Bettongia penicillata ogilbyi; assembly: GCA_023548195.1. Classification (NCBI taxonomy): domain Eukaryota; kingdom Metazoa; phylum Chordata; class Mammalia; order Diprotodontia; family Potoroidae; genus Bettongia; species Bettongia penicillata. The sequence continues at coordinate 2,810,146 of JAJHZJ010000442.1, forward strand.
TGGGGAATGACTGAACAGGCTGTGGCATATAAATGTAATGGAATACCATCACTCTATAAGAAATGATGAGCAGGTAGATTTCAGAAAAACCTGAAAAGACTTACTTGAACTGATGCTGAGGGAAGTGAGAAGAACCAAGTGAACACTGTACACAGTAACAGCAACATTGTTTGATGACCAACTTTGAAAAACTTAGCTCTGTAATACAATGATCTAAGACAATACCAAGAACTCATGATGGAAAATGCTAGCCACATCCAGAGAAAAAACTATGGAGTCTGAATTCAAATCAAAGCATACTATTTCTCTTTTTTGCTGTTTTTTTCTTTCTCCCAATTTTTCCCTTTCATTCTGATCCTTCTTTCACAACATGACTAATATAGAAATATGTTTGATATAATAGTACATGTATAGCCTGTATCATATTGCACACTTTCTTGTGGAGCGGGTGAGGGAGAAAAAATTTCAAAATCAAAATCTTGTCAAAATGAATGTTGAAAACTATCTTTGCACATAGTTGGAAAAAATAAAATACTATTAAGTTTATGTGGGAAAGTTATCATGTAAAAGAAGTATTCAACTTATCCCACATGGCCCCAGAAGAAGACAGAGGGGCAAGGAGGAGAAACTATAAACTAGCAAATTTAGATGTGATTTAAGCAAAGGATGGCTATAAAAATGTGAAAGAAACGGATGGCCTTGGAAGGTAGTGAGCCCTCCCTTCCTGGTTGTCTTTACTTGGAAACTTACTCACAAATGAGCCCTTCCACAAAATGATGGCAAAATTTATTGGGCTTCATAAACACAATTCTGAAACACTTAAATGTCTTATGTTCAATGGATTTTCCACTAGTAAGAAATAAATTTTAACTGATCTGTCCACATTTTCCCCTTCTGACCAAAAGCCCATATGTGATAGGTATTTAGCCAGACTGTAGAAATGTAGATGTATCCACTGCCAACAATTCTTACATAAGGGTTAGTTCAGTTAAGCAGCTCTAGGCAGATCCATCCCAGCCTTCACAGGACCATAGAGCTACAATTCGAAAGAACCTCAGAGTCCATCCGGTTCAAACCTCTCATTTTGAAAATAAGGGAGCTTTGGCCCAGTGACACACCCCCGGTCACACAGGTATTAAGGATTCCTCCATTACTCTAGAGACTGGACCAAGGGCTCTTTCTACTGAACCATCCTTCTTTCATGCAGGTCACTTCCAGAATTAGGTGTACTTGAGATGTTTCAATCATGTTCAACTTTTTGCTCTTTTGGGGTTTTCTTAGCAAAGGTATTGGAGTGATTGTCATTTCTTTCTGCAGCTCATTTTATAGATGAGGAAACCGAGGCAAACAGGGTGAAGTGACTTTCCCACAGTCACACAGCCAGTGTCTGAGGCTAGATTTGAACTCAGGAAGACGAGTCTTTCTGATTTCAAACCTGGTGCTCAATCCACTGCACCACTTAACTGTTAAATTATATATATATGTATATGTATATATGTATGTATATATGTGTGTATGTATATGTATATATATGCATATATACACACAAATACATATGAGTATAACATGTATTTATAGACAAACACATATATATTATATATATAAAATTTCTTTTTTAAGTGATGATAGTTCACAAGCTCTCACACAACCCTCCTTCTCTTCTTTTTTGAAGTGTTTGAGGAAGGAAGAGTAGGAGGGAAAAAGGAAAGAAGGGAGGGAGAAAAAGAGAGAGAAAAAGAAAAAAAGAACCTAGAGGCGAGAGAAGGAAGAAGACTCTATGTTTCTGATTGTTCCAAGGCAACACAGGAATGTGTTGTTCTGAACTTCAGCTTTCCTCCATGACTGAATGTTTTAGAGTTTTAAATTCAGATCATTTCCTGCTTTGTCCTTAACTGCTAACCTCATTGTGAGTGTATAAATGCATTTAGGTGATTCTGTTATGTTAGGGTCTGGCAACCTCGCCCACGCTCTTTCAGCCAAAGAGAACAAATTAATTGGGACCCATTAACTCATCTCACAAATGGCAAAGCTATTGTGAGCAATGAATCTGATGACCTAGGAAGAGAGAAGAGTGAAGACCTAGCTTTCCTGATATTCTCTCCCTCATTCTTCCTCTGCCTCAACCCCCACCACCCAATTTGAAGGAATAAGCCCAACATGCTCACTGGCCATCAGGCCAACTTTGGGAAGAGAGGGTCAAATTATCCCTGAGACAAAGTAAGAATATCAACTTCAGCATCACAGGAAAGCCAATACATGTTGATCTATTTCTTTTTTTTCCTTAGTGGGACCCTGAAAGTCGTGAAGAGAGAGAGGGAATTCATTTGAGCTTCCTCAGAGCACAGTGGCAGATCCTACCAGAGTACTAACCAGTATAAAACCCAGAGGCTAGATGTCAGCAATCTTCAGGATCTGGTTCTTGACTCTGACTCTCAATGGTTATGCCAATTGATCACAAGATCTAGTTAGGCCTATATAGCTGGAAAGTTTTGGAGTTGGAAAGAGGTGGAAATATGTTCCAAGGATCAGAATGGCAAAATAGAGAGAACTCTACACCAGAAGGTTGGCCACCAAATCTTTTGGCTGCAGCAAGTCAAGAAACTATGTCCTTAGGTATGCAGTGGTTGCAATTCAAATTGGAAGGATTTCTATACTGACAAAATCACAAATCTTTTGAAGTATTGAAGAAAACCAGAGCTCATTCATTTTACTCATAGTAGAACTATGCAGACTATTTACTCTTATTCTGTGTAAAATTTGAATAGTCTTGGATATCTAATTTCCTAACTCACAATATATGAGAGAAACAAATTAGAAGAGATGGAGGGGCACCAGTGGAGATGACAACACCAATGGTAATGGAAAGGGGCAGCTAACAGCATGGTGGCAAGGAGGGAGAATATCATTAACAAATATTCAAAATTATTCAAAATCTTTTATTTAAGCTGATTGTTCATGGGAACAGTTATTTGGCATTTAAAAGGAGGGCAAAACCAAATTAGCAGAAAGAAGAAACATGTATCATTTTGTGATGGCAAGCAAAGTGGGATCTTTTGTTGTTTTTCAGTATAATCAAATGCTTCTGACTGAATTTTGCCTATATCAACCAGGAGTCTTTACTAGGAGTAAAGTACAGAAACAAAAGTTTCTTTAGCTAGAAACAGTATATGTATTTGTATTATTAATGTGATTAAAGATCTTCTCTGCCCAGTTAATGAGCCTGCCTATTAGTGGGAGTTTGATAACACCTTTTGTTAATGAAGCACTGGTTCTCAAGGGTGGGGGTGCCCTCTGGCTCTGAAAAGTGTATAAATACTGTGAGAGTGAGGTTTTACTTTGGGGCTTACTGACTGGAAGTGTTTGTTTGGCCAGATGAGGCCTCTAGGAAGCTGCTAAGGAGCCCCTCACTCTGCTTGGAAAACCCAGATGTCAATGCTTCCCTGTCTGGTAACTATGTTGGACCTGTCTGTTGATGGTCAGGCAGAGGAAGCCATGTCCGTTGACTTTTGATTTCTTTATATATTCTTTGAAGCTCAGGGTGCTGACTACCCTGAACTAGGTGAATGGTATATGTGCTTGTTTAAAGGAATGATACATGTGCTTAATTAAAGTGATTGTTATCCCCTCAAAAGTTACCTTTCCTTTTATGAATGTAGATGTAGGACGATAGCAGGCCCTGCTGTGTATGTTGGGGTTACACATTTCTACCAAACTGTTTTTTTTAGAGTCAAAATAAAAGACCAAATCTTTTTAGAGTTGGAAATATATTGTTTAAAAGGATCCTAGTTAAAAAAAAATTTAATGAACTTTAATGGATACTACAGGCAACAGTAGAATTTTTTTTCTATTTGACAGACTTCATAGTTGTATAAGGAAATATGTATTTAGTTCTGGTCAAGGGACTACAAAACTGGGATTGGAAAAGCATCTCTAGGTTGAGGAGAAGAAAAGAAATCTAATGAAAGAAAATGTAAATTGATGGTCTGGGTACCAAATTAGATGAATAGCTAATAAACTATTTACAGTTAGGTGATACAGTGGATAGAGGTTCGGGCCTGGAGTCAGGAGGACTGAGTTCAAATCCAGCCTCCCCACACTTACTAGCTGTGTGATCCTGAGCAAGTCACCTCACCCTGTTTGCCTCAGTTTCCTCATCTGTAAAATGAGCTGCAGAAGGAAATTATAAACCATTTTAGTAAAAACCCAAGTGGGGTCACAAAGAGTCAGAGACAACTGAACAAGAACAAATAATATATTGTATTTCCAAAAGCACAGGAAACCAATCAGAATAACTCTGTATACATGAAAGAGCTCTTGTTTCAGTCAGTTTTCACTGCATAAAGGATTCTCAGCTAATACTTAGGTAATTAAGAATGCCTATTATTAAACCAGGCTAGTATACTAGGCTATTAGGTTCTAGTCATTTTAAATTACTCATTCTACATGTTTAAACATAATTCATTTTACATTAAGTATCTCCTACAGGATTCCCCATATCTCCCAACATTGTTTGATTTCTGAATATCAGGACAATTTTACTTTTAATCTGGGTTATTTAACCCTATTCCTAAGAAGAAGAGAATGTCATTATAACTGACTTTTGGTTTTACTTTTTTAAAGTTTATTTATCAGAGTCATTTGTTAGCATCTTAATAATTCTTTCAGCAAAAGGAATTTTAAACATTTCCACCAAACATCTATAATCTTCATTGCTGGAGAAAAAGTCAAAATTCTATTACTTAAAAGTGAATTTTATCTGGGACAACATACTTATGAAATGACACTTTGTATTGTCTGAAAAGTTGGTGATAATGGGAGACATTTTCAAACAAAACTCACTACCAAGTGTGTGACATACTGTTCAGCCAATTTAGTCTTTAAAGCACAACATCCCTCTACCTAGGGGTGTCAATTTCAGTTGTAGAGATCACATTTAATACAGAAGTTTTGGTGAAAACTTTTCAGGGGCTGGCTATTTTGCTTGCACTGTGGTAATGTTGCTGGCATCTTTTTTATCACAAGTATGTAGCTACTTCAAGATGGCATATCAGCCAGGTCACATTGACCAAAATACTTGCCCCTAAGCACATGAATAAATTCACAGCAATTATTCTCTCAACTTCACTCTCCACTAGAGTCCCAGGTCTAGGTGCCATCTTGCAAGTTGCCACATTAATAAATGAACTTCAGATACTAAGGGTTTTCAAGGCAAACACAAAGTTACCTTTTCAATCCAATAGTCAATCATTAAACATGTATTAAGCTTCTACTATGTGCCAGGCACAAAGCTAAGTATTTCCCAATTCTGGATTAAAATCCTCTCTCCAAACCATTTATGGGCAGTAGATATTATGGGGGATTTATCCTGCTGACTATGTGAGCAGAAGAGGCACACCAAGTTTTACGTTGTCAATTTCTAACTTTTCCTTGGTGGTTACTGTAGCCTATAAACTTTTACCTTTGCAGAAAGATAATTCCAGCTCTCTTTATCCCCAAATTTTGGTATGAGGACATCTGCTATCCAACAGTGGGATTTCCATTGACTTCTATGTCTGTTTGCTTTCTGTTGAATAGTTGAGAACTGCGATCATACCTGTCTGTGTTAGAGAACATTCTTCAGAAGCAGGCTGGCATCCTGAGAGTTAAACATTCCTACTTGGCTTCCTTTTCAGTTTCTTTGGAGCTACTCAGTCCACCACCATGCCTAGACTTTGAGCTGCTTTCTGCTGAACCTACTTTCGATATTCCTGAGGAATCCTGGGGGACCTCTGATGTCCTCAGATTCTTAAGGTTCCACAGACACAGCAGCATCAGCTTGTCCCCTCCAAGTCCTCCACTGCTCTAGCACAGGGGATCAAGCCACTCCATTTAAATGAAGGCAAAGATGTTTTGAAAAAGTAGACCGGAAAAGTGAAAGAAACTGTGGACTCCCACACCAGCTGGTGCAAGGGTGAGCAGCAATACCTATTCCCACCCCAGATGGAGATGATTAGGAGTTTGAGGCCCTAAAAGCAAATAGAAAAACAGCTGCTAGCAAGGTATTGCCACAACTACGGTCTAAATACATTTGCAGAATTAATGGTCTTAGGTTCTTAACCTTGTTTTTGTCATGTACCCCTTTGGCAGTCTGGTGAAAACTATGAACCCCTTCCCAGACTGTTGTTTATAAATGTAGAAAATAAAATACCTATGATTACAAAGGAAACCAGCTATATTAGAATATAGCTACCAAAATATTTTTTAAAAAAAACAGGATCACAAGCCCTGTATTAACCACCTCTAAATTAAATGGAAGGCAAAAGTGTGTATATACATATACATTCATGTACATACATGGAAGTAAAAGAAATGGAGAGAAGCTACAGAGGGGGATAAATTTCACTCAACTTAAGGGAAACTTCCTAATAATTAATGGTATCTAAATGAGAATCAGGACAGCTAGATGGTACAGTGGATAGATTCCAGGCCAGAGTAAGGAAGACTCCTCTTCCTGAGTTCAAATCAGGTTTCAGACACTTAGTAGCTGTATGACCCTGGGCAAGCCATTTAACCCTGTTTCCCTCAGTTTCCTCATCTGCAAAATGAGCTGCAGAGGGGGAAATGCAAACCACTCCACTATCTTTACCAAGAAAAGAGTCATGAAGAATTGGACATGACTGAAAAATGACTAAACAAAAAGTGGGAATGGGAAGGCTCTTGAGCTTGGTTCCAATTCTGTAACTGGGAGAAAGAGGGGAAGAGGGGAAAAGAGAGGAGAGGTGGGAAAATATAATCCTTAGAGACCCGATAAATGGCAAGGTAACAAGCACCTACAAGCAAAAAGTGAAGAACACATGGCTCTTTTGCCACCTCTGAGGCAGCCAGGAGATATGGTGGCTAGAACCCAGAGTCAGGAAAACCTGAATTTAAGTCCAGCCTCAGGCACTTCCTAGTTCTGTGTCCCTGAGCAAGTCTTCTCTGCCTCAGTTTCCTCATCCATAACATGGAGATAATAATAGCAAATACTTCATAGGTTGTTGTAAGAATCAGACAAGCTAACTCTTGTAAACCATTTGGCACAGTTCTTGGCACTTAATAGGTACTTAATAAATGCTTATTCCCTTTCCCTATCAGTAAAAGGTAAAAGCAGACTCTGTATGCTGGCACGAATGGCCCATTTATAATTACAAGCAGATTGGCCTGAAGAGAGGAAGGGAGATAGAGCATGGAAAGGAAGACAGAAAAAGTGACTTTCCTTCTCTGGACCTATGTCCTTTATAAAATGGGAGCATCGGACTAAAGGGCTCCTGACATCTCGGGTCTCTTTCGGCTCTAAATCTATGATCCTATGAAAAAGCTTTTCATGGCAAGGCAGTATATCTGTGGGATAGAGGGGGAGAGACCGGTCTGTTCTGTCTGAGTAGTTTTGTCCAGATGTCTCTGTATTCCTCTGCCTATGCCCCCTTAGCAGGGATCACATCCTATCTACAACACTGCCTAGTTGTGTGACTTTGGGAGGCATTGGGATGTAAAGAGGGCTAATATTGGGTTCAAATCCAGCCTCTGCAACCTTGAGCAATTTCATCTCTATCTCATCTGTAAAATGAAGGGGTTTGATTAGATCATCTCGAAAGCCCCTTTCAGCTCTAAATCCTATGAAAGTCTTAATGTGCTGGATTAAGCTGGCAACAACCTGAGATCTGGGGTACAGAGAATGCCAAAGGTTTAGGATGATGATTATTTCACATGATCGGCAGTGGCTGTGCCCTCAGCAGCCCCCTCTGTGTTCTCTCTTCTTCTATATTTGCCTGTGTCAGAAGAAGACACAGCCCTCTAGCAGTTCAAAGGCCTTAGGACCCTGACATCACACAACTCTATAGACCCAGAAGGAACCACTTCATTATGCACAGCACAATAGTCGAAGTTCATAATGGCTCTCCTGAGGTCTCAAAGAATGTTTAAAAATATAGTCAGCATAGTCTAACAAGACAGGAAAGCATTTAAAAAAGATTTCCATCCAAATGATTTCTTTAAAAAAAAAACACTTTTACAGTTCAGGTGTTTGAAACAGCAATCTTCAGTTAAAAGGAAAATTCACTTATGTGGTCCGGTCAGGCCCCAGGAGGCCAATAAGGTGTTACTGTATTTGTTATTTATCCTGGCTTCTCTAACCAGAAACAATTCAGCCAAGTGTGACTCCCTACTCTGTTTCCCTGTCCTGCTCCACCTAAATTACTAGGTGTTAGTGCAACTAAAAACACCCCATAAACTGTTTTCTTCTCCACTTAGCAGAGAACCACTGGGTCATCTGTTATATGAAAAGGCCATGTTTGCAGATTTAAGCCAGGTTTGGAGGTTTCCACTCTGAAAGAACAAAGAAACAGAGAAAACCTAGGCATCTGGCTACCATTCAGGAGAGTCACTCAAACCCCAATCCAAGGAGGTCTGCTTTCTTTCTCTAGTGCTAAGAACATATTTGCTTGGCTGGGACTTTATAAAGAGATCCCTGGCTTTTCTTGGGAGTTCTGAGCTTACAGCAATGGAGAAAGGAGGGAGACCTTCCAGAATGTGGGAGCCAAACGTGGGATTAGATGGAACAAAAACAAGTTGGCCTCAAGAGTGACCTAGCTATGAGGCAGCACTGCCCCTTACTCTACCCCACAATGTGAAACCCAAGCCTCATTGAATGCCCTGCCTCCAAAAGGGTTCATGCCCCTATGTAGGTATTTTCTCCCTTCTTTCCCTACCTTTCCCATCCTCTCTTTCTATACTTGCTGAAGCTAACCCATTACCATGGAAACAGAGCAGCACAAAACAGAAGAAACTTGAAGCATCCATTTGCTGTATTCCGACTATGGAGGTAGCAATGGTATTCCCATGCCTTTTCCAGTAATGTATTCCATCATCTGTCTGGAGGATGGGGAGGCAGGATTTCATTCTTTCATCAGGGGAAATATCAATAACTGATATTCGCTGTAACTAGAGGATAGGCCCAATTAAAGCACTAGGTGCTTTAGGTAGCCCTGGGTCTTTATGGAGAAGGCAGAAGAGGATTCAGTGGAAACCCAAGTCAACACACAAAGCCCCCTTAGTACAAAAGCAGGAAATGAAGTGTTTAATGCCGGGATTGAAGTTATCAAAGACCATGTTGGCCCCTGCTCCCTTGTATTCTCAGGATGAGGTTCCCTAAACTCAGCATATGTATATTCAGGAGATTCTAGTCTACTCAGGTCTTCAGGCCCTGCCTTTGGACTGGAGTACTGCAGGGCACAGACCACTGAAATATTTATACCTTGTTGCCTCTCTTATTTAGAACCAGTGCTCATGAGATAAAGAGAGACAGACAGACAGACTGTTTCCACCATCAATTATTAATAGGGATTGCACCTAGACTTGTAATTTTGTTAGTACAGGGAACTACCAGATAAGGAAACTCACTCTGCCAATGAAAACACGCAACTTCTTTATAATTGAAAGTCTTAAAAAGTTAACCTAATGCAAAGGATAAATGATCTAGCCAGGATCACATAGTATGTGCCAGAGATGAGACTTGAACTCATGTCTTCATGACTCCAAGGCTAGCTCTCTATTCCTCATACATGTCACTGCCTCTCAGATAATTGTTAATACTCACAAACTCCTCCAAATAATCCTTAATCCTCAATTCAGCTGTTGAAAGCAAAGGCATGGGGTGTATTGGAATAAGCACTGGCTTTGGAATCAGAGAGACCTAGTTTAAGTCCTAATACTGCTGCTGTGTGACCTTGGGCAAATTACTTAATCTCCCTGGGTCTCAGCTTACTAATATGTAAAATGAGAGGATTGAATTAGATGATTTGTAAGATATCTTTTAACTCTATGTCTCATGACATACATAAGTAAAAGCTATCCCCTCTCCATATCACAAACTGGGTGGGGAAAAGCTAATGATGGAAGTTTAGAATATTAAAGACAAAGACAGACCTTAGTGATCATTTAGAACAGAAGCTATTAATTTTTTTGTATGTATCATGGACCCATTTGTCAATCTGGTGAGAACTATTGACCCTTTCTCAGAATAATGCTTTGGTATATGCATAAAATACATAGGGTTACAAAGGAAAGTAATTTTATTGAAGTATAGATGCAATGTTTTCCTATTCAAGTTCATGAATTCTCCAAAATCTAAAGGTTCTCTGGTCTAGGTTAAGAACCTCTGATCTGGATCAACCCCCACCATTTTGCAGTTGAGGAAACTGATGGTCAGAAAAACTGTTCCTTGTCCAAGGACACCCGGCTACTTGTTGGCCCAAGTGTTCTCACCTCCCAGGGTTCTTTGTCTCTTTGTGAGTAAGTATTGGCCTTTTTTGGGGGGAGGGCTTTGTTTCCCCAGCACCCAGCAGAGTGTTCAGCATACAGAAGCTGCTTAATAAATCTTTGTCAGTTGATCAATTTTATGCTTAATACTTGGTGGTACTCCTGCCTTTTTTACTCAAGTCATTTAGCAAGAAACAGACCATTGCTCTTACTCTATGAGGAGGGCTATAGGCTGACACATCACCATTATTGCTATGGTTTCCTTTTCTTAAAATTTGTATTGCTATCTTTTAGCACAGAATAAAAAAGAAAGGCAAAATAAGCAATTTAGCAAAAGAGATCCATGGTGCGTAACAGTAAATGCGTTATCACATTCTCACAGTCTCCTACCTCTACAAAGAAGAGAAGGAGATGTATTTCCTCGCCTTTTTTCCAGGGTGACTCTTGGTATTTATAATTAGAATACAGATCTATTTTTTAAAATTCTTCCTATTTGCACTGTTGTTAAATTGAATATGCTGTTTTCCTCTTCCTGATAACTTCATTCTGCATTGATTCAAATTAAGTTTTCCCATGCTTCTCTGAATCCTTCATATTCATCATTTTTTATAGTACAATAATATTCCATTATATTTTATGCCACAGTTTATTTATCTGTTCCCTGATTAATATATGTCCTTTCTGACTTCCATCACCTATCATCTCAATCTACTTTTTTCTTGCTCCATCTCCTGTATTTCACTGGAATGCTCTCCTCTTGCTACCCAACTCCCAGGGCATTGTACTAACTCCTGCCTACTCAAAACCTCTGCCTTAGAAACAATACCTAGTTTTTAAATGAAATTGACATTTAAAAGGAGGGCTAAAGACCAGCACCAGTGTAGGAAATTACACTGAATGAAGCTTCAGGGACAAAAATAAATAAATTCATCCTTTTGTGTACTTTCTACTGGATAATACAAAGATGGAGTGAAAGGAAGATAACAGCAGTCCTCATGGGAAATGATACTGAGCTAGATGTAGTGAGCCAAAGGTGGCCATGATCCCTGATTGGGAATACCATTTTGTCTTTCCATGAATAACAGACATACCACTGCCTTCATGTGGCTCCTAAAACCAACCCTCCCTCCCCCAAAAATGACCTCAGGTTCCTAAAGCTTGTGCTACATCAGGAGGCCAGTAAAGAGACCAATCAAAATCATATGCTGGAGTCAGAGTACTTATGTCAAGGGAAATACCACTGTTTGGATGAACGAGCATATTTGTGAGGTTTGCGAAGGATCACTTAGGCCCTTATAACTCAGTTATCATAGAAGTCTAAGTATTTTCCACAGGGTATCAGACGATGGTGAAACTGCAGAGGGGAGAGCTGCTCTATGCCAGGGTAAGCCAGCTAATCAACAGGCAGGGAAATAGGGATGAAAGATGGGTTCCCAGTCCCATCACAAACAGGCTGGACATCTTTGGAGCAATCAGTAGACCTTCCAGACTTTCCACAGCTCAGACCGAGATTAATGATGGTGACTAAGACCGATGAGCAGCACTAAGGTACATAGGTGCTTAAATCACTCTCTTTTCCAGTCACCATTGAAAGTGAAAAGCACATGGAAAAAAAAGGTAGAAATGATGGGAATGAAGAGTGTCTTTCTACGGCAGGTACTATCAGACTTGGCTAACGTATTAGTTTTACAGAACAACTTATCTTTCTTACAGGATACAGCTTACTGGGTAGGGGAAAGAGAATGGACTTATTCTGAAATTATTGTGATATAAAAACGAAAGGTATCAATAAAAATGTTTTAAATACAATTTTCATTTTTCTCAACCTTCTGCTCCAGTCAAATCAGCCTACTCATTCTTCCTGAAACCAATCATTTCCATCCCACATCCAGACTTTTGTTCCTCACTCCCTCTGCCTCAAATGTCCTATGCCCTTCTCTCCACTTGTCCACATCCCACTTTTCCTTCAAGGCCCACATCAAGTTGCATATCTTACAAAGCTGGCCTGACAAATTCAGCTCGTATAATTGATCCCTTGTCAGAACTCCTATGGAACTTATTATCTGGCCCACTCATTTAGTACCTACTGTACTTTCCATGGCCCTATATGTAAGTTATAGTTCTGTGTATCTCATTGTATAGCTGATTCTAATAGAGCTTCCTACAGAGCAAAAATTCAGTCCCTGGTGTTGTTATTAGAGATCGAGGAGGAGGAAGAGGAGGAGGAAAGGCAAACTAATGGATTCAGAAGTTGTTGGAAAAAAATTCTTGGTAGAGAGTCATCAATAGACTGTTTTCTCTATAGGAAAAGCCCTGTCAAATGACTCTTCATTTCAAGACATTTCAAGAAGTAGAAAATAACATACCTAGAGGACACCTGAGGGTGGTGTACAGGTACTTTGTACTCAGTACCCAACTACTTACTCATTAACTCAAAGAAACATAGTTACATTCATTCATGTAGAAATTCCTCCACTGAGGCAGAATGCTGTCCCTTTCTGCCTCAGTAAACTTCCTGAGTTCAAATCTAGTCTCTGACACTTACTGTGTGATCCTGGGGAAGTCACTTCACTCTGCTTGCCTCAGTTTCCTCACCTGTAAAATGAGCTGGAGAAGGAAATGACTCCAGTGTCTTTGCAAGAAAATCCCAAATGAAGTCACGAAAAGCTGGACATGAATGAAATGACTGAAAAGCAACCACAAACAATCTTCATAAGTTACTATAATATTTTGAAAGGTCTGTGGTCTCTTCATTGTCATTATTTCCATTAAGGAGATAGGTAATACAATGGATAGCATGCTGGACCTGGCGTCAGGGAGATCTGAGTCCAAAACCAACCCTAAATAGTAGATATATGACCCTGGTCAAGTCATTTAACCTCTGTCTGCCTCAGTTTCCTCATCTGTAAAATGAAGATGATAATAGCACCTACCTCTGTAGGTTGTTGTGAGGACTGAATGAGATAACATCTGCTAAACACTTTGAAAACCTTGAAACGCTACATAAATGCCAGCCTTTATTATTACTATCATTAACATTACTTGCACTATCCAAAAAGCAATTGCCTTATTTCCATCTTCTGTCCGTGTCTTTCTAAAACCAGAATTATATACTAAGACAAGTGTCCCTTTCCTCCTTTGTCAGAATATTTATGTTTGAGTTGAGCTGAGAGAACTAAACTGTCAAGCATTCACACTCTGCTTCAGAGAGCGCAACTCCAAAGAGCTGGCCATGTTGTTCAAATGCAAAACAAAACTTGCAAAAAACCAAAAAGACGAATTCCTCTCATATCAATTGTGTTCTTCTTGAACAAGGTCAACCTTTCCATTGCCCTATTGCAACAATGACTCACATCCCAGCAAGTTTGCATGATACAGGCTAAGATATATTCAAGATTATTCATCCATCTCATTACTCACATTCTGTCTGCTGGAATATGATCTTTAAAACTATCATAGCTGCTATCCCTCTTGAACATCATTTCCACTTTAGGATTATTAAGTTCTTCAACATTATTCTTCCTCTCATACCAGCTGCTTTCTATGGCATCTGATCTCGAAGCTGAATCTATAAACTTCTCTTCATCCCTGGAGTCACCACAACCGTCTTGCTCCCATTTTAATTTAAAGTCCACTAAATCAGATCAATCAGTCTCAGAGACACAGAATCTTGCCATTGGAAGGGACTTGATCTAAAGAGAAATTTCCTCTACCATATTTCTGAAAAGTGCTCTTCTAGTTTCTACCTGAAAACTTCCAGTGAAGTTAGAATATTCTAATAATAATAGTAATCGCAACAATAGCTATTATTATAATGGATATTTATACAATGCTCTAAGATTTGCAAAGCACTTTAACTACATTAGCTCATCTGATCCTCACCAAAAAATCCTGGGAATTTATAAATATTATTAGAAAAGAGAACACAGATTTATTTCATTATCCCCATTTTATAGATGAGGAAACTGAGCATCAATGATTTGGCCATAATTAAACTTTGAATGTCAGAGGTGGGATTCAGGTATAATGTAGTCTCTGCTAACTTCCTTCTACTATACTTCACTTCCTCCCGATTTTTCCAATTTTTTTCTAATCTAAATCAATCCAATAAGCATAGAATGCTGATAATGATGATGATTATATGAATAATAATAATAATTAGCATTTATATAGCATTTAAGGTTTATAAGGCACTTTATATTTAAACTCATTTGGTCCTTACAACAACCCTGTAAGGTAGATTTATTCCCATTTTATAGATAAAACTGAGAGAGGTTAAGTGACTTGTCCAGGGTCACAGCTAGTGTCTGAAATAGGGTTTGAATTCAGATCTTCCTGATTCTGTCAGTCCCTCCACTAAGCCACCTAGCCACCCATAGTAAGAGTCTACTATGTGCAATGTATTGTGCTAGGATCTGGAAATACAAAGGCAAAAATGTCCCTGCCTTCAAGGAACTTGTATTCTTTAGGGGTAAGGGGCAAGAGAGATATGATGTGTAAACAGATAAGTACGTTCATGATAATCTGAGATCATTCTATTTCTAACTCTAATTGTATGCAAATTTTCCCTTATATCTAGCCTAAATCCATCACTTTCCAATGCATCCAGAGTCAGTTCTGCTCTCTGGGATAAAAAAAAAAAACAAATTTAATCCACATCCATATACTAGACCTTCAAAAACTCGAAGACAGCCATCATATTCCCCCCAAGTCAACCCTTCTCTAGACTAAGTATTCCCACTTCCTTCAACCTAGGGTAGAGTGAATACCTTCTTTCCAAGTCTCATTAGATGTACCCCTCCCTAGATAAGAGCCCATCATCCTGTCATCTTACACCACAGGTCACTTCTTCTTCTTGTTGTTCGGTTGTTTCCAGTCATCCCTGACTCTTCATGGCTCTGTTTGGGGTTTTCTTGGTAAAAATACTGGAGTGGTTTGCCATTTCCTTTTCCAACTCATTTTACAGATGAGGAAACTGAGGCAAATAGGGTTAAGTGATGTGCCTAGGGTCACACAACTAGAAAGTGTCTGAGGCTGAATTTGAACTCAGGTCTTCCTGACTCTAGACCCAGTGCTGTATCCACTGAGCCATATAGCTGCCTTCACTTCATTTCTTAATAAGTTGTTTATTAGCCCAGGACTTCATAATCCCGAGAGAATCTTTCCCTTTTATTGTTGGCAGTCTCATGTGATCCTGCATGAATTACCAGTAGTGGGCAGTGGTCCTTAAATTTGGTGACTCTCAAGGGAGTCTAGGTCACATCCCAGATATATGCCTTAGACTGTTAGATTGGACACATCAGAGCACTTCCACATCCCAGGACCAAAGTCAGACAGCATCTGTAAGATCCCCGAAAGTGCAGATCTGGCTACTTCTGCCTATTTTGTCCATCACCCTTGAACCAAGACACTTCCACCCTAGAAGGGCCCCTCAGAGAATCATTGCCTTGCCCATACTCTGTCATCTTTGACAATTACCTCTGCTACCACCTCTGGGTTATGAAGAAGTTGACATCGTCTGTAACTCCATAAAGAAAAGAAGTTTCTGCCAGGGTTTGGGGCTACAAAGAGCTAACTGCACTATAGAATCTCTTTTCCAAAGCTTAGTGTCTCATTTCCTCAGGTTTGCATCAGAAGCTCTTGCTTATGAAGGTACTGCCTTCCTGTGTCATTTTAAAAGGTTAATGGACCAAGTTGTTTTACTGTTCTATATAAAGCACCATAATGGTCTCTAAAGGGGGAAATTAGAGTTGCTTCAAAACACAGAGGGCCATAAAACTGAGTTCCGGCTTTGGGGTTTGATTTTAAAGACCCTCAGTGACTCAGATGTAATTTGCCTTTTCACAATTTCAAGAACTGCATGATTACCATTTATCCTTATAATCAGAGATAATTAAGCAGATGAAATCTGAGAGGAGGCAGGACACTAGGATTGAGGGCAGGTGCTGGGGAAAGAATGGGCAAGAAGAAAATGCTCTGGGTTTGGCTAGTCCTGGATCCATAGAGCATCCTGATATTGGCTTACATGTGTTCCTGTTCTTTTCCCAGAGAGGACAGCCTTAGTACGGCCTCAAAATCTCAATGACCAAGCTTCGTATCTGCTTCATAGAGGATAATGAATCCACATGGGCATGGGTCATGGGTGATTAGTATCATTCCTGGCAAATAGAAAGTGCTTAATAAATGTTTGTTGCTGACTAATCAGCAGACTAAGAACTCAAAACACCCACAACATCTCACAGGATCATAGATTTAGATCCTCAAAAATCTTAAGGTCACCCAGTCCAACTCATCATTTTATAAATGAGGAAACTAAAGTTTGGAAAGGTTAAATGATTTGCCCAAAGACCCAGCTATTGTCAGAATCAGGATTCTAACCCTGATTTCAAGACCAACGATCTATTATGCCAATATGTGTCATGGTCTGTGTTTGGAATGAACAGCCATTGAAAGGGACCATCGCAGAGATACTGCAGTAATAGAGCCACTATCCCAAGGAGGACAGACCAGCTAGCCTGCTCCTTGAAAAATAGAAAGGCATGTAAACTGGTTCCAAGTGAAATGTTGTTCAGTCTGTTCATTTATATTACCTCCTATTGACTTGGTAAGAATAAAACTCTAATTTTATGATTTCAATTTCATAGAATCATGGGACTTTAGAGTTGGGCTCAACTATTGGGAACATCTAGTATAATCTCCCTCTTTTTTTATTTGTTTTTCTGAATGATCAAAAGAGAAACCTGAAGCTGTTATGAAGAGACTTTGTAATATTCACCTAGCTAGTTTCTGGCAGGACCAGCACTTGAATCCAAATTTTCTGACTTCCAGGTCAGCGCACTTTATATTAGTTCATGTTGTCTCTCTTTCCTTAGCCCAACTGTTCATTGTGACACCCTGTCATCTGACAAAAACCATGTACTTCCTCAGGGAGACTGAAAAGCTCATACGAGTAGCTGGCACAAGAGGATTTCAGGTATATCCATCATCTCTTGGGCTTACAGCCATTAAAGCAAAAATAAAGAAACTACCATCTGTGAAGTATCACAGATGATCTCTACTAATGCCTGGCAGTAATTCTGAGAGGTAGTATGGCAAAGAGGATGGAAAACTGAAGTCAGAAGGCTTGGGTTCAAGACTAGACCCTCATATTTGCTGAGTTACTATGGGAAAGCTCACTAGCCTCTCTAAGTTGCAGTTTTCTCATTGGTGGAGCAATGATGGTAATAATGGAGGAAGTTCCTTGCACATCGGTCACTACTGGGTAATCCTGACAACGCTGGAAAGAGGAAGAACCTGACCCTCAACAACCAGTACAAATGGAAAGGAACTCTGGTGCGAAGAACTATGCCATCTATAAATAGTCAGTAGCAACTATGCCTCCACAAGGGCAAAGATACTATCTGAGCTTTACGAAGATACATAGGAATGTTA
This sequence comes from Bettongia penicillata ogilbyi, assembly GCA_023548195.1. NCBI lineage: Eukaryota > Metazoa > Chordata > Mammalia > Diprotodontia > Potoroidae > Bettongia > Bettongia penicillata. Next base: position 2,827,852 of record JAJHZJ010000442.1, read on the forward strand.
GCTATGATCCCTAAATCTCACTCCACCCCCTAGAGCCACAGGGGAAAGAGTAAGCAGTTAGTTATTAGTAAATTCATTTAATGAGGTCATATTTGGAGAATAAGCATTTATTGGCTTGATTAATACCTTCTTGTGGACTGTCATTCCATGAAAATATTGACAGTCAAGACCTTTGCTGTGGAACAGAAGACCAAATGGGTTACAAATGCAAGTAAGCAGATCAATGCTATTGGAGCAGGTGCTTATTCATCTTTCCATAACATTACCAGAATTTACCCCTACTTCCAGAGTTACTAACACCTTATCCTGATAAAGCCTCCCCTACCTTTCTTTCTTTTTCTCTCTCCCTTTCTCTCTCTCTCTCTCTCTCTCTCTCTCTCTCTCTCTCTCTCTCTCTCTCTCTCTCTCTCTCTCTCTCTCCCTCTCTCTCTCCCTTTCTCTCTCTCTTCCTCTCTCTTCTCCCCCCCTCTCTCTCTCCTTTCCTCCCTCCTCCCTCTCCCTCTCCCTCTTTTTCTCTCTCTGTTTCTATCATTCTCTCTGTCTTCCTCTCTGTATCTCTCCTGTTCCCCTTCTCCCCTCTTTGTCTCTGTCTCTCAGTCTGTGTCTCTGCCTTTCTCTCCCTCATCCTCCTCTGTTTCTCTGGCTCTCTGTCTGTCTTTCCCCCTCCTTTCCCTCCTTTCTCTCTATCTTTCTCTCTCCCTCTCCTTCTTTTTCTGTCTCTCTGTCCCTATCTTTGTCTTCCTATCTGTCCTCTTTCTGTGTCTCTTCCTTCTTTCTCTCTGTGTCTCTGTCTAACCCTTTCTCCCCTCCTTACCTCCCTCCTATTCTCTCTCTCTCTCTGACTGTCTACCTCTTTCTCTCTTCACTCTTTCTCTCTGTCTATTTGTATATCTCTCTCTCATCTAGGACCCCAGTCTGTTTATCGTATTGTTGCTATAACCTTCTATTAAAGTATTTTTCTGATACCTCACCATGGTACAGGGGTGACTCTGGGCTCCCAGGCTATGCCAGCCAAGTACATACTCTGGAACATCCTACAAAACTACAAAGGCTCCAAGTACAAGCTTAGTGATAGATTAAATGTCTTTCATCCAAGGATCACTTTGACTAAATTCAGGGAGGTTCATCATCAAATTAGCTGCAGGGTGATAGGGGAATTTTTGGCCGTGGCAACTCTCAAAGACTTTCTCTAAGTCACAGTGTGGGAAGGGTATGGAATTTGTTGGTGGAAGGAGCACCTACAATGATGAAAGTGCAGGTTGCTGGAGTATTGAAGAAAAAGTTCTTCAATAGGAAGGAAAATGTGTTTTAAATTTCAAACTTATCTACAAATGCACTTTTTGAACACAATCCATTTGTCAGCCAGGGACTGCCAGTACTTGTGAATTTTAAGCAAGCTATCTCTTACAGGAACAGTGCTATATGAAATGAGTTAGTATATATAAAGCACTTTGTAAACCTTAAAGTGCTGTCTAACTGCTAGTTAATGTCATCACAATTACAGGATTAGTCGTGAACTCAGATCTCATCTTAAAACTACTGATATTTTAGTTGAGAGAAGTATAAATGTGACTCAAAGCACAGTAGTGAATTTGCTAACATTTGAAGCCAATGTAGGCACATTAACTAAAGCCTTTCAGCTAAACAATGACATCTAGATTTGACATCTAGATCAGAACAAGATCACAGCGATTTGAACAGCTCCCAAGATGGATTCTTGCGAGGGACATAGTCACAGTGTCCTCACTATGGACCATGACACCACGAACTTCCTCTGCCCTGGATAGGATAGAGATGGAGTCAGAGAGAGCATGTGGACAGGGGACCCACATCACACCTCGGACAAGGAGCTTGAAAAATCTATTCCTAAAAGCAGTACCTTATTAAATTAAATTTAATTAAAATTAAAAAACAAGCTAAACCATTATAGTCCTCACTCCAGGTTATTCAAAGTGTTCACTGGTGCAAAAATCTGAATGTTCTTTTGGAACCACTTGCTTCTTGCTGATGCTATACTATTGTCCCTCACATGGTCAAACACTTCATATTGTATTGGAAAACGGCTCCATTATTGCCTTTATCTCTTGACAACAGGTAACCCAGGCTACTCCTAAATGAAGAGGGGTGAGATATAGACGACTTCCTAAGCAATTAAGTCCGCTCCTCGCTTCTCAGGAACGTTGTTGCCAACCAGCGAGGTAGTGTTGACACAATTGTGTATTCTCCTAAAAGAAAAGGAGGCAGATTAATACCAAAGAATTATAGTGACTGGTGTTGAATCTTTGCTGAGTACTCACAGTGTTTCAGGTGCCAACGTAACCAGCAGTGCCAGCAAGGCAAATGAAAAGGAGGTAGATTAATACCAAAGAATGATAGTGATTGGTGTTGAATCTTTGCTGAGTACCCACAGTGTTTCAGGTGCCAAAGTAACTAGGAGTGCCAGCAAGGCAAATGGTCTGCCATGGACTATGTAAGTGCTTTCTGGGAGAAGCCAAGATTTGCTCTGAAATGAGATGGAACTCTGGTACCAACATTTGAGGCTCTGACAGATCCCATCTATGATGGGTCAATCACAATCAGAGTAGTGCCAACCTTCCCTGTCCCAGCACTGTCTCAGGGTGAAAGGTTGCATCACCAAGCAATGGGGAGAGAGACTGGACTATGAATCAGGAACCAGATTTCATGTTCTGTTCTGCCATTAATTTACTGAGTTCTTAAGTAAAATCACTAAATCTGTCTGGTTTTCAGTTTCCTCTTCTGTGAAATCAAGATAAAGGGGAAGAAAAGTGAGAAGGGAAGGGAATGAGCATTCACATAGCACCTATTTTGAGTCATGTAGTATACTAAGAAATTTTTAAAACTATTTGATACTCACAACAAACCTGTGAGATAAGTGCTGTTATTATCCCTATTTTACAGTTGAGGAAACTAAGGCAGAGGTTAAGTGACTGGCCCAGGATCTCATGACTAATACATTTCAGAGACTGGATTTGAACTTGACTCTTCCAGACTCCAAACCCAGCACTCTGTTCACTGCACCACCAGGTTTTGCACTAACCAGAATACACATCAAAAGCCCAGAGTTTTAATGGTGGTGTTGCTGGCACATATGTGTGTGTGTGAACATATATATAAAGACATTAATGTGGACTAGGAGGGTAGAAACAATTTCTTGCATGTATCAGGCATTTAATAAATGTTGAATTGAATTATCTTCATTACTTCCCATTGTTCTTGCATCATATGAATGTCAATCAAAAGGAATCTTTGGGAAAACATGGACTTTGTACCCTTAGATTCCACATAACTTCCATGAGATTTGTTTGGAGAAGTGGCAGGGGCAGGGAGAACAGAGTCTTTGGACACTGAAATGGCTTTTGAGGGCACAATATTCCCATTAGGAGCTAAACTGAGAGCTATCAAGAATTTTCTAACCCTATCTGATGGACTTCAAATTAGCACAAAATACAGCCCAAGAAAGAGATTTATTCTTACTCTTGGGATCAGCTGCCTTTAGCTGTGTAGTGGCCAATAGCTTCCATAGACTAAAAAGATGTTAATCTGCCTCGATGTGATCTGTTGATGGGGGGGTTCATGATCCACAGAATGCCTCAAATCAGGGTTAAGTTTTCTGGAGGTCCATGTGGACAAGGATTCTACAAAATACTTTACAAAAATATGTCCTACCTGCCCAAAGGGCTACAAAAATGTGCATACCATTTGACCTAGCAATATGGCTTCTAGGGTTATATCCCAAAGAGATCTAAAAATGAGGAAAGGACTCACATGTACAAAAATATTTATAGCAGCTCTTTCTGTGGTGACCAAGAACTGGAAACTGAGGGAATGCCCACCAACTGGGGAATGGCTGAGCAAGTTGTGGTACATGAATGTAATGGAATACCATTGTGCTATAAGAAATTAACCAACAGGCAGACTTCAGAAGTACTTGGATAGACTCATATGAACTGATGCTGAGTGAAATGAGCAGGACCAGAACATTACACACAGTAACAGCCACAGTGTGCAAGGACTGTTTTTGATAGACTTAGTCCTCCATAGCAAGGCAAGGACCTAAAACATTTCCAAAGGACTCATGGTGCAAAATGCCATCCACATGCAGACAAAGAACTATGGAGTTGGAGTGTAGAATGAAGCAGACTATTTTCTATTTTGTTATGTTTTGTTTAGTTTTATTCATAGTTTCTCTCATTCATTTTAATTCTTCTATGCAACATGACTAATGTGAAAATGTGTTTAATAAGAATGTATATGTAGAGCCCATATAAGACCTCATACTGTCCTGGGGAGGGTGCAAGCCGGGAGAGAAAATTTAAAATTTATGGAAGAGACTGATAAAAATTAAAAATAAATAAATTTAGAAACAAATGTTCTACCTGCCTCACAGTGTCTTTATGAAGATAAGAGAACATATGGTTTACAAATAGAAATATGACTTAGAGATCAAAGTTTTCCAATACAAACTTAAAGCATTCTTTTTTTTAACCTCCCAGAGATTCAAAATTCATCTTCAGTCTCTTAAAATGGCCACTATCCTTAAAATGTGGGCAGAAACTTATTGGAAATCCTTGTATTACATGTAAATGACCCAGACACTTGGATTAGTTTGTACAGTGAGAACTTACCACACTGTTGACCAACCACTGGTTCATGTTCTAGCCCATACCCTCCAATAATATAATGATCTAGCCATTGGAACTCAGCAATCTAAGGGAGCAACGAGATTGAGAATCAGGAGGGTAGGGAAGAGACAAAGGAGCAAGTAGAATGTAGATGATGAGTTTGAGCTATGTCTTGGTCATCAAGATGATAAAAATCACATTGGTCATGAAATCGTGACAACTGAGGGGGCTAAAGAGAGAGAGGAGAATACGATCTAGGAATTGAAGCAGAGAAGCCAACTGGACACTCACAAGTACTCAGAAATCCTGTATAACCACATGTCCCATCTAAGAAGGCCATGGTCTTCAGTGCAGAGAAGGACTAAGAGAGCTCTAAATCCAAGGAACAAAGCAAGACAGAGCTATGATGTAGAAGAAGAAATGTGGACCTTGCCATTGACTGGGTCATGTAAGTCTAGGAGAAGAGAGTAACTCCAAATCAACTCTCAGCACTTTCTCTTAAGGAGATGGTGGAGGCTGAGCTGGAGGTAACTCAGCCCCCAGGTAGTACTATAAATCCCAATATGTATAGATCCAGGGCTCACCAGAGAGCAAAAGAGAATTCCCTCAACCATGTATGGACTCATTTGGGTGTCTTTGCATTTTTTTCTTGAGTTAAAAACTGTTCAGTATATTGTTAGCCAGGGTTTTTACATGGGGGCTGATTGGTTCTTTTTTTCTATTTCTTGTAGAAATAAAGATAAAGTCATATTCCAGCATTCCCAGGAAAAATTCTGGGTAGGACAAAACAGACCAAATTCTGACATTTTCAAGAGATCTTGGAGAAGGAGAATGAGGTAAAGAATTACTTAGTGAACTCCTCACAAGATTGAACCAGTCTGGATAAATCTAGAGCTTCAGAGACACTGGTCACACATGGTTGGCAACATGAAGAAAGGTTTCTCATTAGTCAAAAAACTCCAGCACCCCAAGTATGTAACTGTTTTCAAAACGGGGCTTTTCATTAAAACTCCAGTGAGAAAGAAAAGCACCCAGTCAATTTGTCTGTATAATAGAAATAACTAATATTTGAGTGGCACTTAATATGTGCTTTGCACTGTGCTGAACTCTTTACAATTATTATGTCATTGGGTCCTCATCACAACCCTGGGAGGCAGGAGCTAGTAATGTGATGATGATGATGATGATGATGATAAACATTTGTATAGTACTTTGCAAACATTATCTCATTTAATTCTTGCAAGAACCCAGGGAGGTGAATGCTATTATTGTCCCTATAAAACAGATGAGGAAACTGAGTCAGACAGAAGTTAAGTGATTTAAAATGTCCAGGCTCACACAATTAGTAAGTGTCTGAGGACAAGATCTGCACCCAAGTCTTCCTGACTCCAGGTCCACATTCTATCTACTTTGCCAGCTAGCTGCCTCTATTCTCATGATTTGTCTACATTAAAACTTTCAGAGAAGTAAAAAGGAGGGAACTGAGTGATCCAGAGCTTGGTATATTTGCCTTACACAGAGTAAGTGATTAATAAATGTGTATTGACCAACTGATTCTCCTGTCTAGAACAGGAAGGAATGACAGAGAACAAAAATTAAAACTAAGGCATAATCACATTTTAGAAGCACTTCTAAATCTCTTTAGTTATAGCAGGAACTTTAAAGAAAAAGTTTAGTTCTGTCCTTCCTCAACAAAGTGTTCTATTTTAATACACCAAGGCCGAAGGGTCCCCCTGCCTGTCACTGACATGATAACTCTTGGAAGAAGAACAACAAAAATGAATCATTTCTGACTCTTACAAGAACCAAGGCTCACAAGACATAGCACTGCATAATGTCAAGTTATTGAGCTGATCTTAGAGCTCATCTAGTACAATTGCCTCACTTTAGACACAGGGACTGGACCTGTGACTGCTTCCTAGGTATAGGGAGTTCTCAGGTAAAGAGACCCCCTCTACCAATGCATGCTGTCACCTTCCCTACAATTACAGAATTGTTTGGAGCACTGACTTGTCCAGGGTCACCCAGCCAATAAGTGCCCAGAGGCAGCACATGAAATCAGTTTGAAGGATAACTTATGCTATGCTGCTTCCAAGAGGGGTCATATCATTCCCCTCATCCTGGATAAACTATTTTTGACATGTATGTTACTGTTGGTCTGTTGTCTTCAGTCATGTCTGACTCTTTGTGACCCCATTTAGGGTTTTCTTGGCAAAAATACTCAAGTGCTTTGCCATTTCCTTTTGCAGTTCACTTTACAGATGAGGAAACAGAGGCAAACAGGGTTAAGTGACTTTCCCAGAGTCACACAGCTAATAAGTGTCTGAGGCCAGATTTGAACTCAGGAAGAAGAGTCTTCTTAACTCTAGCCCTGGCAATCTGTATATAGTATGGTGTCACCTAGCTGCCCTCTGGTGTCCATAGCCAACAACAAATGATATTTTGTTTTATTATTTTATTTTTATTTTTGTTTTCTTATAGAATTACTAATTTTAGAGTTGAAAGGGACTTCAATGAATATCTAGTTCAATACATCCCTGAACCACAATCCTCACTATAGGATACCGTTTAAGTGATCAACCAGCACTGGCTTGAGTCTTGTCAGTAAAGGAGAATGGGCAACCTCCTGAGGCAGCCTCTTCCACTTTGAGACATCTCTGCTTCTTAGGAAGTTGTTGTTTTTTTTTTTTCCAGACATCAAGACTAAATTTCTTTCACTGCAACTTTCACTCATTGCTCTTAGAAGGCTGTTCTGACTTTGCCTCTCCCCTTGTGGATGTGATAGACCATTTGATCCAGGATGCAGACAGATCTCCTAAACCTCGGTCTCCTCTCTAACTTGTTTGCCTTAATCTTAGACATTTTGCTAGCTTTGTTGGGATTTTCTAATCCTTTCTCGTTACACAGTTTTGGAAACAGGACATCTGGGGATATTACTCCAATCAGGGATGCAGGACAGTTGATATGTGAGGCAGGAAGGTAGCATTTGTTATAAACAGCCCTTAAGAGCTCTCTAGCCAACCCCCTCTCCCACTCTGAAGCTACAAACAAGGCTCTGGGTCAGTACATACGCTAACCCACTTTGCTGCAACAGTGCATGATGGAAGGAGATGGAGTAAGAGAGCCAGATGAGATCTCTTTACAGCCATATGTGCTACTTGGAAGGAGGAAGGTGAAGGGAACAAGCATTTATTAAGCACCTACTATGTGCCAGGCATTGTGCTAAGCAACTATATTATCTCATTTGATTTTCACAACAACCCTGAGAAGTTAGTGCTATTATTATCCCCATTTTACAGTTGAGGAAACTGAGGCAATATTTAAGAAACTTGCTAAGGATCACGCAGCTAGTAAGCATACAAGGCTGCATTTGAACTAAGTTCTTCCTGAGTCCAAGCCTAGCCCTCTTTCCACTGCATCACCCAGCAACAGCCTCTAATAGTCTCTCTAGAGGAGAAATGTCTAGAGAGTTTTGATGGGTATGGCTGGCTTTCAGTATATGTATATGCCTAGTCTCTCATAGCCTCATGCTTCGGAGAAGATCTTGCGAATTGCCACATTCTGTAAGCTGCCTGTAGTTTTAGACACAAAGAATGTGTCCCCCTTGGGCTATGTTACCAGATCAGTGACAACTGTAAATCTGTCGAGATCCCTTATGGAAGTTTGTAGCTGGGATCACAGGACCCTCACTGTCAGAGATCAGAGGACCCTAACAGGGGATGCTGGGTTCCAGTGTGGCAAACCAGCTTGCTGAGAAGTGCAGTCTCATCTTGGAAAAGAGCACTGGGCTCCTGGAGCTTCCAGCCCACGGGATTATCTCTGACAAGTAGAAAATAAAGGAAGCCAATCACTTCTCTAAATGGCTAGCAGCCCTTTGCTGCCACCTACCCTCCATCCCCAAAGTGAAGTCTTTCTTTATAAAAATCCTAAATCACTTTCATCTAAGGAGTTCCAAATGCACACTGTGTACCTACTTGACTGACAGTTTGATCCAATAAACATTTACTAAGTCCCTACTGTGTGCAAGGCACTGTTCTGGGGGCTGGAACATGAGTAAAATGGAGACCTAGAGTAATGAAGTGACTTAGCAGACTCAGGATATAAATCCTGATTCTGTTATTCAAAATTCCTAGCTCTTTATGTTGTCTCCAGCCCCTGGTCAGGCTGGGACTCTTGAACTCAAGGAGAGGACCTTAGCCTGAAGGACACCTGTAACAGACCAGCAATGTTGTCACTTTAGATTCTGCCTCTAAGCAGGGAAATAAAGGAGAAGGGTCCACAGAATAGCAGCACATCCGAGCATCCGTCACCAAGGATAACACTAAGTGAAGGCGGAGGCCTACAAGCCGACTACTGCAGCGTCTGGTTTTAATCTGGTATTTTCCCCTCTGTAAGCTTTGACAGCTGGCTTTTCTAAACCCCTATTGAAGATAAAGTCATGATTAACATCAGCACTAGGATGAAAAATAGCTCAACAAAAGCGTTTGCACGCTACTCAGGGCTTTATTACTTATGGACTGAGTACCCACAAAGCTCATAACATGTCACAGCCAGACTATTACAACAACTCTAGCCCGACCCCCTGACCTCCAGCCTTTCCTCCCCTCCCTGCATCCTGTAGATTCATTTTCTTAAAAATGCTACTTTTTGCATGCTATACCCCTACTCAAAAGCCTTTCATGGTTTCAGATTATATGCAGGAAATCCCAACTCAATATAGTGTTTAAGGTCATTGCTGGTCAAAATCTACCTTTCCAAACTCATCTCACATGACTTTCACAGACTCATAGATTTGAGGGGCCCTAAAAGTTATCTAGTTCAAGTCCATCCTTTTACAAATGAGGAAATGAGATTCAGAAAGTCAAAGATACCTGCTCAAAGTCATATAAGTAGTAAGTGGCAGAGCTTGTCCCCTAACCCCAAAGCCACTTCTTTCTGTACTGTGCCTCCACTGGTCCATAAGTGAGTCATGTACTCAAGACAAAATAATCTACATGCTATACCTACAATGTGTCTACAACATCCATTCTCCCAGCACTGTTCTCTCCACCCCAATATCCACTTCCCTCCTTTCTAGTTGTCCAAACCCTACCCATACCTCAAGATCTAGTTCAAATCACACCTTCTCTAGGAAATCATCCCTTGTATGCCCATCTAGAATTTTCTTTGTCACCCTCTGAACTCCCATGGAACACTAGAAACATCTCCAAGTTCTCTTCTAAATTTAAAATTTGGGGACAAAATTCTATCTGACTTATTTGGAATTTATTAGCATATGCTGCCCATCTGGGTAATTTTTTCATGTGTACATTTCTTAAGTCCCCCATCTACATGATAAACTTCTTGAGGGTAGCAATGGTGCTTCACATTTTTTTACCCCACAGTGCCTCTGAAGTACTAATAGGCACATGATTAAAAAACTGCTAATACCAACAATAATTTAAAAATAGACACATGTAGCCACTTATAATCCAATAATGTACATAATAATTTGATCCAATACAACCAGTTTTATTCACATTTTCAGGTTTTTACTCTGCCCTCCTAATCCTATCTCAAAGGAGGATTTTGTGACTTCACTGATATCTTCTGAGAAAAAGAGACTGAGAGGGAAGGAGAAAGGAGAGAAGGAGGAAATAAGGGAGGGAGGAGGGAGGAAGGAAGGAAAGACGGAAGGAAAGAAAAGAAAACACATCCTTGAGGGAAAAGTTAAAATCTGGCCAGGTTTATTTTTTTTCCTAGTTCTGAGGAAATAAGCCGCCTAGTGGTTACCATGGTAACTCACCAGTACAAGCCCCCAAATATTCTGAGAACAAGTTCCCTGAGGAATATTAGAAGGATGGAACTAGGGTCTTAGAGTGCAGAAAAAAGAGGTGTCTTCCTCTCTGAGAGGGTCTTCCCAAGGCTAGTGTGACATCTGGAGTTTGGTTTAAGGCTTGTCTGGCCTCTGCAAGTCCTGGAGGCCCTTAGTCCTTGAACAAACATTTATCACAGGTTTGTGACATGGCAGGTACTTAGCAAAGTGCTTGGGCTACAAACAAAAACCAAACCAATCCCGGTCTCCAAGGAGCTCACATCCCCAGTAATCTCCCCCTTTCCACCCCAACATTCTAATGGGAGGAGACTACATGAAAATAACTAGATGTATACAAGATATATGTGACCCAAGGGTCCAAGCCTGCTGGATTTTGCATGCCACTGTGTTGGTAGAAAGAGGACTTACACAATACTGCATGTCTGCCTGAGCAAGGTGAGTTGGCATGAGAGTATTTTTAAAAGAGGACACACATTCCTCAAGAGAGATTCATCGTTCTAGACTTTCTGTGGGTGACTCAAGGGAAGACAGAGAAAAGGACTTTTCTAAGGTTCAGACATTTAGGAAAAGCACCTTCCTCAACCTACCTCAGATTTCCAGATTCTTGCCTTCCTTGAAACTTGTAGGAATCTCTCTTTAAGTGTGATTGGGTCTCTTTCTTATTTTGAGCAGAAAGAGCTTACCCTCAGCTGGAGAGTCCATTCATTTTTGCTTATTTTCTAGTATATTCTAATCTGTAGAATGTCACCAGTTTGTGTTTGCTATTTTGCTTGGCTATAAAGGTTCATTCACTACTCACTATTTGTGATGGTCTTTTATACAACCGGCATTTGGTATGAAGGGGTCAAATTGACATAAACTTATGTGGGGTATAGTAGTAGATACTAACTGGCACTTCTATTACTCACTACCCAATTATGGGTCAAAATCTAAAGCAGATTGAGGAGAGCACACGCATTCCAGGTTGAGGGGTGGTCACATGCCTGGAATGTGTACTGAGCTGAAAGCAAATTCAGAAGTAAGTAGAAGCTATCTGGTTCAAACCCCAGGAATTGAGTGGGGTCTCAGTTCCAATTTCTAACTCAATATGAACTCTGAAAAAGAATATCTAGGACAAGAATCACAAACTAAAAGGAAGCCTACTGAAATTTCAAATCAACAAAGCTTGCTAGCTGGCTAATAATGATTGAGTCCAACAGCAGTCTACTGAAATTCTAAGAAGGACAAGCCCTCAGACCAAAACCCAGGTCAAGACCTTGAAGAGTAGCAATGAGACTCTGTCCTGGATCAGACCACTTTAGGAACACTGAAAACTAGCAGGTCCCCAACCTGAGCTGTCCTTGAGATCCTGAAATAATTTATAGCATTCAGTAACCCAAAAAAGCAACGCATGACCAACCCACATCTCCCCTAGAGAAGTATGCAGAGCCCAGCCCTGACACAAGTTTGAGAGTTAGAAAGTAGGTTGGGAAAATGAGTAAGCAAAAAAAAAAAAAATCCCCCCATTAAAAAAAAAAGCTTTTATGATGACAGGGACCCCTCTCGACACAAACCCAGAAGAAGAGAATGACTCCAAAACATCTACAAGAAAAACCTCAAAGAAAAATACAGTTTGAGCGCAAGTTCAGCTAGAGCTCCTAGAAGAGATGAAAAAAGTTTTAAAATGTTTCTGTAAATGAGAGTGTTAGGAGAAGAAAAGAAAGGGAAAATAAATGGAAGTTGTAGAAGAAAGAATTGTAAAGGGAATTAACAACTTGGCACAAGAGGTACAAGTTGCCCAAGCAACAAGTGAGAATGAATCAAGTTGAAGTTAATGATTTCAACAAAAAAAAAATATTAAAATAGCCAAAAGACTGGGGGAAAATAGAAGAAAATGTAAATATCTTATAAAAAACAAGTGACCTGGAAAAGGGATCAAGGAAAGAAAATGTAAGGATACTTAGACTATCATAAGCCATGACCAAAGGAAAAATAAGCCTAGAAACCATATTTCAAGAAATCATAAAACTGTCCAAATCTTTTAGAACCAGAAGGTAAAGTGGAAATAGAAAGAATTTACCGGTCAACTCCTGAAATAAATCCTAAATTGAAAACTCCCAGGAACATTGTAGCCCATATCCAGAATTTCCAAATCAAAGAAAAAGCAATGTAAGCAGCTGTAAAGAAAAATTCAAGTACTGAGAAGACACAGTCAGCATCAAACATGATTCCTTGTCCACCACTATAAGGAAATAGGGATCTTGGAATACAGGGTTCCAGATACATATAAAAGATACATAACCAAGAAAAATTTACTCAGCAAAACAGTCTAATCCTAAAGGAGTAAAAATGAACCTTTAATGAAACTGAGACCTACCAAACATTCATGATGAAGAAAACAGATTTGCATAGAAACTTTGACGAGTAAATATTGGAGTCAAAAAAATGTAAAACTGTAAATATGAACGAACAATTATAAGAGACAGGCGAATTACCTTCTATGAGAAGTTGATACATGTGTCTCTAATACTCCGACTCCTTTTATCAGAGATTATAAAGGGAGTCTAATTAGACAGAAGGCCTTGGGGTAGTTCTGTCATATTCTGATGATCTTAAAAGAAGTATGGAAATGGAAGAAAAGAGAAATATACTGGGTGGTGGAAGAAGGGAGAGAAAGGAGATGAAAATAAGGAAAAATATCTCATGTAATCAGGGTGACTATGCATTCATGATTGGGAAGTCAGGGAATGAGAAAAAAAATCAATATATTTGTTGAAGTTCCTTAGGAAAAGGGCAAGAGTTGGAGTGGAGCTGAATTCATTGAGAAAAGAAGGAAAATTTCCTCAGGGTTGGTAGAAATAGCCACCAGAATCTGTATTGGGTGATAAATTTGGATTGTTCATATCTCAAAGGAAAGGTTGCTGACTACATGTGGTAGGAAGAGGATCTAGAAATGGTTTGGGGGAGCAATTATAATGACTCCCCAAATATAATGATTGGGGGTGAAATATGAAAGTGAAGCAAGTACAGAAAAGAGGGGAAAAGAAATCAGGCATCAGGAGGAAGCCAGGTCTCATGAGTTCTAAAAGATGAAAAGAGTAAGAAAGGAAAAGAACCCAAGTTCTCTGACTCTAAAGCTAGCTCTTTTTCCTCTGTTCTATACTTCCTATAAAGAGAATACAGTTATTCTATGTTGCCAGAGTTAGGGGCATGATCTGGAAAATCCACACAAAATTTTTTGACCCTCCCTTCATACCAGAGAAGAAGTCTGAATTTTCTTCCTTTTTTTATGGTGTGTTTACAATACCTTACTACAAAATTTAGGTTAAGCATTTGGTTATAGATTATACTATACACTACTATACATGTATTTTATGTGTTTCTGAATTTCTACACTTTTTCTGTGTCATCTGCTGACCTTTGCATGTCATCTGCAGCTTCCGTACAACTCCAAAAATTCCCATTTAATTTCTTATGCCAACCCGCTGTATATAAAAACCGCAATGGGGAAAATCATGATTTGGAAGGCATAACTATAATGCTTTAAAAAGAAGGGCCACAGAGGAAAGTTCAAAAGCAGAGAACATAAGGGTATTGACATAAGTACCTCCACCCCCAAACCTCCCCACCCTCCCACCCCACCCCCGCCCCTCCGGCACTTGAGAATCCCTAGTTAATAGCATATCTTAATATGATAATTGTTTTATTTAAGTACAAGTCACCTCAATTATTCAAAACTAAAATCGATCAATGGTGCAGATCAGTCCTAATATATTTATTTAACTTCGCAATATATTAGATTATTTTTGTTTAATAGTAAATATCATTTCTGCCCAGGATAAAGTAACTTTAAATTGGACGTGATTCTTTTTGTAATCTCTTGGTAGGAATTGGTAGAAGCACCCAAAAGAATGCTGGAGGGACAAATTATCACAGTCCTAGGTCCTGCTGAAGACAGCCTAAGCAGAAGTTTCAGACAGGGCTTAACAGGTACATCATGTTCAAGTCTGGGGATGCCTGAGTTGAACTATACAAAAACTGTGTCCCAGAGGTTGGACAGGGATAGAGAGGTCAGTTATTTCCCATGCCTATTTAAGAGGTACTGAGACATACCTCTAAGATCAGACATCCCCAAGGGTATGATGGAAGAAACTAGTCCCTAGGTCTGTCGAAGGAGGTTTGGGGCTGAGTGTGTCCACAAAAAGAAAGGGAGTAGAAAGTAAAATAAACAAGAAGTACTGTGTGAAGCAAAGAGAGAGTTAAAAGACAAAAAGCAGGTGGAGCCATAGTGCACACAGTGTCAGGCCTGAAGTCAGGGAGACTCATCTTGAGTTCAAATCCTGCCTCAGACACTTACAACTGCGTGACCCTCAACATGTCACCTAACCCTGTTTGCCTCAGTTTCCTCATCAGCAAAATGAGAAGGAAATGGCAAACCACTCCAGGATCTTTGCCAAGAGAATGCCAAATAAGGGCATGACTAAAACAGCTGCACAACAATGACAAAGAGAGGAATTGTTTCATTCTTTGATTTTATATCTCCAGCACCTAGCATAGTATCTGAGCACCTAGAAGACACTTAATAAATGTTTATTGAATGCATGACTATCAAGAGTTCAGAACCCAGAAGGTTGAGCAAGAGAATCAGTGGGTGTGAAGGCTGGAGTTTGCAGCTGTTATGGGGAGGCTGGGACGGAGCACAAGGGAGAAGGAGGAAAGCTTTAACTGGCTTCTGTGTCCTGATCCAGGGCTGGTTCCAGATGGAACTGGCTTACAAAAACCAATTTTTAAATTTTCACTGTGAGAATTAACAAACACCTCAGAAATCAGCAAGCTACAAATCAGAGTTTGGTTTATTTTATGTTGATCATCTAGACTTAAGAAAGTGATGGATAAAATGTTAATAATACAAGTTCAACTTAAAAGTGTGTTGTGCAGACATTTTTTCCTTTAGAAAGCCTGTTGTTTACATGCAACACATTGTTACCAGTGCTCATGCACAGACTTTTATCCTCATACAGTGATACAAATACTGGAGAGCTGTAACGGAAAGTCCAGTCAGATTCTATATTACACAGAACATCTGAAAAGGAAATTTCTGACCTTTCTGCCTTCTATGAATGGAAAGAGAGCAAGAGAATACTTGGAGGAGGGTGTGTGTCATGGAACACAAGGAGACCCACAGTGTGGGTCATGATGGTGCCTGTTAGGTCAGTAATGCATAGCATCTGCTAAATCTAAAGGCACGCAGTCATGACAGACTCTTCCCAAATGCTGGTCCCAGTTCCCAGACCCTGGGGGAAAGTACTAACCCAATTACAATTCAACAAGATACCTGGGAACAAAAACACTACCAGCTCTCCTGGAGGGACAGCCTCTTCTTACCAACTCTGAAGGTTTCAGTAACAAATGAGAGAGAGATGGGTCAACCACCAAGGACCTTCCAGGAAGCATACTAACTGACTCTTGTTTTCTCCTCACAATCATAGGATCATAGATTTAGAGCTGAACAAGATGAAAAAAAAGAGAAAAGGAGAGGAGCAAGGAGGAAGGAAGGAAGGAAGGAAGGAAGGAAGGAAGGAAGGAAGGAAGGAAGGAAGGAAGGAAGGAAGGAAGGAAGGAAGGAAGGAAGGAAGGAAGGAAGGAAGGAAGGAAGGAAGGATTTGTTAAGCAAGTGCAGGCAGATACTAGATACTTTGGGAAATTAAAGACAAGCAAACAAGCCAGTACCCGATTCAAGGAACTTACATTCTAACCAGGATGACGTTGACATAAAGACAACACTTGGAGGGGAAGTATAAACACTAAGAAGGCTGTAAAAGGTAACCACAAGCCAGGTAAAACAAAAGGACAGAGGGGGGAGTAGACCACCAAGCAGGGTAGAGTTCAAGTTTCACTGCTCTAAGCTGTTAAATGGCTTGCCCCACATCAGCAGTCTAGTAAGTAGATTCTTACTGCAAACCCACTCTCTGTCACATAAAATTAATTGTCTGCGCTCACAGAATGAAGTGGAGTCAATCTCATAGATTAGCAAGGCCTACCTTACTCTTTCACTAAATATGCTATTTGAATACGACACAGCCAAGTCTGAGCAGAAACATGTTGTTGACCCATCATTTCAGTCCAACTTTTTGTGACCCTATTTGGGATTTTCTTGGCAGAGATACTGGAATGGTTTGCCACTTTCTTCTCCACATCATTTTACTGATGATAAGCTAAGGCAAACAAGATTAAGTGACTTGCCCAGACTCGCACAACTAGTTAAGTGTCTGAGGCCAGCAGTCTTCCAAAATAGTCCTGTCTAGATACATTTTCTAGTACTCTAGTATTCAATAAACACAAAAACTCTACCTACTGGATTAAGGATTCACTTTTTGACAAAAATTTCTGGAAATATTGAATAGCAGTATGAAATAAATTTGATTTAGACCAACACTTCCTACCTTATACAAAAATGAGATCCCAATGGGTAAGTAACCTAGACATAAGAAGTCACATTATAAACAAATTAGAGAGACATTGTAAAACTTACCTATCAGATCTATAGATAAAAGTTCATTACCAAATGAAGTAAAACTTTTAAAGATAGATATTTTTAATTATAAAAAATTTAAAAGTTTTTACACAAACTTAATACAACTAAAATTAAGAGAGAAATAATTAACTGAAAGAAAAAATCTTGGCAGCAAGTTTCTCCAAAATGGTCTCATTCCTAGAGATAGAAGAGATCGATTCAAATGTATAAGAACAAGAGCCATTCCCCAATTAATACATGGTCTAATGACATGAAGAAGCAGTTCTCAAGGTAAGAAACTCAAGTTATTTATAACCATATATTTTTTAATGCTCCAAATCACTGCTACTTAGAAAGACACAAATTAAAGCAAACTTTGTACCTCACCTATAAGATTGTTGTGGGAAAACAGGCATATAGATGTACTGTCAGCGGACCTACAAATGCATAGAAGCACATTAGGGAGTAATTTGTCACTAAACAGTGCAGGTCCTTTGACCCAGCTATACCACTGCTAGACCTAGACCCAAAAGAGATCGGAGAAGGAAGAAGAGGACAAAAATATCTATAGCTACCCATTTTGTGATTACAAAAAAAACCCTGAAAAATAAGGGAGTGTCCATCAACTGGTGAATAGCTGATTAAATTGGGGTATATGAATATACTGGAATATTATTGTGTTGTGAGAAATTAAGAACAAAGCAGAATGATTACAATTTATATTCTAACATCACTATTATAAAAATTAAAACTTTTATAAACAGAAGACTAAGATGAACAAAACCAGTGGAATAATTTATAAAACAACAACTCTATAAAAACCCAACTTTGAAAGCTGATATAACTATAATCAATCCAATGACCATTCATGTTTCATTAAGATTGATAATGAAAGATGCTATCCATGAAAGGAGGTGATGACTTTGGGGTACAGAATAAGATATATAGATATACAGATACATATATATAATCTTGCATAATCTTATATCCTATAATTATATCATAATTATTTATGTAATCTTATATATGTAGCATATTACCTTATATATCTTATATATCACATATATGTAGTATATGGCCATTGAGGGAATTTGCATATTTCATATTATATATGTGTGTGTTATATGGGGGGGGTAATGTGAGTGGAGAAAAAGAGAGGGAGAGAATTCAGACACAGAGGGAGCTTGTATATTTTATATTATATATGTGTGTCTTATATGGGGGGAGGCGGGCAATGTGAGTGTGGAGAAAAAGAGAGAGAATTCAGCCAATGAGGGAATTTGTTTTGCTTGACTATGCATTTTTGTCACAAAGTATTTGTCTTTATTTTCTTTTTTTTCCCAGTGGGGTCTAAAGTGGGAGGAAGAAAAAAAAAAACAGATTTCTATTCACTATTTTTAAAAAATAGAGAACGGTGTGGGGAGGGGTGCTACAGATGTGGAATGTTGTATGCACTTTCTCATGACATCACCATCTTAATAGTTTTGCCTAAGTGTTTTACTTTGTCACAAGAGACCCCGCAAAGTGGGGGTATTTTATAAATGTTTGTAATACGAAAACAAAAACACATCAATAAAACCTGAAAGGAAAAAAAATGCAGCCATGTCTGCCCAACTAGAACTAGGGATACAAAACAGGCATAAATAATTCCAAAGTAAAAAATCTTGGGGCATATAAACAGGAGTTGACTGGTGAATAATTTTCCAAAGCATTAAAAACTGATTGTTTTATCTGAGCCTTGGCCCTAGAAATCAGAAAAGAGCTATGTCTATTTGTTCTTGGCACATAGTAGGCCCCTAATAATTAATGTTTGTTGACTTAACTTGACTTCAAGCTTACATACTCCAAGAATGAACTTCCCTTGGTCTCATAGATCATAAAATACTCAAGCTAGAAGAAACTTTAGAGATAATCTAATCTAAGGATTGGCCAGTGGCAGCTTGTGTGCTACATGAAGCTTTTTAAGTGAATACACGTGGGTCTTTTAACTGACATAAACAAGTGATCCTTTACTTGTGTACTGACTCATCTTGCTAACACATAAATATCTTGTGAAATATAAACTATAAAACGCTAAGTTTCAAAGTAAGGCAGTATTAGGTTTGGAAATCTCATGCTCCCTCCTTCCCATCTGCCCAAAGCATAGAGGTCCCACTGGGCTACCCTATTTGGGTCTCCTCAACTTGGTCCTTGCCTCTATTGGGCAAAACTAGTCTCTTCTACCTTGCTCTCTGCTCCCTGTGACATCTTTATTGCTGTCAAGTTTTGCTCTCAACCTTGTTCTACCTTCCAACGTGACAATTAGCAAAACTCGAACGCTCAGTTGTACTAATGGGCTGACGTTAGAAGCTTATATGTGTTCCTCAGGGCTCTTCCTCAAATTCTTAGCATAGACATATTGCATGATGACAAATGAAAAAAAATAAACATATATGTATACACAAAACTGTAAAATAAAATTCAGCTCTTATAAAAGTTTTATTTTAAGAAAGTTACAAAATTGGTTTGTCTCTCATTAAAACAAGTGTGAATTCTTGAGTTAGTGCCTCTGGGGTTAAGATTCAGCCTGAGTGGGTCCCAGACTTCTCCTTGCTAATGGCCTTTCTACTGTGGGAGGTTTGAATGGGGATTTCCCAATTCCCAAGCCCCTACTTACCAAAGTGATTCTTTCCAATCCTCCTTAATCTGTCTTTGCTGCTTACATTATTGCTGACCAAGAGCAAATAACACAGACTGAGAGAAGGCTGTCAAAGCAATCCAGACTATTTCCCCCACAGCTGCAAGCAAGTCTATTTAGGAAGTAGTTGAGGAAAAGCAGGAACTAAAACACATACTTTCTATATACCATTGCCTCCAGCTTAGGCATAAACATAAATTAGAAGGAAATATAACTATTAGGTTTCAATTCACCTTGGATGATGGTAACAGTAACCCCCGTTTAGGTAGTGCATTAACATGAGAAAAGTGGTTTACATTCATTATCTCATTCAATCCTTCTAACAACTTTATGTGGTAGATACAACAGGTACCATTGTCCTCATTTAACAGATGGGGAAACAGACCCAAGGAGTTTAAGTGATTTGCTTATGGTCATACTGATAAGGAAACTGAGACTCAGAGGTTAAGTGACTTGTGGTCACACAAGAGGTAAATGTCTGGAGTGAGATGGAATCCAGGGCTTCTGGGATTCCAAGTCTATTGGCCAAGCTGCCTCCTAAGGACAGAGATCACTCTTCTAAATCTAAGAAATTCCCAGAGAGATGTCAGCTAGGCCAATGATAATGCAGGGGGGTTGGGGGGAATTTTTTCAGAGGGAAAATATAATTCATTACCAATACATAATCTGGGTCTCATTGGGCAGAGGGTGGCTATAAATAATAGCTAGGACATAACTGTTTTCACTCTCTAATTCTCAGAAATGCCTGCCCAGTGTAAGACATTTCCTCTAATAAGTCAACTTTGCAACAGAACCAAAATAGGTTCCTTGGACTGTCATGAATTTTAAGCGATTTTTCAAAGAGAATTCATCTTCCTGACTACATTAAAAACAGATTGATATTCTTCTCATATGACTCAGTTGATAGTCCTCTCTTATTTTCATCCTTACAAGTGAGACCCATCTCCCAATCTTTTCTGAACTCAGGGCCCCATAAAACCTCACTTACTCTAATTTTGAACCACAAAATTTTCATATAAGATAGGAAAATGCATTTCCAGGTTTGGCCATTCAACAGTCTTAATCAAGATAAACCAGCTTACAAATATTCTACCAGTCAAATATTGTGACTGTCATCATACCATTTCCTATATGAGGAACCATAGTAGATGAATGCTGGACCTAGAGATAGGAAGGCCTTCATTCAGATCTGACCTTAGAGTTACTAGCTGTGTGACCCTGGACAAGTCATTTAACTTCTCAGCCTTAGTTGGTTCATCTGTAAAATGAGGATAATAACAGCACCCACTTCCTGGGGTGAGGATAAAATGAGTTAGCCTGTAAAGTACTTCACAAACCTTAAAGACATATAAATACTAGTGATGATGGTAATAATGGTGATGATGGAATGTCAAGCAGTTGTTACAATAAAGAGGCCAAAAGAACGCAAAAATTATGTTAGCTAGGAAACACTTGATCTTGTTATAGTGTAAGCCTTTTGAGACCAGAATTGTCTCATTCTTTGCTTTTGTATCCCCCAGCACCTAGCATTGTACCTGGATTGTAGTACCTGGTGCTTATTAAGTGCTTTTTGATGGATGAACTGACTGATGGGTCTCCTTAGTAGGAAAAGAGAGGTGTCAACCAAGAGTAGCACCAGCTTAAAATGCAAACTAAGAATGCAAAGATTCTGGTGGAGAATGATGGAAGATTAAGGTCAGCCAAGTGGCACAGTAGATAAAGCTGGGTCTGGGGTTAGGGAGACCTTCACTCAGATCCAGACTCAGATACTTGCTAGCTATGTATCCCTGGACAAATCACTAATCCTCTGCCCACCTCAACTGTAAAACAGGGATAATACTAGCATCTGGCTCCCAAGACTGCTATGAAACTCAAATGTGATCATATTTCTAAACTGCTTTGTAAACCTTCACGTTTTATTTTATATAAACATAGTTGTGAACATAGATAACTAAAGGGATAGTGTTGACTTTGACAGTAGCAGGAAAGTTGAAAAATTTGGAAAGAAAGACGAGTCCAATTTTTGGACATGTTGAGTTTAAAGTGTCTATGGGATATCCATTACAAGACGTTTAATAGATAGTTGTGATGGGGTGTTTGGGTGCATGTGCTTGGACCCCAATTCTAAAATCCCATTTCTCTTTAAAAATCACATTTTTCCCTAGCCTGAAATCACTATTCCAGGCAGTTTCTCTCCAGCCCAAGGACACAGCCCAGCCCCCGCCCAACAATAACCATTATCTCCCTTTCTGCCATAGTAGCCAACTGCACCTGTAGAATTTATTAGTTTGAACCAACTGTGAACTAGCTGAACTGGCTGTGTACCGAGTCATAACAACATTTACTTCTCACTGACCAATCATATGTATCCTAGACTTAGACATATGTATACTCCCTTACATTTATGTTGTCTAATAAGACACTTATGAGAGCAATCCGGTATTCCTTAGACAGTCTTGACCGTTAGTCAGCTTAGTGACATTTCAGATCTAAAACTACATCTCCCTGTAGCCCCACCCCTTGGGTTATTTTCTGATGAATTCTGGGCAAAATACTTGTGCAGTAGATATCAAAAGTGCATGTTCCTTCAAGAACTAACCACTCCCTAAACCTTCCCTGAATCACTTAGCAAATTTGGCATTATATAGTTTATATTATATAGCATATTTTGCAATATCCTATATAAATTTTATCTGTACCCCTCTAAAGTTACAGATTCCCTAAGAACTCTTGCCTGCTGAAAGGCATAATAAAGCTTTACCTTGACCTCAAGAATGCTTGAGTCCACAAACTCATTCCAGGTGACCTGCCCCTGCTACTTCAATCTTTTCTGGGGTCTCACTCCACCCCTTCTAGCCTCATCAGTTGGATATATGAGACTGGAGATTAACATGATATGAGCTGGATAAGTAGGTCTGAGATTCATCAGCAGAGAGATGATAATTGAATCCATAGGAGTTGATGACATCACCAAACAAAATAGTATAATGAGAGAAAAGAAGAGAGCCCAGGACAAAGCACTGGAATGCATCTACCATTAGCAGACATGATCTGAATGAGGATCCATCAAACACGACCAAGAAAAAGCCATCAGACAAAAAGAGGGAATGGTATGGTGGAGACATAGAGTACAAAGATTATCATGAAGAGGGTCAACAGTGTTGAAGGTTGTAGAGAGGTCAAGAAGGATGAGGATTGAGTAAAGATCATTAGATTAGTGGCAATTGAGAAGGCTTTGGTAACTTTTAAGAGAGCATTCACATTCAGTTGAATGATGAGGTCAGAAGCCAGGCTATAGAGAGTTAAGAAGAGAGTGAGAGGAAAGGAAGCATAGGCATCAACTGTAGGTAAGGAGTTTAGCCACAAAAGAAAGGAGAGATATGGGATGGAACTTTCAGGGTTGGACCCAACAAGGGAAGGGAGATGAGTTTGAGGTGAGGAGAGGAAGAGGGGCAAATTTGTACGCAATACAGAAACCAGCAGTCAGAGAGGGATTGAAGATAAGTGAGAGAACAGAGATTGTAAAAAAAAAAAAAAAAAAAAAGTAATCTTGTAGAAAAGATGGAATGGGATGGGATTCCCTCTGTGTGCAGAAGGGTTTGCCTTGGTAAGGCCAAGGGCTATCTTCCGAGGTGAAGGGGCAGACAGTTGCAGAAGGCATCTCGGTGATGACATATAAGAAGAGGGAGTTCTCTACAAACGACCTCAATATTTTAATATGAATCAAAGTTCTTAGCTGAATAGGAGAAGGGGAAAACATTTGAGGAGGGATGAAATGGTTCGGAAGAGCTACTGTAGCGAATGCGTGTCAGTCAGTAAGGGAGGTATAGAAGAACTTGCCTCAGTGATGGCCCAGTAAAGATTATATAACATCAATTTGTAAAGGACCCATTCAACAAAGCTTCATGATTTTCTCTATTTTTGCTTAGCAGCACAGGAGTAAGAGTAAAAGCAAATTATGGTGGGAGTAACCTTACCTACAGTTTATCAGGGCAAGAGATACAATAGGATCAAAGGGCAAGAAACTCAAGAGAAGATGACTGTGTAGAGTTTAACTGGTTCACTAAAGGGTCAAAATGAGGAAGGGAAAAAAAGTACAGCTAGTGCAGGGGAAGTGACCTAGGAAAGAAGTGAGAGGTCAAGGGATTGGAGTAAAAATAACGAACCTGGTTTGGGGTTGCAAGGAAGGGACAGAATAACCACAGAATATGATCATATAAAGGAATTTATGACTCCATGATCATGGAAGTGGTGCATTTATGGGTGATGGCAACACCAAGGGTATAACTATCTCTATGTGGAACTGAGTGGGGGTGGCAGTCATTTGAAATTAATAACTTGAGGAACTGAGAAGTTAAGATGTTTAAGGGAATATCAATATGTATATTGAAATATTATAGTATGATGGCAGGAGTTGGAGAAAAGAGAAAGAATGTGAACCAAGCACCAATTTCATTGAAAGATGGTGGTTGAGGGACCACCCAGAAGCTTCGACTGGGAAGCAAGGACTATTCCAATTTCCCCACCTCAACCAATAACCAGAGGAATGAATGATAGTACAGCTATTGCTGGAAAGGGTGGCCAGAGAGGCTGTGTCATCAGGAGGAAGTCAGTTCTCAGTGAGAGTCAAAAGATGGAAGATGTGAAAAAAGGAAAATACTTAAAATAAAAGCAAGTTTGTTACTTTGGAAGACATGGGTAACTGTACCATGGACCAAGTAGAGATTCACTTATTTCAGATAAAAAACCCTCTTGTATGTAGCTTATAACTTGCCATTGGCTAATGCTTAGACTAGGTGACCTCTACAGCCAGTTTGAGTAGTTTATGATCTATGAGATCAAAGGAAGCTCACTCTTGGAGTGTCTAGCCTTAAACAAATTGACTCAGCTCTTCCTCAGTTTCCAACATCTAAGTTCAAATAAAAAATTCAATAAGCCAGGAAGATTTGCCTTCAAGTCCCTCCTCTGACAAATGCTGGCTGTATGACCCTAGGAAAATTTCTTAACCTCTCTATAAATTCCAGAAAAAAAGCTAATCTGTATTGGTAGAGATAGTTGCCTCATCTGGGAGCTCAGGTCTTCCAGACTCAAAGAATAGGGCTCTATTCACTACACCAATAATCTCAAACTCAGATAGAAATGGGGTCCAATAAACCATATTTTAGAATTAGAATTAGAAATTAGAAAATCACATATTAACTTAGAAAATTTTAACATTACCTTAGAAAATTATAAATTGGTTTCAACTCTACCACCATCATCACACGCCCTTGTTTCATACCCATCACACCCCACATCTCTCTGGCCCTTCTTTCAGTTTCCATTTGGGCACTGTCTTCTCCTCTTAGATCATAATATTCAATTATAATAATCATATTGTCTGTGTTCTACTATATTCTTATTTTTTTTAATTTCCCAGTTACATGTTTATGT
Organism: Bettongia penicillata ogilbyi; assembly: GCA_023548195.1. Classification (NCBI taxonomy): domain Eukaryota; kingdom Metazoa; phylum Chordata; class Mammalia; order Diprotodontia; family Potoroidae; genus Bettongia; species Bettongia penicillata. The sequence goes on from JAJHZJ010000442.1 coordinate 2,852,913, forward strand.
GGTTCTGGTGCAACAGGGTATAAATTGTGGGCAACAATATTTGACACCTTACAGTACTCTAGCTTGCCTCTATGATTATCTCGACCTGTCCTCTACATACACACGAGGAAACTGAGGTCAAAAGAAGTTGTGTCTTAGATTTGAGCTTGTCTCCAAATGTAACCCTCTTTCCCATGCCTCCAGTGGCTCTGCCATAGACTATATGGAATCCCTCGTCAGCATCCCTTACCTCTAAGTAACCATAATTTTTCACTTTGCCTACTGGCATCAATGCTTCCATTTCTGTATCCAAAGAGTGCCTTGAATGCTTTTCTCAATACCTGTCCAGCTGTATAAGTCAGCTTTGAAGCGCAGGGCTGATACTGAGAGGAAGAACTCGGAGCTATTCAGAAGATAAAGTTAGGTGAATAGATGGATTTTAGCACATTATGCTTTACTCAAACTGGTCTGGGAAAATGTGAATTCCCCCTTTTGTCCAATGGGTGATATGGATACAGATAATCCTCTTTGACCAAAACTGAGTGATCCCAGTCAAATCCCTCAGCCTCCCACTAGAATAAGCCTACCTCTCATTAAAATTGTCATTCTTCTCGTTACTTGTTAACCAATCAGAGATGATTTTCATCCTCAGGAACACTCACTCTTCCAAGGGCACATAAGCATTGAGTGGGTTCCATGAGGGGTTGTTGGTCTAAGAGAGATGACAAAATGGCCAATCTTTTATTAATAATATGCTAGCATTATTAATAAAATGACAAATTATCCAGAAACTATATCTCTCAAACTATAATACATCATGTTAATGTCCCAGTATAGAAAGGGCAGAGAAGTATGAGAAGTCCTGAGGAAGTATAACACAGTTAGAAATTTATTAATTCAGGGTCAAAGGCTCTGGCCAAGCACCAGAGAATCTTCATAGGATTTAATAATTAGAATTAGAAGAGACCTACACCAAGACTGAGAGAGATGAAGTGATTGGTTGAACATCTCTTAGCTAATAAGTAGCAGACCCAGAGTTTGGTCAATATGAACCAGAATTCTCAGAGATAAGGGAACTAATCTCATCTACATCCTGTTACTTGAGCCTTAAAATCAACTTACACAGACTAAAGGCTGATGGATTTCACTTTTGGTGAAACATTTCACAAAGAAAGAGGATTCTCCCAAGGACCAGAAATGGGTCAAATTCTAGTCCCTAGAAGGATCCCTCCTGGACACTTCACACCTTGGCCTGCTCTCATGGAAATTTGACCAGTCTCCTTAGGACTTCAATAGCATCTCTCACATCCTTTTCTCTGACTGTCCCTTACCCAGTTGTTGATGGTTAAGAGATGAAACAGCAATTTATTTTACAGGAAGTCACACAGAACCCCAAGCACAGACACCAAAGTCAAGGAGCATACTTAAGGTCAGAGAGGCACACTGTATACAGCTAAGTAAAGAATAAGTACAAGCAGAACCTTATTAGTAGGTTAAGTAGGTAGCCAACTTACCTGGTATAATTTTAGATGAGTACCTGGCAACGCTTTCCATTCTAAAACACTTGCTTCACTGACTACGTCACCATCATGGTCTTACTGGCCTATAGGTTTAGCCCCTATTTAAACACAAATACCCCGTCAGCCAGGGGCGTAAGCAGGCTTCCATCAATTCACTCTTACTCTAGAAATTAGTTTCCTCTTTCCATGCTTTTTGTAACCACCAGGTGGCGCAGATAGCTGCTGGCTGGGTGGTCCTATGCTTATCTTGGAAAGTTTTTTTTACCTCGTTAGGGGCAGAAGTGCCATCTTCTCTACATTTAACAGGGAAAGTCTAGGATCTTTTATTCCTCCACCCCATTCATCATTATGGGGCAGTAACACTCTTATCTAGGGGTATATGGATTTGCAGCTATACCAATAAGAACTTTATGCTAAAGTTCCACCCACTGACTCGTCATGGTCTATTTGAAGGTGCTATATTTCAATAAGTGCTAATCACATGATCTTGACATAAGAGAATTGGTGTCCCCCAACAGGGGCAGCTAGGTGATATAGTGGATAGAGTACTGTACTTGGGGTCTGAAACACCTTCATTCAAATCCAACCTCAAATACTTACTAGCTAGGTGACACTGGGCAAGTCATGCAACAGCTCTCTGTCTCAGCTTTCTCATTTGAAAAATGGGAAAAAAATAATAACAACAGAGTTGTTGTAAAGATAAAATAAGATATTTGTAAAGTGCCTTGCAAACCTTAAAGCACTAACATTTATTAAAAACAACACCTGCTGGAACATCATATGTAGCATTTTTACGCAGCATTGTCAAAGAAACAAATATTAAAAATAGTACAGTGGGGGGGCAGAGCCAAGATGGTGGAGTAGAAAGACACACATATGCTAGGTCCAAACCCACAGATCACAAAATACCTGTAAAAAGAACTCCCAACAAATTCTGGAGCAGCATAAGCTGCACAACAACAGAGTGAAGGAGATTTCTGTTCCAGAGAGCCCTGAAAAACCAACACCAAAGGTCCATCATGCACCAGACCCAGAGCAGAGCCCAGCCCTGCCTTGGCCACATGGCACCGAGAGGAGCAGATCCAAGCAGGCTTCAGGGACAGAATCTCCAGCAGCTGCACAGGTCCATCCACCCACAGATGCCAAAGGTTAGTGATAGAGCCTGTCTGGCTCGCCAAGAAGGGAGCAGGGTGTCCCCATAACTCAGGCCCCCTCAGGAGGCAGCAGCAGAGGCAGGGGCTGACAGGGGATCCCAAAGCAGACAGGGGCTCAGATCCATTGTTGAAGGCCTCTGCATAAACCCCTGAGGGAACTGAGGCTGGGAGGTGGCCCTGCCCCCACCTGAGCACCAGAACTTAAGCTCACATTGAATAGCAGCGGCTCCCGCCGCTGAAAGCCCTGAAGCTGGGGAGCAGCATTTGAATCTCAGACCCCAAGCACTAGCTGGGCAGATCTAGGCAGGGGTGGAGAGGAATCTCAGAAGTCAAGTAACTGGCTGGGAAAATGCCTAGAAAAGGGAAGAAAAATAAGACCATAGAAAACTACTTTCTTGGGGAACAGATGATGTTTCCTCCTTTCATTTCTGATGGGGAGGAACAATGTTTGCCATCAGGGAAAGACGTGGAGGTCAGGGCCTCTGTATCCCAGACATCCGAGGTGGATGTCCAGTGGGCTCAGGCCATGGAAGAGCTCAAAAAGGATTTTGAAAAGCAAGTTAGACAGGTGGAGGAAAAACTGGGAAGAGAAATGAGAGAGATGCAAGAAAAGCATGAAAAACAAGTCAATATCTTGCTAAAGGAGACCCAAAAAAATGCTGAAGAAAATAACACCTTGAAAAATAGGCTAATTCAATTGGCAAAAGAGGTTCAAAGACCCAATGAGGAGAAGAATGCTTTCAAAAGCAGAATTAGCCAAATGGAAAAAGAGGTTCAAAAGCTCACTGAAGAAAATAGTTCTCTCAAGATTAGAATGGAACAGATGGAGTCTAATGACTTTCTGAGAAACCAAGAAATCACCAAACAAAACCAAAAGAATGAAAAAATGGAAGAGAATGTGAAATATCTCATGGGAAAAACAACTGACCTGGAAAATAGATCCAGGAGAGACAATTTAAAAATTATGGGACTACCTGAAAGCCATGATCAAAAAAAGAGCCTAGACATCATCTTTCATGAAATTATCACGGAAAACTTCCCTGAGATTCTAGAACCAGAGGGCAAAATAAGTATTGAAGGAATCCATCGATCACCGCCTGAAAGAGATCCAAAAAGAGAAACTCCTAGGAACACTGTGGCCAAATTCCAGAATTCCCAGGTCAAGGATAAAATATTGCAAGCAGTTAGAAAGAAACAGTTCAAGTATTGTGGAAATACAATCAGGATAACACAAGATCTAGCACTTTCTACATTAAGGGATGAAAGGGCATGGAATATATTCCAGAAGTCAAAGGAACTAGGACTCAAACCAAGAATCACCTACCCAGCAAAACTGAGTATAATACTTCAGGGGAAAATATGGTCTTTCAATGAAACAGAGGACTTTCAAGCATTCTTAATGAAAAGACCAGAGCTGAAAAGAAAATTTGACTTTCAAACACAAGAATGAGAAGAAGCATGAAAAAGTAAACAGCAAAGAGAAGTCAGAAGGGACTTACCAGAAGTGAACTGTTTACATTCCTACATAGAAAGACAATATTTGTAACTCTTAAAACTTTTCAGTATCTGGGTGGGACCACACACACACATGTACACGCATGCATGCACACACACATACACACATGCACACACATACAGAGACAGAGAGCACAGAGTGAATTGAACAGGATGGGACCATATCTTAAAAGAATTAAGGTAAATGGTGAGGGAGAAATGTAGTGGGAGGAGAGAGGGTGAAATGGAATGGGGTAAATTATATCTCATTCAAGAGGCAAGCAGGAGACTTCTTAGTGGAGGGAAAAAGAGGAAAGCTGAGAAAAAAAACAAGAAGTTTACCCTCATCACATTCGACTAAAGGAAGGAATAAAATGCACACTCATTTTGGTATGAAAACCTATCTTACAATACAGAAAAGTGGGGGAGAAGGAGATAAGCAGGGTGGGGGGATGATGGAAGGGAGGGCAATGGGAGGAGGGAACAATTTGAAGTCAACGCTCAGGGAGGGACAGGATCAAAAGACAGAATAGAAGCAATGGGGGGCAGGATAGGATGGAGGGAAATACAGTTAGTCTTACACAACACGACTATTATGGAAGTCATTTGCAAAAATACACAGATATGGCCTATATTGAATTGCCTGCCTTCCCAAAGGGAATGGGTGGGGAGGGAGGGATGAAGAGAAGTTAGAACTCAAAGTTTTAGGAACAACTGTCGAGTACTGTTCTTGCTACTAGGAAATAAAAAATACAGGTAATGGGGAATAGAAAGTCATCTGGCCCTACAGGACAAAAGAGAAGATGGGGACAAGAGAAGGGAGGGATGATAGAAGAGAGGGCAGATTGGTGAGAGGGAAAATTAGAATGCTCGGTGTATTGGGGTGGGGGAGGGGATAACTGGGGAGAAAATTTGGAACCCAAAATTTTGTGAAAATGAATGTAAAAAGTTAAATAAATAAATTTATATTTAAGAGAATAAAAAAGGGGGGGGGGGGGCGCTGAGACATGGTGGCAAACTCTAGAGACTGAGTAGTGGATAGAGAGCCAGCCTCAGAACCAGGAAGAGCTGAGCTCAAGGTTTACCTTTGATACTTACTTACTCTGATCCTGGGGAAACCTCTAAGGGCTCCAAACACCTCTGTTAGACTAGAAATTGCAGAGACAGTCCTAACTAGCATTAGAGGAGGGGATTTCCTCACTGGGAGTCCCTTGTACTAAGAAAATCACAAATTCAGTCTCTTTCCCTAATCATAAGATTAACAAATAATTTTTCGGTTATTAAACAATTGTTTATAAAGTGCTTTATAAAATAAATATGTAAAATTAAAAAAAAAGAAAAATGAGACACAGGTAAGAAAAGAGAGGGATGTAAGAGAGGGATGATGAGAAAGGAAACACGACAAACTCATCAGCATGGACATTCCTTCAGCTTTCCTTCTTATACCTCATCAGTACCCTCAATTGCTTCTGCTCCTCTGATTGGAGGGTCGGAAGATGGAGCAAAAAGTTCCTCCCAAAGCCTCTCTTTACAGAGGTTCAAAATCCCAGTGGTCTCCTCATTTTCCATCTGCTTTGCTCTGTTTCAACTTCACCATGATCATCACACCCCACACCTCTCTGGCTTCCCTGTTTTCAGCTTCCACTTGTGTATTATCATCCCCCATTAGATTGTAAACCCCTTGAGGGTAGGAACTATATTTCATTTTCTTATTTGCATCTCCAGCACTTAGCCCAAGGCCCGGCATATAGCAGGTTCTTAAGCACCGTTTGTACCATCCTCATCATCACACCAAAGAGAAGCTTCATGAACCTATTTATTAACTGTGTGACTCTAGGCCTGGCACTTAATTTCTTTCATTCTCAGTTTCCTTATCTGCAAAATGAGGAAAACAACAGCAACCAACTAAATGAGAAAATGTGTATAAACCATTCTGTACAGATGCTAACTGTTATTAGCTGTTAATATTAGCTTCATGTCTCTGCACATACATACTTTAACACAGATTTCCACATTCTAAGCAGCAGGCTCCTGCTGGAAAATCAAACCTAACATGGATCATATTTCAATCTTGTTCAACTTATCCAGACATGATAATCACTCGATCAAACGATGGAAAGAAATTGTCTGTCTTCATCATGGCTACCAGCAGCAAATGAGAGCAGAGGAAAGAGGAAAACTTGGCCAATGGCTCAGCATAGGACTTCAAACCTAGGCAGGAGAGAGTTTCCCAGGAGAACACAGTGTTAGAGGTCAGATGATGCCCATGAGAACAGCTGTGTGAGCTTCAGATGCCATCACCTGTATCTGGTAAACAGATTAAATTTTCCAGAGCCACCACTGTATCAGGCAATTGATTATAAAGGGAACTAGTGAAAGAGTAATTTAGTGATGATCTGAGCAAAATTTGCCTTTGGAAGTCAGACTTTTCCTCCTCATAACATTCCACCTGCTAGGATATTGTAAACCAAGCATCTTAGTCTAAAATCAGAAGAGAGTCGGTCCTTTCAGGCTCCTCCAGATCATATGAGGAGCTCTGGTATACAGAAGCCCAACTTTGCAGCAATTCCTAATTTAATTTTATTCCTGTGTTGTCCTCCCAGAAAAAATATCCAAGTGCCCAGTGGGACAGTTAGGTAGGTGGGCAGGGGCAGTATAAACCCTGCTGCTCTTTGGCTGGATTTATGAGAGGCAGGATTTATTGAATCACTATTTAATCTGGATAGTTATAACCAATTTTATAGCAGGGCAAATTCTCTTAAGACCCTGGAAATTTGATTCTCCTGTATAAATAGAAGCAGATTACTATTTTAATTGGCACTGTTCTGTTGGTAAGGGGATAGGGAAATTTCCAGATAACAAGGAACAGTTCATTTGTATTTGGAAATCAATTCTGACCTTTGGTCCCTATTGCCAGACAGATTTGATTGCTATACAACCCAACCCAAACCAATATTCCCTTTCTCTTCCTCTTCTATCTACACTCTTGATTATAGCTGATAGAGAATAGTAAAAAGGATTTATTCTATGGCAGGTCATTATTTATTTCCATTTGCCAATCCCTCAATTACTCTTTGGAGCCATCTCAGGAATATATATTACGGCACAGCTTGTTATGAGGAAAGTTCACGGGTGTTCATTCATCTTCCACAATTATGATTGGGTTTTTTTTTGTAATAGATACACACACACACACACACACACACACACACACACACATTTATGGGAATGCAACCTGTACACAAAGGGGGAAAAAAAAGCATGAATCCAAGACTATGAGAAAGAGAGCATATATTCAAATTAAATTAAATAGGTATTGAGAACAAGGAAGGCACTGTTAGGCATTGTGATTTATCTTGCCTTTTCTCTCCCTCTCCAGTATGGACACTTTGGGGCTCGGTCATCATTATCTCAAATCTTAAATCAGTGATAGCAATCACCAAAGCTCATGTTGAGCTGAGGTTTCTTGCAAATTAGATATAGTTGTGATGATTTACATAATGCCATTCACAAAGTGTCAATCATCTTAAAATCATAGACTTCCTGGAAAGGGCCTTGAGTCACTAGAAAACAGAGTCTAGTTCAACTTATTCATTTTCTAGAAGAGAAAACAAACTTAGAGAGATAAGTGATTTTTAATCAAAGATGTACAGGTAGTTAATGATGGAGGAAGGATTGGTACCAGGTATCTGGACACCTCATCTAGTCATAGAATGGCAGATGTAGAGCTGGGAGGGACCTTAAAGGTCTTCTGGTCCAACACTTTCATTTTATAGATGGATAAACTGAGGCTGAGAGACAGTGAGTGACTTGTCACCCAAGGTGACAAGATTTAAACACATATCCTGTAACTTCAAGTGTGTGTGTGTGTGTCTGTGTGTCTGTGTCTGTGTCTGTGTGTGAAATACACTAGGGATCAAAAGATAAGAAACAAAGCATTGGCCCCAAAGGGGTAGAAAGCACCTGTAATGAAACTGCCCTCTTGAATAATTAAGGAGTCTGAAAGGACACCAAATTGTTTTCCCCAGTTTCTGCCCTTTCCAATTCAAATGAAACATTATTCATTCACTGATCAATAAGTCTTTATTAAATTCCCACTTCATCATTAGCCCTATTCTAGCACTGTAGGAAATACTAAAGGAGATATCAGGGTCACCATTCCTGTAGAGCATTTTCTGATCCTCTATCAGCCTCCTGTCAATAGCAGCTCGTACATTCCCCATCTGGTGGCAGGCCTCCTTCTGGGGATGCCCCAGCACTAATAGGCCTTATTGGAACTGAAAAAGGCTGTCAGTGTGGTCTCAGATAATGGTGGTACATTGTTGGTGGCTGCTCTTCATTCCTGAAGAGGACCAAAATGACATCACCACGAAAAAGTGAAATTTCAGTGTGTCTGACTGTGGCTGATCAGACCAGTACAAGCTCAGAATGCTCTACCACAGGTTGGGCACAGATAGTCCCTGTGAATATTTGGGGTGGATACCCCAAGTTTGCGCATTCTATGTTTACTTTGTGCTGCCTCAATTCTGCTTTGCTCATAGAGCACAGCACTCTTTCTGATATGGGCATGCCATGCTGACCTATCCTGTGCCAGTGTCTCCCATGTTGCACAGTCAAATCCAAAATTCTTGAGAGAGACCTTGAGAGTATCCTTGTATCACTTCTTCTGACCACCATGTGATTGCCTGCCCCAGGCAAGTTCTCCATAAAATAGTCTTTTAGGCAAGCATATGATTTGCATTTGAACCACATGGTCAGCCCATCAGAGTTGCACTCTCCAAAGCATAGTTTGAATGCTTGGCAGTTCAGCTTGAGCAAGGACTTCAGTGTCTGGTACTTTATCCTTCCAAGTGATCCTCAGAATCTTCCTAACACAGTTCAAATGGAAACAATTCAGTTTCCTGGCCTGGTGCTGGTAGACTGTCCATGTTTCACAAGCATATAACAATGAGGTCAACACAAGCTCTGTAGATCTTCAATTTGGTAGTCAGTCCAATACCTCTTCTCTCCCAAACTTTTCTTCAGAGCCTCCCAAACACTGAACTAGCTCTGGAAATGCATATATCAACCTCATTGTCAATGTGTACATCCCTGGAAAGTACACTGCCAAGGTAAGTGAACTTATCCACAGCATTTAAAACTTTTCCATTTGTTTTAACCAATGGTTCCATGTATGGGTGGTGGTGGTGGTGACTGATGGAGCCCCTGTGTTTTCTTGGTGTTAATTATTAGGCCAAAATTAGCACAGGCAGCAGAGAATTGATCCATACTTTTTGTATCTCAGCTTCAGAGGCTGCACTGAGTTCACAATCATCTGCAAACAGAAAATCACATACCAACTCCCTCCACTTTGGTCTTGATATGCAGCCTTTTCAAATTGAAGAACTTACCATCAGCACGGTAGTTGACCTTGATGCCATCTTCATCTTTATCGAAAGTATTTGACAACATGACTAAAAACATCATGCTAAATAGCATGGGAGCAAACACACAGTCATGTTTCATTCCACTGGTGACTGGGAAGGCACAAGAGCATTGTCCACCATCCAGAACCCAGGCAAACATGCCATCATGAAATTGACATACAATATTGATGAACTTCTCCAAGCACCCAAATTTTGACATAATTTTCCATAAACCCTCACAACTACCAGTGTCAAAGGCCTTGGTCAGATCTACAAATGTTGTGTACAGACCTCTGTTCTGCTCCTGGCATTTCTCCTGGCATTGTGGGGCAGCAAACACCATATCAACTGTTCCTCAGTCATTTCTGAAGCCACACTGGCTCTCAGGTAGATGACCATCTTCCAGGTGAAGCATCAGCTTATTAAGGAGGACTCTAGCAAGAATTTTGCCAGCAATCACTAAGAGAGAGATTCCCCCTATGATTGTTGCAGGACAATCTATTCCCTTTACCTTTATAGAGATGGACAATGGAGGCGTCCTTGAACTCCTGGGGAATAACCTCCTGTTGCTATATAACCTAGAAAATTTCAGTCAGCTTTTGTATGAAAATGGTCCCCCTACCTTGTAAATCTCATCTGGAATAGAATCAGTACCAGTTGCTTTGCCACTTGAAGGCAGCCTAATGACCCTCAAAACCTCTTCTTCAATTGAAAGTTCAGCTAAGGAGGGATTGACTTCCACCTGATGTAAACAGTCAATGGCCTCAGCATTGATTGATTGGGGTGTAGGGTGTATTCAGGGAGGACCAGTACCTTAGAAGTGATGGCTGCCAAGCCCTTTTTGGGGCTCTTTGCCCATTTGGTGTCTACATGTTCCACCCAACTCTCACCTGTGACTCCAAGAAGCTGCAGCATGCACAGTAGCCATACCCTGGTAAATCATTTCAGCAGACAGGTCAAACCAAGTTGAAGGTAACCAAAGGGTCTCAAACTCATTGGTGAGTTAGGGGGGTGTCTACTCCAAGCATGTGAAGACTTCCTCTGATGGAATGGGCAGATGAGAACAATTTGTTTCAATTGCTGTGAAGGCAGATGAAGCAGGCAATGTGGAGCACCATAGAGCTTGGTTAGACACCAAAGACACCAAGATCATCCACTGCAGCCTGAGCCATTGCCAGCCATCTTGACTGTCCTACCACTGGACTATGATGACTCCAGAGGAGAGAGTGAGGCTGACGATTTCATGTAACTCTGCCTCACTTAAATCCCATTTACACATGAATCAAAAGATATCACCCATATCATGTCATTATTATGCCTCAAAGTCTTGTGGCAACAGGCAAGAGATGAAGCAGCAGGTGTGGATATACTGGGAGCTGTAGTCACAACCCCACACACAGGCAGCCCAGGCCATAGGGTCGTTTCTCACTGGAAGCAGGAGTGGGACTCTGCAATTCCCTGGGTGTCTGAGCAGCATTTTAAGGATCACACTGCTCACCTCCTGGTGTGAGGAAGGGGGCTAGGAAAGGTGCCCTAAACAGTGCCTGCTTACCCAACCCTGGCCTGATTACCACAGCAGGTGGGGAATCCCACTATGTGATCAAAACACAAAAAAATATACAAAATGTACAAAAACATCTGCAAAGATGATTCCACTCACCATCGGCACATGGAATAGACAACACAAAATCCAGTAAACCTGAAAGACAAGCTGCTCTTATTGCAAGAGAACTCAATAGGAGTCGCATCCAAATAGCAGCCCTAAGGGAAACAAAGTTGGCAAATGAAGGCCAGTTTACTGAAGTTGGAGGTGGATACACATTTTTCTGGAGTGGGCACGGTGAAGGTGAGCGCTGTGAAGCTGGCACAAATGTTGTTATTGGAAGAGGAGGAATTCAAAGAGGCTCCTAAAAGGCCACACCTCTAATCTGTGATGCTACAAGTTATAGTAACCAGTTTGGCCTCAGGGTGATAAATTTCTTAAGCATGGCTACTCTCTAAGATCATTTAAGCCACAGAGAGGGCTTTGGTCTACAATCACGCTGATGAAATTCACTGGTTCTTAAAGTATGGAGGCAACATAGCTTGACAGAAAAATGTACTGGCCCTGGAGGTAGAGAGAACCCAGGTTTAGATCCTGCCTGTGACATTCACCATCTTTATGACCTTGGGCAAGTCATGTAACTTTTCTGGCTTCAGTTTCTTCATATGTTTAAAAAAAGGGGGTGCTTTGCACTAGATGACCTCTGCAGTTCCTACCAGCTGTAAAACTATGATCACATTCTCCTGTTATAGCATGCCAACTGTATCCATTCTGTATTCCAGTAGCAATAACCTGATGTATCTGAACTTCCAGAGAACACAGACCCAGGTAAAGTTAAATCAGCTTCATTCTTTAATATGTAAAATACTGCTTCCAAGTCCCCAATTTCTAGCTCAGAGGTCAATGAGTTTTAGAAGGAATCCTCTTCATGATCAAATTTCATTAAAATGACAGGAAGAGAAAATTTCTCATAGGCCCTAATCCAATGTGAAAAAACTGTAAAAATTTGCCCAAAGCAAGTCAAGGCACAAATGCTTTAGGGAGATTGCGTGTATATTAACCCTAACAGGCAGTGCTCAAGCAGAAAAGAACATGGGCTTGGAAGACAGAAGACTTGAGTCTGATGAACTCACTGATCCACTGACTGATCTGATCCATGAAGGACACACTCCATCTCTTGGCTCCAGGCATTTTCACTGGCTGTTCTCCGTGCCTGGAACATTCTCCCTCTTCATCTCAGACTGAAGTCAAAGGTCACACAATGAGTCAGTAGAACCCAAATCTCCTTATCCTCAGTCTACAGAGGAGTCGGATAAAAATGGATTTGTTCACTAACTTTGGGAGACAATAGAGACATCTGGGGCTTAGCCTTCTGCGTATCGAGCCCCTCGCCCAGACCGCCATACTCACTTCACTCCCAGTTTAACTCACTCTTTGTACTTCTCTACTTCATCAACCCAGCAACCCTGCTTGTATTCTCTTTCTTCTCCCTTCTTATCAGGTTCCCTTTAACATGGTGTCTTCTCCTATAGCAATGTAAGATCCTTGAGGGTAGAAACTGTCTTGTTTACTTGTACTTATATCCACAGAACTTACCAATGTAACTGGAACACAGTAAGTGTTTAATAAATGTTTTATCTACCTAAACAGGGATATTTCCCCCAAAGATAGAATATCCTTAAAGTTTTAGGCTGATAGGAAATTAAGTACATCCCCATTCTGTTAAATGCTGAGAATACAAACATAGGCGAAAGAATGCTAGTCCTTGCCCTCCAGGAGTTTATATTCTTATGGGAGAAGAAAATGCACAAAGGAGAGTTGAAAAAGAAGGGAAGAAAAGTTTGAAGGTCAGAAGCCAGGAATAGGGGCCAGAAGGTAACTGAAGGCCAGCCTAGACCCTTCCACAAAACTAAGCCTCTGAACAACTCTATTAAGTAGACACTGCAGATGTAAGGCAGCTAGGTGGTGCAGTAGATAGAGTGGGGGGGCCTCAAGTTCAGGAATTCAGGAAGATCTGAATTCAAATCCGACCTCAGATTCTTATTAACTCTGTAACCCTGATTGCCTCAGTTTCCTTATCTGTAAAATGAAGAAGGAAATGGCAAATCATTCTAGCATCTTTGCCAAGAAAACCCCAAATTGGGTCAAACAGAGCTGAAAACTGACTAAACAATAACACATAGTGCTTTAAAAGCAGTTTACATAGACTCATTTCATCTTCACAAAAAATAATTAGCGATTGCAAGTATTATCATTTCCATTTGACAAAGAAATTAAGACTCAGAGAGGCTAACTGATTCAATGAGCATCACACAGGGAATACACTAGAGAGCTAAGGATGGAAGTCAAGTCTTCTGATTGCTAGTCCAAAGGATTTTTCCAGTATGACATGCTATACATATTGCCGGAATCCTTTTGTAACCATGGTAATGAGATGTGCACTAACTGATACTTGGCTTCTCCTCTAAGGGGGATCCTCTAGAATACAGTTCACATGGAGAATGGGGAGAGCGAAAGGTTTATTTAGAGAATAGTTCTTTCCACTGAATTCAGTCAAGTCCCTTTGGTTGGCTGTTAATGAGGAAAGAGGCTAAAGGAAGCCTGTTGAGCTCTGACGCTACACAATAATGAGGGGTTCCAATTCTTCATAGGATCAGGAATTCCCCTTTCTCTTTTGACAGATAAAAAGCACAGTCATCTCCTTCCCAAGACCTGTATCTGTTTTTTAAGCAGTCTGTGACTAAAAAGTATGTACCGACTTCAAAAACTACACACATCAGAGTTAATGCCATGACATTTTCTCACAACTATAAACTGGCTCGTCAGTGTAAAGAAGTTAAAATGACATGGTAGCAGTCTTGAAGATTATCTTGCCTGAAACCAGGTGTTATTTTTTTCAAGTTTAATTCAAATGACTCCCTTTCATGGACCCCTCCCTTCAAGTCAAAGTGGCCTGCTAGCTGTTCCATGAATGTGACATTCTTCTTTCTGCTTTCATATGTAGCACACATGCTCTGGACTTACTCTCCCAAACCCAGCACACTATCAGTACTCTAGGGGTACTCCTAAGGGGTTGTGGGTCATATGTCTAAAGCTGTAGATCACAAGCTCCATCCTTATGACTATCAGTTGATATCAAGTAGTAGTAAATTAGACTTAATTACCTTTTACAAAAAGCTATTTACTGAAGTGATAGAGTAAGAACAGTTGATACAAAACATTTGCCCTGAAAGTCTCTCTCAAAAGCACATACGGAGTCCAGAGGAAAGTGGGATCAAGTTTAGAGAACATATGTAACAAATGGGGTAACACAGTTCCTGAAGGTCCTTTGGCTGGAATCCTCAAGTTGCAGTTGCTGAGCTTTTTGTAGTGACTTAAAGCGGTCTTTCCTCATGAAATTCAGTCTGTCTAGGACTCCAGTACAAACTCTATCCTCTGCTAGAATGTGTATGGGAAATTCAAAATCCTTTATAGCCTTCAAAGCTCACAAACAGGAGTCCAATCAAGGGATGCAGAAAGAGACAAGGGCTCTTCCCCTTTCTCCTTTCCCCAAGTGATTCTTTCTCAGTGGGTTGGTTAGAAAGTTTCTAAATTGCCAGACAGGCATAACCAAGTATTCTCAACCAAAGATGATATACTTCCTGTGCAATATCACTCCTGTTCATCAAGTGGGTTTCAAGGATATTTTTTATTAAGGACTTTTCATGATTGATTGATTATACCTGGTTAAGGTAATTGCCCTTTTACAGGTGAAGTCTTAAATTCACACATTCTTCACTTCTGCTAAAGTTCCTAAATTCCATCATAGCATGGTTCAGGTTCCAGCTTTTACAAGAATCCTTTTCTATTCTCCCCATTTGTTGATGGTGATTCCCTCTTGGAATTGTTTGATATATTTCATCTACTTTGCATACACTCGTATAGCCATATATGTTGATGTCAGTGTTTGATATTGAAAACGTTAGTGATACAGATATAACTAGATCTATATAGAAATACCTATGTAAATATAAGTATATCTAGATATCTAGATACAAGTATCTAGATGTAGATATCCACATGTAAAAGGATCGAGGTATAGATATCTAGATATAAAGCACTCTTGATGTAGATATCCACACAAAAAGGATCTAGATGTAGAGATCTAGATCTAGAGTGATCTAGATCTAGATATCTACACATAGAAGAATATATTAGATCTAGAAGTGTTTAGATCTAGATATCTGCATATAGAGAATCTAGATCTAGATATTTAGAGATAGAAATATCTAGGTGTAGATATCTATATGTATAGAAGGCTCTAGATGTAGCAATCTAGATATAAGTATCTACATGTAGATATTTAGATGTAGAAGAATCTAGATATAGATAGAAATCTATTGTATCCCCTCAGGAGAATATAAACTTCTTGAGTGCAGGAACCATCTAATTTTTGTCATTATATTCCTAGTATCAGGAACAGTGCCTTACACCTTAGGAATATTTAATATGTTGGTTATATGTGAATTTTCAGGTTGCTAGGTGGTGCAGATTGCTAGGTCTGAAGTCAGGAAGACTTATCTTCCGAGTTCAAATCTGGCCTCAGTCACTGACTAGCTGTGTGACCCCAGGCAAGTCACTTAACCATATTGTAACATCAAGCAAAGTGGGATTTGTTTGCTTGTTTTCTTTTGGATTTTTTTCCAGGCTAAATTGTGAGCATCCGAAAGCTCAATCTCCTTTGAACACTGATGGTTCACAGCTGTGCTGAGTCATATAGGTTTTTGCCTCCTGACTCTGAGCCAATCAGGAGCTGGGTCTTCATTATATATACTGGGAGGTTAGTATATTACTTTGGGGTTTTGCTTATGAGAAGGACCTTATGATTATCTGATTAAGACTCTGAGTGGCCATATATCCAGACCTCCCGAATGCTCAGCTGTAAAGGCTCTCTCGATTCAGGTATATATGTAAAGTATATAGCAATGTTCCTTTGATTCAGGCAGTAAGAGCCCTGTCTGTTGGTCTTTAGTTCTCTGCTTATATTTACTCTGTATGTTTAATATAATTAAAGTGAAATTTGATCCCTCAAAAGTTGCCTTTCCTTTTATAAATGCAGATCCAAGAACCCGGGATAGCAGGCCTCCCTGTGTATGTCAGGGTGCTTGCTGATATACCTATTTGCCTCATTTTCCTCATCTGTAAAATGAACTAGAGAAGGAAATGGTAAACCACTCCAGTGTCTTTGCCAAAAAAACTCCAAATGAGGTCACAAAGAGTGGGGCACTGTTGAAACAACCAAACAACAATATATATGAATGTATACACTTTTCCCATGAAAACTAATCTTGACCTCACAAAAGGTCAGCCTAAATGACAATGACAATCGCCAACACGATAGTAATATTGACAGCCACCACACTGCTTCTATTTCCATAGCACTCTATTTACCAGCCTCTCTTGTTGCTGAAGTGGACATTATTCCTCCCTGGGCCCCTAGGCTGAGAGATATCTGTTAGGTTACACTGGGCAGGGTTGGATAAAATGTCTAGTAACAGGTTTTCTGTTGTTGGGCCCCTGTCAAAATGTTATTCCCCTTTGGTTTAGTATCTGATGAATTGGTAACAGTCATTTTTGTGTGGTCCATTTGCATGGTAACCACCTGTGCCCTACCTAATGTTAGACCCCCATTATCAGGTAACCACCTTCTGCTGAGCACCCCACTTCCTGACAACTATGACAACCAGTCTGTGATTAGATCCCTCTCCTGGCACCCCTCCTCTATTGGGGTCCTTTACCTAGCAGTACCCTGACAACTCTCTCTGTTTTGGGGGTTCTTGCCTAGCAGCAAGCCCCCCTCTTGCTCTGTCAGAACTGTTTGTTGTGGAAACCGCAAGGCTGTACCGAGTAGCACCGAAATGCTTAAAATGCACTCACCCACCTCAGTTCGGGGCTGTCTCCTCTGGGTCTCTCCATGAGGCAGCCGCCAGCCTGGCTAAATAAATGACGCTCTCGAAATTCCTAATTGACTTGCCTGTGAATTAATCTCAGTCCGTCCATTTCACTGTACAATGTGGTAAGGTCAGCAGGTAGTTCAAGATTCCTATTCTATAGATAAGGAAGCTAAATCTCAGAGAAGTTAGATGAAAGCATGCTGGATAGGGGATCACAAGGCCTCATCTCAAACCTTGGAGAGCACTCTCAGGCAGATCATCTCACCACTCTGAGCCCCAGTTTCCTCATCTCTAAAAATGAGGAGATTGGGCTCGATGACGCCTGAAGTCCCTCCCAACTCTATTTCTATGACCCTGTGGCCTGCCTCATTTTAAATAACAAGTGTGTGGCAGAGCCAGAAGTCCAGTCCATATTTCCTGAGTCCTGGATCAGTGTTCTTTCCATTATGCTAGGCTGCTTCCCAGTAACTACTCACAAGATGCTCTGGTCAGCAAAGTGTGAGCAGCCCAGGTGTAGGAAAGAAATGCACTTACTGAAATAGCAGCAATAATACAGCAAGACTCCTATCAGATCAGATAAGCTAAAACTATGAGGCTTTAATTCAAGATTTCACAAGTCGTGAGAAGGGAACAATTCAGACATACCCACTAGAGTATGACCCAGATCAAAAAAAACTTTGGATAAACCAAAATTTTCACCCAAACTCTTGACATTCATTTCACCTCTTCTAGGGACAGGATCCATTCTGCACCTTTGGAGAGCTTCCCCCAGTTGCATTATGGGTAACAATGCCACCCATTCTATAAAACCATAATATCCAGGGCTCAATACTGGTCCTCATCCATACATATTAGTGCAGTAATAAATATTTACAGATAAACTATGTACAAAGTCCTATAGGAAATACAAAGACATGTCAGGCTCTGTCCTTCTCCAGTTTGGAAACTGATGAAGGAAACAAGATGAAGGAAATGTCCACAGGGAAAGTTGAAATCATTCAGGACAACCTGATTGAAAGTCATCTCCATAGCTTGATCTTCCCCCTTAGGTCAGGAAGCTCTTTAAGGGTATTTTACCAAATCTGAATGTTTTTCCCGGGGAAAGTTGTCGTAGACAAATGAAAGAAAGGGAAAATAGCTGACATTTCAAACCATCTGAGAGAACATAGAATCCACCAGGAAATCTGCCCACAGTCTCAGGATTTCCTCTGGTACACCATATTGATCAAGGGATGTCCAGCTCTAATAGCTTCAGTGGAATTCTTGACATGCACCAATTGTCCTGGTTCATTTTCTCTGCTTCTCCTTTTCTTTCAAAGCAAAGAAAGATGGCCCATTGAATAGGTCATGAGCTAGCAAAGGAGACAAGAAAATCATTTCAGAAAATAATGGTTATCTGATGAGTGTGGTAGAAGTTGGTGTGCATGCTCTCCTCAGAAGGAGCCTTCATTAACAAGTTTTCATTAATGAAAGTTGAAACTAATAAACTCATAATGGGAGAGTTATTCTAACATGCAGGTGATTCAAAGGTCTACTGTCCCTGGAAATCATAACTCAAATTTCTCTAATAAGACTGAAACTCAATTCACTGGCTTTCCTTGAATTTAATTCAGAGGTCGAGAAACAGAGGAACCTCGGGGCATCCAACCAAACCTATGTTACCTGTCTCTGACCACAAGCTTATTCACCAATGATCCACGAAGAGTATAACGACCTAAATCTGAGGAACAAAAAAGAGGCATACATGTCATATAGCAGTCTTCTGTAACAACACCTAAACAGGTGTCTCTGTAATTTTAAGTAAGGCTGTTACTGAGAAAAGGAAAGGGAAAATAACGATAAAATCCCCAAAGAGAGATCAATGGATAACTGAAGTGCTACTTTCCTCAGTAATGGCATAGGTTCTCTTCAAAGTACTTTTGGGATCTACTGAGACCTAAAAGTTCCTGAACATCTGTGGCAACAAGTAGACTCAGGGGTAGGGTGACCATTCATTAGCTCCTGATCTGGGATTTAGGGGTAATATGTTTACTTTCATGGTAGGTGGTGAGGCATAATGTCAATGAAGGGCTTGCATGCCACTGAAAACTGCCTAGAGTGCCATGTTTGTCATGGGCACCACAAGTGATTAACCCACATCATGAAGAAAACACAAGACCTTGCTTGTGCCTCTTCCAGCGCAGAGTAACATCAACAACATGCTAATGCTAAGTTTTGATTAGGAAAGGACTTTGTTTCAAATACTTCCCCTGTTGTGAGGCAGCTAAGTGGTGGAATAAATAAAGAGCTAGACTTGGAATCAGGAAGACCTAGGTTTAAATCCCACCTCAAATACTTCCTAGCTCTTCAACTCTGAAAGTCACTTAATTGCTCTCAGGCTCAGTTTCCTTATCTATAAAATAAGGGAATTGATCTTGCTGGCTAATTAGAATGAAGAAAACAAAATAAAATCTCAGAACAGGAAGGGACCTCAAAGATTAGTCTAACCTGCACTTAACTAAGGATGCTGTATAGGTTGTCCTGAGCAATTAATCATCCAACCTTGGCTTAATGAACTGTACTGAGCTAGAATCCCCTACTTCCTCAAGCATCCCATTCTGTTTGGACACTAATTATTAGGAAATATTGAGATGAAATTTATCTATAATTCCTACCTACTATTCCTAGTTCTAATCTCTGTGGTTGAGCAAAACAATTCTAATACTTCTTGCATATAACAGCTCTTCTTACATTTCACACGTAGCATGAGGGGTGGCACAGTAGACTGTAGGAGTATGTCTGATGTGGCATCTGCACCACCACCCACTTCTCTCTCTCCAAGTTGGTTTACTACTCACAACCTGTACTCACACTGGCAGGTATTCCTACACTAGTGGGCTAGACGTGGGTGTAACCGTGCTACTACTACTGATTCTCAGAGACCTAAGGAAAACTCAAGTTAGGAAGAGGAGATACTGCTACTAAACATGGTACCTCCTAAGCCCTCACTAGTGTGGTCATCATTTAAACAAGGTAGTTACAATGACACCATTGACTATTAAGCAGAAAATATTTTCTACAAGAGAACAAATATAAGAAAAGTTATAACAATATTTCAGCAGAAAGTAATAGCAGAAATAATCAAGATACAACAGTCTACAATAACTTTAGTCACATTCTCCTATCAATGTTTATAGTGTTGATGGGGGAGAGTTAACTCATACTTACAGAAACCTAGCAATGAGTCACATAAGGAAGGAAACTCCTGAAAACTTTCTCGTCTTTCAGGATGTAGATTGTACAAGGAACAATATCTAACCAATTAGTTCCCAGGAAAGCAATGCCTCACTTCCCATCAACATAGTCCCCAGCAAAGCAGCTGCAAAGCCCTTAGATCAAAGCAGCTGCCATTCTCTCCCGAGTTCTACGTTCCCATCTTCTGAGGGTTTCTGTAAACAGTTTCTCTCATCACCTTTGTCCTCTGTCCCTGACTTTTTCTGACTCCTACTGTGCTCAACTTTTCAGTCACTGTCACCCATGCCTCAGATCAGTTGTTGTGAACCATCTCTAACTCAGGCTGAGAAACGCATACCTCAGGTATGGCACAAAACTGAAGTCATTGACATCACAGACATAAGAGTGTCCATTGGCATGTAACAAATCAATTAGCTTCTCTCTAGCATTGAGGATAACAGGGTATCTGACTTCCTTCCCTTCGCTATCCCATTCTACTTTGCCATCAAGTGCAGGGGATTCCCATGCTGCAGTACGAGCATAATTCAGACCTACTGTGTATATCTTGACATGAGTGCCATCTGTAGATTTGAACTCCTCCTAAATGTTTAAGCCTGTTTTTCTCATACAGCTTTCTGAGAAATAAACACTACTCCTGCTTCTGATCTTCCTAAAAAGTCTCTGGCTTCCACCTCCAGCAGATGTTGGATAATAAATGTAAACATTGTGATCCTCATGACTGAGGAATTTTTCTACAAATAGCTTTTGGAAAACTCCATTTACTTCTACACAATCCTCCCCTTCAATTAGACTTCATTGTTGAGGATTATTTGGATCATGGTTTAAAAACTACATAATGAGAAAGACAAATACCTTCAGCTTGAAGAATGCTATAAACTTCTCTCCTATCTTGTATACGATTTTGTATATACAGCTGATCACATCGATCACAGATGGGCTCCTGAGTTTTGTAAAGGCAATTACTCTATCCAGTGGAAATCCTTTAGAATGGAAAGACATAAGATAATCACATAGTGGGTCAGTTGTCTACTGGTTCATTCAAAATAACATATTCTTTAAATATCACTACTGTGACATATCTAAACAAGGAGATATTCTAAAATTTCCTTCGTTGGTTTTGATTTAGATTTTTTTTTTGCCATGGAACATATTCTAACCACAATTTGCCTTTCTGGTTGAGAATCTTCTTCCTCATCTGTATGTCCATAGAAATGCTGAAAACCTTGGGGGGATCTCCTAACTCATCTTTTCTCCCTCTTCACTTCCAACAAAGAATCTAGGGATGTTATTTATTATTTCAGAGATAGACATGATCAGAAAAACTAAATGATGATCTATATGTGAACAGTAGTTAACTAAGTAGTCTTAGGGTAGTACATTCTCCCAACTTGCAACTTGTTCCTGCTTACACAAGCACTTGAAATTTTGATGAGAAAGTCAACAGCCAAGTTGCTTTTTTGCTCCCAAATACCACATTTTCACTTGAAACTGTTGACTCAGTTTCAAAAATACAAAATCATCACAGTTTCCCTAAGCTGAAAGGGTGTTCTTTTACCTGCCTAGGGGGTTACTGTTGTCCCACAGACTGATGAGAGTTGGGCAGCCTCATCAAGATGGCTAGCCCCTGTTTCCATTCCCCAGCCCTGCAGCAGATGAGAGTGTCCCCGGGTTCTGCCTCCTTCTGGGCTCTAGCAGAGCCTCAACACCCAAGGGAGCAGTTGCTGCCTACCACCCACTTTCCCTTCTCTGCTCCCATTCTTTCCCACCTCTCCCCTCTCCTCAGGGCTGGCCACTAGTCTTACAAAGAAAATCAAATAATTCTTTTATAATTTCTCAGTATTTCCTTCAAAACTCTGAAAATAGTCATATGCAAATGATTTGATGGATCACAAAGCACTATAGCCATCTTTTTTTTTAATAAGCAAAAATCTTTTTGTTAATAAGCAAAAATCTATTTTCCTCCCATCCCTCCATTAGGAAGGAAGGAGGGAGGGATGGAAGAAGGAAGGAAGGAAGGAAGGAAGGAAGGAAGGAAGGAAGGAAGGAAGGAAGGAAGGAAGGAAGGAAGGAAGGAAGGCAAATAAAAAACCTTGCAACAAATATGCATAGTCAAGTAAAAGCAATTCTCAGGAAAAGAACCTAAAAAATTTATAGTCACTCTCTTTATGGTGGCAAAGAACTGGAAACTGTGGGGATGCCTGTCAACTGGGGAATAGCTAAACAAGTTGTGGTATATGATCATGAAGGAAAACTACTGTGCTATAAGAAATAATGAACTCGATGATTTTTAGAGAAATGTGGAACAATTTTCATAAAATAATGAAAAGCAAGTGTTGTTGCCACTTACTGTTGCTCTTTTTTGGTATAATAACAGTTTAACCAATATGAATTACATGTGTTCTTGTACCCTGAGCCTACTTCAGGTGAAGGGAAGCTAGGTGGCTCAGTGGATAGAGTGCTGGGCCTGATGTCAAGAAGACCTGTGTTCAACTCTGGACTCAGATGTTTGCTAGCTGTGTGACCCTGAGCTAGTCACTTAACCTTGTTTGCCTCTATTTCCTTACCTGTAAAATGAGCTGGATAAAGAAATGGCAAACCATTGATTCTATAGAATCAAGACAGCATTCAGGATGTCCTTTGCTCTTTCTCTCAGTGGTGTCATTTACAGGATCAAAGAATCTCAGAGTTGGAAGGGCCCTCAGAGAACATCTAGTCCAGTCTGTCCATGAACAAGAATCCATTCTACAAAATTTCCAGTAAGAGGTCATTAAGTGAGTAAAGATCCCACTCTCTCCCAATGCAGCCCATTACATTTGTGATAGACTTGATTGTTAAGAAGATTTTAGAAAAAAAAACCCTATATTTAGCTTGAATTTTCCTCTCTTCAACCCCCAAATAGTTTTGTCTTTTAGGACCAAGAAGAACAAGTCCAATTCTTCTTCTTTGTGGTAACCTTTCAAATACTTGCAGATAGTGTCTCTCCCAAGTCCTCTCTTTTACAAACTAAGTATCCCCTTCTCCAAACTGAATAGTCTCCTTTCTTTCAACTGATCCCTCTATGGGCATGACTGTCAGCAGGGGGCTAGAGCTAGCTCATACTGGTTTGTGGGAGCCAACTCTTAAATTTTCGGTGTATTGACACCTTGGAAATTGACAAACACTACAAACCAAGGCTTGATTTACTCTTTTGTTGATTGTCTAGACTTTAGCAAGATCTGAGTCCAAATTCAGCCTCTGATGCTTTGTAGCTCTATAACCCTGGGCAAGTCATTTAACTTTTGCTTGCCTCAGTTTCCTCATCTGTAAAATGGGGATAATAATAGCACCTACTTCCCAGGATTGTTGTAAGGAGGTAATAATTATAATAATTACAAAATATAGTTATCATCATAAAATTATGAAGATATAATAATAATAATAAAGTGCTCAGCACAGTTCCACATAGCAAGCACTATAAAAATGTTAGCTATTAATATTAAGAAAGTAATGGAGAAAGTGTTAATAATGTAGAATAAACTTAAAAGTGTGTCCTGAATCCATTCCCCCTCACCCCCAAGAGGGATGGTTGTTAAAAAAATTTTACTAGCGCACCCCTGGACATGATCGTAAGCCCTTCACCATTCTGGTTTCTCTTCTCTAAACATTCTCCAGCTTTATCAGTGTCCTTCCTAAAATGTATAAAGTGCAAACAAATATAATACTCTAGATGTGGTCTTACCAGGGCAGCAGCAAGACTATTACTTCTCTTGTATTATAGTAGAAGAAGACAGCTGTTTGTTGTCACCGTTTGTACTTCATTCTCAAAGAGGATCATGACATCAAGAAGGTGATGCCATGACTTGCAAGTGTTTTGGATTTAAGTGAGGCAGGTCTGTGCAAAGGCACCAGTCTCACTGTCTCCTCTCGAGCCATTTGAATCCAGTGACAAGATACAGACCAGGATGACTGCATACAGCCCCAGAACAAGAGAGCACAGCATAGGAAAAGGAGTGACAGATGGGGAATTAGAAGACCGAGGTTTATATCCTGACTTTGCCACTTATTAGATGCTATCTGTGGTCAGGAGCAAGTCATTCTTCTGTAAAAAAACAATAATTATAGTTGCATTGGTTTCTTTGTGGGAATTTTATGAAGGAACATTTGAAATGTACTTTCTAAGAAAAAAAGGCTTCTAGAAATATTATCCGTCCTCGTTTTCATTACTTGACTGTCTGAAAACCATTAGCTGTGTTGAGCTATAGTCCCAGACCTGACAAGAATTTCCAAATTGACTGTCAAATGACATTTTCCTGAAAATCTCAAGGAGGACAGCATTATTTGACTCCTGTATTTTAGATAACAGGAGCTCTTGAGACTGCTGCAAAAAGTCTGAATGGTTCTTGAGTGAAACTTGTCTATCATGTGGAGACTACCTAGTTCAAGGCTTCCATTGACATGTGATGTGGTAGGCATTGTCTCAAAGACCAATAAATCATTAAAAATAATAATAAGGTAAAAGCCCTGGCACATAGCTCTGATTATGCCACAAATGTCATAATGTCACAAATGATCAATACGGAAACATGTCTAAAAATGAAAATCAGACCAGGTAGACCAGTTTTAACAGAACACTAGCGGATTTGGCTTTTTTCTATCTCCGAAGCAGATCATATTCCTTAGGGTGGGTGTTTTATCCTTTAAAAAAATTATTTTATTTTGAGTTTATGAAATAAAACAAGCACTTTTATAATATAGAATAAAAAATGATTATACATGAAACTGCAAAATGTATTTGCTATTCCTTTTAAATATATGATAAAGTTATCCTGTAAATTTCTTTTTTCTTCCCTCCCCACTCTACCCTAGAGATGGCTACCATTAGACACAAATACATGTGTGTATAAAATACAAGTATGTATGTATGTATATATATATATAATATATGTAAAATCCTCTATACATACTTCTATTTATCAGTTCTTTCTCTGGATGTGAATAGCATCTTCCTCCATAGGTCCTTTGTAGCTAAGTTAGGTATTTATTATTGTCAAAATGACTTAGACATTCAAAGTTGTTCTTAAAACAATATCATTACTGTATACAAAATTCTCTTGGTTATGCTCAATTCACTCTTCATTATTTCATGCAAGTCTTTTCATGTTTTTCTAAAATCAATAAACTCATCATTGCTTATGGCACTACTAGTAGTATTCCATCACAATCACATACCACAACTTAACCGTAAGTTGTGGGAGAATGGAACTCTCCAAATTCCCGAGAAAAGGAATTTGTTGACAATGGTTTCACCAGGATGTTTGACTTCAACATTAGATCTGCTTATAACTTATCCTTCCCAGTGATTGAAAGCTCCACGAGGAAAAGGAATGGATCTTATCTAAAGGTGCTTGAAATATGGAATTATAGAATGAGTTGGAAGAGAACTTGGAGGTCATCTAGTCCAACCAATACCTACCAAACTCACAGTCTTTCTTTGACTCTGTTATCCCATCCAGCAACTATCTTTCTTTTCTCTCTCAGCGATAAACATCCTGAAAAAGCTGTCTACACCCAAAGTCCCCTTACATCACTATCAAGCATCTCCTCAACAACTTGTAATTTGATCTTCATCCTGACTACTGAAACTGTTCTCTCAAAGGTTAATAAATAATTATTAGTCACATCATTGATAACATTTTTCATCCCTCATCCTCCTTGACCTCTACTACATTTAATACTGTTGACTCAAACTAGTGTAAATAGGATTGATCACACTCTCTTCTAATCAGATCCATATTATCTGATTACCTCATTGATTTCTCTTTCCAAGTAGGACTCTACACAGGAATTATATGAACCGTCTTCTTCCTTTTCTGAGGAGAAACATGCATCCGAAATCTGCAAGGGTGGGGGGGTTGTCCTTTCTTTTTATCCACAATGCTTACTATAGTGCCTTACACATAGTAGGTGGTTAGTAAATGCTTATTGGTTTAGTGACCTATCTATCTAGAAAATAAACTACCCAAACCCTGTACCTCAGGAACTCTTGAACTTGGAAGCAATTCTTGAAGCTGGTGCTTCCCAGGAAATCTCCCTTCTCTACCAGAAGGTTAGATTCTAAAATCGTATTTCCTTGAGAATTCAAAATTCCCTTCCTTTACACAGGATGTTGGGATTCATGAAAAAATGACATTGAACTTCTTTCTCAGTCTACACACAAACTCATGTTTCTATTATCATGTGCTTCTGACATGTTAGCCTACTGCATATAAGAGGAGAGATTTCTCTTATCACCTCCATCCCCTTGAAGCGGAAAACAAGGTTACAAGAGATAAGAGTTTCTAAGAGTATGATAGTTCTCTTATGGGCCACAGAAGGAGTGTCAGCTTCTTAAGTCAGCCAAATGCCTTGTGTCACATCAGTTTGATAGGGGGACTCTTCAGTTTGACCAGGGACTGACAATGGCTGGTGCCTCATAACTTCTGTCCATTTCTTTTTAATCAAGTTGGAAAGATTTATCCATTTTGTTAGTTTTTTCAAAGAATCAGTTTTTATTTTTAGCTACCGTTTCCATAGGACTTTTTGTTTGTTTCCAATTTATCTATTTCTCCTTTAATTTTTAATATCTCCTCTTTTATAGCATTTTGGAGTTTTGGTTGGTATTCCATTTTATGTATATTCAGCTTATTAATTCTCTCATTTTCTACTTTAGTAATGTATGTTTTTAGTACTATAACTTCCCTCCCAATTGTCTTTATTCCAGAAATTTTGCTATGTGGTTTATGATTATAATTTTTTCTCTTATAATTATTAATTGTTTCTATGATTTGTTTTATGACCCTGTAAGTATGTGTTTACTACTTGTCTTTTTACAATCATTTGTAATATTTGTGCTCTAATACTAGGTCAATTTTTGTAAAAGTGCCATGTGATGCTTAGAAATATGTTTATTCTTTAACAGCCCTTTTCAAAACAAGCCGTTCAAGTCTCTTAGCTCTGGTTTCTCCAGCAATTTGTTCAATTCTATATTTTCATTTTTGTTTACATTTATGTTAGACTTGACCAAAATTGACAGAGGGACATTGTAGTTTCCTACTATTATTATATTACTGTCTATGTCTTCTTATAATTCAAGTTAAGTTTTCTCTAATGAATTTGGATACTAAGATATTTGGAGCACATAAATTTAACATTGATATCCGTTTGTTGTCTGTGGTTCCTGTTAGCATGATGGAATTTCCTTTTAATCTCTACTAATGTTGTGGATTTTTGTCTTTGCTTTGTCTGATAGCATGATCGCAACTCTTGCTTTTTGGATTCATGTGACACATTGAAAATTTTCTATCAGCCTTTGTATTTTTAATAAGTGAATGTTTTTGTTCTTTAGGTGTATTTCTTGTAAGCGATAGAGTGTGAGGTTTTGTTTTCTTTCCAATGCGTAACTCTTATTGAATTGTTTAATCCATTCACATTTAAAGGTAGAAGACTTAGGTTGTGTTTTCTTCCATTTGTCTCTTATATTGCTTTTTTCCTCTCAAATTAGAACTTTTCCTTCACTTTGTTTCAACCTATTTTTGCATAATCTAATTTAAGGCAACCCAATTCCAAGAGGCCCTGTCATCCTATTTGTCACCACTTTCTCAAGTTTTGCAGTTTTATTTATTTTACCAGTTCTTTCTTCCTTTTACCTAGTTACACAATTCTTCCTCAATTTTTTCTCTCAATTAAATAGGTAAGTAAAAAATTTCCTCTTACTCCTCTCTTATTTATTTTGTTATTTTTTACTTTTCAGCACATTTTTCTAAAAAAAGATTTTTCCTTCAATCTTTTTATTAATTTTCTTCCTCACTGCGTATTCCAAGTCTCTTTGACTTGTTCTCATGCTTTATTACTTCTTTAGTCTCTGTGTTCCTTGTGAATTAAAGCTCCTAAAGTATCTATTTCAAGTTCCTTCTTCTAAACAATTTCTATGTTATTGCTTTGTAGATCTTGCCCCCTATCCTTTATTCACTGTGGGCTTTAACTCTTGGAAAAAACAATACCTAGAGGAGATAGAGGGGATGAAATATTTCCTCACACTGGAAATTTTTCTATGCTGCAGATCATCCAGTTCATTTTCACCCCTTGCTCTCTCTCCCCCATGATCATTTTTTCCCATTTGCCATGAAATTTCTTTTTTAGGTCCATAGGTTCCCACCTTTCTGGATGTCAGTTGCCTCCAGAGTTCTGATTTCCACCCACCCCTCTCCCTTAAGGTGGGATGCTGTCCATAGAGGTACAACACTTTCAGAGATGGTGGTCTTTCTGAATACCAACTCCTTGCAGGTGTAACCATTGTAATGTCTTTATCTCCTGTTATAAAATATCTCTCTCCCCTCTGGATATTCTTCAATGGGACCGCATCACCACCACCACCCATGAGTCAAGATCTCTCCTTTCTTTTTCTCTTGTTCCAGTCCTTTTCTTTGCCATTATACTTATTCTCTCATAGCCTCTTCTTCCTAAGAAATTACAGAAGCTATTTTCCCTTCTTTGTTTCTTGTAGACTTGATTATGTACATTCTTCTCTCCCATTCTGAATTTGATCACACACACACACAATTGATTCACTTGTAGGTAAGATATTATGAGACTTAATCCATAATGCTTCAGCCTTCCTCCTCCACCATCACTTCTATTTGAGTGCTACCTTTTCTCCATGTTTAATTTTAGAAATTAACCTCTTAATGATCCTGCTGTTGTCATTTTGTCATTTTTTAAATCCATAACTGTTTTTCTAGGTTTTTTGGAGGGTGGTGGTGGTAACCTTTCTTTGGTAGCTATGTTTATTTGCCTTTCTTGTGTTTCTGACATCTGGGATGTTTTTAGAATGAATAATCTACTCACACAGTTTTCTGATTATGTTACCTTGTGTTGCATCTTAAGGACCTTTGCTCATCGGAATACATCATTCCATTCCCATCTGCAGTTTTTGTGAAGGATGAAAAGTCTTGTGTTGTTCAAAGTCCCTTTCCTTTATATTTGAGGGTCTTTCTTCTGGACACTTGTTGAACATGTTTGTCACTGGAACTGCTATGTTTCACTACTATTTATCTTGAAGTTAGCAGCATAGGTTGTTTTATTTGTTTTTGTTTGGTTTGGGGGTTTTTTGGAGGTGATCTATGGAGTCTTTAACTAGATACTTTGTTTTCTGTTTTCAGAAGTTCCAGGCAGTTTTCTGATACTATTTCTTTTCAGGTTATTCTTACTTGTCTGTTCTTCAGGGAGACCTATGATCTTTAAATTGTCTGTACTCAGTCTACCTTCAAGATCAATATTTCTTCTTATAGAAAAATATTGCTTTTTGATTCTCTTATTCCAGATTGCCCTTTACTTTCATATATTTGTAATTTCAGTAAGTTATTCTATCCTTTGCTTCTGTGGAGAAACCCACTACTATGGATTCATGGTTTTCTTTTCTGCCAATTAGTTCTACTGTGCATGCAATAAATTCTGCTTTCCTGATTCCTATTTTTCTCTTGAACCATTTGGGTACATCTCAATATGTCTCTATGCTCTCAAGAGAAACCAGAGTCCTCTGCCTCATCAAATATTTCTTCAAAATCCTTTGTCTTGAAATACTTATTCAGAGATGGTTGGGTTCATTTAGCTCTCCTGTTAATTATCTTTTCTTCTGTACTAATATCTTCCCCACCAATTAGTCTACTTGTGCTCAGAGTTTTTAACTGGGTTTTTTCCCCCTGAGACCTAAATTAATCTTTGTCTTTCTTCTTTATATTCCCCTATCATTTATTTTCAGACTTCTTCCCCTTGGATAGTGGTTTCTCCTAGAACTGGATCTCAAAGTTATTCTGTCTTTTTGCAAACTAGAGGATTTACTTTCCACTAGCCTCAGTTCCTACCCCTCTAACTACTCAGGGGACAAAAGCAACTCCAGCTAAATGCCAATCTCATTTTCTTCAGGTCAGGCGCAGCTCCACATATGCTGGTGCCCTCCCTCAGTTTCTCAGTTATTTTTTTCAATAGCTGAGTGCTGGTATAGTGCCATATTGTAGCCCCAGACAAAGCTTGCCGCTTTCCTACCTTTATCTCCTCTGCAGTGGGACAGGGTGAGGATAAAGAGGAGGATTGGGGGACAGAGTTGTGTTCTATTGCTTGCTAACATAAAATCATAAAGTTAAGTAAGGTCAAGGCCACGGTGTGCTATCAGAGACTACAGCCACAGCAAGGAAATTCCTCAGTGGATCTCAGAGTACAAAGTGCGTCACATTCTGCCACCCTGCTAGAGCATGGGGTTGGTGGAAGAGGGCGTACTGAATAATTGCATTAGGAATGATCTCTAAGGAATAGGGATTAAACTGCTCTGATGTTAATTCACCAGGCTATTTACCTCCTTAGTCTTGGTGACCTGGCCTGCAGAGACAGTTGTAATTACTTTTCCTCTTGCACATAATTTCTATTTGGGGGAGTTTTTAGAGTCCAAGGAGATAGAAGAAAATGTCTACTAGTTTATCTTGCTGCTTATATCCCACACCCTGTAATTTCACCTAATTGATTGAGAACGTTCTCAATTAGATCCACTCCCCGTGGCTAAACAGTCTTTTATTTCTTTGATTTAAGTTATATGGAATGCTCTCTTGTTTCTTTTCCCATTCCTCATCTTCTTCCTATATTTGAGATGGTGGTCCAACTACTCTGATGAAAACATAATAAGATCACCAGTGACCTACTAATTGACAAATCCAGTGTTCTCTTCTCAGTCTTAATATTCCCCCCAGTCTTTCAACAGCAGTTGAAACAGATGACTATTCATCCTTTCTTGATAATGTTGTTTCTCTTTGTTGCAGTGACATTACCTTTTTTTTAGTTCATCCCCTATCTGTCCGACTATTCCTTCTATCTCTTTTGCCATTTTTTCTTTCTTAATCCACTCCTTAAGTGTGACTGTCACCAAAAAGTTTGTTTTTGGCACTCTTCTCTTCTCTTTAGATGATCTTCCTTGGCAATGTCATCCATTACCATTGTTTCAATTACCAACTTTCTTTGGATGACTCCAAAAATTCTTATCTCTAACCCAATTTCTCCCCTGAACTCTAAACCCACATTTCCAATAGGCTGTGAGATATCTCCACCTAAATTTCCTTTCAGTGTGTCACATTTAATAAATCCTAAACTGGCCTTGATTTCCTCCAAAAGACCTACTCATCTTTCTAACCTTGATAGCAATGTCCAGGGCACCATCTTTCTTCCAAGCCCTTTCAATCAGTTTTATAACCCCCTTTGACTCTTTTCTCTTCATTATCTCCCACTACCAGTTACTATCTCTTCCATCTCTGCATCATCTCTCATATCTATTCCCACTTTCCTCTCTAATCCAGTCCCTCATTACCTCTCATCTAGCTGAAAGTATGTGTGGACTGTTCAAGGAGAACCAGTATCTGTGGTGTAAGAGCCTGGCAAGCATTTTTCAGGGCCACACATCTACCTTTGGTGTCTATCTGGCATTCAACTCTCACCTGTGGATCCATGAAGCTCTTGCATGTGTAGTGGTCACACCCCAGTAAACCATCTAAGCAGACAGCTAAACCAGGTTAAGGGTAACCAACAGGCTTTCAACCCATTGGTCAGTTAGGAGGGTATTTAACCAAGTAAGGGAAGACTTCCCACGTTGGTGAGATTGTTGAATGAGAACAATCTTTTCCAATGGCCATGAAGGTGACTGGAGAAGGTGCTCAGGAAGACATTGAAGATGACAAGGTCATTCGCTGCATCTTGAGCCATCGCCAGTCACCTTGACTTTTGTCCTGCCACTGTACTTCAGTGACTCTGGAATAGACTAAGGCTGATGACTTTGTGCAACTTGGCCTCACATATCCAATTTACCCCTGAGTCAAGACTTCGCCCTACGATATCATTGCTCCTCTTCAAAAATGAAGGTCAACCTGCAGTTTTGAGTTCATCTGAAACATAACAGTTTTTGTTCCAATGCTATAGTTCAACTGTGAATCTTTATTTCAAGTGGGTTTCTTAAAAATATCATTAATTGGTTGAAATATGTTTAGCCTATGTATTAGCGATCTTGGGGAGAGGGGAAGGAGGGAAAAAAAATGAAGGTCCAACCACAACAATTGGTCTTAAGGCATCCCCTGTTTTTCTTGTTCCTGTTCTCCTCACTCCAATCTGTTCTTCACTCTGCTACCAGAATATTACTCCTAATATACTGAGGCTCTTAAGTGGTATAGTGCTGTGGACTTAAAGTCAGGAAGACCTGAGTTCAAATCCAGCTTCAAACACTTCCTAATTATACAACCTTGGGCAAGTCACTTAACTTTTGTCTCCCTCCATTTTATCTATTAAATAGGGATTAAAATAATACCTACTTCCTATAGCTGTTGTGAGGATAAAATGAAATAATATATATAAAGCATTTTGTAAATCTGAAAGAGCTATAAATGCTAGCTTTTTATCATTAATCTTACAAGATTCTTCTACTTAGAAATTTCCATTGCTTCCTTATCTTTTTGGTGCAACTCCTTCACCTGGCATTTAAGGCATACTGTAATATAGGTTCCATCAAATCATCAAAGTTTCTACATTTCCAGATTTATTTTATATTCTTCTTCTTGTCATATTTCACATTTCATTTAAAGTAGATGACTGGGTTTTTTGCTGTCCCCCACTCTCTACTGTACTCTCCTGCCACCAAGCATTTGTATGTGCCATACCCTAGAATGAAATGCCACCTTAGCATTACAGCTAGAAGTCATCATCCTTTCCCACGCACTTAATTATATTCTTACTTACAATTTAGTCATATGTGCCCCTGGCTCACCCCCTCTCCTGAAGTGTTAGTTGATAAGAATAGTAGTTATCACTTTCCATCTTTGTATTCCCTGGGCCTAACAGAACGCCTTGGATGCAGTAGGTACTTAGTATAAATGTATTGAATCAAAATGAGAGAGGTTTTGGAAATAGTGCATATTCACACATACACACACAAACATACACACACACACACACACACACACACACACACACCTCATACAAATACAGTACAGTTTTCCAGAATGAAAAGGGGCAGGGAATCTTATTATCATGTATGATTTCATCATCCCAGTTAGTCATTAAAGGAGTAGGTAAAAGGAGTAGCCCCATTTTACAAAGGATAAAATGTTCATTGACTTGTTCAGGAGCCATAAAAGAGTCAACAATAGAACCCAGGTCTCCAGACATCTATGTTCAAGGCCCTTCTCAAGGGATTATGTTCTTCGTCCTCATCTAGTCTTTAAATCTGTTTCTTGGTGGATTTTTCTACCTTGGAAGAGTGTTTCTGAGGGTGCTGGTCCATGTGAAAAAGATGAGTCTTCCGGGGCATTCCCCTGAGCCCTACTAGTGAAGGATGAGCAAAGACAGTTGTAAAATCCTCTCTGACACTACTATATATAACAACCTCCCATGTTTTAGCTGGCTGGGGAGCAAGGTTATATAGCAGCAGGAGGGGCTCTCCAAACCCAAAACCAGGAGAGAGAGAGAGAGAGAGAGAGAGAGAGAGAGAGAGAGAGACAGAAAGTAGTCATAACCTCTGGAAACACCCTTGAGTGCTTTCTAATAAGACTTTAAGTTAAGCCCTTCTGAATGTCTCCAGGGCACTCAATCCAAAGGCTTCTTGTTCAGCTTCCTTCTTCTTGAGCCTTTCTGGACCACTTCCTGGACCTTACTTTCTACTCATATTTTTCCTTTCTCTTTCCAGTCTTCCTGTGGCTCATCTGCCATTCATGAAAGAGACTACTTTTCATAAATGGTCTTTT